>CM070683.1:295000-944733 GCA_036346265.1 Melocanna baccifera | reverse complement strand
TTCAATCATCTATCTAGGTTGATTTTCTAAAACCCGAAGTACAAAAGAGTTGCGGTCTTTGCAACATAGGAAATTCATTTGCTAACTTCTGGCTGGGTGACAACATTCGGTCCTAACACTGGCTTAAGCAATAAAGTATGCAGAGTACAAGACAAACAGCTGTATCTGCTTATGCCTACTCACATTTCAAGCTCAAACTAAATCACTTCTCCATTGATTTAACCGAAACTTCCACAAAAATTGGCTTCTAAAGAAAACTTCAAGCGGGATTTGAGTGCAGCGATACCAACCTCGTCCATTTGCTCTGCTCCACGGGGTTCCACGCCCTCGGCTTCGGCACATTGCATGGCCCTACCGTCGCCTACACCAACAGGAAACCCGAAATCACCAACCGAATTCCGATAGCCAAAACCAATCTCTCCATCAAAAGCAAGAGATCAGCAAGCTAACGCCATAATTCAACCCCTGAACAGCACCATTTCCACCATTTCACCCTAGATCCACACAAATCTCAACCCCACCCCTGAGTAATCGCCAAAATATCAGCCGACGCGTCACCTGCTGGTACAGGCCGTAGAGCAGGAGGGCGACGTCGTTCTGGAAGCGGGAGATTGTAGCGGAGGAGGTGGCCCCGCCGGCGCCGAAGCCGGCGTAGGCCGCGGCGGCGTAGAAGCGGTCGGGGTAGGCGAGGCCGGAGCTCGCCATGGCCAGCGCAAGCCCTAGATCTCTCCCCCTCCCCACTCGGATCTCGCGCGGGCACCGAATCACTAGGTCGAGGTGGCGATTAGGGTTGCTTCGAACTGCTCCGCTTCGTCGTCCTCCTCCTCCTCCCGTGGAAATAGAAATTCTGCAGGGGAGACTTCGAGTCGAGATCTGGAGGGAGACGGCTCACGCCTCACACTTCGTTCGCGGGCGATGCTTTTAACGCTCGTCGCCGAGGTGGCCGTGGATGGGAGGGTAAGTGCTGAAGGGAGCGGCCACGTGTCGGTGACACGTGGGTCAAGTGATGTGGTAACATGGGTGGGTTCTATTGCGCTACCGTTTGTAGTTTTTGAATTCTGTTCGTATAAAATAAAGAATATAGAGAGAGGTACTTGTATATGATTAGTTGATATAGATGAATTCAATACAGTATTTACTACAATTGACTTATAAACTCCGTCTTAAAAAGATATACCATTTGAAAGTTAGTTACTATAGTATAAACCAAAAACCACAAGCAACAATCCCAAAAGAACCCGGCCAATATAGTCATCGAGGGGTCGCTTGGACCATGGCACTGCTCTACCCTACCCCGGAGACAAGAGTAGTAGTAGTAGGAGCACCGGTGGATCGCGCTCACGTGGCTAGTAGGGGTGCAATGAGCGCGAGGAATTTACACTTTTGGTACCGTAGCTATTTTTTAAATTTGATCTTAAACATCTGTTTTTGCAAAAAAAAAAAAAAACTTGTGTCCGAGGTTCGAAGGTCTGCAGCAACAAGTCGAGATAGCGCGACGACGACACACAGCCACTTGTTGGTGTCACTTACCACGACACCAGAGCTCTACAAGAGTGAGAGGCACACAATATGACGCAAGACCCGAGGGGTGAGGGTGTAGCGTGGCGGTGAGGCGAGCCTCGGCAGCATTGCCAAACTGTCGCTGCTTGGTAGCTGCCTATCGAGCCTGCCTAGCTTGGTAGCACGCTACCGAGAGCTAGCAGTTTGGCAGGTGGCATGCTGTGCGTAGGGGTGAAAGGGCTCGATTGGTTACTAGCACGGGGAGAAGGAGATTCTCATGTGACCAACCATTTTATTCTCTCGAGGATTTCACAGTAGTATGTGCATGTACCCATATGGGAATGTCGTCGTGAACGCCTTTCCGCGCGCAAAAAATGGGAGGCCTCACGGTCTACCCTCTCATCCGAAGCCATGCTTGATCTCTTTCATGCCGAGTGAGAGAGCAGCGAGGGAGAAGAAAGAAAGAGAGATTGAAATACGAGTTTGTAATATTTTTTCGAAGTGGTTTAGTTGTGATTTACAATCTTTAACAGTTAGAAGGATTGTAAAGCAGATGAAGATATTCAGAAAAAGGTATGCTTCATTCATATACAAACAATGTGCTTAATATGACATTAGTGTTTCATTGGTGTAATAGTGGTTTGGTATTGTGGAATGCGCTTGGTATCCTGTTTAGTTGACATATGTGTTTTTGTAATTAGCCATGTTTAAAACGTATTAGTGGCGAGAATGATTATTTATTGTAAATAACTGAAAAATATGGGCTAAAAATAGTTGAAATATGTATGTAAGTCTGCACGTATATATTTATTGCTCTCGTGCAATTACAAAAAGTTGTAGAAAATGATGGTTTGGTACACGCTATTAGTTGTAATATCTGTGTATACATATACGTGTGTACCTGTATGCATGCATTTACTCATGTTGACTATTTTGTAAATAGCTGAAGAAATATGCATCATTATTTTCGATGTTCTCATATGGAATTTAGGAAATATGTATCTAAACCTGCGCGTATATATTTATTGCTCTTGTGCAGCTAAAAAATTATAGAAAATGATGCCAGAATTGCAAAAGCGCACACTGTTAGTTGTAGTATCTGTGTGTATATATGTATGCACATACTTGTGTACCTATATACATGCATGTAAGTGCATGACAGTAGACATAATTAGTAGCTCAACTATATATATGTGTATGATTATTCTCGATTATGGTATGTTATATTTAGTATTGTTGGACACCAACATATTATTTTTTGTATTGCATGGAATGGTTGTTGGTGACAGTTGGGAGCGTGGTACGTTACTGGACCCATCTTAGGGCAGGGTAGCATCGTTGTCGGGAGTAGTCGAGTGGTGACGGACTGCCTCCTTTTGTTCTCTAGGGAGTTCAGGAGGATTGGCCTCTCGACGATTAAATACGTTCGGTTCACTCTACGGTCAAGTTGCTGCCCATAACAAGGATGATTGACATTGGGTGGTCGTTCGTGTTGGATTCACCATTTCTGTCAGCACTCGTTGATCGTTGGAGGCTAAAGACTAAGATGTTTCAGTTTCAGTAGGGATAAATGACCATCACCCTGCAGGATTTTGCATATCTTACCGACCTATCACTACGGGGTCATCATGTGGTTCCACCCTCCAGATCAGCTGGCTGGAAGGCACGTCTACTGCACTAGTTTGGTCATCCCATTCTAGACAAGATCCATGGAGTGCCACATTCGTGGTTGCGGTGGTACAGGCAATGCCCAGTAGATACGCCTGTAGAGATTGTGAGGTCACACCTAGTTGCTAATTTGCTCTTCATGTCCGAGAGAGTTATGTTTCCTATGAGTCAGGTAGATTGGGTGTACCCAACTAATGCCACGCCGTTGAGTCCGTGCTCGACGCTGAGCCTAATGAGATCCTGCTGTGGGGCTCGGTTGTACTATGCGTGACCTTCAGCAAGTTTTGTTGATGAAATCAATGATAAAGAACTAATGGAATTGTCCTCTAGGCTTGCTGGTGAATCACTCCCTACTAGTGATCAGCTCACATGCATTCAGGTGCTTATATGTCTCGCCTTTCCTGCAACCTGATGCACTTGTATTGGCTTTCTGAGGAAATGTGACATTACTGTATGATGTACAGGCACTTCGTGATCATTGGAGAAATTCTCCAGCAAGCTCAATACAACTCCAGGAACTAGGCCCTTTACTGAGGGACTATCAACGTCTCATTCTTCGCTGCTATTCGTATCGTTCCATTCTTCGTTTCCCCTCTGAATCTGTTATTTACTTTTTTAACCACTCACTTGTCGATAAAGAAAGAAGCAATGTGGTAGAATATTGACATGGCTTTGCACATCATTACCCTTGTGGTCAATGAATTAGTCTCTTCTTGTGATGACGATGATCTGAACTTCTACAAATGAATCCATTTTGTTGTATTTTGCACAAATGATAATCGGGAATTATACACAATAGAATGTTGTCAATTCATCATGTGGATTATGTATTTTACCATGGAAGTTACGGTGTGTTCCCATGTCATCCTACCTGATTCACATGGAAAAATGCAAACCAATCCAAAATAGACCGTGTTTTTTTTCCAGCCAGTTGGCTAAAAATTGAGAATGTACAAGTAACCTGGCCATGGTCAGAGCTTGTTATGTTATGTCTGAGAAAAGAATAGTGCTTCTCTATCTAATATAATCAAGTCTTGCATTTAAGCAAAGAATATTTTGTAGCAGTCTTTTGTATAGATTATGATTTCATTTTCTTCCTACATCGTATACAGGGAAAATCCATTCCCAGCATTCTGTGAAAGGGAAGATCGCCGCGTTTTCCATTTGAAAAATGCTTCACAGGTACGTAGGCATATAATCCGCCATCAATGGTCATTTCCTCCTATCAATTGATGCATATTTTCATATATATTTTTTTCCAGTTTCTCGTACTTATCGCTGCTTTGTATCTCTGATATGCCTCAGTTGCGCATGGATGACATTCCCATCTTGTTGAGCGAGTATGGAAGGCTGCTTTCGACCTGAGAAGGCATCTCACGAGTTTTGACTCTTGACTTGGTATGTGCTACTGAAGTACTGAACTAAATCATTTTATTAGGACAAGATCATTTTTCTGCTTTTGTAGTATCCGATGAAAACTACTTTATGTCTGCAGGAACATTAGGAGAAGATAAGGGAAGCATAGCTTATTTTGTCATGTTAAATGATCTACAGAAATTCTTCTAAGGGAGGTTTCTCATTAGTGTGACGAGTGAGTGGTCAACCAGAGCTTGGTAGGCCACTCTTCTTCTTGGGCAGCATGGGCACAAATAGGCGAACTGAACTTGCCTGTAATGCACCGAATGTATGGGCGCTGGATGGGGCAAATAGCAATAGCATGTGATACGGGAAAGTTGGACTCTGGAGTCGACCGAGGACTTGTTTGGTTCGGTGGATGTCTGGTTCCTGGGTCGGACGAATCACGGCGTCTCGAATGGGATCATTTCCCCCCTCCTTCGCGCCACGAACCAAACAGACGTCGTGCCGGGCCGCCCGCTGTCGAGTGGAATTCCAAATAAATAAATGGGGGTGGTTTGAGACTTCCATCAGCGGCATATGTTTGTACTAACCTTGGCACATGGTTTTACCTGTTCACTGGCTCTGACCGAAAACACTGAAGGTGCCCGGAGCTGTTTTGGAAGGCGATTATTTGGGTTGAAAATTAGTGTCTTATGGTCGAATTTGTATTGTAATTGATGGTGATTTATTTAACATAATTAAATTTAAAAAAAATCTAAAAATAAAACAAGTTATTCAATCACGTATAATACAAATGAGTACGAGAAAAAAAAGAATCGATAAAAAACTTAGAAGCTAAAAAAAATAAAATTTAGAAATAATGAAAATAAATCTGAAGTTGAAAGTTTAAACCGAAATATGTGAGGCTTTGGTCTAGCTGATCGTACTTTCACGAACATGTTGTGCTTCCAGTTGCCCATGCATGTATAGAAGACGAAGAATCAGCTCTAGCAGTTTATATTGTAATTCGTAGCCCGTGCAACGCATTGTCAAGATCATTTTTCTTTAAAAACAGGTTACAAACTCCATGATTTGTCTGTACCTCGGCGGGCCCTAGAAATTATGTTATGAGACGAGCTCTCTATCATAGACATAACATCGTCATCCTATGGACCTACTCAATTTAGTTTTTTATAGTTTATAACTTTTCACTAATCGATTTATATTATATCAGAATCACGATAATTTTTTTAATATAATTAAATTAAAAAAATAAAAAAATAGATCAGACTATCACCAACAATGTAAAGACATACAAAAAAACCAAAAAATTCTAAAAAATTAAAAACTAGAAAAAAATAAAATTAAAAACTAGAATCTAATGCTGAAACGAGCAGCCCAAATCCAAGTGTGATCTGGTCGGTTCTAGAACCTTCCACGACGCGGGGAGCGAAACCACCTAGCAGCCGCACCCAGATTCACGCCCCCCCCGGCGCGGACTCATCGGTCATCACGGCCGGGGGCAATTCGTAATTTGCTCCGTTTTTTTTTTAATAAAGAAAACGAGGGCAGCGCGTCTGTCTTGTCCTATTAAAGGAGGGGAGGACGGGTTGGCGGCCGCCTCGCAGGCGAGGGAGGGGGAGAGAGACGCAAGCCCTCGCCTTCTCCGCTCCGCCGCCGCGCCCTCCCTCCGATCTCCGCGCCGCCTTCGCCTCCTCAGTCGCAAGAGGTAGCAATAGCGGCTCTCTCCCCTTGATTCTTCCGGTTCCGAGGGTTTTTGCTTGGAGAAGTTTCCAGGATCCCTCGTCCTGTCCTCTCTTTCTCCCCGCCTTTGATTTGATTTGTTGTCTCGGCGAGTTCTGAACCAAAACTAGTCTCGATTCAGTGGGATCTTTTGTTGTCCCTAACAGGAAAGGGTGCTACCATGATTTGGTCTTAAGCTTGATTAGATTAGATAGAAACGCTGTTTATGGGCAGACTCAGATTTGGGGGTGTTCTAAATCTCATCTAGGCGAAAAGAAACTGCTACTACTTTTTTTTTACCAACAGAAGGTTTAGGATTTCTGGTATTAGACGTGTACATGCACAGTACACTTTGTTCTTTCCTTTACTTGAATGTCCTGCCGAATTCGAGATAAAATTTTGGATTTTGGTATAAAAATCATGAAATCGATTGTTCTATCAAGTTTCTTCTTTTTTAAAAAAAATGAAGAGGACGATGTAGTAGTATGTCCATGGAGCTTCGAGTGAAGGGTGGGGAGCACATGCAATGCCTGCCTTTCTCATACTGCTCCAGAGAGTAATCGTGGCCTTCTCATGGAGGGAATGGATGGCTCGTCCCCATTCTTCATCCTTGGTAAAGATACCATTGGCATATATCATATCAGCTGCCCTTTGTTTTCCAACTTTGAACTGTTTGTCCTGAAAAGGGTAGGGGCTTTCTGTGCTGGTGTTAGATACTAGCATGTAGCCCACTCGATAGTCAAGTAGAAAGGATCTTGGGGTGAAAGATGGTTGCAGCAAGCATGCGTTTTGACATTTGCTTCCTTTTTCTATTATTAAACCATGTTATGAAACGTGTGTCGTCAAGATTCAAGCAAAGTTTGGTCATTGTCATGTAAATCTCTGCAATTTGGCTCAATATGGTGTTTCGGTTCTGACTAGCGTAGCTTCCAGCCATAGTAATGACGGGTACAGTTACCGGCTAGTTACCACAGGTATTCCTCAAACCTGGTTGCAACACACATTATGATCATCAGATCATGTTTAATGTGTGCATTGTTTAGGACCTGATAGAACATGCTATCTGTTCAATGTTTGTTTTCTATTAGATAAGGAGCTGGTAATTTCATACCATGCTTAAGTTAGAACGTAGTCTTGCTGATTAACTTTTTGGTACACAATGGTTGAGATCACTGACTGTGTTCATCCCCTTGGATTCAAATGATGTTAGGCTTCAAGATGTCGACCAGCACGTTTGCAACTTCATGCACGCTCTTGAGCAATGTTAGAACTCAGGCCTCCCAGAAAGTGGTCAAGAGCCCTTCATCTCTAGGCTTCTTCAGTCAAGGTATGCAGGTTCCGAGCATGAAGACCTCCAAGAAGCTTGATGTTTCTGCTATGGCTGTCTACAAGGTGAAGCTCGTCACACCAGAAGGCATAGAGCACGAATTTGAGGCTCCAGATGACACCTACATCCTCGATGCTGCTGAGGACGCCGGTGTGGAGTTGCCATACTCGTGCCGTGCTGGAGCATGCTCCACCTGCGCGGGCAAGATTGAGGTCGGCACGGTCGATCAGTCAGATGGGTCGTTCCTTGATGACGCGCAGCAGGCAGAAGGTTATGTGCTTACATGCGTGTCCTACCCCAAGTCGGACTGTGTCATCCATACCCACAAGGAAGGAGACCTGTACTAGGGCTTTTTCGTGAGATTTTCTGCCATACGTTCTCGAGTGTTAGTCAAAGCTCCATCCTTCGTACTAGTTGTCTTAACTAGCATCAAACTTTGATGGTTGTTGTCCCTTGTCTTAACTAGCTAGTCAATAAAAACCAGCTGCGGTGGCATGATACAATTTATGGCTGATTTTGAATGTCTGCATGCAGCATCTTGTTGGTCGGCCTTGTTTGTCTTTCTTTCCAAACTAGTGATCATTTGCTGGTTTACTTACGAAGTTGCTGTCTGGTTAAATTGGATGCCCTGTGTTTGCTCTGGACGGCTCATGCTTGCACAAGCCCAAAGCAGAGAATGTGTGAGCTTGAGCTACAATCCAGTTGTAAGAAAAGACATGCTTTCTGTGCCAATAATCTCAGCTTCTCAACGTGTGGGGATGCGGAAGGCAGCTGTTATCGTTGTCATCTCGATAGCGAATGCTTTTGCCTGGATTGTTTTCGGACAGCTTGCCTTGGTAGTTGATGTGTCACTGGTGATGTTTGGTTTTTCCACGAGTGCCATATTCCCGCACAGTTCAACCAAACCGTGCCATATTCCCGCACAGTTCAACCAAACCGTGCAGTTTGCCTCTCATTCTACGGTGTGATCGGAATAACGATGGTTTTAACTTTTACTGAAAAAACACTGTAGCTGAGTTGGCTTATTAGGCATAATTAAATTTAAAAAAATATAAAAATAAAAACAGCACACTAATCTAAAGCGGATGATGTAAAGGAATACGGGAAAAAATAAAACACAAAAAAACCAAAAAATACAAAAAAATAATCAAATAAAAACAAAAACGCTACAGTAATGAACAGTGTTCCTGTCGCGCAGCCCCGTCGCGAAGCCAAGTTGAGCGCAGCCGAGCTCTAAATAAAGTTGTTCCCCATGTTGGTGTCGGCGTTGATCGCCGTTCGTCCCGATGTGCCGCCTCCGTCTGGTCATCGTGGTCCTCTGCCCTCTTTCTTGGTTCGGTTCTTTCCTGAATTGGTAAAATCTGTAAGTCCAAGAGCACTCAACTCATATCTTTAGGGCCCCATATGTTGGATTCGGTGCCACCTTAGACCTGCTTGTATTTTTCTTCTCTTTTTTTCCCCGATGGGCTACTATGTAACTCACTCTGTACTGTGTTTCACTTTAGGCCCTGATCGTTTCGGCTTTTTTCGGCTTCAGCTTCTAGTTTCAGCTTTTTTTCACTATTCACTACACTATCCACTAACTCATTTCTGATGTTTTTCACCATTCTGATATTTTTTCATCTAAAGCCAAAATCCATCGCTATTCCGATCACCCCCTTAGTCAGGGAGATTTTTTTACCTTAAAAAACCACACCGTGCAATAATTCCTTTTGTTTGGAGACCAAACGCTATGCATAATCCGGTGATCTATTCCCTTTCTTGCCATTCGCTTTCTTGTGAGGGAGCATCTTGCTTTCAGGGGCGTTCGGAACAGCGATGATTTTTGATTTTTGACTAAAATTTAATTCTAACTGACTTATTTTTTACTATAGTTGAGTTAACTTATTAGACATAATTAAATTAAAAAATATATAAAAATAAAAGTGACGTGTTAATCTATCACGGATAATATAAAAGAATACAAAAACAAAAAAAATGATAAAATAATGCACACTATTTCCATCACGTGTATACAGTGTTTTGGTCGCGAACGCGACATCCAAACGCCATATTGAGGGTGATCGTTTGACTTTTTTCGCTTGACTTCTAACTTCACTTTTTTCACTATTCACTACACTATCCACTAACTCAGCTGATGTTTTTCAACCAATTCTGTGTTTTTCAACCAAAACCAAAAGCTATCGCTATTCGATCACCCTCTCATGCGGTCGCCGAACGCGGCATCCAAACACCATATTGAGTGCGCTGCAAAGCATCAAGTCAATGGAGAGAGTGCACAATTTCCAAATTCAGTGGTAAAGGCACGTACGAGCCATTCCATTTGCATAGGTAATGAGAGTGTGTAATATTTACGGCAATCACGCAATATATACATCATTGATTCAAGTCATAAAGAGTTATACATATATGTAACCTAACATAGCTAATGAGAACATATGACTAATGTAAATACAATACTAATACTAATGTGAACATAAGATAAGATTAATACGAACTCAAAAGATTAAACATAAAGCACGAGAAGACGAGATATTCAGTAAGTCAGGCTAACAGGTAATATTGGCGGGCAGCACCACTAATGCTTAAGAATATGGAAGAAGACACAACAAAAAATAGAATTCCATACCATTATACTCGACTTGGGAAACAGCCATACAACCAGTATTTAAGCAAATATACATACATAGCTAATGTTCCGCACTCACACAACAGCCGAAGCCAAACCGGTACAATTCTCACACATTAATAATATCAACATATCCCTAGAACAAACGGCATCTGAATAACTAAAAGCAGGGCATCTCAAACAGCGGGGCACATTCGCAATACTAGCACATTCGCAAAAACGCTCGCAGAAACTCGAAATATACTTATGGAGACACACCCAAGCATGCAAAGCTCACAAGACCGGAAATACTGAAAGAAGGCACGGCAGAAGGTTTAGAAGCATTTCCGGTGGACGATTGAAGGGCCAGATTCATCGTACTCTCCCTTAGATATCCACATCTGTGGCAGGTAAAAGAATCGGGGTAAGAAGTCTTTTCTTATGCAACAAATTTCCTTCAGAATTAAACTACTATTAGTACATGATCAACTAGAAACATCCGTAATCTTGCTTTATTTTCTTCTAGGGCAACATTGGAAAAAATGTTAATTGCATAGTGTACAACCCGACTAGAGAACATAATCACAATAAGAATTATTGTGATGTACCAGGAACCACAAGTTTAATTTGCTGTGTTGTTGTTCACTTAGAAGGAAGATGTTAAAAGGGACCATAAAAAAACATTTTCTCCAGAATAAGATGGTACATGCCATGACAAAACAAGTGGGCATGTAAATAAGTACCTGTTGGAATGTGCTGAGGGAGGCAAGGATAGAACCACCAATCCAGACACTGTATTTTCTCTCCGGAGGTGCCACAACCTTGATCTTCATACTGCTCGGTGCAAGGGCAGTAATCTCCTTGTTCATCCTGTCAGCAATGCCAGGGAACATGGTCGTTCCTCCACTAAGCACAATGTTGCCATAGAGATCCTTCCTGATATCCACGTCACACTTCATGATAGAGTTGTAGGTGGTCTCATGGATCCCAGGAGCTTCCATACCAATCAGCGAGGGCTGGAATAACACTTCTGGGCACCTGAACCTCTCAGCACCAATTGTGATGACCTGCCCATCAGGTAACTCGTAGCTCTTCTCGACAGAGGAGCTGCTCTTAGCAGTCTCGAGTTCCTGATCATAATCAAGGGCAACATAGGCAAGCTTCTCCTTTATGTCTCTTACAATTTCCCGCTCTGCAGTGGTAGTGAAGGAATAACCCCTTTCTGTAAGGATCTTCATTAGGCAGTCAGTCAGATCACGACCAGCAAGATCCAACCGAAGAATAGCATGAGGGAGTGCATATCCCTCATAGATTGGCACAGTGTGGGTCACACCATCACCAGAATCAAGCACAATACCTGCACAAGACATAGTATGGTGGTCATATAACCAATGAAGTGATACAAGTATACAGAAACTCATTTTTAATGGGACAAAATTGACACATGCCTGTTGTACGACCACTGGCATATAGAGAAAGAACAGCTTGAATAGCCACATACATCGCTGGTGCATTGAATGTCTCAAACATGATTTGGGTCATCTTCTCTCTGTTTGCTTTTGGGTTTAGAGGAGCTTCTGTCAGCAAAATTGGATGCTCTTCAGGGGCAACACGCAGCTCATTATAGAAGGTGTGATGCCAGATTTTCTCCATGTCATCCCAGTTGTTCACAATACCATGCTCAATGGGGTATTTCAAGGTCAAGATGCCTCTTTTTGACTGTGCCTCATCACCCACATAGGCATCTTTTTGGCCCATTCCAACCATGACACCTGTGTGCCGAGGGCGACCAACTATACTAGGGAAAACTGCTCTGGGAGCATCATCACCAGCAAAACCAGCCTAGAGAGAAGAGAGAGTGGGAGGCTTATTTTTCAAACAACTCATTATTTGTGATTAAAAAATTGAATGAACAAAGGGATGAGCATCAAACCTTGACCATTCCAGTGCCATTGTCACATACAAGTGGCTGGATATCCTCACCGTCAGCCATTGATCTGCACAAGGCAATCAGAATTCAGAAGCCATCTCAGTCATTTACTTGTCAGTAATTCTGAACCTATGGCTTGCTAGATATCACAACCACTTAAACCCAGTTTTAAGTAACTGTCATTTCATTACTACCCCCATGAGCTCCGTAACATTCTTCAGATATCTAATAGAAAACTTAAAACAGTTTATTGTAATCAAGTAAAAGGGAAAGTACAGCTATATTTAGGAGGGATTATCTCTAGCTCTAATAGTAGTTCGAGTTTTCATCACTAATGACGTTACTGAACAAAGGACAGACTGACAGAGGGTAACAATTTTGAAGAAGAAAGCATATAGAACTTAAATCACATTAATGGGCCCTTTATGCTTAAGAAATTAAAGAGAACAATAAGCTGGCATAAGCTGTCCTGGCAGGCAGAGACATGCTTACCCATGTGTTACTGTGCCTACCAAAGTTGAATAAAACTATAACAGTACTGGATCACAATTATTGCTGTTGCTGAACATCCAGCCTAGTAGTTAGAGATCAATATTTCGTCATCAAACATAAAATTATGGAGGTTTAAAGTCCAAGTGCCAGCAAGTAGTGACACGCAAGTTCTGGTTCCTGCTAGGAAAAGGAAATCCTGAACAGGCTGTTTTTTTATGTAAGAACCGGACAGTTAGGTATTGACTATTGAAGGTATAACAAAGCGAATGCAAAACACATAAACCATTGTGACAGCACAAGATCAAATATATAAACCATCAAGCATGATAATAGCAATCCGCCCTAAAAATTTTACACCTATTACTACAACCGTTTGATGTTGAGGTGCTGAACGAAAATGACTAACAAATTAACATTTAGTCCTTTTCTTTTCATAACAATGTCAAAAATAACCTATTTCACTTGAGACCAACACCATAAGTGTTTGGATTAGGATGATTTGGTTGGGGCTTAATTTAAATTTGAACTAATCCTAGCCCAATCCCATCATCCAGAGATACGATGACAAATCCATTTCTGTATCCAAGGATGCCATGATCCATATTTAAATCCTCGTATGGATAGTTTTTCCTTCGAATGAAAGGACCTCCCCACTTTACACTATAGTAGCTATTCCCATCCACAAAAAGATCACTTCATTTTTGCCCCCGATCCAATAATCACTGAATTAACAAAAATCAAGCAGGAACATAGTTGAACTGAAACCACTTTACAGAATGCAAAGTGCGCAGTACTAATGGTATGAAGTATGAACAGATCGCTTCACATTTGCAAGATATCAAATGCGTAGTCCCCGATCCACGGATCGCTACACCAACCAAAACCGCTGCAAGCACACATGAACTGAAACAAGCTCGCAAGTAGCGCGGAATACTAATGGCACGGAGCAGATCCACACATGGACGAAATCGCACGGCAAGACAATACAAAAACCCAACCCATCACGCTCGAGGACTAGCGATCGCATCGACAGATCCACCCAGAACGACTTCGCCAAGGCCACCGAGAGACAGCAACAAAGCATAACGACGCAGAGATAAACAAAGAGGCTACGGGACGGATAGTGATCAGATCCACGCGCGCTCGGAGCAGAGAGGCGAGGAGCGAGAGGGTTGAGCGAGATCGGACCTTGGAGAGCGAGACAGCGACGGCGGCGGCGGCGGCGAGGAGGCAGCGGAGGTGACTGGTGAGAGGGAGGAAACACTGGAGGAGAGTGGAGAAGACTGCCCTCTCCCCTTGGTTGTCACGTTAAATAGGGTTTTTTTTGGGCTGCCCTGCTGGTTTTTGGATGCCCCTGTTCAAATATATGGAGTAAAAAGAATAGTACGATTTTAACTGACATAGAGTTGATATAGATAAAAGGTATATTCTTTTTAACTTTAACTTATAGTTTATAGCTGTGATTTATGACTTGTGAGTTATTTATGAAAGAGAATATAAAGTAATATAAACTTGTATATGGTTTTGATCGATATAAGTGAAGTCGATATAATGTGTACTATAATTAACTTATAGACCATGTTTTGAAAAGATATTTCATTAAAAAACCAGTTATTATAGAAAAACTAAAAAATAGTTTTTTTAAAGCCAAAAAAGAAGAGATTCAAAGTTACTATAATATTTACTATAATTAATTTATAGATATAATCTTAAAAAGATAATTTTGTTTAAAAGTACTTAAAAAAAGAAAAAGCAGAAACCGAAAGCCAACGACCCGCCTGTCCGCCATTTCACCTTTTACGGATTTGTTTCAAAATAAAAAGATTTCAAAAGGGTCATTTGCATTAGTACATATACAATTTTTAAACTGATCTGTCGGACTGTGTAGCATGCATATACTCCGCTAGTGATTCCTGGTCTCCTCCTGTGCCATGTCATCTCTTTTTTACAAAAAAAATCTCTCTATTTTTTAAAATTACATATAAGTTCTTATTTCTTACAAAAGGCCCATGCCATTTCACGAGAATATCCTCCGCTTTTTGAAAAGGTCATCTGCTTTTTGAAATTATGTATGTATCTTTGATTTTGTTAAAGAGATCGTCTTTCTATATGATAAATTTTTAGCAATTATGCACAAATCCTTCATTTCCCAAAAAAAAAGCTCTTCATTTTTTTGAAATACACATATATCCTCGATTTTTTCAAAAAAAAATTCTACAAATTACCGACTCTCGCTTCGATCTACGTAAAAACTAGTGTGACATGACGTCACGCTTCCGCTGCTAGTGTCTCGAACTGTCTACCTGTCCTAACATCAGAAACGGTTTGCTAATTGATTGTCAGGGGCATCTTCGGTACACGGGTTTTTCCTATATATTATTTCTATAACAAAAAAAGTCCTATTCTGGGATCAGTTTGTACTTTGTACTAAACCATTGCAATGGTCAAAAGTGTTGTTGATACTTACGTTATTAAGGTACTCCAATGTTCTTTGACAAGTATCGTAAAACTTGATTTTCTGTCAGATTATGACGTCCTAAGCGATGTAGGCTTGTCGACATGCTCCAAGCGTGCCACTTAGGTCGCTAAAATTAAGGGCTAATAAAATCTAACTGTGCATCACTGCATTGCACGAGGATTAAGGTAGAATAACCCCCAACAGTTGAACAAAAGTTCAAAAACTGGCAAACATTATAGGCAAGGCAAGAAATAGGCCCTGTCCTTTTAGTTTTTTGATTTCTCTAAAAATCAAAACAAACAAATAATTTTTACAACTGACTCTTTAAGCGGGTTTTTGGTTTTAAAACTATGTGTGCTGTCCATGCTAATATCTATATCATCTACTACTATCTTAAAAAAATAAATAAAATCTACCAATCGCAGCAAAAAAAAAAAATTTTTCCGAAGGATGGTAATGGGCATGCAATGCAAGGCCGGCCAGCCCACGTCGCCCAAACTCAGCGCTGCTTCCTAACAGCAGACCGGCGTTGCCCGGCCATCAGCCTCGAGCGATGCCGCGCGTCTGTCATTGTTCAGAGAAACTCAATGCGTGAGCTGTTGGTTCCATGCATGCAAATATCTGATGCGGCTTCAAAATAATTTCCCCCCTCACTAATTAATATCTGATGATCTCATCGTCTGCGTCTTCTTTTTGGAGGTATCATCTGCATCTTGTAGCAAGAAATTTTAGAGCTCGGACGGCAGGGTGCACGCCATTGGATTGGCACAAATCAGACCAATCAGGTTGCTGTTACAGCAGCTGAGTTATTCAAACATATATTGTTGTGGTTACAAACCAAACAGTGAATGATGAGAACACAGAGAGGACACAAAAGGACTATTCATAGTCTTAGGAACTGTGAAGATGGGGATAGAAATCTATGTTACATAGACCTATTTTTGAAAAAATGAGTTGTGCCCCCTCATGCCGTCTTAAGTCACATATTTATAACAATGAGGATGTTTCTAATATAAATTTCCCTTTCTAGGTATACAATCATATGGGCAATATCGTCTTTTCTCTTGTGACAATCCTCTCAGACCAGCTATGTGACCGTACGATTATTGGGTCTCCTGATACAATGGGCCGACTAGGTAAAGTGGGGTCACTCCCCCCAACATACATGTATTCTGGTGTTTGAGAATTTCAGTTTCAGAAGGCTCATACCAGGAAAGACAAACATGTATCCTTATGTGCTTGGGAGTTTTAGTCCTCTGGTAGGATCCAATCACTCGAATAATCTGATCCAGATGCCAAACTCATGGATCCTTGGCATATCTTGGACTTTTGGAACTTGCAAACTAAGATCCTAGTGAGTGAAGACTTTGATAAATTACATAAAAGAAATCGACAATACGCCTGCTCGCCACAAGTGGCTAACACATAACAGCTTATTCTGCTGACAGGATAATAGAATACATAACAATGTTTATTCCCAGTGAGAATTGGCTAGTCAGCTTAGTTCTTGTTACCTTTGTTTGATTAAAAGAATTTGTTTGATAGCAATTAAAAGTCCTTTTCAGAGCCTGCATTGTGGGCTTGTGGAACAACACAAAACTGAGGTCTTTGCAAATGGCAGCCCTCTATACCATACAAGTCTACAACTACTTCTATAATAGTTCGAAGGATACTGTAGCACCAAATGGTTTCCTCGGATGTAACGACGATAAAACAAGAGGAATCTGAGGAAAAAGATAAAGGAGCGTTCGAAATAACGATGGTTTATAACTAAAATTTTACTGTAGCTGACTGATTTTTTTACTGTAGCTGAGTTGGTTTATTAGGTATAATTAAATTTAAAAAAATATAAAAATAAAAACGACATGTTAGACTATCACGGACAATACAAAGGAATACAGGAAAAAACAAAAGAAAAAAAGAAAAAAAACAAAAAAATGAAACAGTGAAAAAAATGTGACCGTCAACGCTGCCGCCGAGCGCGCAACGCTGAGCGGAGCCTAAAGATGCCCCCAATGAATCAGAGATACAACAATAAATTTTGAACAAGACATAACACGATCATATATAAGAACCTGACATAGTGATGAGTTATGCAGTGCTCTAACTGAACACAAAGATATCCCCTATGGCTATCTTTGGAACTCCTGTGCTTCTAGCAGTTGCAGTGGCTTGTGGCCTCATCTGGTTGAGGTCAAGGAGGTCTTCGAAGGAGATGAGAGACATCCCTGGGACAATGGGCTGGCCTGTCATCGGCGAGACCGTCTCCTTGATCTCCTACTCTCTCGAACCCGGCCGGTATACTTAGGCCTTATTCCAAACAACATAGTTGAATTCAGAAACCCAAAGCTGTTTAGAATGTGTTATTTTTTAATACGATTTTTTCTTTGGATTATCCGTAGAGATATAATAGTGTTTTTTATTTTTTTTCTATTTTTTCTTCATATTTCTTTAATTGAATACCACAGAAAACAAAGGGACAACACTTCGAAACCTCTGCCTCATGCGTGACAGGCAGAAAAGTCAACTTACAGGCTATCAGTCATGCACTGAGAAGCTCCAAATACAATGATAATATGATGATATGAACAGAAGATGCATGCTGCATCACGATTAGAAGCTGATTTGTGATATTGTTTGATCTGATCAGGTTTGGCAAGGTGTTCAAGACATATGTGCTGGGAAGGATCACGGTGTTCATGACAGGTACGGAGGCAGCCAAGATCCTGCTGTCCGGGAAGGACGGCGTGGTGAGCCTGAACCTGTTCTACACCGGCAAGCAGGTGCTCGGGCCGACGAGCCTGCACACCACCAACGGCGAGGAGCAAGAAGCTGAGGCGGCTCATAGGGGAGCCACTCTCCATTGACGCACTCAAGAAGTACTTCGACTTCGTCAACGAGCTCGCCGTCCAGACGCTGGACACATGGCTTGGCAGGAAGGTCCTTGTGCTAGAGGAGGCCTCGTCTGCAAGCCAATTAGCAGCCAACTCTTGAAATAATCTTGCACGAAATCCAGGTTTTTTTTCATGGTTGTGCTCGCTTTTGATTGAATTTTGGTTTATTGGTTTTATCAGTTTACGCTAAAGGTGATCGCCAACATGCTGATGAGCTTGGAGGCAGAGGGAGAGAAGCAGCAGAAGTTCCGTGCCAACTTCAAGATAAGATCGTCTTCATTTTCACCATTGCCTCTGGAACTCCCAGGAACAGCCTTCCACCGCGGCCTCAAGGTATTTTTTTTTAGATCAATGGTATAAATTTTGATCAAAAGCTGCCTTATAAATTTGCTTCATCAATTGAGCAGGCTAGGAACCGGGTGTACGAGACGCTGGACTCAGTGATTTGCAGGAGAAGAGAGGGCGGCGAGATCCTCCTTCAGACACACTCGAGGAAGCACGCCAAGGACGGCGCCGACGACGACGGCAGCAATGCGGATAAGCTGACTGACTCCCAGCTCAAGGACAACATACTGACGCTGCTTGTCGCCGGCCGCCACACGACGGCTGCCGGCCTGACATGGCTCGTCAAGTTCCTCGGCGAGAACCCTGATGTCCTGCAGAAACTATTTTGATGCAATCGGTTGATTGCCTGATTAATTATGATCTATCTTCGCAGGAAGAGCATTAGGAGATCAAAGAGAGGCTAAACGGCACATCACATCTCAGATGGTCAGATGTGAACAACATGCCTTGCACCAACAATGTGAGCGGCCTATTTTGATGCATTCTCAGAGACAAGGAATTTAGTCTCTCCGATGTCCAATCACGGCACTACCATTAATTGCAGCTCAAGCAGACAAGAAACTAATTAACCCGGATTTGCGGATAAAGTGAGACACAAAACTTAATGAGCAATGCACAAGCAGTCCAAAGTGTACATACACTCTAATTCCCCGATAACAAACACGTATCGCTCAAAGTCAAAGATCCTATGTTACAACCTGTGAAGTCTGAAAATGTACTCAAAATTCAAGACCAAAAAATATACTGTCTGATGGCCAGCTGACACAACATAGCAGTATACCTTATATACTTCTATTGCCATACTATGTTGCTAACGAAACTTAACATAGTCTAAATTCCCCTCAAGATTAGCAGCAGCTACTCCGCTGGCAAAATGTCAAAGGAACAACAACCAGGTAGCACAGCTCAGGCTGCATAAACATGGCAACGGCAGCCACTTCGGGTGGTCCAGTGTCAAAGGAACAATCACCAGGGAGCAAACCAACCAAGAGAGACAAAGGCAGAAACAATATGCAAGGCTGCAGGGGTCCTCCGATGCTAATGGAACATCATATATTGGAACCAAAGAACAAACCCTTAGTTGTTACTTGTTACGAGAACCATTCACCTGACTAATACGGGTCAACTGAAATGATCTTAGGATGGCAGTAACCAATCCAGAACAAGAGAACAAATAACCCAAAACAAGCCTGCCAAAACAAAACAGTCATTTGAGAATGATTGGTTTACACAATCTTAACGATAAAAGGTTTCGAAAAATATTTACCAGTTTGATGATTCATCGCTTGCCTTGGGAAGAGATGATAAGAACCATAGATAGTTTTCTTGCGGTGTTTTCAAGCAAAGTTCAGTTGATCATTTCCTTCCCCAAGAGGACAGAAACAACAACACAATTTACCAGTCGAATCCACATACCCCACACAGAGGTGCTACGCCGCATAAGCACAACCAACATGACAGAGCATCAACACACAATGCGACAAAAGCCACCTTTTAGCCAATCAAGAATCACCCAACAGCATATCAAGAAAACATGTAGGACCAAGCCATGCACTATGACCAAGTCATATGCCTGGCAATAAGCAGGAAACAATAAGCAGGTCAGTAATATTGGTCTATAACAAAGTAGCTGCTTTCTGACGGTACATCATACTTCTCCAACCACATGATCACAAAGCTCCAAACACAAGGAAACACACCTCATAATAGTAGATAGACTTCCATACATACCTGGATGAAGTGTTCTTCTCAAGATCCACCCCATCAATAGGGGCCAGATCGGTCACGATTGTAACGGTCACCCCCACTTCCGCCATAGCTGCCACCATCACGGCTACGACCAGAATATCGGTCACCACCACGGTCAGATCCATAACGACCACCGCCACCATACCTATCATCTCTGCCACCATATCTGTCACCTCTCCCACCATCCCCAGATGGGCACTCTCTAGCAAAGTGGCCTGGTTTTCCACACTTGAAGCAATCCCCACCACCTGAGCCACGCGGTGCACGCCCACCACCACCATAGCCACGGTCATAACGAGATCCACGCTCACGATCATAATCACGGTCACCATTACGGTCTCTACCAGGTCCTTGTGGCTGAGCCTTATCAACAGTAATAGCCCTCCCATCCAAGTCCAATCCATTCATTCCGTCAATAGCATCTTCCATGGCTTTCTTTTCATCAAAAGTCACAAAGCCAAAACCACGTGATCGACCAGAAAACTTGTCGAGAACCACCTGCATATTCCCAGAAGAGCAAACTTTAAGCAAACAAAAGCCCATTCTAAACAATACGTAAAGTGTAAAGCAAAATTTCAGAAACATGTATATGTTAGTTTTGAAGTTGCAAACACTGAATAATCCAGTCAACCTAGACAAAACTAACATATTTCCCAAATTTATCAGGAACTAACAACAAGTAAACCAAAGAACCTGAAAAAAATAATATTGGGAAGTGGGAACAATACATATCAATCTGTCATCTTATTTCTTAAAACTCTATAACAACAATATTGGGCATAGAAGAAGGGGAAAATTTGATAGTGCACGACAGCTTAATTAATTTATCTATGTTCTTCAAAGACAAAATAACTTTTAACTCCTGACTGATAGTACTCGACCAGCTTAATTAATTTATATATGTTCTTCAAAGACAATAACTTTTTAACTCCCGAAATAGTCAGGTTAGCATGCATAACTTTTAAGCATAATCACTCTATCAATGGCCTTTTTACCACTGGGTGTAGGATCAGTTACAAAATGGCCTTGTATTCCTTCCAATGGGCCCTTGAAGATTTGTACATATGCATATTATAGATAGCACCCTGAGGTATATACATACTTAACACCCCCTTAAACTTATGGTGGATCAACAACATTGAGTTTAGAGGTAGAAACTATGCTGAGCTCTAGTCTGTACCTTGTTGAAGAAATCTGCTAGCTAAAACTCCGAAAGTACATACTGAAGAGCAATAACTTGGTCTTACACCTACGATCGCATGTATGAAGCATCCACTTTAATATGCTTGGTAAGCTTATGCTTCACGGGATCTCGAGTAATGCTGATCGCGCCAGTACTGTCTGAGAAGATAGGAGTCGATGCAGTAGTAGAAACACCGAAATCCGCAAGTAGCCACCGAAGCCAGGTAATCTCAGTTGTCAACGACGCCATGGCTCTCAACCTAGCCTCAGCGCTCGAATGGGAAACATCAGTCTACTTCTTGGTCTTCCAGGCAATCAAGAAGGAACCATGAAAAACACAATAGGCAGAAAGAGATTGGTAATCAGAAGGATAACTAGCTCAGGTCGCATCAGAGTACGCCTGAAGCTGCAAAGAACTGGAGCGAGCAAAGAAAAGGCAACGAGTGATAATCCTACGAAGATATCGTAGAACACGAAGAAAGTGACTATAGTGAAGCTGAGTAGGAGTAGAGACGAACTGACTCAGGATGTGAAATGGGTGAGAGATGTTAGGACGAGTGATACCAAGGTAGACAAGACTTCCAACAAGATGGCGGTAGCGAGTGGGATCCTTAAGAGGCTCGCCATCGGTAGGCCGAAGATGAGCACCAAGCTCCATAGGAATATCCACCACACGTTGATTAATGAGACAAGCACGAGTAAGGATATCCTGAATGTAATGCTCCTAGGAGAGATAGTAGCCCTTGGACGTAGAAATGATCTCAATCCCAAGAAAATAATGAAGATGACCCAAATCAGACATTAGGAGCTGTTCACGGTGACGCTTCTTCACAAAGACAATGTACTGAGAGTCATCACCAGTAATGATCATATCGTCGACATATAAAACGAAGAGTGTCCGACCCCGAGAAGAGGTGGGAACAAAGAGGGCAGGGTCTCGAAGTGGGCAAACCAAGCACGAGGGGCTTGTTTTAACCTATACAAAGCGACAAAAGTGACAGACTATACCATCAAGGACAGAATACTCAGGAGGCGGCTGCAAACGCCACAGCAAGGAGTGCGAACGGTGGTCATGTGAGCGACAGAAGCAAATGTCTCATCATAGTCACGGCCAAGCTCCTGTTGAAAACCATGTGCCCCAAGACGAGCTTTATAGCACTCAAGGGAACCATCCGAGCGGATCGATCTTGTACATCCACTTGCATGTGATGGGAGTGACGCGCAGGTAGGGGCACAAGATCCCAAGTGCCAGTATGCTCCAGAACAGTAATCTCCTCAAACATCACGAACTGCCACTCAGGGTGAGTAGCAGCCTCACGGTACGATAGAGGTTCAAAAGAAGTAACGGCTGCAAAGCCGTAGCGCAAAGCGGCTCGACAGTGTGACGATCATGAAGACCGTATCAAGGAGATGAAGGCGGAGTGAGACCCAGCAAGGACGGAGAAGAGGTAGGAACAGGGCCCAGCAAGAACGGATGCTCGACTAAATAGGGAGTAAACCGAGGACGACCAGAGTAGTGCAGAGAAAAGGGTAGAATCTCAACAAAGAGTGGGAAGAAAACTCGATCGAGGTGCACGAGGTGTAGCCGGAGGAAAGGGACATGAAGAAGGTGGAGGATGAAGCAAAACAGTAGCGGAAGGCAAAGAGTCAGGACAAGTCAGAAAGGAGGGTAGTAGGGTCAGGACTCGTCAAAAGTGACATCCTAAGATATCCTCATCTTGCGAGCAACAGGGTCGTAGCAGCGATAACCTTTATGCTCAAGACTGTAGCCAAGGAAAACACACTCAACTGATTGAGTAGTCAGCTTGGTGCGCTCACGAGGTGGGAGACGGACGAAACAGGCACAACCGAAAACAGCGAAGGTGATTGTAATCTGGGGCTCGACCATGGAGGCGTTCGACAGGAGTAGAACCCTGAAGGGCAGTGGAAGGCTGCATGTTGATGAGAAAAGCAGAAGCGAAAACGGCCTCAGCCCAGAAGTGAGGGGAACAGAGGAGGCAAACATGAGAGCACGAGCGATCTCAAGTGACGATGCCTACATTTAGAGACACCATTCTGAGTGTGAGCACCTAGACAAGAATACTAGGGTAGAGTACCCTGCTTAGCGAGAAAGTGACGCAAAGCAGTAGAAAAATACTCACCAGTAGAGTCAGCACGAAAAATACGAATGGGCAAATCAAATTGAGTGCAAACCATGGTGGCGAACAGCTGGTAAATAGAGAGAACCTGACTGCAAAATGACATGAAGTAGATCCAAATATGATGAGAATAATCATCAACAAAGAACATATAATATCGATGACCCCTTTCGAAACAAAGAGAGCCGAACCCCAAATATCAGAGTGTACAAGATCAAAAGGACGCGTAGAAATAGAATCACTAGAGGGATAAGGGAGCTGCAGCTGCTCGCCAAGCTTTCAACCCATACAATATAAAGACGTGTTCCCGGAGACATACCCAAGAACACCACGACTAACTAGTGATGAAGGTAGTGGAGGTAGTGGAGGACACAGCAAGGGCAGAGATAGTTGCGGTGTTTGACTAGCCGATGGAGGCAACAGAAGGTAGAAGTCGTAAAAATGATGAGTTTCCTAGTAAGCGTGAAGCTGCATATAGCAGGGATAGGTCCGGCAAACATCCATTTCAGAGTCAAGGCGATGTCACACCTCAGACATCTACTAGTAGAAGTCATCGACGGTGGCATCAAGCTGCTGAAGGAAATATGCCCAATGCACAATTGAGAGATACATAGTATCACTCGTCGGCTGGTAGTGAGCTCAAAGGCGCTCCCACATAAGCTGTGTCATAGGTATTTCCGCCACATTCATGGAGATAGCCACTATCATGCTTCCCACCAGGATGATGATGACACGAGCCTCGGCATCCTGCCATCGCTCGTAGGTGTGCAGCTCAGATTGATAGAGCTCTAGGACCTCCTCTAGTGCAGTATTGGCCTTGTTCTAAGCCGCCTTATCTGCACCAGTAGGAAGAGCGGGCTGGGTGGGTGGTGTAGGACGAGGCGGACAGGGGTGCTTGCCAGTGAGATGACCCTAAAGGCGCCGGTGTTGAGAAGAATCCTCGGTGAACGCCCACTCGGAAGTTCGTTCATCGAAAAGAACTAAGGGGAGCGGAATGGAAGAGCCGTCGGCGGTAGCCATCTATAATAGATCGGGCCGAAACTGGATCCAGGACGCTTAGAAATGGAAGGGGTAATTCGATGGCGGTAGCTCGCCGACCGGGGCAGCGACGCCGACCAAGGCGAACCGGGATGGTGGCGGCCGGTTGAGGCGTGGGCAGACGGCCGGGGCTGGCGGGCGGCGGCAAGACCGGTTAGAAGCGAACCGAAGGTGGCGACATCGCGGAGGTGGGTCGACGGCGTCGGGCGCCGGCCGGCGGCGGCGGCGCCGCCGCGAGAGCTGGGGACGTCGGCGCCCGCCAGTAGGCCGAGGTAGCAGCGATGTGGCATCGCGCGGAAGCCAAGCGGCGCGGCGTGGCGAGCACACGCGAGAGAAAGCGCGCCGCCGACGGGGAAGAGGAGGCGAGCACGGCGGCGGCGAATCGAAACCCTAGCCCAACACAGGCTCGATACCATGTTACAAAATGGCCTTGTATTCCTTCCAATCGGCCTTTGGCCATATGTACATATGCATATTACGAGATAGCACCCGAGGTATATTCAGTATCTAACAAGATCAAGAAAATTATTTGGGTTTCTGATATTCTTGATTTGTAAAAATGGTTTATATGCTAGTGCAGGTACAGTAAGATGTGCTCAGTCACAGTTACGAAAACAAATATCCAAGGTTATCACATGAGCAAAAAAGAGTATTCCCCCACAAGGCCACAGCAACAATAAATAAGAGATTCTCCATGTCACCTTTGCCTCAGTGAGGTTGCCAAATTTGCCAAACGCATCCTTGAGGCTTTCATCAGTTGTCGACCAGGAGAGATTCCCAATAAAGCAACGGTACTCCTCCAAATCCGCCATCTCTAAGCAGAAAAACAAACGCATTCAGTATATGGGCAAGTAAAAATATCACTCCCTCCGTCTAAGTTTATATATCATATTTTCTTTTTACACATAGACCAAAGAGATATTAAAAATAAGTTACCCCTAATTATTATCTCGAAGTACTATATTCAATAGATGCATATAGAAAATATCAAATAAAACTAGATATTTATTAAGATTATATAGGGAACATCACATTAATTTTGTGTTGGAACATAAAATACTATCTTATATTTTTGAATAAGATCATTCAAAAATACGTCTTATAAATTTAGATCGGAGAGAGTAGAATGCATCAAAAGAGAGCGATACAGATTCAACAGTGACTAACCAGCATTTCGGTCACTGTACTGTACTTCCTAGGCACAGCAAAGGGTTGCATCTTAACCAGCACAAATTTTAACTAAGATTTTTTTAAGGAAATTAACTATGATATTTTTAAACGTATAGTATTTTGCATATCAGTTTTTGTAGACAGCGGAAACCTTTCCCATCTTGCACTGGAAGCAGAGGAGCAAAACAGAGAAACTGAAATTTATATGAATAACCGAACAAAATGTAAACAAGCACCATGGCTCACAGATATTGCTTGAGTTAGTTTCCCTTTCCTAATTTGCAGAAAATTAGACCAAACATAACACGAATCTGCAGAAGACTACTTTTTTCCAGACAACCACGCTCAATTCTAAAGAACTAAGCAGCAAAAGGTGAACTCCCTAACCAAGAAAGCGTACGCATATAACTTGACAAATCTATCCTTACCATACGAGGAACTTGACAAATCTATACTTACCATACGAGGATCTGTGTTAGATGCAAAACAAATAAACGGAAAGGCGAGCATCAGATTAGAACTAAGCAAGAAGTCGAATTCTAACGAAGTCAAACCAAATCCGACTCTGGAATCGTAGATGTGAAGCATACAAGAAAGAAAAAACGAAACAGCAACGGGACAAAGTAGTAGTACATCGGATCTTCAGATAGGGAAGTTGGCAGAAAGCACGGTCGTAGCAAATCGAGCAAAAGAACGAAGTGGAGATATGAGAAATTTTAGAGCCCAGGGAAGATTGATATACCTGTGAGGAAGAGGAAGACGAAGACGAGGTGGAATCGAAGAAGATTTTTGGCCTTGTTTTTTTTTTTCGCACGGGTCTACTCTAGTCTAGATCGAGGAAGGCGAGGTCTGGTCGTGGCGTCGTCGAGAAGAGCTTTACGTGGCCATTATATTGGGCTTTTTAAGTTAGTTTATAGTTGATGCTGTGTTAGTTGATAATAATTTATTTAATAATTAAATTTAAAAAACTAAAATAGAAAAATATATTAGTCTATCACAGATAATTCAAATTAATATAAAAAAACTAAAATATCAGAAAAGGATTAAAAGATGGAAAATACTAATCCCGTGTACAAACCCTAAATCCCAGCGCGGCGGCGGCGGCGCCAGATATTTCGAGCGTAAGCATGACAGGTGGGCCCCGGACACTGGTAGTAATACTGGGCCAAGCATGTTCTGGTAAGTATTACGGCGAGCGGAGCTGCGTTGCGTTGGGCGTCTTGTATTGGCTTTTAGGGTTTGTTTTTGGATGTGATTTTTTTAAAGTGGCTGAAAATAAATATTAATATATAACAGAAATAATTTTAGAAAGAAGAGATAAATAATAAAAAATAGAAAAATATATGTATGTATGACGAAAGTCAGAGTAGTAAGGTGCGTGATGTATCCGTAATCTCTGTCTTATCTCTGAGCTTGATAGTAGCGAGAGAAGTGGAGAAATCATTTTGAGAAGTTAGATGTTTGTATTGATTTTTAATTTTTTTTAGTTTTTATAGAGAGAAAATCAAAAGCGAAGCCAATGCATAACAGGCCCAAAGTTAACCGAGGACTAGGAGCAGGGTACAGGGCTACAGGCGAGCACTCGCGGCTTCCCGCGGGTTGTTCTCGGCGCCCATGCCGTGGCGGCTGCATCTCGCCGGCCCAGTATTTGCTGCGTGCCGCGCTCAGATTTGGCCCAGTTTTTGCTGCGTGCTGCGCCGGAACGAAGGTGAGAGCTAAGGGCACGACGAGGGAGGGACAGGAAAGCTCCCTTCCCTTCACCGGTGTTCACGTGAGAGCACGAGTCTGTCTGCCGAGTGACTCCGCGTCATTTCGTGACAACTTGTAGGAAGGAGGAATATGCACGCACATACACTTACTTATATGATAACAAACAAGACTTGACTCCGTCAACAGAGAGGCTCATTTAACCACTTTGATGCCGCAGGCCCTCGACAATCTTGCGTCACCGTGCCGAAAGCCCCAAAACCGAGTGCTTAGCACTACCAACGGAATATCAATGGTTCTGTTTTTTTTTTTGCTTCTAGGTGCTTTTTTAGTTTCGGTTCCTTCAAAAGTTAAAATAGATAAAACAGTTTCTCTGGCTCTCTGCCACCTATCATCATCTTGACAAATATAACCAAAAATTATAAGCTATAAATTAAAAGAAAAATCATAAATCATACACCAAAAGAATATCTCCCGTGAGATACAAGCGGTAGTCGCTTATGCCTCTACTCCGTATGTTGGGTAGCCATCGGACAGCCCGCCCACACCGTTGGCACGGCCGAGCAGTAACGACTACCGGTGAAACAACCCAACGGTCGCTTGCTTTCACCATTTCGGTCGATCCATTTATGACCCACTGTTGTGCTCTGCTCTGCTCTGCTTTGGATGGATCCTTCCGGGGCCAGAAGACCTCGCCCCCAAGTCGTCCCTTTGCTCCACCATTAATAATCCATCCGCGAGGTTCTTCTCCACATAGCCAGCACCTGGTAGCTCTCCCACCAAACCCCAAGATTCGATCGACTCCATCCACCACCGGAGGCCATGGCTTTCTGGGAGAGCTGGTTCAGAGACTGCAGCTGCAAGCAGCTCGCCATCTGGGCGGCGGTCGTCGCCCTCGTCGTCGTCCTCGTCTTCGCCTTCGCCCTCGTGTTCCCGCCCAAGGCCACCGCCGACGACGCCGTGCTGACTCGGTTCGCGCTCGCGCCGGGCTCGCCGCCGGCCAACTCCACCGTGTCCTACAACGTCACCGTCACGATGTCCCTGCGCAACCCCAACATCTACCGCGCCATCAACTACGACCCCCTCGCTGTGTCCTTCTCCTTCAGCGGCTCCCGCTTCGACGAGTCCGCCACCGTGCCGGCGTTCCAGCACGCGGCGAGGAAGACGGCCACGTTCCACGTCACCGTGGGCGGCGTCGACAATCCCGTCAAGCTCACCGCGGCGGGCGTGTCGGAGTTCAGGGCGGACAACGCGACGGGGCAGTTCGATGTGGAGCTGAGGCTAGACACGGTGATGCGGTACAAGGGGCGCAAGGCGCGGTGCCCGCTCGTCGTCATCTGCCCGCTCCAGCTGCAGCTCGTCGACCCGGAGGTCGCCGCCACCGCGTTCCAGAGGACCAAGTGCACCATCCTGAGGGCAAAAAAGTCCGGATGCTGATTGCCAATGAATAACTAGAGTTAATTTTCCGCTGCTGTATAATTCCTCTCTTTTTTGGTAGAGATTGCTGTTGTTTCGAAGATTATATTTGGGAGTGGAGGTTATGAATTTGTTGGTTGGTTACTCTGTACTATATTGATTTGGAGGATTTGCAACGATTCAACGTGAGTTGAGTTTCTCCGTAATTTCTGTGCTGCTGTGATGATTTGTTCAGACAAAAAGACTGGTTTGTTGGAGCTTCGAAATCAGGGGCTGGCTCTGTCGGGCACCCTGGGGGCAGACAGTGATGGGTTATTTTCGGCTGCCACGGCTCATGGTTTATGTCTATGGTTAATAATTTTTTTTATTTTAACGAGAATATTTGTGTGATAAGTTGTTTTAAAAAAAACTATCTTAGTGGTGATGAAGTTGTCTTATTTCTTTATTCTGAAAAAAAACATAAACCATAAACTGAAAAAGAATAGGAAAGCAATGTATTATTATTGGCTTTGTGCAATGACGTTTGGTGGCAGGTTGACTTTTCGTTAGTCGAATCTATGTCCACCATTTTTTTAGGAAAAAACCTCTAATTTATATTTACTAGAAAGATATTCATACGTTGCAATAGGATTTTAAAAGAAGGTGATACATATCATCAAACGTGATCCAAATCATACAATAAACATTAAAAAGAGGAAGGCATCTTATCATCAAAAGTGAGGTCGATGCGACCGGATCCGCTGCTGTAGAGATCGTCGCTTCGGATCATCCCTCCCTGAACCTGTTCGGCTTCATAGTTCTTTTTCACTTCCGTCGGTGTACACCTCGTCCAAGCCAGTGTACTCCGCCTCCCTGTTCGTCGTCCATGCCAATGCAATCTATGTCCCGATCGTCGATCTCGAACGTGTACACTTCCATTCACTCGTCGTCCTTGGTGGTGTACACCCAATGCCTTGTTGTCTGTACCGGTGTGCTCATCTTCTTCGCCACTGAGTATAGCTCCGCCTCTCTCTTCTTCACCGTCCTAGTGCAGTAGCAGCATGGCAGTGCACTAGAGGAAGGAGTAGCGGAGGCTTCGAGAGGTTGGGTTGAGGGACCAAAGAAGTTGGCCGCATCACCTTTTTTTCATGTCCGTCAGATTGAGATTTAGTAGTTAGGATCGGCTGAGTGAGGAGGTTGTCATAGATGTAAACAAAAATGTGTCGGCCCCTCCATTCCCACCCGTCGACACCTCCTCCTCTCCCTTGTCTCCCCTTGCCCCCTGTCTCCAGTTGCCTCCCTCGCTCGTGCGCCGCCACAGCGTCGCCTCTACTCCCCTCACCTCCTCTCATCGGTGGCTCCACCCCACGTGTCACCGGGCCTATCCCTACGAGATCCACCATCCATGAGGTTGCCACTGGATGTACCATCTTTGAGGTCACCACCTTCGGATCTAGCTGGTACACCTCTGTCTCCACCTCCGGTATCCTGTCGGGCTTATTGTGCTCCTTATCGGTGTCCCCAAACCCAAAACCGCCTAATCTCGAGTCATTATCCTCGACGTGTGGCATTCTCCACCTTGTCAAGGCAGATCCAGCAGACCCCAAGGTCACCACATCCAAATCCATCATCCTCGAGGCCATCGCCAATGGATCTGATCATCCTCACCTCCACCGCCAGCAGATCAAGCTGTCCTCACAACGAGACAATGGAGGCAGCGACGAATCAAGAATATGGAGCTGTAGATGGAGCCGGCCAACCACGTAAGTAGAAAAGAAGAAGCAGAAGATGACAACATCGGTGGAGGAGAGGCAGAGAGAGAGGTCTCTAGCGCTGGACCCGGCCATCCCTACGCCGCCTTGTCAAACTCGAGGAGAAGCCGAGTCCGGTAGATCGGTGATCCCCGACCACCGTCTTGCCGAATCGCCATCCTCGACCACGGCTGCACGGATATAGCTATCCTTGATCTCGACACCACCATCTTCCTCCTCCCTAGCGCCATCGTCTTCCTTCTACCCACTGTTGCCTCCTCCTCGCCGCCAAGCCCAATCGCCGCTGGCAATGGATCTTCTCGCTTGTCGTGGGTATCGGTTAACAGCGCCACCACTCATCATGAATGTACCTTGCGAAACCTGTAAGGCGCTGGTGCAGGGCATGGAATAGGAAGAAGATTAGAAGAGGTTGATTGGCATGAGAAGAGGGGATGGCATTGATCAGGACGCGAAAATAGCGAGAGTGGCTAGTGGTTGGAGTCTCAAGAGTGTGCCCACGTTGGTTAGGGAAGAGGAACGGTTGGGGTGTGAGGCCACGAGCGATTCGGGAGGGAACCGATCGATCACAGTCCACATATTGGTGTGTGTAAAGAGGAGATGTAGGAGTACGCTGCGGCAAAAAGGAGGAAGGGGGAGGTGGTGAATGGACAAACTTCACTTTTATATTAGTAAAGACTACGGTAAATAAAGAAAACAACATCAACACTTATTCTAAACTCCTTGCTAAAGAAATGCCCCTTCATGAGCCACTCCCAACCATATTTGTATCTAAATTTTCAGAGTTTGGTATCTCTTCCATGGACAAAAGGAACTAAGAGAGCGAGAGTTCAATGAGAAATTGAAGCTGCAATAGTGGATAACCACTTAACATTATTAGGAACATCTAATTGTTCATATCTTAATTTTTAATCCACTCATCTCGAACTTGTCAAGTAACTGAAATGGAATTATCAAACGATATCTACTCAGTGCTTAACTCCAAAAATATATTTGCTTGTGCTGAAACACCAAAGTAGGATCTTCAGGCAAGCCTCGAACCATCTAGTAGCGCAGCCAACTGAGCATCTAGAGGCAATGCAGTTGGTCTTGAAATCAATCCAAAAATAATAATAACATAGTGGAAAATTTTTAGTAAGAATCCACAGAGGGTGGGCATCAGACTACTAATTAATAATCATGTGGTAGGTAAATTAGTTAAAAATAAAATTTTATACATTTTGTGAGACATTTTACCAAACACATAGTGAGCAAATTAGTTGAACGTATGCTTGAAGCTCCTACCTGCACCCTGTTCCAATGTAGGCTCTCAAGCCAAGCCCTTCCAAGCCGCCTACTCGCCTGCATTGCGTCGCCCATCGTTGTGCCACTGACATGCAATGCATGTCCCACTGTCTCATGCAGTAGTGTAAGTTCAAACTCTATTAAATTAGTTTTAGTAATTAAAGACAAATCTAAATGTAAGATAACTCATTTGTTGAGTATGATATTGTTTAGTCTTATTTGGATAAAAAGATAAAAATCATAGATGCATGCATTCAACATCATATTCCAACATCTTGTTGAATTCCTCAGATAAAAAATATAGGTTAAACCCTACCAAAAGTCTAACTTAAATATGTACATTGGTTTTATTACACATTCTTGCATGTACACATTTAGAAAAAGATCACTCTATATTTGTCGTTTTGATCCATATCTATGTATATTACGGATCTCAACTTTGAAACATATCCTATACTTATATTGCATTTTATACAATTATTTGTAATTACGGTGGTTGTCATCAATTACCAAAAAGAAAAATATTGAAGAATATAGGCTTAGTTCTTTTAGACTTATGCTTAGGATTTGGCTTTTATTTCTACAGTAACTCACCGTTAAATGGTGCATTTTTTAGGGTGGGGTTTACAGATAAATTATAGTATAAAGTATACTGAATTCAGCTGTATTGGCCAAAATTACATGCTAAGTTTGCAAATGTATATCTTAAATTATTGGATTTCATGCATTTTTCTTAGCATAATCTAAAATTATTTATTGCTATTTCCTTGGGCTTAGACCATGGTAGTGACTTTTTTTTTTGCTTTTTGCATTAGTCTAATATGTTTGAGATCATGCAAATAGGTGGTGTGTATCCCTCTTAATAAACTTTTCATAGAGTCTAAGATCACTCAATTCCAATATCGAACTCAAAAGTTATGACCGTTTTTTCGAGTATTGTTTGTGCTAAAATCTAGGGTCGGTACAATTGCCTTATACTTGTGGTACGATCACCCTTTTGATACTACCACCATTTTTCCTGTGGTACTCACCCGGTATAACAGGACGGTCCAACTAAGGTCTCAGTATGCCTAGGCTTTGTATGTCAGTTGCTTTTTTTCAGAGAGTATGTTTTTAAGCTCTTCTCATCATTCTAGGCTAGTACTACCACATGTTTTTGTAACGTCTAGCTTGAAATATTTAATGCTAAAGTTTATAGCTATTGACACTATAGCACGGTAGTACCATCATGTAAACTGTGGTACTACCACTCCTCCTATTTTTTGCTCTTAAGGGCTAGTTTTCATAGTGAGAGCTATAAATGCCCCTTTGGCCAGTTGGGATACCATATTTTAACACTCCATTTCATTCTCTTAAGCTGATGTGAGCTTCTCCTCTTAATTGTATATATGTTGTATCTTGTGAGTAATGAGAGAGATCTTTAATTGTATGTATTGCATCTAGAGGTAGATTGAGTATCCACTTGAGTTTGTGCATGTGTTGCAATTGGTGAGAATCAAATAAGGGGCTTGACTTGTCACTCTTAGAGGTTGTCAACTCCTAAATGACGTTGGAGGTGTCGTATCTGGTGATCTTCTCAAAGAAGGTTCGATATGTTATGAAGGTTAGAGTTTACCTACCCAGAAGGGAAAGAAGGGAAAAGAGATACCACTAGTGGAATTAAAGTGTTTGACTTAATTCATAGAGCCAGTTCAATTCATTTAGATTTATCTCAATGTAGACTAACAAAGATCGATAAGTCTTCAAACACCACTATAAAATATCGTTTGTCAATTATGATTTATTCTGTTGTGCTCAATCTATATTCAAATAATTTACATTTATAGAATTAAATTGATTGCTTGTCATCCTAGGATCGCAAACCTTTGACATAAACCTCTTACATGTAGCCGGTGCTCACGCTCTGGCTGCCACCTGGTGGGTTCGCCATGACTCACGTTGAGTTTTCTGCAATCCTGAAGAATTCTGAAAGGGAAATAGAAAAGGAGCGGTTCAAAACTGCAATAATTGAAATAAAATGGGGCTGGGCATGAATCAGGTTGGATGCAATGCTCGATTTAAAAGAGAGATTTGATACAAATAAATTCCCCACCTGGATGTCCGCCTATCCAACTCTCTTTTTATATTAGTAGAGATAACTTAGTTAAAGTACCCAATTTTTACATCCAATCCATACCTAGCTGGTAGCAATTGTAATGGATAAGATATGGCCCAATCCAACCCAAGATGATGATTTCTCATCCAAAGCTTAAAATGTATGCATCGTCCATGTCAATATTTCTATCATCCATTGTTATCTTAAAAAAAACACAAATAAAAAATATCAATCATAACCTAAATGAATAGGCCTGCAACTAGTCAAGTCAGCTCACATGTCCCATGTCCAAACGCTATCTGCAGGAATCGCAAAGCAAGCAGCGTGAATGAACGATGGATTTGACTACCCGAAATCTGATGCCTTACTAGTTGTCCGCTCATTTTGGTTTGAGCATCTTAATTCTGGTTTATTTTTTTATTATTTCTAAATTTTATCTTTTTTTCTAGCTTTTTTGCTAATTCTTTTTTCTGTATTTGTTTGTATTATATATAATAGGTTAACATGTTTTTTATTTTTTAAATTTAATTATGTTAAATAAGTCGTTATCATCTAATCTAGTTAAGCACCTCCAAAGAAAAAGATCAAAGAAGACGAAGGAAGCTTCTCTTTGCTTCGCCGTAAAGTTCTTCTGTGTGGGTGGCACTCTAGTGATAACGTGCAAAGGTGCACATAATTAAGGCATGCAGTGCTGCATCGGTGACCCCTAACTTTCTACGGAACTGCAAAAAGGCAATTGCTCGGAGACTTTTCCCTTCTCATTTTTGCTTAGCGCGCTAGGAGACTTCATTTAGGGGACAGGATTAGCAATACGTGTCGCTGTCAATCTGTCAGGAATTCGAATATATCAGAATTAGCTAGTAGCTCTGCTTATATGAGTTTTAACTTTTAACTTCTAGCTTTTTTATTTATTTTATTTATTATTTTTTTGTATATGCTAAATAAGCCAAAAATTTGAGCTTTAAATCCAATAGAGCACAGTCTAATAACGAAATCACGTCATAGTACAGCTACAGGCTGACCGACGCTGATGCTCCATCTTTTTAACTTATGATTTATGATTTATAGTTTTTATTGAACAAATAAATAAGATAAACACTTATTAGCATTTTATTTATTTGTATAAACACTCAAAAGAAATATCAGTCTAACGAAAAGAACCAACATGATATTCGTAAGCATTCTGAGACGTGCTTGTTCTTATTCTCCATGGAGTGATCAAGCATACTTTCGTATCGATCGATGCCGGCCCCACGCGCTGCACGCGATTTCACGCGGTGATCAAGCGTTACTTTTACTTTCGGTGTCAGTGCGTGTGATATGTGCAGGCGATTACTCAGTTGTTCCCAGCACGAAGGGCGTGCTACAAATTTATTAGCTTGAGAAATGAAAAGGAAAGGAGGTGGGAACGACACTGTCCTGAACTTTTATTAGAGGTTTTCGGTTTTTTTTGGCTTCAGTTTCTAGTTTCTGTTTTTTTTCACTATTCAGTATTTCATCTTTTTCTGAATTTTTAAAGATATTTTTAGACTTTTTTGTATTTTCTTTTTTCCCATGTTCCTTTGTATTGTCCTAATGGGTTAACATGTTTTTTTCTATTTTTACATTTTTTAAAAATTAATTATACTCAAAAAGCTAAATCAGCTATAGTGAAATTTCAGCCAGAAGCCAGAAGCCATCGCTAAAACGAGCGCCCCAAAGTTAGCATGGCTTCTGATTTCTGTTTTTTCACTATTTTTTAATTTTAATTTTTTGTTTTTTTGTCTTTTTCTGTATTTCTTTGCATTATCCGTGATGGGTTAACCTATTTTTTATTTTTAAAATATTTTAAATTTAATTACGCCAAATAAGTTACCTCAGCTACAACAAAACATAAACCGACTACAGTAAAAAAACCATAAACTATCGCTATTCTGAACACCCCTGCCACTAACCACCATCGCTGCATGGACAGAGAAACGACCAGTTCACACGGTGCTAAACTCTTATCGTGGGTACGAGTGTTTGTATAAATGGGCTTTATGTTTATAATTTTTTTACAGAAGTCATAATCTAATGTGAATATATGTTTTTTCGAAATGATATTTTCACTTCTACCACTCTCGTCTCACTCCAAGGATAAAACAAATAAGTCACGAACGCATCGTGCACCTCGCTATTCTTGCTTCCATCTCGCATACATACATCTCTCACTCGCTTTTTCCACCGCTCATACCATCCTTCTAAAAGCTATTTTTTTCAACTACTACTATTTATTTTTAGCAAAAATCATCAGCCACAGCTAAATACAAACATGCCCTAATTCATCACCACATGTATATAGTACATAATTCATTTCTACTCATCTTCAATTAATTCAACTTTTTTCTTCTTTTGCGAAGAAGTTATTATAGTTTGTTAATTTTGTTGTCTATATATCTAGTTACGCATAGCTAGCAGCTACAAGCAATCGGAATACTAGAGTATATATATGTTTCTAAATACAGCTTTCACAGGTTAATCTAAAGCAAGCCAAGAGCTAATCTACAGCAAACCTAGTGGTTACTGTGGTACCATGTGTGCACTGACAAAACAAGGCACAGGAGAAGCATATACTGTATAAAAAAGGCAAGGTGAGGAGAAAAAGGCAGGAATAAATAGAGACGGAGGAATCGATGGAGATAAGGGACACATGTATAAAAAAGAGTTATTAATAATATGGTTGCTCTATATAAGCTGTTTATGAGTTGTGAGGTGGGTTATGTCTTATTTTATTATATATTTCTTCTGAGCCTATCTAATAATGGATCGTGAAGTGGCTAATCGTGTGACTAGTCGTGAAAAAGATTATATATGTTTACAAAAATGCCTTGGATACATGGTCACAATTCACAAAAGCCTATATAAGTAGGGGCATTCTCACCTGACAAGTTTCAACGCCGACCGGTCGGGAACATTTCAAGTTCTTTACCCCGTAACGACTCCACCAACTGCCGTAACCGTCACACACTACTCAAACAGCGTGTCTCCCATCGATCGATCGCCGCCGACCACCATGTGCGACGAGTCCGGGTGCTGCGGCTGCTTCGGCCCGTACAGGAACTTCGCGCTCGGCTACTTCATCTGCCTCGGCATCATGGCCGCCGTCACCGTCATCGTCGTCCTCCTCCTCGGCTACGGCCACGCCTTCCCCCTCAAGATCGCCGTCGACGACGCCTCCCTCACGCGCTTCGCGCTCAACACCTCGCCCACCACCTCCATCTCCTACAACCTCACGCTCTCGCTCACCGTCCGCAACCCCAACTGGGCCATGAGCGTCACCTACCGCTCCCTCGAGGCCGACTACCTCTTCGACCGCCAGCGCTTCGACAGCGTCACCGTCGTCCCGTCGGGCTATGACCAGCCGGCGAAGAAGACCGCCGTGTTCCACCTCACCACTGGCGCCGACGCTGCCTACGCTGCTCTCGGCAGCGCCGGCGTGCAGGAGTACCGGAAGGAGAGCGGCAAGGGCGTGTTCGACATCGAGGTGGACCTGTCCGGCGAGGTGAAGTACCAGCTGCACCAGACGTGGTGCAGGCTGGAGGCCCAGTGCCCGCTCAAGCTGCAGCTCGCCGCGCCCGACGCCGGCAGCATCGTCTTCCAGACCACCACCTGCGAGCTGCTCCGGTCGTCGCAGAGGGGGTGCTGACTGCTGACTGCTGCTGAGGTTTCATTTGTCTTCTTGTTTCATTTACCTATACATGTGGATTGTGGTTTTGTACATACGCATGCACGCATGATATCTCTTAGGATTGTAGTTAACTTCGATTGTGTGTGTTTTTTTATCTTCGATTAACTTTGATTAATTCTCGCGTATGTGTCTCTGCTGTCTCCTTTCTTTTGAGAGTTTCCAGGGAGAAAGTACTGGTGCATACATGCGTGCCATACTACAAGATTTGGGATGTATGTTGCATTGCAAAGGCTGAATTAAAGCACCACAAGTTAATGGTCTTTCTCAATGCCTATGCTTGTGCATTTTCCATTCAAGAGAGCACGGTCGAACACATGCATGCAGAAGACTGCAAGCTAACTTTGGTTCAGAGAAAGTCATTCTGAGACTGAAACTGAATCGACGAGAGAATGGGGTGCAAGCATGGTGGCGCTCTCGGCAGGGCACGTACTAATTCAGTCCCTTGCTTCAGGTTGGGGAATGTTGCTTTATCTCTTTCTTGCAGTAATCCTCATCACTGTTTTATACGGCATGAATGAAAAGGGGAGTCGGCGTTCGGCACATGTGCGCAACAGCGCTAACAAGAAGGATACAAAATTCTGCCTTAAAAAAAAAGGATACAAAATTCGGAGGGTATTTTTTCTATTTTGAGTTCTGGAGACCTTGAAATGGGATCCCCAGCAAAATTTAGGGGTCTCAAAGAACAGAGCAATTAACATCACAAAGAAATGCTCCACCAACAGATTGGTGCACACGTGTTTCGGTGGTAAAAGAATCAAGAATCACAACAAAGAATGGTACAAGTATATTTCAAACTTAATCGGGAAAGTAAGCTAAATTAACATGACACAACCCTGTACAAGCTGGGGTAGAAGAGAGAGAGAGAGAGAGAGAGAGAGAGAGAAAGGAGATTGATAGTGCCAAGTGCACAACATCAGTACATCAACATGACTCTCTACCGGCCTACTGGATGATGACAATAAGAGGTGTGTTCTTGTGCTGGTTGTACTTTGAAGCAAACTACCTGTGCCGGCTGAGGGGCTATCAATCATCAATTATTTCCTGTGCCTCCACTTCACTGTCGTTGGTCAACTGATTTGAGGTGGTATGAGCAGTACTATTACTGCCACGGCAATGCAGTAGCTGCACCTGAAGGCTCTGGATAAGCTCATTAAGCTGCTGAATGTTTTTCTCTTGCGCCAATATTATCTGTAAATAACAAATAATCTTATGAGCGTGTAATCTTTTGAATCCATACAAAAAATACAACAAAAGTCCAGACAACAATAGCTACTGACACTGGGACGAACTTGTCATAGCTACACTGAACCTTGCTTATCAGAAAATCTTGCAGAAAGTGTTGTTAGTCAAATCTTTCATAATCAATCTAACACAGTAATCGCTTGACCAATGAACCTAGCTGCATGATGTATCAAGGAACTGAAGAAGATCGTGTACACCTTCTAATATGCTCAAATGCAGAGAATATATGACATGCACCATTGTTTTTATCCGACAACAAAGCAGCCAGTATGTGACTCCCTTCTACCATCAGGTCCATCACAAACCGGAGGTATTTCTAGCAAAGGTATGTAGTAAAACAGTAATGCATATAACTACTAATGACTTATGAGTTATGGCATGACACATAGCAACAAAGTCACAAGACTAAACATTGTACTCAAGACTACTTGACTTCCTAAGCAAGCAATACTTGCATATATTGTCCAAAACTGACGTGCTTGAAGCTGACATGTTACAATTAAGTGGAAATAAGAGATAAACGATATAGCACAAGCTGACACAAGAGCACTCAAGACTATTTCCAGACAGCTAACTATCATGCTCTAGAAATTCCCCAAGTTATAGATCTTCAGCCCCTGGTGAAGGCTTCGGTCAGTTACGACTATAATACTAGGATTCACATACAAGGTAAGGAGCAATGCTATTGCTGTTTCAGAAGAAGAAAAAAAGATGGATAAGTTGACCACCAGACGGAATGAAATACAGCAAATAGAACTAACAAACACACAGGTTTCTATCAGTTTTAGTGGTGGTTTCAATATCTGTGCTCAAAGTTCTGTGCAGATACCGTATGACAAAACCAATTTCTTCAGAAACATAAACAAAACACAGCAGTCCAACAAATATTATCAATAAATTATGGTGCTTCTGAACCAAAAAAAAGTCAACTCATTTTCAATGATTAGAATGTCGGGAGTGACCTACGGTCAACCTAAAGTGAGTCTAATTTAACAAGAATGCCAGGTGCTCACTTTCTCTTTAATAGCATCTTCCCTTTGGATCAGTGCTTGGTGCCTCCGCCGCGTAGCTGCTGGATGCGCCTCAGCCTCACCAATCTGCTGTTTCCACTCAAACTGTGATGTGATAATGAGCACAAGCAGGAGGAAGAAGAGTACTACTGGTCTCGAATTCATCACTCCAATCAGCAATCAGAGAACCTAAGGAGAGACGTAACAATGTTAGCTGATTAGAATTTCCATTATGCCTACGAAAAAAAAAATCAACATCAGAACTTCTGATTAATGATCTTTACAACACACACAAAAATAAAAGAAAAGGAGACCGGAAGGTTGGTTGGGACGATTTTACAAACTATAACAAGTCTTGAAAGAGCTTTGGGAAATTAAATTACACCAAATTCTAAGAAAGGGAGGGGAGATCTTCAGAATACCACATAGAGTTACCAAATTTCTTTTAATTTCAACTGAAAAAAATGGATGGAACAAAGGAATAGGAGAAATCGGGGAGGCTACTTCAAGTACTTATGGACTTATCATAATTCAGGTTGTTAGGGCTCCTAATGTTCAGCTAAGACAATTTCACACTCCCGCAACGAACTTACCCACAGAATTCACGGCAAAAATACGCACTAAAAAGGACAAGAAAATCGGGTCCCTAATTTTCTTAGCACACGAGAAACTGACCAAAGATTCCAATAGCAATACGCCACAGAAATAGGGACTAACTAACAATCCACCGATGAATTGAAACGGGTCTAGCCGTTCTTCACGAACAGTACTGAGAGATCAGACGCCTCACCGGAATTTCTTATCAAAACAAGAACACGAGCCACCACGGGAAATGAAATCGTACCATCTCAGGCTGGCTGCGGACGCCAATTGGGGAATCGACGCGAACTTGGGAGGAGAATCGGGCGAAGAAGGGTTCTTTCGATTTCGATTTCGATTTCTTCACGCGGATTACCACCAGAATAACCGCTGCTACTAGCCACCGCACCCTTTGACTGCTTCTTCCTCTCCCTTTCCCCCCTCTTTTGTTATTTTCCGGCTTATGATTTGGGGAAAATTGACGATTTGTCGCTCAAAAGGTTCGACGATTTGTCGCCCGAGCTCGTTTGGTTCGAGGGAATTAGAGGGAGGGAATGATAATTTAAGGCATAGAAGTCACCTGTTTGGTTGAAGGACATGGGAAAATTAAGTGGAATTCGGAAGGAATTTTAAGAAGAAAATTGATCATTTGGCACAAAGTTTATGGGCCTTTAATAAGATATTATCCAATACATTGACACAGATAAAATACTCTAAATTCCATGAGACAATTGATGATTTGCCCCCTTTTAAAATTTTAATCGCTTTTTATTTCCTAGCCAATTGAACCCAAGCAGAATACAAGCAGCGGAGGGTGGCCTCGGGCATCGACAACTAGCTCCTAAATGGTGGTGACAGTGGAGCTAAGAGAACGTTAGTGCCTCCAGTGGCAAGATCAGGTGACAATGGAGGAAGGTTGGAGACGACAAGGATGGAGGCAAAGATGAGCAACGCAATGCCTCGAGTGACGATGGGTTGGGGACGATAGTAGTGGCCGATTTGTCGTTGCCGGTCGGGAAAGGTCACTGGTGGCTAGATTCAGTGACGACGGGGCATGGGTGGCTTGGATCTAATGGCGGTAGGTTGTGGGGTAGTGGAGAAGGTGGCGGCTGATCTTCGGGCGGTGGTGGAGTGGAGAGGAAGCCAGCAGGAGCGGGAGGTGGAGAAAGGGTGACATAGGCGCGGGAGGCAGTGGATGCCGGTGTTGGAGTGATGGTTGCCACCGTCGACAGTGGTGGGGGCTAGATCTAGGTTGCCCTTAATGTCACCAATCGTCCTTTGGAGGAGATCATGCTTATTGCCAGCGAGGTTTTGCATGTGACGAAATAACCAAGCTGTTTCATGTGATGGTAGTGTAATAAGATATCGTGATATCACATCATGTCCTCTTTTGTATCTCGCATGATTGATTTTGTGACATGATATATGCTACTAAAGTACTAAGTTGTACTGCATCGGTTCATTCGTTTGTGTAGTTCTTGATTTTGTCCTTAATTAGGGCACAGTGAAGCTTGTCTTCCAGCCGAACGAGGTGGGACACGCCAGTGGGTATCATGTCCTGAAGGAAGGCACTCTGGATGACGTGCAGGCCATTTTCGCCATGTACGTTGATGAAAGTTGGCTGGTGGGTGTCGTCGGCTCTAGGCCAGGGCCATTTTCTCACCGGTTCTGCTCAGTTCACGGCGACCATCACCGGGAAAGGTGGGCATGCGGCAAGGCCCCATCTCACCGTCGAATCCAGCACTTGTTGCCCACAAAACTGACCCCCTTCAGAGCGCAGTACGTTACCTACAGCTCTCTTTACGCATCAAGTTGGATTGGAACTTCACCATTATACCTAGCATCGTAATCGTGTTTGAACTTTGAACGATGCACCAGTGTGTGATTGATGTTCAACAACGTACACTGCCTCCTTGTTTGCTTGCAGTTGCATGTAGGTGGTATCTGCGACCTTCATCAGAGGAGGCAAAGCTTTCAATGTCATTCCGGAATCTGTGACCTTTGGTGGCACCTTCAGGAGCATGACAACCGAAGGCCTATCTTAATTATCTCACGAAGAGAATCAGAGAGGTAACATACAGATGATCGTAACACTAGTTCCTTCACATTTCTGCAGACTAACTTTCGTGGAACACATTTTTGTGAACCGCTGCGCCGCCGCCGTCGACTCTATGGAGGAGAAGCTCCGGCCATACCCGGCCACTGTGAACGACTCAGGGATGAGGCGGTAGCTGAGGGCGTGCTCGGGGGAAGCGACCGCGCGAGTGTGTCCCCAGTTCATGGGGGCAGAGGATTTCGGGTTTTACTTGGAGAAGATCCCATTCCCAGGGGCTTTCTTCAGCATTGGAGTCAGCAACAACAAGATGGAGAACATCAACGCGTTGCACTCGCCACACTTTGAGCTCGATGAGGATGCACTTCCCATTGGAGGAGCTGCCTTCCATGCCACCGTGGTGATCGAGTACTTGAGCAAGCACGGCTCGTCTACGTCAAGCTTCAACTAGCTTAATTAATTTACCTGTGCATGTACAGAGATTTTATGCCAGACAAGAGTAAAATCGACTGGAAACATGGGATTTGCATCTGAGGCCATTCGTATCTGTGTTCTGTCATTTGTCAGTCCAAGTTAATCATGCACTGGTCTGTTTTAGGGAGATGCTATCATGCTACCCCATACTATATCGTTGGAATCGTTTCCAACAGTTAGATACATTTCACCAGGTTTCAACATGTTTCATTCAGGTTTCAAAAGAGTTCCAAACGGGTTTCATAAGGTTTCAGCGTGTTTCAACAAATTCCAATGGGTTTCAAATTTGAATCTGCAAGTTCATCCAGTTTCAAATATAAAACTTGATTATAACAAGTTTCAAAAGAATTTCAACTAAGTTTCAAAAGACAAACTTCAAAGTTTCAGAGCACATTTGGCAGGTTTCAAAAAAGTTTCAAATGGGTTTCACAAGGTTTCAGCGCGCTTCAACAAATTTGATGAGTTTCAAATTTGAAACTGTAAATTGCATCCAATTTCAAATCTAAAATCTGATAAAAAATTAGAAAAAATTTCAACTAAGTTTTAAAAGGCAAACTTCAAAATCCCAGAGCACATTTCGTAGGTTTTATCAAGTTTCATACAGTTTCAGCGCGTTTCAAAAAAATTCAATGGATTTCAAATCTCAAAATTAGATGTTTTGTCTAGTTTTAAATCTAAAACTTGGTTAAAACAGGTTTTAGAATAATCTCAACTGAGTTTCAAATGAACAATTTCAAAGTTCCAAAGAGATTCAACAAGTTTCACAGAAAATTTCATATGTTTTGTTCAGGCTTCAAAAAGGAAACATCAACATTCAGAAAAGTTAGGGAGCCATTAGGGATGTCGTCGAGCTCACACCTAGCAATGCTTGGCCCGCAGCCGCCATCGGGCACTGTGTACGCTACTACACTTCCCGTGCCGCACCGACCATGGCCGCTGGGTCGTCGTAGTTGTTTGCCTTCACCACAATGCAACACACCTTCGTGCACCGGCGCCACGCTGCCACCGGGCTTGCTCGCAGCTACTGCTCCAGCTTGTCGTGCTCTGCCGTGGCCACTTGCTGCCGTCGCTTCCAGCCATGGCTAGACCCTTGCAGAGAGCGAGTGGACATGATGCCCTTTGCACCTAGTTGCCACTGGTTTCAATGCAAAACTAATTGCAGCACATGGATGTGATAATCTTCAGGGAAGACCAACACGTAGTACTAATATTGGCTAGTGACATTTGCAATGTTTTGCAGAGCTGCAACGTCCCCAGAGACATATACTAGCTCACCTAAAACAGGTAACACACATTTCAGATACTCGGAGCGAAATTAAATTTTCTGCACTGAGATTACAACCCAAAAGTATGTTAGCCTCTACATGTATGTTAAAAGGCCATGCATATCTGTGGCTTCGATAAAAAGTCACCACCTGAAACACAAACAGAGCCTGTGGTAGACAATCGCCTCTGAACTTCAAAGGTGCTGGTGTCCTTTTAATATCGATGAAATCATCATCATCATTCTGCCAGGAAAAAAAGCGTGAGTAAAAACTTCATACTGGACATGAGAATGTGAGCAATAATTTGATTCAATGGACGTTTTTTTTTGGTGAAAATCAACGACTTAAGGCCCTACTCGAAACGACTTAAGGCCCTATATCAATTTAGAGGAAAGTCAATAAGCTAAGGCCCTATATCAATTTAGAGGAAAGTCAATAAGCTAAGGATTTAAGGCCCTACTCTAAATGACTTATACTTCTGGTTTCTGAAATACATCGGCTTCTTAATTTTGTCTTCTTTGGTTTTTTGACTTTTTTCTTTTTCTTTTTTCCTTATCTCTTTGCATTATCCGTGATAATATATTTTTTTATTTTTTTATTTAATTATTTAAAAAACTAATATCCGCTATAATAGAAAAAAACTAAAAAGCAGAAGCCTACGGTTATTTGGAGCACTACCTGCAGTCTGTGTGTCATGTAAAATTTTTGCTTTTTAACTTAAAATTTGAAAGTTTTTTACATATAGACCCCTAGATAAAATATTTGTAAAAATGGACTCTTAGCACGACGCCAAAAGACATGACGCCATGTGATTTGACGCCGTGCTTGGACACGTAAGATCCATAGTAGACATAGTACGGTGCCAAAGCACATGGCATCGTGCTATGTAACATAGCATGCCATCGTGGATCCTACGTGTCCACGCACGACGCTAAATCATATGGCACCGTGATATGTATCCTGAGCGCCATATCATTTGGCGTCGTGTTAAGAGTTCATTTTTGTAGTTTTTTTCTCTAAGAGTCTATATGTATAAAAAACTTTCAAATTTTGAGCTAGAAAACAAAAAATTACGTGTCTTTGTGGGCCTCATCGCTACTACGCCCACTGCTTTACTGTCATGCGGGTTCCCGGCACACGAGATCCAGTTGTACCTTTCTTAACCTTTTTCACTTGACTAGCGCATTTGGCCCACCTGTCATTGTGGGTTGTCTTCCCTAGATAAATTTCTGAGGAATATTTGGGCTCGTCGACTAGGTTGAGTTTGGGCGTTGGGACACTCCTAGGCTCCTGGAGGCCCACCCAAGTGGGCTTTTCTAATGGGCTGTGAGAGACATGCGCAATTTAACTACACAGATTCTTCGCTTATTGTATAGGAAACAATGATGATCATTTCTAGTCGGGGTTGGTCTCCTTTCCCGCAGCGGTCCAGCTGACTAAGCCCCGTTTTAAATCGCATGGCTTTTTGGCTTCTGATTTTTAAAATATAAAAGCCATTTAATGTAGTTTTTTCTTTGTATTTTTTATTTATTTTTAAATAAAAATAATGGTGTTTTCCTTTATTTTTAAATTTATAGTACTATTTTAGTTAAAAACTATGGTTGTGTGAAACAGGGGCTTAACTAGATGAGTCGTTGAATGAGCAACTGTGCAAGTGCAAGGTGGACAGGGCATCAAGCGAGTCCAAGGCCAAGGGCAGAGCTGGAGCAATCTGTCTTCTACTTCTAAATACATGGGTCACATTGACTTGGGGCCGTTTCCAACGGGCGGTTGGGTGCGACTTTTAATTTAAAACTGAAATTATACTATAGTTGCTATTAATTTTTAATTATTTAATTAAAGGAAAAACAAAAAATAAAAAAAATAAAAACACCGTTATATCTTCATGGGTAATAGAAAGGAAAAAGGGGAAAGCAAAATGACAAAAAAACAAAAAAGAGTCAAAATTAGAAATCAACGCTTTTCAAGTGGTTTCTTATTTTAAAAAAACCATAAGCCAAAGCTGTTTGAAGTAGGAAGAGATCATATCTAGAACACGACTTAGGGCCTGATCTTTTCGGCTGCGGCTGATGGCTTTTTAGCTGTTTGCGACAGAGATTGCGGAAAGAGAGATACTCGCTTGCAATTTTTGATGATACAGATATTAGTTGTTTAACGTGTACTACAATTAACTTATAGACCTCATTTTAAAAAAATACTTCGTTTAAAAGTTAGTTACTATAGTAAAAATCAAAAACGGCTTTTAGAAACCGCAAAGAACAGGACCTTATTTCTAAGTCGAAGCAAAATGTATAGAAAATAATGATGAGCATTTCTATTCGGGGTTGGTCTCCTTCCAACAACGATCCGACCAGCTAAGCCCTGTTCCAAACCGTATGGCTTTTGGCTTTTAATTTTTAAAAGATAAAAGGTGTTTGGATCGGGTTGACTTTTAGTATATTTTTATCATTTTTTGTACTATCCAAGGAGATATTACTGTGTTTTTATTTTTTAATTAAATATCTTTAAAAAGACTAACAATCGTTATAGTATTATTTCAATTACAAACCACGGTTGTTTGAACAGGGCCTAACTTTGAGAGAGGAGTCGTTGAAAGCGCAACTGTGCAAGGTCGACAGGGCATCGAACGAGTCCAAGGGCAGAGCTGGAGCAAGCTGCCTTCTACTTCTACATACATGGGTCACATTGACTAAGCGGGAGATCAGATCAAGAACACGACTTTATTAGCTGCCAGTTGCCAATAGTAAAGTAATAATCCTATTCTAGCCAAAATGCTCATGTGATTCATGCACCAATTTTTATTTGGGAGTAGCTTCTGAGTGAAAGTGCACAATACATTTATGCCTCCTTCATTCTAGCTTTAGTATGTAATTTTCAGAAGCCACAGGCACCCATTGATTTTTTAATTTTGAATTTTTTTTTGCTTTTCTTCTTTTCTTTACTTTTTATATTATTTATAGAGATATAATAGTATTTTTTATTTTTCTTTAATTGAATAGTCCAAAAAAAGCTATCAAATAGTTACACTACAATTTCAGCTAAAATCAACAACCAAAAAACAAAAACCGCAAAAAAAAAATAAAACCCCAGATCGAGGTCCTCTTTTCTAACTACTCTTGCAATAAGTACCGTCGATCAGTTTCACGATCTGGGATTCTGGGGCCACGCAAGTAGGCAGCGACCAACGAGATGGGCTCACATGCACAAACTAGGCTTTCCCGGGAAGCAATGACGGCTTGTACCAGAGGCAAAAACAAGCGATGATGCATTGCAATGCCACGTAGTCACGTGTCAGGGCGAAAAGAAGAGTTAGGTGACGAAGAACTAAATTAGAGATCCCTTGTCACTAAAGAAACCGAGCAAGAAACGAAGAAATCTCTTTTGCTTTAGATACCCCCTTTAGCGTTTGTTGGTATACGCAGCGATTAGATCTAATCACTTCAGTTAAATCCGTCCAAATTGTAGCATATGGAATGTCATGCATGCCGGCCATGCGTTCGGTGTGAAGATGTGAGTCACTAGTAGCTGCTACTACCAGGCTAACCATTATATTAGCCGTCGATGTAACTGATACTATGCCAGTAATTTCCTTTTGGATCCACGGTGCAGTACGCGTACTGATGATGATATGGAGCTAGTCTGACGTGGGAGACCCACGAGACGACACGACACTCGCGTGAGGTGACGATCACACGATGCGGGACGGGTGGGGTCCATGGGATGGAAGCCATGACCTGGACCGCGCCATTATTATGGGCCTGCTTATAGCTTAGTGACCCCTGGGCCCACCTCCAAACACGGCGATAGATCCGCTCTAAACGGCTCTTGTTTCGATTTTTTTTATTTCGAAAGTCGTACGTATCGTATCGGTGTTTAATTTTCACTTATTTTAGTTTTTTATCTTTTCTTTTTTACTCTTATTGTTTTGGACGATATAACAAATTTTTTTTCATAATTTTCTCTTTTCTCATAAAAAAGCTAACTACTGTTATAGTACAATTTCAATCAAAAATCATAGCTATAAGTTAGTTGGAGCGGGACCTTAAATCTATTCTGTTGGGGTTTTTTGGTTTTTTTTTGAAAGTCCAAACTAACGCAACGATCTCTTGAAGCAGATTTTTTTATACGGCTTCTCAAACCCAAAATCATGTTTACCATTCATTATCTTAAAAAACACAAATAAAAAGTCATTCACAATAGCTAAAAGCCACCAACAGTATACCAAAATAACAGTACCGTTTTCTTTTGCAGTCCATGATGAATAAGAGAGAGAAGTGTTCCTCACTGTTTTTTTTGGCTTTTCAGTGATTTATTAGCTTTTAATTTTTTTAGTAATTATAATTTATTATACTAATAAATTATATAAAAAAACTACATCTACAGTGCACAAGAAACCATAGAAGTGTCGGCGGTCACCGGGAATCCAGAGAGAGAAAAGGTAGGGGAAAGCGTGTGAATGTGATCGTGAAGAAGAGAGAGAGAGGTAAGAGGTACAAAGATTTATTACTACCACCACCACCTGTGGGGAGAGAGGTGTGGGGATAATTACATTCGAGGGCAGTACAGCAGGGAGTATCAGATTTTGCTCCTCTCTACCGGCTCGGAGAAACGCAGCTCTGCCCATTGATTCTTCTCCGCCTCCGTCCACGCCGTATTGTCTTCCTCTCCCCGGCGGCGCCCACCAGTGCACTGTTTGCTTGCTCCAGAGACCGTTTGCATCTCACCTTCTTCTTGTATCCTTCTGCTTGCACCTGCCCTACCTACCTATCCCCACATCTGCAGAGAAATTATTCACCGTTTCACGTTACGGTGCCGTGTGATCTAGGGCCATAATTACTAATTGTGATCCGTCGACTCTTGGCCGTAACTGTAACTGTAGAATCCGGCATTTAGTGCTGCCGTTGGAGAATGAATGGAAGCATTGGCGGCTCGAGCGGTGGCTCAGCGGCAGTGTGACAGGGCTCCGGTCGTGTTTGGCGAAATTCGCGATGGAGACTTGTTGCTAATGGCTTCAATGCGAAACTAACTGCGCCACGAGGATGTAACGACCAAGGGAGACCCATTGAATGCAACCATGTTTGTTCGGTAATAAGTACTCCCTACGATACGACTAGTATTAAGGCTGCCGAAATTAAAAATCGATATATTTTAAGTGATTTTTAGCTAAAATAAGTTAAAAGTTGAAGTGATTTTGGAGAGGAGCCTTAAATCTCTAGGGAAGACTAGAACATTGGTTAGAGTCTTTTGGGCTTGCTGTTTTTGTTTTTTTGCTATAATAATTAGTTTTTAAACGGTACGTATTTTTAAGACAGAGTCTGCAAATCTATTGTAGTAAATATTGTACTAACATCAACTATATATGTCAAAATCGTATGTGTCTGTCTCTCTTTTTATACTCTCTTACGCGAATGACCAGAATTCAAAAGTTATAAACCAAAAGTTATAACCCATATCTAAAAAGAACCCACTCATCGTCGCTAGAACTCATAATGGTTGCTCTTTTGATCTTTTGGCTTTTAGTTTATCTAAAAGTCAAAATAAACAGGACGGCTTCTCGATCTTAAAATCATGTATGTTGTCTGTGTCGATGTCTTTATCGTCTATTACTATCTAAAAAAACGTAGACAAAAGTTATCAGCTAAAGCCTAAAGGATCAGAACTTGTAGGAATTTTTTTGTCACATTTGGCGCTGTTTGCAATCGTAATTACAAAATAGCCGTATGCGAACTGTATTATCAAAAATATCGTTTTTACCGTCCGATGGCCGAACGGTAGCGCTGGTGCACTGACACATAGCCCTGCCACCCATGTGGGAGACGGTAGGTGATTAAGCCGGCTTAATCACTTATCTTTTTTATTTTTTGTATAACTAGTAAGGTGCCCGTGCGTTGCAACGAAAAACCAAATAAAAGTGATGGATACTATCAAATATGATCTCAAACTGAATAATAAACATCAACTTTTTCTTACGTCATTATGTATTAAACAAAACATACATGTTCATACTCGTAAATAAATCAAAAATATATACGAAATGATAGTAAACAAGAAGTGTCATGTATCACGATTCACAATCGGTTAGCGAGAACAAGCATTTACCTTGCACGTTGCATCGATCACAATCAAGCGAGATATGAAGGAAAAGCACCCTCTTGAACATATCATTGACCTTTTGTCGAAGTTGACTCATCATGCATTTTAGTAGTGCAAAGAAACAATTGATAATAAGGCCCCATAAATCATTGCAACCAAAAAGCAGAATCTACACCGAAAGGAAAACTTAATTTTCATGCTCATCCCCTACTCCATAATTGTTTGAGAGTCTTTGTTTGCTAGAAAGAGTTGTGTGCTACGTCGCGCCAAGTGGATTTATACAAAATGATCGGAAGACAAAATACGATAAATAATGCAAAAGCATCTTTGATATGTGTGGATCAATTTTACTATCTGATTTGGCGGTAGTCAGTTGCCGACCCGGTAAATAAATGAAAACAATCTGAAGATTATCAATTTATCATACCTCTTCAACTTTCCTTTGTTCTCTTTTCAACTGATTCTTCATAGTGGTTTTGCTACACTTAATGGTGTGCGGTGCTTCTTAATGGCACATTGCGATAACGAATGCATTGAGATTTTGAAATGTTTCAGTTAGGTTAAGAGGTAAAAAGATTACCTTTCCACCCAATTCAACTACTTTACGGTTCTCTATTTGCTTCCGCTCCTTCCATGTAGAGGCACCTATAAAATTAGCATCAGGTGAATGTTTGTACAACAATAAATCCTAACAATCAAAATTAAGATTTTTAAGGAGAGATGGAATACATATCCTTTTATTCTAGTCTTTAAAAAAATGTAAAAGTGAAATCTGAATACCAAAACCACATATATTAAACGGTTAATCGATATAATTTAATTGACAAATGTTTTACTTCTATTTCCTCAAGGATGTAAGAGAGTCATTAGAAGCATGTCCAGTGTCCACTCAAATGTGATCGACTTGTGCCTAAACACCAAGCGTAACTCGGAACAATTGAAAAGGTCGCATTATAAAGCAATTAATGGCGTAGATATGTTATATTATCATACAAAGGCATGTACATTCAAGAACTCCAAAAGCACATGCAAACATCAAGCTAACAATTCCGCACATATTCTCTTTAACTTGTAGCATGCTCATTCTAAGTAAACAAAACACTAATCCAAGAATGTCTGTATTGAATCAAACTTAAGACATAATATTGAGCGTCCCACTTTAAGAGCACAGCAGTGTGAACTAAACATGTTTAATTCTCCCAAATATTTCTACATATTAAATTTCTGATAAGTAGTTATATTTCAGCTCTGCACCACAATAGCATGGATGCACTAAAACCAATGTATTCCTCCACCCAAATCTTAGCATTCATGCAAAAAACTAAGCAACCCAGCCAAACACTAAAAACACTAATGAAGCCTAAAAACAAGGTTTCTGATCCAATAGCCCATTTGGTGGCGGCGCACCTCACTGTGGGCATATAACTCGGAGTTTAAAAGATTTTGCTTCAGAAGACATATCTCAAATTTGAGGATTATTTTTTGTTCGCCTCGATGATTAAGTTAGGTGGGTTATTGCATTTGCAGATAACATCAAAACAATAGAAGATATGTTAAGCAATGCCGATAATCTAACATTGCACAAAAGATCCATATTGAGCGCTGATAGGAGGACACATTTAAGGTATGGTGAAGCAAGGTGGAGGCGGGAGGCGCCGGGTGGAGGTGGAGGCGGCGACGCTTGGGAGGAGGAGGGGAGGCGGCGCTGGGGTGGGAGGGAGGGAGGAGGCGGCGCGGTGGGTAGGGAGGGGAGGAGGCGGGGCGAGGGGAGAGCGAGGGGAGGCGGGGGGCAGCAGCCAGAGTGGGAAGGGGAGGACGCCATGGCGGCGCGGGAGAGCGAGGAGGCGTGGGGCGGCGGGAGGAAGAGCGAGGAGAGGCGTGGGGCGGTGGGAAGAGCGAGGTAGGCGTGGGCGGAGGGTGATATTGGGATTTTAGGGTTTAATCAGATCGTGTGGCTGAGAAAAAAGGAGAAAGATCGAATGGTTAAGAAGTGAGGGAGGGTGGACGTGACGGCAACCACCAACTCCTTCTTTTTAAATAGTAAAGATATTTATTTAAGTTTCTAAATATAACAAAGTCTATTTTTCCTTCCTTACGACCAGAGCATTGAACTCCTTATCGGCCTCTTTAGCCTTTTCACATCCCACTCCTCAAAGTTGAGAGACCACTGGTCATTTGGAGTTTATTTGAATTTTTATTGAGTTTGCTTGGGTATTTGCACGTGTAGACTTCGACAATTCGGATGAACTCTTTGATGACAATGCACACCCATCGCAGAGCAGGGCAAATCACACATGTTGATCATGTTGATCCCATATTGCAAAGTAAAATTATGTTATTTTAAATATTTTTTATTCAATGTATTTTTATTCTAGTTTTAAAACTTAGTTAATGCCTATTTATTATCATCTCATTTGACATTAATCTCTGAATACGCTGCCACTATAGAATAAAACTCTAGTTAGCATACTATTATGGGTAGAGAATTTTTGTAGCAAATATTTAGACATGCATAGATATAACTTTAGGTTGTGATACCACTTTCACATAAGATGAAAAGCTTTTAAAAAATATTCTTGACTTCGGTGAGTTAAAAAAGTCTATAAAATATTTGAAAACAAAATATAAAATTTGTTTTAAACTTTGGCTAATGGATAGATCGTGGGTGCTTGCGTAGTAATTGTCTATTTTTTTTACAATTTCGTACATTACGAATATTTATACAAGTACATGTAATAGTACAAAACACGCATCGCACATGATGCGATATGGCTCACCCATCCGAGCCACTGCTATCTCCTCGCTACGTCTGCCTCTCCATTCATAGCCTTGTCTTCCGTTGAGCACGAGCATATCTCGTGAGGTACACCAGTTGGTCCGAAGATTGCGTTTACGTTTGGAGGAGGTATGGACTCTTAATTTTGAGCGACGTTCGCGAGAATAAACTTCGTGAACAACGGCGAGATAAACAATGACAAACTGTGTGCTCATCCCGCAAATTAAGGACTCCTTATCGATGCGCATCACTTCGGGTGAGAGGTACGACATGGTAATACTAACAAATGTACAGACGAGAGAGCGGGAAAGGGGATGGCATTGATGTAATGACATTAGTATGGATGTGGGGCGCACAGGAGAACGACATGAGCAGTGAAAATTATGCGAAGGACACAACATGAAAGAAAAGATAGGTGCTGAGCATTGCTAATTTAACGATTAAATTAACATGAATTAATGTGATAAATTTAGAGCATATAAAATTTCTAAAAATTACACAATTACTATGATGTGTTGGAAGGCTTCACATAAAATTTTATAATTTTTGAATCTCATTTGCTATATGTAACAGTTCTACAAATATCGAAATCTTGTGAATTTTTGAGCAACATTAATAGTGGATAAAATTGTCAAAAAACACAATCTTCTATGCTATGTCAAAATACTGCATATAATTTTTGTAATTTTTTGAGCTCAGTTGTTATATTAAAAAATTTAAACAAATACCTGCCGTCTCTCTATGGGACGGCAACCCCTTGCCATTTGGTGACGGGGTGACATGCAGCCTGTCGTCCACCGGTAGGGGTAGGGTGGTAGGGGCCATGCGTTACCTCATTGGTGTTGCCGCCCGGATATCGAACGGCAAAAATGCTATTTCTATTAATATGATTTGTATATGGTTATTTTTATAATTACGGTTATAAATAATATTAAATCTGACAAAAATTTGGACTTGTAGCTAGTGGTAGTATGGTACTGCTATACTAAAACCGGAATATCTCTCCCTCTCAAGAAAACGGAGTGCCTTTTGTATAGAGAGCTGTAAGCCTCTAACGTCTCTGAAGAAAGAGAAGGCATTAGACACGACAGAAATCTGCAGGTAGTAACAGATGCAACTATAAAACCTATCCATGTGGTCAGCATCGTGCATCCTTTTCCCGGTTTAGTAGTTGCGTCCTTCCATCCCTCCCTTATTAGTGCTTGTCACGGGCCCACCGACAGTGACACCTTCCGCTCCCATCATAAACTACTACTAATCCTACCAGTATTTCATTACCCGTTGCTTAATCCAGCACCTAGAGAAGGCGCTCATTTTAGCGATGATTTTTAGCTTTTAGTTAAAATTTTACTGTAGCTGGATTTTTTTATTGTAGCTGATTTGTTTTTTAGGCATAATTAATTTAAAAAAATGTAAAAATAGAAAACATGTTAATCTATTAGGGACAATACAAAGGACACGAGAAAAAAAGAAAATATAAAAAAACCTAAAATATCTAAAAAATTAAAAAAAAGTAAAATACTGAATAGTGAAAAAAAGTAAAAATTAAAAACAGAAGTAAGAAAAATTGAAACCAGCGGAGCCATATATATCCTGTCACACAGAGAGAGATTAGGGAGATTGTTGAAAGGAAAAGAGAAAGTTGGTGCAAAAAGGCCGGCCGGCAGGCAGGCAGGCAAGTAATCAGTAAACACGCCTGCTGCGCTGCTAATAACACTCCACCTACCGTCTTTTTGCTGCCCTGTGAATTATTTCTTGTTAGTTAGTGGGTTCCTTTCTTTTCCTTTACTTTTTTCCTCCTTTGCATTCCAGCTAAAAAAAATCTCTTTGATTTTCCTAGCAATCCATTCTGAAGATATATATATACACACACACACCAAATAAGCAGTTAAAATTTCCTAGCAGTCCATTCCAGTTAAAATTTAATTATGCTAAAATTTGATTTTCCTAGTAGTTAAAATTTAATTATGTTAAATAAGTTAACTCAGCTATAGTAAAAAATAAATCAGTTATAGTAAAAAAATCATAAATTATCGTTATTCTGAACGCCCTGGTATCCTTGAAAAAACACATGCGCATACATACGTACGCACCAATTCTGTGTTGCCACTTTTACCATGAGATGTTTTTCTACTATGTAGTGAATAGTAACGTGCTTCATGAGCCTTTTTAGCCGAAAGCCATGGCACTCTTCTATTTACAGACAAGCTGATTATTATCTGTAATTGGACAAATTTTCTCACTGTCAACAGTCCCCTGCAAATTTTCAGCCTAACAACCTCGCTGAGCAGACATCCTAACAACCTCTCCCTCTCTTTCTATACAGTAACACCCCATCCGGGGTGTGTCACCGACACTTTCTATCTCTTCCCCTCCCGATTTTCTTTTTTTTTTCCCTTTAAAAAACCACTAGTAATAATATTGGGTGCTTGGGCCCCTGTTTAGGGGGTGATCGGAATAGCGATGGCTTTTGTTTTTTGAAAAAACACTAGGTGAAAAAACATAATGAGTTAGTGGATAGTGTAGTGAATAGTAAAAAAATGTTGAAAAGTAAAAAAAGCGATCGAGCAGAGAAGAGGAGGTGGTGGTTGAACACTTGAGATGTCGTTACCAGCAAGGTATTAAGATCCTGCTCAAAACGACTATGGTGGATACTTTTTACTATAGTTGATATTTTTAATTATACTTTTTGAGATAGTAAAGATGCTAATACAAACAATGCATGTAATAATGACTTAGAAAACCATTTGAAGAAACGATTTTATATATAAAAAAACGATTGAAAAAAATTATTCTACTTATTTCGGCTTTCACAAAATCGAAGCAAAAATATATCCAAAACCCGTTTTGAATGGGCTAACGCACGACAACCAGCACGAGGGGAAGAAGAAGAATAATGAGAGGGGGGAGGAGACGAGTAGTACCAGACGGAAGCACACTAGCTAGCGTCATGTGCATGTGAGGGGGAAGGGAAAGCTGTCGAAAGATACAGGGGGAGGAGGGGTGGCGATGAGCTGTGTCCAGTCTAGGAGAGCAAGCACATGACATGACATTGGTACCGCACCCACCCACCACCAGTCCACCACAGCAGAGCAGGCAGAGCTAACAAAGGCAGCACGCGAGTTCACAAAGGAAGGGCAAGGGAGCGACGAAGCATTCCTCTCCCCTCCCCCCGCCGCCGCACGCGCGCGCGCGTCGTCTCGCTTCTTCCTTGTTGTAGTGTAGCAAGCCCTGGAGATCTGGTAGAGCGAGCGGAAGGAGGTTTGGGGGATGGAGGCCAGTGCCGGGCTGGTCGCCGGCTCGCACAACCGCAACGAGCTCGTCGTCATCCGCCGCGACGGGGAGCCCGGGGTACGTTTTGATTAGGCGCGTTATCTCTCCGCAGCAGCCGCGGGGGTTGGTTTCCTTAGGCTCCGGTGGCGCTGACTTTTGCTTCTCTCTCTGCAGCCCAAGCCGTTGAAGCAGCAGAATGGGCAGGTCTGCCAGATTTGCGGCGACGACGTCGGCCTCACCCCCGACGGCGAGCCCTTCGTCGCCTGCAACGAGTGCGCCTTCCCCGTCTGCCGCGACTGCTACGAGTACGAGCGCCGCGAGGGCACGCAGAACTGCCCCCAGTGCAGGACCCGCTTCAAGCGCCTCAAGGGCAAGTCTCCCCCACTCCACCCGCCGCAATGCCCCTCGCTCCTCTTCCCCGAATTTGCCGGTTTCGAGTCTCTCTAAGTGCTCACCTTTTTTTTTGCGGGACTTCGGTTGCAGGTTGCGCGCGCGTGCCCGGGGATGAGGAGGAGGAGGACGTCGACGACCTGGAGAACGAGTTCAACTGGAGGGACAAGCACGACTCGCAGTATGTCGCTGAGTCCATGCTCCACGCCCACATGAGCTACGGCCGCGGCGGCGACCTCGACGGCGTGCTGCAGCCTTTCCAGCCCATCCCCAATGTCCCCCTCCTCACCAACGGGCAGATGGTACCTGCAAATCTCACGCTGCTGCATTGCTCCTCCCTCCCGGCCTCTGTCTTGCCGAGTGCTCAATTGCTTGTTCTGTTGCGCCTGCAGGTCGATGACATCCCGCCGGAGCAGCACGCGCTCGTGCCATCCTTCGTGGGCGGCGGGGGGAAGAGGATTCATCCCCTCCCTTATGCGGATCCGAACCTTCCTGGTGCGTATTTGGATTATCGTCACCTACCATTTAGTTGTACGGGTGCCCGAATAGAATCGGCTGACGGTTGGTATGTTGCAGTGCAACCAAGATCCATGGACCCGTCCAAGGATCTCGCTGCATACGGGTATGGGAGCGTCGCGTGGAAGGAGAGGATGGAGAGCTGGAAGCAGAAGCAGGAGAGGCTGCACCAGATGAGGAACGACGGTGGCGGTAAAGATTGGGATGGTGATGCCGATGATGCAGATCTACCACTGTATGACCCTGGAAACTTACTTAATCTGTATTAGTCTGATAGGTTATTTGGTTTCCATGCGTTGGTTAAACATGAGATTCCATGCTCCACCTGAGCGTTACTTCGCACGGGTGTGACTATGACCTGGCTATCAACTTTGTTAGAATATTAAAACAAACTGGTGAATTCATATTTGTAACTGCTGCATTTCTTGAGCTGGATAAACGATGTAATTGCATAATTAGCCATTGTAGTATACGGTCAAGAAAAATCGTACTCTTCTAGTTTATTTGTATACTCGACTGCAATGAAGAACTTTCCATCTGGTATTTGCTTAGGCAGATTTTTGTCCTTTTCTTTGCAACATGTATTACTAGACTTAGTACCAACTGAACCTCTTTTTTTTTTTTTTACCAGAATGGATGAAGCTAGACAACCATTGTCCAGAAAGATTCCGATTCCTTCAAGCCAGATTAACCCCTATAGGATGATTATCATAATCCGGTTGGTGGTTTTGGGGTTCTTCTTCCACTATCGAGTGATGCATCCGGTGCCCGATGCTTTTGCTTTATGGCTCATATCTGTAATCTGTGAAATCTGGTTTGCCATGTCTTGGATTCTTGATCAATTCCCGAAGTGGTTTCCTATCGAGAGGGAGACTTACCTTGACCGGTTGACGTTGAGGTTGGTTACTGTTGCCAACTAGTAATACTTGTCTTCTCTTCTGTCTGAAGTTTTGCCACTAATTGCTTGTCTGGTTAGGTTTGACAAGGAAGGGCAGCAATCTCAACTTGCCCCAGTTGATTTCTTTGTCAGTACGGTTGATCCCTTAAAGGAACCTCCGTTGGTCACAGCAAATACTGTTCTTTCTATCCTTGCGGTAGATTATCCAGTTGATAAGGTCTCTTGCTATGTTTCTGATGATGGTGCTGCCATGCTCACATTCGAAGCATTGTCTGAGACTTCTGAATTTGCAAAGAAATGGGCTCCTTTCTGTAAAAGGTATAGTCTTGAGCCTCGTGCTCCAGAGTGGTACTTCCAACAGAAGATAGACTACCTGAAAGATAAGGTGGCACCAAACTTCGTGAGGGAGAGGAGAGCAATGAAGGTGCATTGTTTAACCTCTTCTGTATTGCTTTGCTATGGTCCTGTAGTTGATAAAAGGTATGCTAATTTAGTCTAACCTTAACATTTTTTTTCAGAGAGAGTATGAGGAATTCAAGGTCAGAATCAATGCCTTGGTTGCTAAAGCCCAGAAAGTTCCTGAGGAAGGATGGACAATGCAGGATGGAACTCCCTGGCCTGGAAACAATGTTCGAGATCATCCTGGAATGATTCAGGTATGCTTTACAGTTTGTGCTGTTACACAGTATATATGCTGACATGATATGGTGGTCTCCCCTTTTTTTCCTTCTCTCTTACCACAGTAAAGTTCAATTTTCTCTACCAATAGGTGTTCCTTGGTCAAAGCGGTGGCCATGACGTGGAAGGAAATGAACTGCCTCGATTGGTTTATGTTTCAAGAGAAAAACGGCCAGGATATAACCATCATAAGAAGGCTGGTGCTATGAACGCATTGGTAATGATTAACATGTTTGATGCATTTTCTGTCAAGTCTTCTATAACCAGTAGTAGCATGTAATGGATTTTAAACTTCTTTTGTTTTGTTTGGCTCTTTCACAGGTCCGAGTCTCTGCTGTACTAACTAATGCTCCATATTTGCTGAACTTGGATTGTGATCACTACATTAACAACAGCAAGGCTATAAAGGAAGCAATGTGTTTCATGATGGATCCTTTGGCAGGAAAGAAAGCTTGTTATGTGCAGTTCCCTCAAAGATTCGATGGCATTGACCGTCATGATCGATATGCTAACAGGAATGTCGTCTTTTTTGATGTAAGATTTGGCTTCCATATTTCTGTTACATTTTGTTACCTATATTGTGTCGTTTAACTTGATGAAATTTCCTCACTTTTGTTTTGTACAGATCAACATGAAAGGTCTGGATGGTATTCAAGGCCCCATCTATGTCGGCACTGGATGTGTCTTTAGAAGGCAGGCATTGTATGGTTATGATGCCCCCAAATCAAAGAAGCCACCATCAAGGACTTGCAACTGCTGGCCAAAGTGGTGCTTTTGCTGTTGCTGCTGTGGTAACAGGACGAACAAGAAGAAGACTGCGAAACCTAAAACAGAGAAGAAAAAGAGGTTGTTTTTCAAGAGAGCAGAAAATCAATCCCCTGCATATGCTCTTGGTGAAATTGACGAAGCAGCTCCAGGTATCACTTAACTTCCAAGAAAACCTTGTGGTTATATTCTAGAAATATCCTCATCTTCATTGTCCTAACTCCTAACATAACTAACTTTGCAATGCTTTTGGCAGGAACTGAAAATGAGAAGGCTGGTATTGTAAATCAACAGAAGTTAGAAAAGAAATTTGGCCAGTCTTCCGTTTTTGTTGCATCCACACTTCTTGAGAATGGTGGAACCCTGAAGAGTGCGAGTCCAGCTTCTCTTCTGAAGGAAGCTATACATGTCATCAGTTGTGGCTATGAAGACAAGACAGACTGGGGAAAAGAGGTGAAGTCTTGGATCTTGGTTGTGTTTTTGTTAATCGGTTGAAGCATTTGTTACCTATTTTTTTTCTTTTCTTTTGCAGATTGGCTGGATCTATGGATCGGTTACAGAGGATATTCTAACTGGGTTTAAGATGCATTGCCATGGTTGGCGGTCGATTTACTGCATACCTAAACGGGTTGCATTCAAAGGTTCTGCGCCACTCAATCTTTCTGATCGTCTTCACCAGGTTCTTGGTGGGCTCTTGGGTCTATTGAAATTTTCTTCAGCAATCATTGCCCTCTTTGGTATGGATATGGTGGTGGACTAAAATGTTTGGAAAGATTTTCCTACATTAACTCCATCGTCTATCCCTGGACATCCATTCCACTTTTGGCTTACTGTACATTGCCTGCCATCTGTTTGTTGACGGGGAAATTTATCACTCCAGAGGTAAAGCTTATTCAACTTGTAATTCTGTGTGCGTGAAGTTATGGATTTTTTTAGGACGAGGTTATGTAATATTTGAGCCTTACCTTTCTCTTCGGTTCTACCGTGCAGCTTAACAACGTTGCCAGCCTCTGGTTCATGTCACTTTTTATCTGCATTTTTGCTACAAGTATTCTGGAAATGAGATGGAGTGGTGTAGGCATCGATGATTGGTGGAGAAACGAGCAATTTTGGGTCATTGGAGGTGTCTCTTCACATCTCTTTGCTGTGTTCCAAGGACTTCTCAAGGTCATAGCTGGTATAGATACGAGCTTCACTGTGACATCAAAAGGTGGAGATGATGAAGAGTTCTCAGAGCTGTATACGTTCAAATGGACAACCTTGCTGATACCTCCAACCACTCTGCTCCTACTGAACTTCATTGGGGTGGTGGCTGGTGTTTCCAATGCGATCAATAACGGATATGAATCATGGGGCCCACTCTTTGGGAAGCTCTTCTTTGCATTTTGGGTGATTGTCCATCTGTATCCGTTTCTCAAAGGTTTGGTTGGAAGGCAAAACAGGACTCCAACGATTGTCATTGTCTGGTCCATTCTTCTGGCTTCGATCTTCTCACTCCTCTGGGTCCGTATCGATCCTTTCCTGGCGAAGAATGATGGTCCTCTTCTGGAGGAGTGTGGTTTGGATTGCAACTAGGAGGTCAGCAAGTGAACTCCCCATCCAGTGTGTGCCCGAAGAAGTATTTTTTGCAGGTGTTTGTTCCCCCCATATGTTTCCATTTTTTCCTCTGTAGATAGAAACACGAAAGCCTTGCATTTCTTTTGTTCCGTGGTGGTAGTTCAGCCTCATATCTGCAATATTGGGCAAACGGGAGGCTGCGACAACGTTGTGCAGTTCGGCCACGAAAAATACCTGTTTGATTGTTCAGCATTCTTTATTAGTTTGGTGGAAATGAATCGGGTGAGCCGAACAGAAAGTTGCTTGATTCTGCATTGCTCTCCTCGATCTTCAAACTCAGAACTTGTTTCTCAATAAGGCAGGAATGGATCTGCCATCTGGAATAGAGGAAGATGCACATTATTCTATGTAGCGAGTTAAATATGCCTGCCTGCCTGCCCATTGAGGGGCTTGTTCATTCCTTCGTCCTCTTTCTAGTTCCATCCCCTTACTAGAACAAACAGATATCTAGTGTTAGCAATTTAGCGCATCCACTGTTGTAATTTGTAAAGGTGCACTCTTATGTTCAGTTGCGTAAAGTCCCTTACGAATTATGACGGGCGTGTTTGTTGTTCATCTGTAATGCTATATACTGCTGCTGTTGTCTACGCATTTTTAAAGAGGAGAGGCTGTAGCGATGACCGGGAGTGGCTACACATATATAATGGCGGCAATTCCTGTTGGTGGAAACATGATGCTGTCCTTGCTGCTCTTGTACTCTTTCGATTCTCTCGGTCTTTCTACAGAGCGTAGGCAGGCAGCTCATTACCCCATCAGATGTTATACTGTGGTGGTAGCAGTAGTACTCCCTACCTTGTTTCGACAAATGTAATGGCGGTAGGGCAATGCAGTACCAGAACATTGAAAGATCATTTTGCTTTGGGAAGAGCCTTGTAATGGCGGTAGGTTGTAAGATTCTTTAGGACGAAAAAAACTTTGGACCCCCATGCAATCACTCCGATTCTGCAATCTACAGCAATGAATGCCACCACCTGTGGTGAGCCACATGGTGCTGGATTTGTTCACTGGACCAACCCTGGAATCATGGGCGGCGCTTAACCTTAACCGGTAAGTCTTCCTCTCGACTGTTACGGTGCATGTTGAGGATTACGGCCGTCTCCGGCGTGGTTGGTAAGAGCTTCGAGGGTAAGCAAACGTGCGGACAAATTTGTAACATGAACGAACTCTCGTTGCTACCTTAGGTTAGTTGACTTCCTACCTGCTTGGAACACACGAATCTCACGAAAGCGGTATAATTCCTTTCTGCATCCCAAGCTCCTAACCCTAGCTCACCTGCATCCATAGATCATCAGATCCTAGTTTGTTGCTAGACACAACAACAGGCAGGCACCAACCTGTCCAATTCTGCCAACCGCAATCCCTCAACTCGCGAAAAAGGCCACGCATTTGTAGCATCCATTCCTCTACCTCTAGGCACTTCACTTCACTTAGAACCCCATTCTTATTAGAGCATGCTTAGGTTATGTACCGGCTAGCTCACCTCCGTTTCCAGCTTTAATTCCCATGTAGTCGTAAGTTTCTTTTACCGACGAAAGGAGACTTGAGATTTGCACTGCTCATGGGAGTGCGTGATGAAAAGGAGACTTCGAGGGGCGTTCGGAATAGCGATGACTTCTAACTGAAATTTTACTGTATCTAATTTTTTTTACTGGATGAAAATGAGACTTTTTACTGTACCTGAAATAAAAATAGCACACTAATCTAGAACGAATAATAAAAAAAAATATGAGAAAAAAAATAAAATACAAAAAAAGAGCTAAAAGACAAAATAGTGTACAGTATTTTAAACGCAACATCGAAGGTAGAAGCTCATCGCGCAACTCTTTTGAGCGCCGCCTAAAGGCGTCCACAGGAAGAACGTGTACGGTTGCAGTAGTACACTGCGGGATGGGACGTGCTAACGAACCCAACAAGCAAAAAATAGTAATGAGGACCGAGCTCGGGTTGCCGCTGGTGTTGGTGAACGCCTCGTCCACGTGGGTTAAGGCCCTGCTCAGTTTCACCGTGTCAGCGTATCTCATCAAAATAATTAAAAATTTTATCTGAATTCAATCACCATAGCGTGTCTCATCAGAATAATTAGAAATCCCAAGAAATAGGAGGACACACACATGTAGTGTTTTCAATGGTTAAAACGACGTTTCTTGAGATATAGACATCCATTCTAATTAGATGTGTATGTTAGTAGATGCATTTATATGTAAGTAAGGTGTGCGTGAATGCGTGTGTTCACTATTACACTTTAAAAACAAACAAAAAAACTGTATACTATACGTGTACCATTTGTCGATGCAATCTGTGCTTTGAATTATTGTTAATGCTCTCGTTGAGCAGGTGTAGTAGTAGTAGTAGTAGTACAGGTACTAGTAGTTGATTGCCGGTTTTGGTGAAGAGAAACTGGGTTACCAATCATAGATCAGATCAAGAAGAGTAATAGTAATATTTTGGAGGGTCTCTGCTGGATCTGGATGCGACTGGTGTGGTGGGAATTCGTGATTAGGAGAAGTAATTACGACGGGTGGTCACGCATTAAGTATAGCCTCTAGTTGGTGGTTTATCCAAGGAAAGAGTGTTTTAAGTAGAACAAGCATATACAGCGGGGAACGCGAGAGGTCCAGTCTCCAGTGCCGCTTTCGATTGTAGCGTAGCATGTGTACCCTGTCACTACTGCTTGACCATTTGGTCAACTGCCACCCCCATCAAACTGTTCTCTTAATGGTCCATCAAATTGTTTCTGTTTACATCATCTTGTCTTGTTTTTGCATCTGAACAAATTAGCATCGGACTGCAGTGGCACATAGCAGAAGCTACAGCCACAACATCAGTTAGAATTATACTATTAGCCTATTGGTTAGACCGTATCAGGTCAAATCGCGTCTTAAATAAAAAAAAGTACTTTCTTTACTCTATGAAACCACGACAAAATGGAAGCAAAATCTCAATCTCCCCTTGTGCACGGATGGATGGGATAAACTGATTTCAAAATTAAAAAGAAGATGGATCGGGCCCCTGGTATTAATTCCGGAATGCGTACAAATACAGGCACAGCAGAACAGGATGCATCATGCATATTAAACCCTTACGCTTCGCTGCACAGCAGGGACCAAGGATGCTGCGAGTACGGCGGGTGCGGCGGCGTTTTGGACGGCCGGTATCAGGACGGAGACGTACGCGATCACATGCGGCGGAGCCCGGGACGGCGGACACACGGAGCAGAGCACGAGCTGCACAGGCTGTCGGTGGGGGAGGAGTGAGAGGAACAGACACATGGCCGGCGGTGCACGCACGACGACGAGCCCCGCTCGATTTCTTCTCTCCTCCCCGTCTCTTCTCGTGCCGTCGGACCACCGCTCACCAAAGACACGATCGACGCATGCGGACTAGTACAAGACCGGGGATGAAACCGTTAAGTAAATTAACGGTCCTGTTTAAACATGCTGTGAAGAAGCTTGTGACCGGTGATTTTTGGCGGCTGCGGATGACGGTTTTTGCTAAAAGTAAATAGTAATTACTGAAAAAAATAATTTTTAGAATAAAAATGCGAGCGCTAAGAAATGTGGAAGAGATACGTATGCGAGAAAATAGAGAGAAATAAAGTGTGTGATGTATTTATGACTCCTACCTATTTCCGGAGTGAGACAGGATTGAGAGAAGTGAGGAAACCGTTTCGATAAACTAGGTGTTCATACTGGCTTCTAGCTTCTTCAAGTAAAAGCTAATAAGAACACCCCTGTGTCTTTTGGTTTTTGGCTGAAATAATACTGTAACGACTGTTAGATTTTTCAGATATTCAATTAAAAAATAAATAAAATAAATAAAAACATCGTTGTATCTTCACAGATAATATATAAAAAAATTATGTTAAGAAACTAATATTCAAATGATTTTTAATTTCTAAAAGATCAGATGTTATCACTGTTTGGAATAAAGATCTAAGTACTGCTCCATGGTCTGGACCCCTTCAGTTCTCCCTGCAATTTATACAACTTGGTCACTGTGCTACAGTGATCTCGACTCTGATAAAGCATTGGGAGGCAGAGGTACAAGTACTTCTATGTTATGTGGCATTTCCTCCTAGCTTTGCGAGAGGTTACAGCTAATGCGTGTTGGATCACTAACACCGCGAGACGCTACAACTACTACCTTTAGGTGGTGATCGTTTTAGCGATGACTTCTGGATTTTAGCTGACTAAAATTTTACTATAGCTGAGTTAATGGATAGTATAGTAAATAGTGAAAAAAAAATTGAAACTAGAAGCTGAAGCCGAAAAAAACCGAAACGATCAGAGCCTTAGTCTATAGTATAGACCATAATCTTACTCTTAAGATTATCTTTAAGACTTCTATTTTATTTAAAAATAACATTAAAGATAACTTATTTAATAGTAAATTATTACTCTAAGTATTTTATACTATTTTCACTATAACTTATTGTCTCACAATCTCTCACTATTTACGTTGGTTTATGAGCTCAAATCGTTTCTTGTATAAAAGATAACATATTATTTCTGTTCACCTCCTCTCTCCTACACATATGATTTTAATAATTTAATATAGCTAAGATGACACTATTAGAGATGCCCTCAGATATGCATATCGTTTTGGTTATAGTGTAGTCAAACTTTTAAAATTTTAAATATTAATATATTTTAAATTATTAAATTAGATGCACTAAAAATAAAAATATAGATTGTGTCAAAAATTTTATTAGATTTTATAAATATATTATAATAAAATTTAGTAATCAAAATTGTGTTTTAAAGATTGTGCCCATGTCTAAATATTTATGACTAGAGAAAGTACTTTAGCCTCCGTTCAAATCAACTTTTTAATGGTTTTTGGTTGAAATTACACTGTAACGGCTTTTAGTTTTTTCTAAGAAATTCAATTAAAGGAAATTGAAGAAAACTTGAAAACACAATTATGACATGTTCATATTGATTTTTGCTGATGGCTTTTTAGTTTTGGCTTATGAATAGTAACAACTTTAGAGAAGCCGTACGAAGAGAGAGACACTCGTATGTGATTTTAGCTGATATAAATAAAATCACTATAGTGTCTACTACAATCGACTAATAGATCTTATCTTGAAGAGACACTTCGTTTAAAAGTTATATACAGTAGAAAATCATTTACTCTAGAAAAGTGGTTTTTAGAAGTCACTATGAATAGAGTCATATATCTCTATGGATAATGCAAATGAAGAAGAAAAAAGGGGAAAAAAAGTTATGTTAAGAAGCCAATACGACTAAAAAATTTTCAGATTCTAAAAATTAAAAGTAGAAGTAAAAAAACTGTTTGAAGCTGGGCCTAATCTAGGAGTGACCCTTTTATTGCATGGTTTGGAACTGAGTACTAGAGTACTCAAGATTTCTAGAGTGCCAAATTAATAGCGTCATAACTGCACCAATTCCACCCCAAAAAAAAAAAACAACGTGCACGGTGCACCCCCAGCCAGCAAAAGGTTAAGGCTTCGTCATTGTCAACGTGAGTGAGTTCCTGAAGGTCGTGCCATAGTATACGCAGCTCAATGCCTCAATTCGTTGTTTACCGTCGCCGCGATTCAGGCGCTACAATGCAGCTGACTTGCGATACTAGTACGGAACGATAGGAGAAATTAAATCAGGGCATCAACTTCTTAAGGATCACAGGCCGGTCGAAACCTGGAAATTGGACCTACTCGAGCAGATGGCCATGGCGGCTCCTCTTAGGGAGAAATGGCTTGGTGCTGGTTTTGATCCTTTGGAGAGTTACTATTTTACCCTTAAAGAAATTGCACTTCAAGTATTTGACAAGGTAGTATAAAAAATCCTAACCAATGTAGTCCATTGGATCAAAAAGATTGAGAAACATTAGGAGGTACCGTAAAAGAGCTCAGATTATTATTTCCCTGGACAATTAGGCATTGGTACAACTGTCATGTGTCCATATGCCATAGGCAGGAACCATCTAATATACTTGCTCCACTCACTATGTATGTTAATTTTTAAAGGTCTTAACAATACACAATGAATACTTAATTTTTGAAGAGGCATCCACATTGAAGAACTTATATACAGTACAGGTAAAGCCATTCCACTAAATATATCCTCTTTTTCCTTTTAAAAAGGTGTTTATAAGCTTGCTAGGCCTGTATACCATAATCTAGATTATCATAAATCACAACAAACACTAAACAATGTGGTTGCACAACTGTAGTGTAATTACGGCACAGCCTGTGGTGCTGGCGCCGCCTATTCGTCCTCTTTTCTCCTCCTCTCTCATTTAACAGATAACATGACAGAAGATTCTCTCTGCAAGTTGGCCATCATGTTCCAATCATCACGTCCACTAACCATTTTTCTCATTAAACAAATCCATCACTCTCTGCGACTCGTGGAAGCACAGCACAACCGCGAAATCTTCGCACTGTAATCACGCTCTGAAATGTAAAGAATGGAACCTTCTGAGCTCTGACCGAGCAGGCAGCACTTCACTTCGCTACTTGCCGCTGCTACTTTCAGTCAAAGCAGAGGGCTGGGTAGATTAGATTAATCAGGTGACAGCAAATGGCAATGAGAGGAAAGGGGCAAGCAGCACCAAAAGAGTGAGCAAAGTTGCACATCCTTCATCTTCTGTTGCTGCTACTGTTGCCTCGCTTGTCTCCTGTCAGAATTCAGATCTGGCTACAATTCTTTCTTTTGTCGAGAGAGAGAGAGAGAGAGATCACATGTTTGTTTGGGAGTAAAGCTAGCATGCATGTGGCATGTGTGTGCGGTGGTCTCAAATGTTCGGGAGCAGGGGAGACGACAGAGAGGCTTCAGGGTGCATTGCTTCCTTGCTCTCAACTTCTGAAGTCACTTGGTCCACCACAAACCACTCTATTTATTGTGGTTTTGGAAACCAAACGTTGGGATTATTTTCAGGTGTCCCGGGAAGTAAAATGTGCACATTGCCTAGTACTACATTCTTAATGGGCAGTAGCGGTTTTTTTTTAAAAAACCATTCTTAATGGGTACGTAGTAGTGAAAAGTATTTTGAAGGAAATAACAATGAGCTAGCATGCATAGTTACTGGGAGTTCAGAATTCAGATCAGTGTGGATGGATTAAAAATTTGTGCAATGCAGCAGGTTCGGAATTCTGACTGGAACCGGGCGTACGTGCAGGACGATCTTGCAGTGATGCTGGTCTTATTTGGATCTCATTCTATAGTGCTACCACTACTCAATACTCATGCCTTACGACATAGACCAAAACTATGCACATCGAATGGTTTCAGTGCTGGGATTTTATACCTCATGATTTCGCTGGGAAACTGAATCGGATGAGAGGGGTGATCACGGGAAAAGGGAAGAAACGACCGAATAGACCAAACTATGCACGTGCAGGTTGGTGTTGGCTGTATACTTGTATTGTACACACCTCAGTCAGATCAGATGTGTAACCCATCGTCGGCAGCAATTAATTGTTGGTAATCAGAACGTAGTATGACGACGGTTACTGGAACTGTTTCTTCTTTCACCTCTTGTCAGCATTCTGAAACGCACTACAGCATCAAGCATTAACACCTACCTATAGTCGTATTATATCTCACAAAAATCCTCTTTAAAATTAGCCAGCCAGTTCAAACGGCTCTAGCAACAAATGCAAAGGGAGAGCATGTTGTTTGGCTGTCTGCATCTGTGCATGCCGGCTAGTCGATGTCGAAAAGAAAATCGCTCTCTGTGGTAACTTCCATCTAGTGCATATGAACTTTCGGGCCAGCCCGGCCGGTCAAAAGTAACATAACCTACCTACGTACGTACGTACGTACATACGTAGTCTATGGTAGTACGGAAACACTGAATACCAAGGCCACGGCTGCCGTTCCACGCATGTACGTACGTAGTCTATGGTAGTACGGAAACACTGAATACCAAGGCCACGGCTGCCGTTCCACGCATGTACGTACAATTGCCGGCGTACAACCACATGCAAATGTCCCACTCCATCGATCGGCCATGTGCGCTGCGCGTGGTATGATCGTATCACATTAATTATGTATGCGCGTATACTATATATATATATATACGTAATATTCATAGACAAAAGTCCCCATTTTTTGATTTAATACATATAGAATCCCTAAACCTCAACGGTAGAACCAAGAAACCCTTCGCTATCGAGACTTATTTATCACAAATATCAGGCAAATAAATAAATATATCAATTAGTCAGTTTTCCTCACTTTCTTGGTCTTAATCCATTTGAAATTACTTTTTTTTTACCTAGTCAAAATACGCTTATAATTTTGCGTCGGGGTGTACGTATTATTTCCTGTATATCGCCAATTGGAGGCGCAACAAATAACTGCTTGAGTAAAATTAATTAACACTAGTGATAAACCTTAACGGGCACATCTAAAAAAGGGCAAGCCCAGATTCCAAGCCCACTAGGTCCAAGTGGCCCACGTGCCACGTGTCAGGCATCGCCTCTCTTCGACGCACGCCTGCGCACTACACCACCCCCAAAAACGGAAATGGCCGCGGCGGCCGGGTGCCGCGCCCGACGAACCCGATGGTCACGCCGCTGCTCACCATGGCCTACGCCTACCGGAAGGCCGGCAAGCACCTCGACAGCGCCGTGTTAGAACCCTAACGCCCCAATTCCTCCCTGCATATATCTATGTACTGAAGGCTACGGCTAAGGATCAAACTCACGCGAGGTATAAACATAACACACACACGAGAGCAGATTTGAGTGCACACAAACACACAAGAGATTTTGGCAACGAACGCCCGCCACGACTAAACAAACTGATGATTACACGGCTTATGTAGCCTCACGTACATGCACACAGCTAGCAGCCCGACCGGGTCGCACGCACGACCACGAGCCACCCACTCATGCACGATCCACGCGTCTCACGCGTAAGAATCGCTCCTCCGAGCTGACCATCAGCCACGCCACAACGTGCTCCACTAATCCTACATGCAGCTAACTAATTTGCCGCTAATCCTCTTATTCCTCAGACTCAGTCAGTTGTTACTTGTGCTGCAACATACGTATATACCGATCACAAGCACTGACTAACTCTACATGCAAAACTTGGATTAACCACAGCCTACATCTAGCCTTAAGCAGAATCATGATTTATTATTTCGACCACCGAGCTTCAAGCTTACATGCAATTTACCATTTGCTGTTGGCATGGTGAAATAAACGCACATATGCTATAGATTTAAGGGAAATGTTTTGTTATACTTTTTCATAACTGTGCAGTAAAGCTGACACAGTATCCTGTTTAACATGGAAAATCAGTATACACGAGCGAGATTGTAACTTAGGACTGTACTTATGCTGCTATCTTCTTGTCAATGTCGGTCATCTTAATGGCGTTAGCCTTTATCGTGGCCAACGACTCGATAATAGGAGTCATGGTAGCGGAAGTTGTGAGAAGTGAATGACTATTCTGATGCCAAATGTGATAAACTTTAGTTCATTGGAGTGAACACCATCGGGAGAAAACCCAGGCGGCGTCGGCTTGGTGGGATAAAAAATTTGACTATAGACTGGGATAATAGAACTTGAGAAAGAGACTAGGTTAACTCATCTTCATTGCTTCATTCCTTAATAGATAGATGCTAACTCGTTTTATAGAGATAGCTCGACTTGATCTCCAAGATATAATATCTTTTTTTAAGGAAACCTATTTCTAATGAATAGAATATATTTATAAAGCAGTAAACCTATCTAATAAGGAACTAAACTCATCTAATAAGAAAAATAACTTTTCTTATCTCTATTCTAATTCATCTTATCGTGCCATACATAGCCGCTATAGTATCACGAGGTATTGTTCACGCGTGTGAACAGTATTTCGCACATGAATTCTTAATAATCTTCTTTCCTCATCTTCATTAAGTTGAAGTACTGCGACCCTTATCCACACTCAGTGGTAATAGTGTTCTCTATTGTGTCTTCTTGCTCTTATTTTTTTACGGGATCATTTAGTTTTAACTGACTAAATAATATCTACTTTTTTTTTAAAAAAAAGAGCAAGATGAGCTCTGCTATTTCATCTTAAAGAGTTTGAAAATATTTGGCATTTTGGCTATCTGCTCTTTTTTTTTAATTATGAGTCAGCATTGTTCCTATGACACGTGCTATTGGAGGCTACTCTATCAACATTTTCCAATAGTTTTGACAACCCATTGCCTATACTAGATGTGGCTTGAGCAAGCTTTCACTTGCATGACGGACCCAGAATCAAAATTTAGGGAGATTAATAGGACTTGTTTACCGGTTTATCGAATGCCGAGTTAACGTCTTACGGTAGCTTGTCGCATTGTTGGTGAGAGGTAGAAAAAAGTTATTATGACTATAGTGGTCTGAAGTAGTCTGAAGAAAAACCGACAATAGAGGAATAATAGGGAGAGATGGTTATTGCTGCGCAATCTCCTTAACAAAACTGAGGCCTTTTCTGATCTTTTTATTAGCAATCTAGTAGATGTTTGTTACATGCTGGTTAACAAAGAAATCGGATCGCTAACAAATAGCACTAACTATGATCCGGTTATTCAGCTCAATCAGGAAAACAGAAAAATGGCCATTCTTGCCCAGCTGAAAACTGAATGGCACCGTGCAAAAGATATAGGCCCCGTGCAAAATGGGAGCTGAAAGACATCAGCGTAGGCCCCGTTCCAACCGTGCTTATGTCTGTTTCAGTGAACCAAACAATTCAGCCCATGAGCTTAAACATGGGAAAGAAGAAAGGCTGGCTGTGGTTGCCGTTCCTAAAAGGATTTATAAACGGGCCAGCACATCCGAATTGCACGTTCATGGGTTTTGGGCCTTTTGTCAACCGTTCCAGCTGTCCATCGTTCTTGCAATCAATCCCTCCCTTGCTGCATGGGGCTGGGACCGAACCGTTGCGTTGATGGAGGCTAGCCGATCGATCGAGACAGGAGAGAGCGCTCGTACTGCGACTCTGAAGACCACGTTGAGCCGGGGGGAGCGGCCGGCGTAGGGGGGGCGCCAGCCCCACCTGCCCCCCCGGTAGGTCCGCCACCTCCGCCGCCGCCGACAGCGCGTTCAAGCTGCTGCGGGAGGTGTGGGAGACGCTATCGGCTCGCCACCCTCCGCCTCCCGCCGCCGCCCGCGCTGACGCGACGCCGGGTGCGTTCTCCCCGTCCGGCGTACAAGGCGGGGCCGCAGGCTTCCTCTTCCGCGGCAATCCTGGTGGAGAGAGTACACGGCTAGCCGCCCGCCGCCGACACCTCATCCAAGCAGCGCGCCGCTAAACCCACGCGCACCATCCCGAATGCCGTACGTGCTTCACCCTAACTTCATAATTGTTATGTTGCAGTGAACTTAATCACGATTTAGAAGTTAGTATATTTTTCGTTGCTGATGTGGTAAAATGAACTGCCATTGAAACGTAGGTGGTTAGTTGAACGCTTGAATCGACTATGTCACTTGGTATAACCCATTGTTCGAATTTTTCTTTGATATCTTCTATTTTCCTTATATCATACTTGAGCTCAGACATCTCACCTAATATTCTTGATCGTTCTGAGCCTCAGTTCGTTTATGAGCGTAGTCTCAATCCTTGTTATTGACTATGTTAACTCTAAGCCTTTTTACACATCTAAAGATAAAGAATTCATTTTTGAACATAAGTTCTTTATAATTTGACCTACGTTATCTAAAATATGCATTGTGCAACACATATGCACTAATCTATGTTAAACCAAAACACACCACTACTCAATTTTTCAAAACACAATTTTCGGCCGAGGCAAAAGCTACTCTGCCAGTCAAACCGCCAGCCTTGGTAGGTCTGATTGCCACCTCTAGCCAGTCAGACCGACAAGTCTGACAACTACTGAAAAACCGCAAATTTGCAGAATCCAGATTTTTACTATTCTAAAATGACAATAGTTCATCACAACATAACCCTAGATTTTCTCATATGATCTTTCATGAGCTACTCTTAATTCTTTGGTCTTCCTCTCTAGAACACTTGTTAGTTGTGTAAGTTGTAGATAGCAAATTTAAAGACGACGAATGATCTCCATCCTTTTCTAGCTATATCGAGCTATGTTGCCTACTTGCCTTACTTATTCAATAATAATCTTCGTGCGGTTAATGGACGAGAGCTTCACTTCTGCATGGTCGATGGTGACTTTAAGAAGTTCGAATGGAAATGGTCCATCAGATCTGGTCCAAGGTGGATATCTTATGAATTATGATCATTTTCATTTCATGTCTTTTTTGTGGCATATGCCTTTGATGAGCATCCTGCTTCTTTGCTTGTGTTGAAAAGTATGATCCGAATTCGTAACTGTGTCCGTGTAGGACTCCGTGTCTTCTCCATGTGGGACTCTATTCCTCTACACTGTATATATATATCCCAGTAGTCCATAGGTATCGAAGCCAAGTCCATAGACATCTAAGCCACAAGGCATCAAGCCTTATGAGAGAAGTCAAAGAGAACTCTCAAATGTAATTTCTTCTTATTATAGTGATTTGCCTTCGAGCGACCGTGGTTTTTTCTCGTAAAGGTTTTTCACGTAAAAATCCGTGTCTATTGTCTCTATTTTTTCTGTGCATTATTTGCAACAGCTTGTCACTAGCTTATTTTTGCTACCACTTGATGCCCTGATGCAGATTTGTTTTTTCATTTCACGTATCCTTAGAATTCTCCATGTTTTAGCTAGGAGAAAAGAAAATTATGTTCATAAGTCTCATATGACCTATTCTGTTTTGTTTTTGTAACAGGTCCTCTAGTGCAATTTTGCTGTATGAAGTTAATGTGATACCAAGATTTAATTTCCCAGCAATATTTCTTGAGAGGGTTATAAGGTCGGATCTTCCTGTGAATCTCGGAGCATTGGCTTGTAGAGCTGAAAAATTTTATTTACAAAACCAACGATGCGGATCTAGAAAATTTGCTGGTGCAGACTCCAAGTCACTTAACTTTCGTAGTGCAACAGTCGAGAATGATGCCATTTCTTCTAGTAAGTTCAAAGAAGCACCTCCCTGTTCTGCTTTTGTTGGTGTGCTTGCTTCACCTTCTTCTGAGTTGAATAGCAAATGGGGTGTATATGGAAATGTCTGCAGACTTGATAGGCCTTGTGTGGTAGACGAGATCGATCTTCGAAGATTTGATGGCCTCTTGGTAACTTACTCAACTTATATGCATCAATTAATTACCCTTGGATTCTTAACTTTCATGGCAAGCACACTCAGAAATTTGGCTTCTCTTGTAAAATGTTTTGGATGAAGGAACATGAAGGGGCTCACAGGTGTGTTTTTACTAGTATCACTTTGAAAGCACCGGTTCGAGAAGTATGGAATATGTTCTCACTGCATATGAGAAGTTACCTGAGTAAGTAGTTCTATCTTTCTGCAGTCTTTGGAGTTCACAGTCTACTTGTGCTACACAAGTATGATCTAACAAAGCTATCTGATAGGATTGTACCGAACCTGGCTATCAGTAGGATTATTCTTCGTGATAATAACATGGTTCACATATTGCAGGTAGGAATTGTGTTAATGCTTTATCTCATTTTCTACTTGTTTGTTTCTAATTCGCATTTAAGTTTGGAGGTTGGAGTGGTGCATCGATTTTGCACAGAAGATGCCAATTCACAATTTAACTTTTTGATCGTTAACTAGCTTAGGTTTTTTTAGTTTTTTACCCAGTATTTTAGCTCTCCCATCTATCAAGTGATTGATTAATTTTCCCCTTCCTTACAAGTTCATGCTTTTTATTTCACATATATCTTCCCGAATACTAATGGAATTGGATTTGTGCCCTGCCAATGGGGAAAAATGATCAATGCCCCCTCCCCAAAGATCATTTTCCAAAAGAATTTAACTCAATTTGATAGTTTTGTGAGTTTTGCAAGTATTAAACATCTCAGATTCTTTTTCTAGGAGGGTTGCAAATGCCTACTTTATGTGGTTCTTCATGCCCGTGTTGTTATGGATCTTCGTGAGAAACTTGAACGCGAGGTCAGCTTTGAGCAAGTTGAGGGGTGTTAAAAGACAGCTACAATTGCTATTGTTAACATATCTCTGCCATAATTAGAATCATTGTATAGATAGAAAGCATGTTGTAAATATAGAATGAGATAACTCAATATCGGCATGTATCTATTCACGGTCTGCTATTGTCATCAATATATATATATGAGACAGAGCAGCTTGGTTCGGCATTGAGCCAATCAATCAATTCTCTCCTTTGGTTCCTATTTTTCACATGGTATCAGAGCCATCCTCTCCTACTAACATGAGTTCGTCGAGTAGCACCTCCTCTTCCAACATGGTGTCTTCCATGTTGACAGCAGCCGACGGAATCATCCCCACACCGGTATTTGGTCATCTTATCACCATCAAATTAACACATGAGAATTATCTCGTGTGGAAGGCATCAAACATGGTTCCACTGTCATATTTTTGAAGGGCGTCAACTTGGTGTGGCATCACCATGCAAGTGACAACCTTTGGTGTTTGTTTTAATGTTATTTATTCAGTGTATTTAGGACAACTGAGAACCTATCATTGTGATTTCTGGCACTCTTTCTTTCGTCTTAACAAAAGCCTATCGTGATCTATGCATTATCATAGTAAAATGTACTCGGTGCTTTGATGGATGTCGCGGTCTGTTTTTTTATGGAATTTAATCGTCTTTGGTTAAAACAAAACAAATAGTTTAATTTTATCTATTTTAGGTCGGAATTATTGATTATATACCCTCCACTTAGATGGAAATTGAGGATTTACCCTCCTGACCTACGTGTCAGTGACCTACAATGACCCCATATATCATTGAGTGGGGAGGGTAAATCCTCAATTTCCCAACTATGAAGAGGGTATATGATCTAAACCCTTTTTAGGTCATATACGAAGATCTTCCATCGAACTTACGTGCAATCCGTGATTATGTCGAAAAGGCGGAAGCTGAGAGCAGTAACTCCACAGCTCACTCCGATGCGCCAACAAATCCAGATACTGTTGCTATTGATTATGCAGAAGGGAGGCAACCAGAACAAGCATCTGTATCTTGCCCTTCAAGTTCCACGAAGCAGATGCCTGCAAAAGGACATCGAGGTCCTGCAAATCTGAACCTGAAAGTTTTATTGCAAGATATGGTCAGGATGGCTTCATGCCTAAGAGAGAGCATCTTCCTCCCTCCCTCTGCATTCTTCTAGAGCATCAACCAGAACAAACAATATGGAAGGATGGATATCGAGAAGGCAATAACACGCATGGGTGGGCTCAGGAAGATCGCCACCAAAATGAATCTCTCCCTTTCTTATAAAAATCGGAAACCAAGAGGTTATTGGGATAATCTAGAGAACTTGCAAGAAGAGGTAAGACAAAAAAAATACCTTTCCCTCCCTCTCTCTGCATTCTTCTAGATGTCCTAGCTGATACAAGGCTACATGCACCATGGTTTTCTTAAATTCAGTAATGTACCGTATATTGCAAATGAAGAACGCTAAAATTTGCTCCCTGCGACTGCTAGTGAGGGAAGTGATAACAAGCACTCCATTCACTGAATGCCAATTTTTTTTACATGTTCAATTTATGGTCATAAGTTAGCAATTATTGTTATCTACAGACCAGGCGATTCCAGAAGAACTAGGGAAAGGAACCTTCTTATATGCCAAGTAGAAAGTCAAGATTACTTTGTATGGTCAACTCGTTCCAAAAAAATTATATGGTCAAAGATGTAGCCTGTCAGTGCATTATTCTGGAAATGCTAGTGCTACCAGTCCTCTCTCTCTTTTTTTCTGTCAAGAACTCCAAAAATGTTTATTTCTGAATGTCGATAGGGCGTTACGACATTGCTCGGGCATGGGGAAAACGGGGCGGGTACAGGAGGTTTCTGGCCTTCTTTCTCTTGAACTTGTTGGCTGTACTTCTTCTTCTCGTTCTTGATGTTCTTGATTTTGGATCTGAGAGAGAGAGAGAGATACCGTCCGATGTAGAGGAGGACGAGGCGGCCATCACGGGTTCGTCGGTGTGGTCTGCGCACAGGCAGCGACGGTCGGAGAAGCGGCGGTCCGGCGAGGCTTCCCGGAGGTCCGGCGAGGTGACGGCGGTGGTGCTTCCCGTCGCTCACTGCGCTCCCTCCAGATCGGTGTTGGGATTTGTGGGGTGGAGTCGTACGGCTCTGTTCAACCTCATGTCTTGTGCCGCCGGCCTCCACCCCTCTTTATATAGTGCAACATGACAGGCCCACCACCTTATGGTGGGGCGCCCCGATCGAAGCGGGATCAAGGCCCGATTAGCTGTTGGGCTAATCGGCGTGAGATCATTCTAACATTCTCCCCTTGATCTCATCTATACTTTAACTTTAATTACTTTTGACTTTACTCATTCCATCACAGATTAGTGCATAGAACATGTCTTATCGTCACGGTCAAAACGCCGATAGATTTAACAGCTACAATACACCTCTCTGTTCTGAAACAGTTACTTTAATCTTTTGGGCCATCTTTTAGTCCAGGAATCATAGGCTTTCCCTTAAACCCATGCCGGCTACATGTTTTCTGAACACGTTGGGTGGTAAGCCTTTAGTAAGCGGATCCGCTAACATCTTTGCGGTACTTATATGCTCAAGACTTATAATTTGATCCCGAACTTTATCTTTCACAACATAGTACTTTATGTCAATGTGTTTGGCAGCACCACTTGACTTATTGTTGTGGGCATACGTTACTGCGGGTTCATTATCGCAGTACAACTTAAGTGGTCTATTGATGTCGTCAACCACTTTTAAACCGGGTATGAACTTCTTAAGCCAGTTCACCTGCCCCGTAGCCTCATAACATGCTACAAACTCGGCATACATTGTGGACGATGTAGTGACGGTTTGCTTTGAGCTTTTCCACGATATAGCTCCTCCTGCGAGAGTGAATACATATCCGGATGTAGACTTTCTATCATCTCCCGCAAAATCAGAATCTGTATACCCCACTATATAGAGTAAATCGATCTTACGTATGTCATCATGAGGCCTTTGTTCCTTGCAAATAACGCAAGACTTTCTTTACCAATTTCAATGCTCTATTCCAGATTGCTCGGAATCGCCAAGTAACCCGATAACAAACGCTAAGTCGGGCGTGTACACACTTGAGCATACTGTAAGCTTCCGACAACTGAAGCATATGGAACCGATTTCATTTGATCGAGCTCGTACTGGTTCCTGGGGCATTGAAAATCCCCATATCTGTCGCCCTTGACTATTGGTGCAGGTGAAGGACTACTTTTATGCATACCAAATTTCTTTAAGACTTTCTCTATGTATGCTTTTTGTGATAGTCCCAATATCCCTTTGTTTCTATCTCGGTGAATTTCGATCCCTAGAACGAACGAAGCTTCACCAAGATCTTTCATATCAAAAACTTCTTTATCTCCAGTAGCAGACTGATATTACTACTAGCTAGTAGGATATCATCTACATACAGGATTAGGAAGATAAACTTCCCATCTTTAAACTTTGCATAAACACAGTTGTCCTCTACATTCTCTTTAAACCCAAATTTTCTTATTGTATTGTCAAACTTCAAGTATCATTGTCTTGAAGTTTGCTTTAACCCATAAATCGATTTCTTTAGGCGGCATCCCATTCTTTCATTTTCTTCCATGACAAAACCTTTCGGTTGTGCCATGTAAACATTTTCCTCCAAATCCCCATTAAGAAATGCCGTCTTTACATCCATCTGATGTAACTCTAAATCATAATGTGCTACTAATGCCATTATGATTACGAAGGAGTCTTTACATGAGACGGAGAAAAGTCTCATTGTAATCAATCCCTTCTCTTTGCGTAAAGCCTTTTGCCACAAGTCGCGCTTTGTATCTTTCTATATTCCCTTGGGAGTCGAGTTTTGTCTTGTAGACCCATTTACTGACCCTCTTGTTTTGGCTCCTTTAGGAATAATTTCCAAGTCCCGCACTTTATTAGTCTTCATGGACCTCATTTCCTCTTCCATAGCTTGAGCCATTTTGAAGAGTTTTCGCTTCATGGCTTCTTCAAATGAGGTGGGATCATCCTCCATTTGAAATTCCTCTGTATGATAAATCGATAATCATCGAAATAGCCGATCTTCTTACTCTTTGAGACCTTCTGGGGCCTCCTCATTTGGTATATTTTCTATTTGAGGTCGTTGTTGCTCCCCTCATCTGCGGCAATGGGTTCTATAGGATCTGAAGAACAGAGTTCCACATTTTCATTCATTGTTGCCACGGGAGGAACAATAACAGTCTTGGCACCACGATTGTCTTGCACCGGTGCAGCGGCAATGGCGGTGTGAAGAATGGCTCTTGAATCATCGGAGTGGGCGATACGCCCGCTTCTCTTCAAGGTCGATCTCTCGAGCTACCATGCTCCCCTCATCATTTCATCCTCTAAGAAGACAGCGTGTCTCGTTTCTACAAACTTTGTATATCGATCCGGGCGGAGAAACGAAACCTTTTGACTTTCTGGTAGCCAATGAAATGGCGACTTCGCTTTGGGATCAAGCTTCCCAAGATTTGGGTTAAATACTTTAGCCTCAATGAGACTCCCACACACGTAAATGGTGTAGTGAGGAACTCTTCCTGTCCACAACTCGCAATGCGGTGTTTTGGGCACCGATTTACTAGGTACTCTGTTGAGAATATGAATGGCGGTTTTTAACGCCTCCATCCATAAACTCAATGGCAGTGTGGAGTAGCTCATCATACTTCGCACCATATTCATCAGGGTACGGTTGCGTCTTTCAGCTACTCCATTTTGCTGAGGTTCGCCCGGTGTAGAATACTGGGCCACTATACCATTTTCCTGTAGAAACCTTGCAAAAAGGTCCAGAAACTTGTCCATATGGGGTATGTCGACCGTAGTACTCCCCCCCACGATCAGATCGGACTATCTTAATCTTTAAATCATGCTGATTTTCAACTTCAGCCTTAAATATCTTGAATTTATCCAAGGCTTCATTTCTTTCTTTGATTGGATAAATATATCCATAACGGGAGTAATCATCCGTGAATGTTATGAACGAGCCATATCCATCCACACTTTTCACAGAAAAAGGTCCACAAATATCTGTGTGAATAATTTGTAGAACTCCTGTGCTTCTTTTGGCGTCTTTCTTAATTTTCTTTACATATTTTCCTTTAATGCATTCTCTGCATTGTTCTAAGTCAGAGAACTCTAATGGAGGAAGAATATCATTCTTAACTAGTCTTTCTATTCTCCCCCTCGAAATATGGCCTAAACGACAGTGCCATAATTTCGACGACGCATCTAGAGTTCTCTTTCGTTTTCTGTTTACATTTGTAGACGAGAATTCATACACTTTCTCGCACGCGACGTTCTTATTATCGCATACGACATTCACATTATCACGTAATGATAACAAATAAAGTTCATTTTGTAAGATGGCAAGACCAACAGTATGTGCTCTCTTATGTCATCACACCACCACAGTACTTTTTTTCACATCACAAGTCGCTTAATCACCGTGTAGCATAAGTCTTTGAAGAGCCGATGAACCGACTCTTTATTTTCTCAAGGTACTCTGTGATGTTGTCACACTCTGCGATTAAGCCCACAATTGCAGGCTCAATCGTGTTCTTTATCACAGCCAAACATTTCTTGTTGGCAGTGACCCACTTTTTATGATCAAGATCATATAACATCTGTAAGGGAGTATGATTCCTCTTTTACGCCAAGCAAGTATCATTCTCATTTTGATCCTCACCGGTGCCATAGGCTCTGCGGACGTCTTTGTAGTGAGGACCCAGTCCACCTCGACCAAGATAAACGCTAAGTCTATCTTTTCTTCCACTCTCCATAATGATCTCATTTGAGAGTGGGGATCTCTTTGATACAACTCATTAGTTCAAATAAAGTGAGATCGTAATAAAAAATTATATGCCTTATTTTCAACGTTGGTCAAAAATATGACATACAATTTAAATCAATTTTATCTATACTTTAAATCTACATCACCGTTGGCGTAAAAGAAATAATACATGAAATCATCTATTAAAATTTATAATCTTTGTTATTATCAACGTTGGTCGAGAGAATAACAATATCATAAATCTCTTGAAATTATTATCTATTTTTCCAAAATTAAATTCTCCGTTGGGTCGAATTTAATAATGAAAATTAATCAACATTGACTTTTGCAACTGAAATCGTATTAAAATTATAATCTTTGTTATTATCAACGTTAATCGAAAATAACAATATCATAATTCACAACTATTCTCAAAATTAAATTCTCCGTTGGATCGAATTTAATTTAAACGATAATCACAATTTAACTTTTGCAATGAAACATCAATTAGAAATTATATCTGTTTTCCAAAATTAAATTCTCCCGTTGGTTCGAATTTAATAATGAAAATTATATCTTTTCTTTTAGATATATCAAATATATATCTAAAAGTACGCATGTATGTATATATATACCTAGCAGAATACAGTAAAAGCATTTAATACATATGCATGACCATTTGACCAGTCAAAGATATGCCCCATTAGCTTCTCCCACGGAGGCAATTTCCACCACACAATCAAACATGCTGACCGGTCAAAGAAAATATCTGCCCCACTACCAAAAACTTGTCTCCACCATTCATTTACAAACCTTGCCTGGTCAAAGGAATTACCAAAGGGAAGCTCCACCACACGTTTCATTCCAAAGAAAAAAGCTCCATTATTTTCCCCAAAAAGTGGATCCAACCACTTCTTCCCTGAAAAACCGGATCGGCAGAGGGGCATGCGGCCAGGTCGCGCGGGTGAGGAGGGCCTCCGCGTGCGGCTCCGGCGTCTGCGCTAGGGACCACCACCGGTCGGTCGCAGTGCAGCGAGGGCCGGTTGGGAGCCGCCGCCAGCAGCAGCCTGCTTGCAAAGCGGCGGGGCGGCTTGCGCAGCGAGGCGGCTTTCGCGAGGCGGCTGGGCCGCGCGCGCGGCGAGGTCTTCGCGACAGCAAAGCGGCATTCTTCTGCCACGCCATGCGCGACCGAGCGCGCGCGGCGGCACGCCAAGGCATGGCGAGCCAGCGAGGCAATGACGGCAAAGAGGCCGCCGGGGCGGGTAGCGCTGTAGCCTTGCAGCGGCGGCGGCGCGCGTCGGCGCAACAGCGCGGCCGCCACCACAGGCAGCGCGGTGATGGGCCTCTATTTTTTTGTTGTTCCGATCGAGACTCGGAATCGATTTTGGGATTTTTCTTTGCCTCTATTCCTGCTCTGATACCATTGTTGGCTGTACTTCTTCTTCTCGTTCTTGATGTTCTTGATTTTGGATCTGAGAGAGAGAGAGAGAGATACCGTCCGATGTAGAGGAGGACGAGGCGGCCATCACGGGTTCGTCGGTGTGGTTCGCGCACAGCGACGGCGGCCGGAGAAGCGCGGTCCGCGAGGCTTCCTGAGGTCCGGCGAGGTGGCGGCGGTGGTGCTTCCCGTCGCTCACTGCGCTCCCTCCAGATCGGTGTTGGGATTTGTGGGGTGGAGTCGTACGGCTCTGTTCAACCTCATGTCTTGTGCCGCCGGCCTCCACCCCTCTTTATATAGCGCAGCGCGACAGGGGCCCACCAGCCTTATGGGCTGGGCGCCCCCGATCAGGGCGCGGATCAAGGCCCGATTAGCCGTTGGGCTAATCGGCGGTGGAGATCATTCTAACAGAACTAAGACGACCTAGAAGGCGAGCAGACTCTGATGACGAGAGGCGGTCTGAATCTCCATGTGCCGTGACAAACAAGCGCCGAAGCAAACCAGGTAAACCAGACGCGTCTCCGGACGAACAGAGATGGCTCCTGAAGCTGAAGGATTTGGATGTCAATTGGGTTGAACACTGAGTAGGACTCGGAGGAAGGGATGCTCACGTTCTCACATGATTCACTAATCCAGATATCATCTGGAAGCTGTAAATTGTGCACAGAGAAGGTAATGCACGGGCCAAGTTTTCTGCCTACGACACTAGGTTTTCCACGCAAAAAACCACTTCACTAAATCATAGACCCGTTCTGCAAAGTTTTCCACAGGCTTTCATGACTCTTCGTCCTTTTTTCGCCAAGAGAGTTTTTTAAGGTGCCTGTGTCTGACGCTCTAGAACTGTCGACTTTGTTGTTGCGGTCAAATCGATGTGTGCAACTGGTAAGAGGAGTCGTTGAACGCGCGCATGACAGTATGTTCTTCGAGTCCTCGCACCGGCCGAAAGCTATTTGATTGACCTTTTCGTCGTCCGCTCTAAGCTCACGAGCGTTGGCTCTGCGGGTCAGAATGTCCTTGCGAGTTGGTCGCCTACGTGTGATTGACCAGGAGCTCTGTCAGAGTCCAACATGGTACTGGACCTGCCTTTTTTTTCTTTTGGTACGATTATCAGTTTGACATTCGTAGCTTCGATTGATGGATGTCCACTGCTTCTGTCTGTCACTAGATGATACCAAGGGCTGGAGCCTAGATGGATGTTTTGACTTTTGAGTCCAAGTGGTGATCATCGTGTGGGAAGGTGCAAGAAAAAAGGACGATGAGGTGGTGCTTGCTTTATACAAGGACATGATACTTGGCTTTTATGAAGATGATGATGTGAATAATTTGGCGGCAGAGAAGCACGTCTGCCCATAACGCTATTGCCTTTCGAAACTTTCGCTACCAGATCACACAATCCTCAGCATTGGCTGCACTGGAAGCTTCAAGGGTCGGCTTTCTCAAGAAACTGCGTTGGAGAGGGTTTTTCGTATGAAAATGAAGCAAAAAAGAAAAAAAAATGAAAATGGCAGGTCCCACCGGGATTCGAACCCAGGTCGCCAGATTCAAAGTCTGGAGTGCTAACCACTACACTATGGAACCGTTTTTGTTTTTTTTCAATCTTATGATTTACAAGACAGTGCTAATAACAGCCAAATCATTATACTTCAAAAATATATAGAAATAGAATTTAAACTAGTTGATTGATCACACAAACAACTTACAGTTAGGTGTGAGGAAGAACAGAAAATAACGTAGGCTCGATGCAGTGCAGAACGTAGATGACGCAGTGCAGGAGCGGTTACACAAATGCGTTGTCTGGAAATCTTATTACCGCTCCGTACATGTACTCACTGCAGCAATGATTCAGAGATAACCGCTCTCCCTCCTTCCAGGTGCACATCGAGAAGAAAGGCTGGCAAGGTTTGGTCGCATAGTACAGCAGCATAATATCACCATAGAGGAAGAAGACAATAAGAGAAGGGAAAATGGAAGAGTTTAAATTTTCAAGTCTGGACGTCTTCAGATCTTTTATTGATATACAAATTACTCTCTAATAACTGCTCCCATTGAACTAAAATAATTTACTGATAACTATTTAATTATTCACTAGTAACTAATAATATTTAAATCAAATAATAATAATTAAGCAATCCCATGACCAGTTAAAAGAAGGGATATAATACATGGTTCAGTAAAAAACAAGGTGGACTTAGTCTGCCAAGTAGCGCATCACGTCATGGCGCGTCACTTTACAGATCACGCGATTTTCACATGAAAATACGTGAATACGCGCACACGTGTGATTAGCCAAAATCCTCCTCATGCTATCTTCATCTATAATTCAAGGAGTGACATAGATTCCACCTTATAAATTAATCTGTTCTACTTTTACGCAGCAATATAGTACTGAACCATACATACTTTAGAATTAAGAAAATGAGTCTCACTCATATGGACCTATATCTAACAAATTTAACCTATGTTGTAAGGCACTCAACTAACAACATATATTGGTCAATGATATATGTTTAACAACATATAATCTTACGTATTTGTGGTAAGATGAGGTTAGATAACATTTCCATGTAGTCCGTGCAATTGCACTGCTATTTGCAGTTTGTTCCTACGTAGTTTTCTCTTACTTAAGAGGAAAGTAAGCCAATGAATAGGCCAATCAAAAAAAGGTATGAAAAATCTCAGAAGCAGTGAGAAACAGCCAATTCTCTGCTGAGCACGTGCATACAAATCAGTAGGCCAAGAAACTTCATCGAAAATACACACTTGACAGCGCAACCGTACAAATCAGGATGCTGAAACTTTTTTTCTTTTAAAAAAAATTGACCAGCGTTCAGTTAAGAGAAGAGTAAACACTCGGTTCTCGCTGAACCTAATACCTCCTTGTCTGAATTAAACACACGCTGATGGGTGCCGACTTTACTATTTCTACTTTCCAAACAGTAGTAGGTTCGGTGGATCCAAGCTCAGCAACTTTCTTCTGTGGCTGCTTCTGAGTTCTCAGAGATTAGCCTCATAAATGTAGCATTAAAGAAGACCCAACACAAGGCGCTCTAAAGAGCTTAGCCTCTCGCTAATCTGGGGGTGTTTGCAATAGCAATAGTTTTTAATTTTTGTTAAAATTTTACTATAACTGATTTTTTTACTATAGTCAAGTTAATTTATTAGACATAATTAAATTTAAAAATATAAAAATAAAAGTGACACGCTAATCTAGAGCGGACAATGCAAAGGAATACGAGAAAAAAAATAAAACACAAAAATTCGGAAAAAAAAACTAGCGGACAAAAACTTGAACAGTGCCAAAAACGCAATGCACAGTGAATTCGTCGCCATCACCACGACTGGTCGCGAACTTGAGCGCGGCCTTTAACTATTAGTTTTTAACTGAAATTATATTGTAATAATCGTTAGTTTTTCTAAATCATTTAATTAAAAAAATTTAAAAAAAAAAGTTATATCGTTATGAACAATGCAAAGTAATAAGGGAAAAAAATCAAAAAAGGCAAAAAGCCCACTATCCGTCAAATACGAATACGACTCAGACTATTCAGTGATTAAGGAGTTCGGATATCCGGCCCACTGGCCATAAGCCCATAACCACTAGTCACCACTGCCCCCACTAGGCCACTCCGCCACCGGTCATGGGCACAGCACGATTAGGTTAGAGAGTACTAGAGGGCAGCGTCGTCTCAATTATCCAGGCTCATGCCGATCCAGATCTCATCGTAAGTTCTAAGGCAGCATTCATTCTAGCGTTCGGTGGTGGACGTACATGTTTTTTTATTATTCCTTTTTTCATTTTTTTTGGTTGTTTTGTTTTGTTTTAGGCTTTTTTGCCTTTTTCTCTTTTTTTTCCGTATTCCTTTCTATTGTTTGTGATGGACTAACATGTTTTTTTTCTATTTTTAAATTTAATTATGCTAAATAAGCCAACTTAGTTACAGGAAAAAAATAAGTCAGCTATAGTAAAAAATTCATATGCCAACGCCATTTCTGAACACCCCCTAAACCCCTCCAGCCCCAGGCAATATAGAGAACAGAGTAGGCACCGCCGGTCGTCGGACCGTCCCTCTGCTCAACTCCTCCTCCCATTCCAGATCGCCAGTGCCGCCTTGCCCTCCACCGCCGGATCGGCCACTTGTTGGCCGAGGGAGAAGGGAGGGAAAACAAATTTTTAAATTTTATTTTTGAATTACCATAAATCCAAAATTAAAGAAAAAGCTCTAAAAATAGCAGAAAAATTCAAATAAAACCCAAAAAATTCCTAAAATTCAGGAAAAAGCAAAAAAACACAAATAAAATAGTTTTAGCTTGATTTGACTACAATTACATTATTAATTTATTAATTTACTCTCTAGGCTTCATTTTAAGGTTTTAGAAAAAGGGATTTTAAATCCATTAAAATATAATTAAAATGAATAAATAAATAAAAGATAAATTTTGGGATGTTACAATATGTGGACATCAAACCAAAATAAAGGTTACATATGCATCACTGTTTATTGGATATACGACAATTGGTGCATGCAAAAAAGTATTATTAATGTCATGCATGTAGAAAGACATCATTCGGAAAAGAACTTATGCACACAGTTTTATGATAATATAGAGGACGGGATTCTTGATAGGAGATTACTTACACTTACTTTGGATAATACATTAGCCAATGATGTATGTGATAAAGGGTAGTATAAAAACTAAAAAGGCTCTCTTGATCTATGATGGTATCTTTTTTATATGAGATGTTTGAATCATATTTTAAACCTTGTTCTCTTCATCGTTTATTTTCATCTGTTTGGATTGGTTATCAATGTGGGATGTGGTAATGTATGGTTTCAAATTATCAGAATAATACATAATTGCTGACTAGTACATGATGATTTTATCAGTTGAGTTGATCTAAATTTGAGCTTTTGTGCTGCCGTCATGCAGGTTAGTAGGTGCAACCCTGCGTCGGCTTCCAAGCTCGAAAGGCAGAGACTGTTTATCCTTTCAGGATGCATCATCATTTGTTTATCCTTTTTATGATGCATCATCATCTATTTATCTATGAACTATGAGAAGCTCTTAATCACCTTTTGTTCACTTGTCTATCTTAACTGTACTGTTCATAAGCGAGAATGAACTGCTGCAGTATGTACTGATCAAATTTTTTGAATATTTTGCAAAGATAAACTATGTGTTTTCATTGATTTTGGATGTAAAACTTAAAGGGGTTTTATATTCTAATAAATATTCGTGATCGTATTTGTTTCGATCCATATTCTCTCCGTATCTACATTCGACATTATTCTTATTTGTATTCGTATATAAGGTATTCGTATCCGCATCCGAGAAAAAATATAAAAATAAATATGGTAGAGGCAATTATTCTTTCATATTTGATTCGTTTGCATCCCTAATTACAAGGGTGACGTGACATGCAAATCTTTTCATTGCAGGACTTTAAGGGCCTATTTTTTGTCATAGCTTACGACTTAATAGTTTAATAAATAATAATTACTGGATGGAAGAAGACAAAAACAAAAAAACCCTTAGAAGGCCAAAAATAACATGGCCTTATGCTACTTGATCCGGGGATGGGGCATGCATGGGTCCCAAGCATTTAACCAAATAAAAGCTGATGGAGAAATTTGTCGTAAGTGGCGCTTACCAGACAGTGGGTATGTAGCACGCGTTACATGCATCCGGTGTGCCAAACTGCCAATGCTATGCCCCACATGACAAAACAGCTGAATTGCAACAAACCATGGTCATGTTCTTCTTCTTTTTTTTGCAGGCGCTTTTAATTTTAGTTTCTCTCTTTAATCACTATTCATTACATTAATATATTATAGATAAAATTATAGACCGTAGCCTAAAAAACATACCTTATCTATGAATATGTTGTTTTAGCTGTGACGTATGACTTGTGACTTTAGTGCGAGCTCGTGCAAATAAACTAAAAGTCGATAAATTGATTTTAAAAAAGTGTCTCGATAAGTCGTTTTGAAACGATATCAAAAAAACTCATCTTATTTATTTATAAACCAAAAGTCAGAAAAACGGAACCTGTATGATGCAGTGCCGTGGAGGTAGGCTGCTTCGAGCTTTCCTCAATTCTTCCCTGAACAAACAGAACCAGCTGAATCAGAATTCAGATTCCAGAAAACGCTGAATTCTGCAGAGTCCGTTCAACCTCCAGCATCCTCAATTCTTCATCTGAATAGTGAAACAAATTTGCCCTCCGTGCTACAATACATTGTCTCATTTCGATTATTTTGTACAGATTACGACGCATAATATAACATCGAGTTCAGTCTAATTCAGCTACTTACAAATTGCAATATTTAGCTCATCATACATATACATATACTTTTTAACTATGAAAAATCTCGCAAGCAGTGAAAAAAAGTGCTTCCATGCCACCGAAACAAAATCAACCAGATAGTGGAACAGCCTATCAATTCCCTACTTGCTCGATGATCTGTGCGATTTTCCTCTTAGTGGAGCACAGAAGCAAGCTGCATTTCCATCGTTTGACCACCTCACTTTGCTGTTCAGCTCAGAAGAAGATCGGCATAGGCCTTACATTGTCATGTATGGCTCCGATGACAACAGCGAATGAGACGCTCTTTCGCGGTTCCTGGCCGAAGCCGAGCGCCCCACGGTCCTCTCCTGCTCCAAATTTGGCGACGGCGTGGGCGCTACCGGTGCCGACGAACCAAATGTCGACACCATGCTCGTGCTGACACCGCTGCCGGTGCCGCTGCCGCTGCCCGTGGTCACGCTCAAGAAACTGTCGGAGGATTTTGGGGGCGGCGGCCTCTCGAGATCCATGATCCCTTCCAGCATCTGCACAACCTTCCCCATGGACGGGCGCTGCGCTGGCTGCTCCTGGATGCACCAGAAGCTCACCTGGAGCGCGCGCACCACCTGAGCCATTTCAATGTCTTCCCCGGGGAGCTTGTTGTCGATGATGCCAGCAATGTTCCCCTTCTCATACTCCTCGTAGGCCCAGACTGAGAACTTCTTCCGGCCAGTCTCCTCCGCGATGTCAAAGTTCCGGTGGCCACTGACAATCTCCAGCAAGACCATTCCGTAGCTGTAGACGTCGGACTTGGCGGTGATCGGGAGGTTGGCCAGCCATTCCGGCGCCAGGTAGCCCCTGGTGCCGCGCACGCTGGTGAGCGTCCGGTGCCGGTGATCCTTGGGGTTGATGAGCTTGGCGAGTCCAAAGTCGGACACCTTGGCGTTGTACTGCTCGTCGAGGAGGATGTTCTCCGGCTTGATGTCACAGTGCACGATGCAGTCGCGGCACTCCTCGTGCAGGTAGGTGATGCCGCGCGCCGTGCCGACGGCGACGGCGAACCGCGTGGGCCACGTCATCTTGCCGCCGGGCGCGTCGCCGAAGAGGAAGGCATCGAGCGAGCTGTTCTTCATGAACTCGTAGACAAGCAGGCGGTGGCGGCCCTCGGAGCAGAAGCCGATGAGGCGGACGAGATTGAGGTGGTGCGTGCTGCTGATGGTGGCCACCTCCATCCGGAACTGCTTCTCCCCCTGCTCGATCCCCTCCAGTTGCTTCACCGCCACCACCGTCCGGTTCGCCAGCACGCCGCGGTACACGGCGCCGAACCCGCCGGCGCCCAGCTTCTCCTTGAACCCCTTGGTCGACCGCTGCAGCTCACGGTACGAGAACTGCACCGGCGCGCCCGACGCGTACTCCAGCAGCGCGTACTGCGCCGACGCGGGGCCGTGCTTGGGGCTGTGCCGGCAGAAGAGCCACCACAGCGCCCACTCGCACAGTACCAGCCCCGACACCGTGCCCAGGACAACCACGGCGACCACCCATCCACGGACGCCGGAGGCCCTGCCGAAGGACGCGCCGGCCGCGCCGACGGACGGGTTGGGCAATCCGGGAAGCAGACCTTGACGAAGGACGTGCTGGGGAGCGCGGCGGACTGGTAGGCGCTGACGAAGCTGGAGACCTTGAGGAAGCAGAGGCCGGAGCCGTCGGAGAGCGCGGTGGAGGCCAAGCAGGAGCTGCCGGAGAGGCAGTTGAGACGGCATGCGGTGATCCCGACGAAGAACTGCTCGGTGGTGATCTCCGGCGGGTAGGTGAGGAACTGCGTGTTGTCGAGCTGGAGCATGGTGGAGTTGCCGGGGCAGTTCTGGAGCTCGATCTTGCGCTTGCAGCCTTTGCGGGAGTTGGAGGGGTCGTTGAGCTGGAAGTTCTCCGACGGGCACCCGCACACCGGCGACGTGCCGTTGTAGCTGCACACGCCCATGTTGCCGCAGTAGCCGAACACCTGGCACTGGTCCGCCACGGCCGACCACTGCTCCGTCGCCGTGTTGCTGCCGCGCGCCGCGCTGTAGGCACGGAAGTTGCCGTCCGAGTCCAGCCGCACGAACCGCATCATATCTCCGCTCTCGCCGTAGTTGCTGCTGTACGCCACCACCACGGGGGAGCTCAGTGAGCCGTCGGTGAGCGACACGATGCCGTTGGTCTGCATCGCGAGCGTCGGGGAGCTCAGCGTCTTGTTCGCCGTGAACGTGGTGTTGTAGCCCTTGTTGAAGTAGGTCACGGCGGTGCCGCCGGTCCACTTGAGGTGAGGTTGCCGGTGGCCTTGTTGAGGAGAAGACGTAGGAGCCGGAGGTGAGGTTCATGTTGGAGGTGAAGTTCTGCGACATGACCACCGTGTCCGTGGGGTAGTCGAAGGACTGCCACAGGTTGCCCGTCGAGTTCTTGAGCACGAGGTTGCCGCTCTCCTGGAGGGCCGCCGAGGCGACGCCCTGGCTGGCGGTGTTGGACGACCAGAGGACGGCGCCAGATCCGTTAACGAGCTGGAGGTCGCCGGTGGACGAGAGACGGAGCGAGCCCCCTGAGTCAACGGCCGCGCCGGCGCCGGCGGACCAGACGGGGACGCCGCCGGCGTAGGAGATGGCGGCTACGAAGAGGGACGGGGAGGTGGGGGACGGTGTGAAGGAGAGGGAAAAGGTGGAGTTGGGAGACGACCACGATGCCGAGTTTGTCGGAGAGAGGGAGGAGCCCAAGGGCATGTCCGCGCCATGGGACAGGAGAGGGAGGAGCAAGAAGCAGAAGAGGAGACCAAGATCTCCGGGCTTTCGCCATAAAGGACGCATCTTTTTCGATGGAAGCAACAAAGAAAGAAAGCTTGCAGATTCCTTCTGATTTCGGTTGGTTTCTTGGATGGCGATTGCAGATAATGAGGAAGGGAAGAAGCTAATGGAGGCTTATAAACTCGGTTTCCTCTCTCATGGCGTCTTCTCCTCTCTTCTCTTCTCCAATCGTTTGGAGTACGTAGTAATTGAGGTTATGAATGCGGTCTTCTCCAATCGCCATAAAGCACGAGGTTGAAAGAATTTTTTAAATTTCAGTTATTTATAACAAAAATTATAAAAAGATATTCACTTAAAATTTTAAATGATATAGATATTAAGTTTTTAATACATATTATAACTAAATTATAGATTTTATTTTAAAAAATATTTTTTACAAAAAAATAGATACAATAATAAAGGTCAAAAGCCGATTTCAAAAGCTAAAAAAACAGCCATTAAGCGTTTGACAGTGACGCACACTGACCGGCTGCAACAACTTGGTAGACCATACTTCTTCCTGTCTTCCTGATGGGATAAGTAAAACAAGATTTATGAAAACAAAAATTACAACCCAGCCCTCAGAGCATTTTTTTTTGGAGAAGAAGCACATGTCAGATACGTTGGCGAAGCTGCAGTGCATACCATCAGGAGCGGAGCCAAAGGGTATGCCGGGTGGACCACAGCATACCATGGGCCCAGCTGACAGTGAGACTACCTATCAGCCGAAACGTTCGCTAACCCGCCCGCACGCGCCTCGATCAGCGAACAACGCCTCCCCCCTCGGGCACCCTCCCCAGTCCCCTTCCTCCCCCTGTCCCCCGCCGCCCCTCCTTCCCCCTCTGGCCTCCTCCCCCTCCCCGCCGGCCGCCGCCCCCTCCTTACCCCTCCTCCTCCCCGCCGCCCCCTCCTCCCGGTCCGGTCCCCACCTCCACCGCCTCCGCCGCCTCCCCCTCCTCCCCCTTTCCCCGCCGTCCCTCGGGCCCTCCTCCCCGCCGTCCCTCTCCTCCTCCCCCCCCGCCGCCTCCTCCCGGTCCCCACCTCCACCGCCCCCCCGCCTCCCCTCCTCCCCGCTCCCCACCGCCCCTCGGGCCCTCCTTCCCGCCGCCCCTCCTCCCGGTCCCCACCTCCAACGCTCCCGCCGCCTCCCTCCTCCCGCTCCCGCCGCCCCGGCCCCTCCTCCCCGCCGTCCCCTCCTCCTCCCCGCCACCCTCCTCCCCGGTCCCCACTCCACCGCTCCTCGCCGCCTCCCGTCCTCCCCTTCCTCCCCTCGTGAGTCGTGAGCTGCCGTGCGGGTGGGCGGCCGTGGCGCGTAATGCACGTCACGTGTGGCGCAGCGAGGCGTTCGTGGTGGTGCGGCGTCGCTTCTTGGTGCTCTCTGCCGCTGCGATGACGGTGAAGGTGCTCGTGTGCCTCGCGGTGAAGGTGCTCCGGCTGAAGACCGACGACTTCTCCTCTTGGCAGTTCCACAGTTCCGCACTTCCGCAGTTGGCACGGTACACTCCTTCCCTAAACCCCTCTACTCCCTCTCTCTCTCTTTGCTCTGTGATTCTTTGCTCTGTGATGTGTGAATGTGTGATGGGCTATGGGTTGGCGACGGTGATGTGTGATGTGCTATGGGTCGGCGACAGTGAAAATTTTGGTGCGACATACCCTTCGGTAAAATCCTGGATCCGCCACTGCATACCATCGTCGCAACTCCATCCATGGTAGTGGCGCTCGAATGGCAAGTCTTGCATTCTTGCGGCCTCTTTCGCTCCCACCCAAGAAGAGCTGCACGAGGATGAGGTGAAGGTGACGCTTTGATTTTGACAAGCCTCAAATCCAACAAAGCGCATGCAATCCTTTTTTTTTTAGATTAAGGAATATAATATTTCGGTCTTCATCATTCACAAGTGAATGAGTATAGCCAATTCCAACACACCCTTGTAACGATGTTAAGCAGAGTACTATGCAATGACAATATTGAACATGTTCTTTTTAATTTTTTAAAACAACTTTTGACTTTTGCTATAGTACTTAACTTTCAAACGGAGTATTTTTTTAAGATAAAGTCTACAAGTAAATTATAGTATACGTTAAAAGCTCAACATCTGTACCATCCAAAATCGCAAGTGAATATCTTTTTCTCTGTAATCTCTGTCGCAAACAGCTAAAATTCAACAATTTCAGCCAACAATCATAAGCCGCAGCTAAAAAGAACAGACGTAAGAGCCGATACACTTGATGGCAGCGGTGATCTCAGGTCTCCATTGCACAAGTTGATCGCATCTCGGACAACACCCAAAAAAAGTTAAAACCAAAAGAACGACTCTAAACTTGTGAACCAATTGTTTTAAAAAAACAGCTCTGATCGCGCCACACAGTAGCCTTTCGTCGTTCCTTGCACCAAAACCATGGGCCCACCCCGCATAGACCTCGACGACACTACACAGCGATCAAGTGGGGCACGCGTCGATCCGCCTCCTACCCACACCATCGCAACGCCCCAAGCCCGCCTCTTCTCGAACCGACTTCGATCTCACACGAGCACTTGTCCCCACATGTCGGCGGAATCGTGTGCCATTCGACGATGTGCGCGTAGCCCCGAGATAAGGATGCATGCCCTTTTGCAGTTTTACCCTCCAATTACCCGATATACTAATCCAACTCCACCATGTAGAAGTACTATGCATATACCTCGCTTTTGAGGGGCATGTACTTAGGGGTGATCGGAATAGCGATGGCTTTTGGCTTTTAGCTGAAAAACACAGTAGCTGGTTGAAAAACATCAGAGCGAGTTAGTGGATAGTGTAGTGAATAGTGAAAAAAAGCTGAAGCTGAAAAAAAGTCAAACCGATCACCCCCTTATACTAACCTAGCTGGAGCTTGTGTATTCATTTTGTCAATAATTTGTGCATGAAAATGGATGCAACACGAGTGGCGTCCCCATGATGAGACAGTTGCCTTCTTTCTTTCTTTACACTAGTAGTGTAAGTACATCACCACGTCGCATCGGTTATCATGTGAATCAAAATAAAAAAATCAAAAATTAGTAAGTGGGGCTTTTCTGAACAAAGCAAGGATCCATATATATTTTCGGTGAAAGCGAAGGGTTTGCCTACATAAAATCAAGAACCCATCCGTAACTTCAGGAAAACCTCGGGGCATTATCAATTTATGGCGAAAAAAACAAGGACTTGCCTGCAAAAAAAAGATCTATATGTAATTCTAAAAATACGGAGGACTTTTTTACAAAAAAAAGTGATGTGGCACAGAGGGGAGCCGGGCATCCCCCTGGCTTTAATATAGATAGTATTGTCCACCTCCTACGTTGCTATTTAAAATTGTTGCACACAACTGAGCAAATAGCTGCAATGCTTGATCAGTTTATCGTACCTTAGTTTTCTGACTAAGGCTAGAATTGTAACCTACATGTGTTGCATATACTAATCAACTGTTGCCACCCTTGAAAAAAATGAGTAGACGTTTACTCAAGGGGATGTTCCATTGCCTTCTGTGGATGACTTTTAGCTGCAGCTGATGGTTTTTGGCTAAAAATGAATAAATAATACTGGATGAAAGAAGTGATTTTTAGGAGAGGACAAATGATACAAAAAGTGAGAGGTACGTTTGCGAGACGGGAGTGAGAAGAATAAAATACTTGATGCTCTCGTGACACCCTGATTTATCCTCGGAGCGAGATGAGAGCGAGAACAGTGTAGAGGTTGCTTCGAGAAGCTAGGTGTTCATATTGATTCTTTTTTTATTTGATCTCATTGTGCCACCTTAATTTCAAAACTAGTCTCATACGGCACGAAATTACAAATTTAGCCTCCTTGCCAAGTGTGAAGGTGCCACTGCTCCTAGGGTAGGAATGTGCCGCGACACCTATAAATAATCTCTACAAATATATTTTGAGGAAAAAATAAATATGACAATCTTAGCAATCACACAGCTATAAATGTAAGTACATAAAGTAGAGAGAAACAAGTAACCGAATTATACACGAAGTTTTACCGTGGTGTTGAAACTTGCTGGTTTCCCTAATCCACATTGAGGAAAACCTGCGACTTAGACCGGCCCCACGTGCATGCATGGACATCTGCTCCAAAGACCATTGTTGGCAAATTTATCGTAATTTGTATTCTCTTGTACAAAGCATCTTCAACACAAATAAGCTGGCAGAAAGATAATGTGCTTTTTCATTTCAATGCATTACAGTCATTACATGATTACTTCTTAATAAAAAAGGGGAAATACTACCATAGCTAGCATCAACCAAATGAATAACTACACCACAAATCTTCCTCATTCACATGCAAGTGCTAAACAATAGGCAAAAGTATTGATGAATAAATGATGCTAAAATAACTAGAGAATAATGCGGTCATTTCATGCGTATGGCTGGGGAAGCGGGATTTCTGCTAATGCGATGACGGGGACCTCAATCATGTCATATGAAATCATAAAAATATTTCATAATTTTTGTAGCTCATTTTCGATATTAAAAATATTTCTACAAATAGTACAATTAAATGAATTTTGGAGTAAAATTCAGAAATGATAAAATTACAAAAATAATTACATAATTAAATCGCTACCCTAAAAGCTCCGTAAAAATTTCGTATTTTTGTGTTAATTTGCTACACCTAAAAATTCTACGAGCAAAGGCGCAAATAAATTTTCTAATCATGCAATTAACTGGTAATTGCATGGGCTAATTACTCGAGCTCGGCTTTGTGGCGCATGGTAGGACGACAGCAGCACCTACGCTCGCTGGCCGAGCTCCACTACGGCGTATTCGCTTAGCCACCGAGCGTAAAAATGATATTTTTGCAAATATCACGTGCATACTTGGTTTTTTTATGAATATGGTTCTAAATAGTGTCATATATGCTAAAAACACTTAATTGCGCTAGCTGCTAGCTAGTAAATTAAGGACAAGCCCGTGGCTTAGATAGCTTTCAAGGATTAATTAATAATTATTGTGGATTAGCCGGTTCGATCAATATGTATGAAACGCATGTATCCATATGATTGACCTATATAAACTGAACGGAAAACGGGGTACTATAATTTCCCTGTCCACAAATATAAGTCGTGTAAGTTCCGTACGATCAAACTTTTTAAGATTTGACTATGAATATCTTTACTACTTTAAAAGAAGGAGTTGGTGGTTGATGAGTCCTCCCTTATTTTTTTAGCCATTCGATCTGATTATAAGAATCTGAACCGTTCTCCCCATCGCCCTCCTCCTCCGCACTCCGCGCCGCCCGATCCGCTCCTCGCTCTCCCCTGCTGCTCGATCCGCTCCCCTCGCCCTCCCCGCCTCCCCTCGCTCTCCCCCCGCCGCCGCCTCCTCCTCCCGCACCCGCGCCGCCTCTCCTCCTCCCTCCCACCCGCGCGCGCCGCCGCCTCCCCCCCCGCCGCCCCGATCCACTCCCCTTGCTCTCCTCCCGCTGCCCGATCCGCTCCCTCTCGCTCTCCCCGCCTCCCCTCGCTCTCCCCGCCGCCGCCTCCTCCTCCCCTACCCCGCCCTGCCCTCCTCCCCTCCTCCCACCCTGCGCCGCCCGCCGCCGCCTCCCCCCCCCGCCCGCCTCCCCTCGCTCTCCCCCCTCCTCCCATGCCGCGCGCCTCCTCGCGGTACTCACATCTTGATTCTAGCCCTAATTCCCCGATCCGCCGCCGCGCCCTCTTCTCCAAAGCTGCTGGCAGCCGCTCCTTCTCCCCACCGCCGTCCCCTTCTTTCCACCACCGCGCGTCCTTCTCCCCACCTCCGTCCATTCTCCGATCCACCAGCGCCCCTTCTCGGCGGTGACCGCCGCTCCTTCTCCCCCACCGCTGTCCCCACCTTCCCACCGCCGTCGTCCCCCTTCTCCCTCACTGCCGCCGCTCGCTGTCCTGATCCGCCGCCGTAACCCTTTCCCCTGGCATAGAAGAATTTTGCTCTTTAGCATAGAAGAATTTATACCACTCTTGAGAGAGCGCATGAATGTGTTGAATCCTTATGTAAGACAATTTTTGGTGGGGTGGATAATGATGTTAGACAAGTGTACACGATATTGACATGCTTGGCTTCCTTCCCGATTTTCTCGATGGTAATGCCTCTCTTTTACCTCGATGTATTACTTGTATTGATGATTCAGCAACCTTGTGTTTGCTGCCCTTGCAGTTTATTTAATATCTTGAGTGATTCCATCATGAGATAAGGCGACAGCGAGATCTGGCGCTTTACGAGTTTCAGAAATCAAGAATTCACCATAAGGCTATCCCCGTAAAATTGCTCATACATCTCAGATCGATCATAATAGTGTAAACACATTATATATCTTGCCTGATGAACATTTCTCTATTTATGTTTTTGTCTTTATCTAAATAAGCAAATATTGTACCATGTTAAAGTCTCTATGCTTTACTTCTAAGATTATGATTACTCTTTTGACATGTGGAGCCTTGGCTATATGCTTGCTTTGGAATGGTGTGTATGCAATGGCCTTGCTTCTCTAAATTATTAAATTATTATAAAACTAATGAACTATAGCATCGCTTGGGATTTATATACTGCTTTGGACGTAGATATTCCACAAGGAACCATTCTTCTATGGTCACAACAACCATGACCACTTGTCAAAAATAGCCAAGGTTTGCTATTGTCTCACAATTGTCTTTGTTTTTGCTCACATAGGTGTGCTCGAATGTGCTTAGATGTGTGTTTATACTAGGCACTTGTATATGCATGTATATATTTTCTATTTTTGGTTGAAGATATTGCGGTCATTCACAATTGATGAACTGGTTATACTTCCGGCGGTGTGCTAGGTATTGGTCGACTTAGTGCTTATTTGAATAAATACAGACTGTGCTTGATCCTCGGCTTGAGGCCCGATTGGGAGGTATCTCACAAGACTATGAAGTCTTATGGTTTCACTTTAGATCACATTTTGCATCAGAAATAACATTGTTTTGCTTCACACGTTTGCTATTGATTAAACACAGGCATAGCAGAAACCTTGGTCCAAGTTTGTGAATGCAGAAAAGAGGCATCTCATCTCCGCAGAGGTTACATTTTCAATATTCTTCCTACAATTTCCCTTTTCTAATGTTTCTCTCTGCTATGACTAATTGCTACTATAACTTCATGCAGGCAATTGATTTTCTTGATAGACTTCTTTGCTATGACCATGAAGATAGGCTTACAACCCGTGAAGCTGTGGTAGGTTCCCGCCCTATTTTTAATTATAGAAGTGTAGTGAAATAACAAGCAAGAGAGCTGCCCTGTTTTTTTGTTGTAGTAGGCTGTCAAATGAGTTGTAAAGAATGGTTAGTGAACAAGTTGTAACCCAATTGTTAAATGGACATGTTTGTAATGTCCTATTGAGTACACTAGATTTGCATTTTCAAGCATATGAGCAAGCAGAATTTGTTTGAAAAAATTGGTAGTTCTGTGCAACATGAATCAATGTTGTTTTATGCATTCTTTGTTCTTTGCTCGAGTTTTTGAAATGCGAACTGGGTCTACTCGTCGGCTTAAGAAGGGGAAGAAGCACCAAGGCAGAGGTAATTGTCATCTTTGTGTTTACTGCAAATGTGGTTTTACGTCGAACTATAGATTATCCTCTCATAGTTTGCATTGTATTTATTTTCCGTTGCAACGCACGGGCACATAACTAGTATGCTAAAATATATAGATCAATTATATGAAAATAATATCATTGTATTTATCTTACAAATTTCTTTCATAATATATACTTTTATTATTTTTTACTAGTATATTATGATAATAAATTAAATAAAAGTTTTGTATTGGAGTTCATAAAAAATAAAAAAATGATCTATATTTATGGACAAGGGAGTATACCAGTGATCCGTTACTAGTTTACTTTTACCCAACTACGTACAAGAAGGGCGTTAGTTAGTTAGTTAATCACTACAGGCATGCGTCTTCACGCAATGTATATACTAATTAACTTGTTTTGCACTGGTTAAATCGATCGATATATGCATGCGTGCATGTGGACTAATTGAGCCTCCACTTCTGCCGTGCCCAGTGCCGCGGCACCTTGGCTACTCCCTGTCGTGCACGGTGCCACAGCACCTTTGTGAACCCTGCCATCTGCCACGTTAGGCCAGTCTGTGGATCTGTTTTTGCTGTGGTTTATGATTTTTGACTAAAATTTTTAAATTTTAACTATTTATGACAGAAATTACAGAGAGATACTCGCTTGCGATTTTAGATGGTACAAATGTTGGGTTTTTAACATGTACTATAATTAACTTATAATCTATCTTAAAAAATACTCTATTTAAAAATTAGGAATACTCTATTTAAAAATTAGGTACTGTAACAAAAGTCAAAAATCGTTTTGAGAAACTGAAAAGAACTGTCATACTCACGATTCTGCCACAGTTGGATAGTACCATAGGAGTCATGTGTCGATCGCTTGCTTTTTCGTGCTAGATAACAGATATAGATTTACAATTTTGTATCATATAGGCATAGTTTTGAAATTAAGATGATATAATAGAATCAAATAAAAAATTCTTCACATTAGTTTTTAGCTTTTTAAGTAAAAACTAAAATAAAAGGCAATACAAACAGAGCCTAACTTAGATTGATCAAGGTGTATTACTTTGGACTAGAAGGAAACAAGCTAGCATGATTTTGTGAGCTTTAAAAAACCAGGTCCATAGACAGATTTCTAATACCGGACAGCATTACGGTAGCAGCATTGACAGGAATTACGGAGAACAGCGTATCTGCACTTATGTAGTATCTCTCGAAGAAAGCGATCTCAGCCGTCCAACAGACTACGGAGGGCCTTGATGAGTGGGGGTGGACCCTAGATCTCCCAGTCAAGACTCTGACCCGGTACTGGCCTAGTGGGGGTGGGTTGGTCAGCATGGGCGGCTCAGACACTCATCATTTGTTTTCCTTTCTTTATTCCTTCTCGTTTTTGTCAGAACAGTGAAGTGAAATTCAGAGTAGCGAATATTGCTGGTCCTTTTCTCTTTCTTGTTTGACTATCTTTGTCTTACTAAATGGGCAAGAGCAGGATCTCTTTTTTTTGCCTGAAAATGTTTATGACTGTACGCAGGGATGATCATTCGTTCTGTTCCTGTCCCCATCATGATTAGTATCACTAATGAAAAAAAATATGTGTGCCACAACTTTTTCTTTTTAAGGGACGACTGTATGACCGCTGTGACAGAAAAAAAAAACTTGACATATGCTATTTTCTTTATTTTGTGAGGTCGGTAAGAGAGCATATATGCCAACGGTTGGCCAATCTGAGTAAACTAGCAGCATAAACGCGACGCGACGCCGCGCTAACTACTATATGGATCAAAGTAAAAAAAGACCAAAATTCATAGTGGGGATTATCTAAAAAGTGAGGACTTAGAACGTATTTTTAGAGAAAGCGAAGGGATTTTTTTTTTGCATAAAACTAAATATCCGTGCGTAATTCCGCGAAAACCGCGAAGCGTTATCAAGAAAAAAGAGGACCTATACACAATTTCAGAGAAGCAGAGAGTGTTTTTGGGAAGAAAAAACGTGCCAGGGATCTATACGCAAAAAAACCAAAGACCCGTACGCGATTTTGGAAAACCAGAAGGGCCTTTTCGCAGAGGTGCCGATGTGGCATCGCTCTCTGGGGGCGAATCCCTCGGATTGTAATATATAGAGATTAGCAAGCAGAAAAGCAAGAAGGAAAACCAAACCGGTGGCAGTCCAACTAGTACAACAGCTAACAGCTATAAATGGAGTAACATTAACATAAACATTAGAGCGTTCATTATAAACATATCTATTTTTTTGCTACGATTCATAGTTGATAGATTTTATCTATGTTTTTTAAAAACAACAGTGGATAATAGAGACATCAATATAGACAATGCATACGGTTTTATGTTCAGAAAGTCATTTGAAGAATATGCTTCTGAAGGACCATGTGAGAAGGCCATGTTTAATGTTGTGATGAACCATTGCAATATTTATGGAGTGATTATTCGATTTTGCAAGAGATTACTTTTTGTTTGTGTTGTTTTATGGAATTTAAGAAAAGCGGTGGTATCAACTTGAGAGGAGTGGTAGTACCGGTTTTAGCAGAAATTGATGATTTTGGGATTTGAGTCATGTATAAAGTTTTGGGTGATCTGGATTATTGTATTAAGATTACATGCTGTATGTTTGGCTAACGTGAGTCATGGAAGATGAAGAACCGGTTAAGAAAGGGTATTTTGGTAGTTTGGTCAAAATATCAGAATCTATCTTAGATCAAAGCTACGGCGTATGAGTACGCTTGGAGAACGATTTACGTCAAGAAAAAGTTGGTTTGATCAAAATGGATCAAACGTGAAGGACTTAGCGAATTCATGCTTATGCGCTTTGAAAAGTATGTATAAGTCAATATGTGTGAGTAAAACCTCTGTGTATGGGGTTATCGAGTTCTCCCATTATGCTAAGTAGATATTATCCACTAAGGGCTAAGTGTAACTGGTTAGCCCACCTATATAAAAGGATTAGAATGGAGACTTGTGTTAACCATCCAATCTATTTCTCTTGTACTCTCATGTCTAGTGTTAAGATTTGAGAGTTGAGTGTATTATATGCTCTCTGTTCTATATGATGGATTGGCTATAAAACTTACCTCCTCAAGTAAGTAATATATCAATTTTTGATCAGCTCCATGGATCCCTCATGTTTTGATAAATTTGCCTTTGATTTGGTTGGTTTTGATCTCTCTCATTCCCTTTTTCTTAATCTTACCGTGCCAAGGACATGTAATAGATGGAGACAACCTCTGAGAATCAATTTTCACCTATCTAGGCACTTTGATAGCAAGATTATCAAGAAAACCCGATTTTACTTGATTTGGCCTCAAAATGTGATTTCTTATTTCAAGAACTTTCAGGTCGTGTTCTTCGGTGTTCTAATTTATCGTGATATATGGAAATACATCTAGAGCCATCTTGGCCATCGTTTATCCACGAGCAAGTTGTATTCACCGGTTTTGGTTCGGTTTCGATACACCTTTCTTTTAAACTGAAAAAGGTCTCAACTTTTGTCATGATTTTTATGATCATTTGTTGGAATATGTTCTTAATAATCTAGAGAAGATCTCTGCAAATATTTCACATCGTTTGGATATATGGATCAAAACTTTTATCGATTTTTGTATTTGAAATAACGCTGAAATCACTATTTGTTTACATGATTTTACTGTCCATTCGGTCAAACCGCTATTGAAGGAGCGGTTAGACAGCCGTTTGTAGGCTGGTTAGACTGTCGGGAAGTGTTGGTTTTCAAGTTTTGTTAACTTGAGCTAGTTGGTTTGGATTTTTAGTTGAGAATTTTGTGTTCTGTATTTTTTATAGACGTTCGAACAATTTAGACACTAAAAATTAAAAAGAGACATAAAAAAGATAGGACCATATTCTAGCATTTCATTCCGTGACTCCGAGTTGCTGAGCCATGAGGATGCCTACGCCCCTCGAGAAAAGGGAGGCAAACCAAGAGCTAAAAAGGTGAAACAATTCGTTCCACGTTAGTTTGGACTGGCAGTGCGCGGGCCTACTTGCTCTTCCTGGGGCTTTGCCGCTCGACAAGGCCCGTTCTGCCGCGCGGCGGGCGGTGACGGTAAACCAACAAGGCAAACAACTCGCTACAGCGAGCGGCATAGCTGGGCCACGGCGAGGGAGGCAGCCGTCCGTCTCCCTCGGCTGGGTTCCAGAATTTGGGACATATGTTCAAGAGCCCACTAGCATCAGTCACACGACACCCAATAAAAGATGGGAATCGCTGAGGAGTACTCTAGTTATTTCTTCATCTTGGAGCACTCGAATTTTCATTTATCTCATCTGCGTCAAGACTCGTGTTTCGGCTTAGTCTCCGGTGACACCGTCGGCTACAGGCACGAAGGAGGATGGTAGGTGGCGGCCGATAGGCGGAACGGCGCTTAGATGAGGACTTAGGTTGAGTGGGATTGTATGATAGCAGGCGGTGCCTGTGGCACCCTCGGTGTCAGCAGCCACGTCAAGAGACGCAAGCGACATTAGGTAGGGCACGTTGGCACACTATGGCAACGTTGGGGATGGTGACGATGTAGCGGAGGGAAATGAGGGTGGGGGCTCAAGAGGAGAAAGAGGCACAACATAGTGGCGGCGACAGCGACGATGATAGTGTGGTGGGGGGTGCGATTAGGGTATGGTTTGGTGGATGGAGGAAGAAGATTACTTATATAGCTCGAGGATGGTTGTCATCCTGAATATGGTAGTAAAAAATTCATGTCATACAATATTTAACTGTTTTTTGAAAAAAAATCATGTGAATTTCTAGTCTTTCAATCTCCGTGGTCCCTCACAAGATAATTATGTGGGTATGTGTGTGCGCGCAACTGTGCATACCCTCGTTGTTGGTGTCAGGCAGCTGCGAAAGAAATTAAGGGCCCGCTCAGTGACGCGATGTGTCAATAGCCAGCGACGGGCTTCGGCTTTTATTTTACTGTAGTGTTTTTGTCTTTTTCTATTTTTCTATTTTTTGTATTTTATTTTTTTCTGTATTCCTTTGCATTGTTCTTAATAGACTAACATATCGTTTTTATTTTTTAAATTTAATTATGTCTAATAATCCAACTCAGGTACAGTAAAAAATCAGTCAGTTACAGTAAAATTTCAGTCAAAAGATATCGCTACTTCGAACACTACCTAAGTGATACTGTTGCTTCTTTCTTCTTGTTATGAAAAACAGAAAAAGTATAGTGCTCCATAATCGAGTCGCTTGTTAGGCATTGCAGGGGAGTCCGGGTTTTGTTTTCGTCTTAATTCATAAAATACTTGTGTAAATTTGTATACATACACTAATTGAACTTGCAGTTTGCTCGAAGAATATCACCATATATGCGAATTGAAATTTGTTCTCTTCTTAATGCTCCCTTTAGCCATAAATACACGTCGTTTTAGATACATACAATCAAACTTTTAAAATTTTATCTATTGATGTCTTTTTAAATATTTAGAATGGTACATAAAAATCATATATATGGATTTCTCTCGAAAAAGATTTTTATAATATTACAATTTTATTAAAATTTGTAAAATATAGTATATTATAAATTAGCGATCAGAGCTACGTTCTTGAGGAATTATCAATCAGGCATGCGTTGATTAGTTAATGCAGTACAGGTAGTCCTCTTTTATTCCTATTTTTGGAGGTTCGGTGCCGCTGTTTAATACAGACCCCTCCTCATAAACTGTTAACGACCGAGAATACATCGCCCATCTTGCAGAACCATGCGCGCCATGAAGCCTTCCAACGCCATCTCTCTCCTCCTCCTCCTCCTCCCACTCGCCGTCGTCGTCATGGCCACCGTCGCCATGGCCGCCGCGGGGGAACCGGCCGCGAATTACCTCATCTTTGTTGACCCTCCGCCCTCCGGCGTCACCTGCACCACCTACCAGCTCGGCATCCTCACCGCCGCCCTTGGCAGGTACGCATGCACGCGGCACTGCGCTCCATCTTTGAACCGATCGGCACGTACGGCTTCGATTTTGGTTACGCACCTTGATGAGTTGTCTCTTTCTCTCGTCTCCGGATGAAATTGATGAAGTGAGGAGAAGGCAAAGGCGGCGATCGTGTACAACTACAAGAACGTCGTGAGCGGGTTCTCGGCGAGGCTGACGCCGGCGGAGCTAGAGGAAATCAAGAGTGAGTCTCAAACTAATCGATCCATCACCTCTCGCTCTCGAGAGTCTCCATGGTTGTTACATTTCTACGCATAGCAATCGACAGCTTGTGTAGATAGTTAATCTTGGGCTTCATTCGTTTCGCGAACAGAGCAACCTCAGGTGAACCGGGTGCTGCCGAGCGCGACCTTGCAGCTCATGAGCAGCAACTTCGACGGCGTCAGCTGATTCGATTCGATTGGCCCTGCACTGCACTGCAATGAATATTTTTGTGTTATTTTGGCTCGTAGGCCTGCATGTATGTATATATGTGTGGCTGGGCGCTCGATAAATCATTTTGATCTGCCGACCTTTTTTAATTAAATTAATTGAAACATGATGCACTTCTCTCCGATAAATCATTTTTCATTGGTTCCACTAGTAAGTTTAGAATGTTCCATGAGCTTGATTTGATATTACATGTGCGAATGCCATGGATGGTCAACCAACACTTTTGCTCTGTTCCACAAATTTTGTTGATTGTTCCGCAACATATGTTATCACCACTAAGCCTAAATATATATAATACGGATCTTATTTCGTAAGAAACACGATGGTTCAAAATATTCAAGAAACGGATGCACAGTTCAGAAGATACGTGCTTCTGAAATTTGGAAACACGTGAAAAAGCAAAGAAAAAAAAAGGAAAGAAAGAAAGAGTAGCGGCCGCATCTTCGGCCCAGGTGGGCGCGCGGCGTGTGCTTCCTCGCCACGCGCCGCACCGGCCTAGCCGGGTTTGTTAACGCGGCGTCCGTGTGCGGGCCTGCCTAGGGGCCTATTGGGCCGGTCGTCAAGCCCAACTACTACGGCTAGCCCATCACGATCGGTAGGTGGCATCTTGGACCGCGTCTTGCTTGACCTGCCTGGTTGGTGCATTCCCACTAATCCACATTACGACACCATGTCACCATGATCCTGCACAGGACAAAACTGTCACTGCCAATCAGAGACTTATCTGAAGCGGAACCGGTCTCCGTTCATCCGCGCGTTCTCGCACGGCTGCTAGCCTTTTCTCTCTCTCTCTCTCTCTCTTGGAGGAAACACGGCCGCTGCCTTTTCGTCAGCTTGGATCGGCGTATCGTCTCTTCTATTGCTTCCTGGACCCCCGGTCGTTCTAGACTTTACTACTGTTCTTTGCAGACTACCAACAGCCGTCTTGTTGAAGGTTGCATGCGCGGTGAGGGCGACGTATTCATGCCTAAACACGCATTAACCGGGATCATAAGCAGATATTTTGTTCTGTTTTCTCCATTTATAGATAAAAAAACTTGGTCTTCGATAAGGATGCATTGACACCTGACAGATTGTGTCAAGTCTTTCATAATTAGTAGCCCTTTCATACACGTATTTTTTTAATAACCATGTGTTGGAGTTTTTGGGTTTGGTCCATTCGATATTTCAATTAAATCCTAAAAAATTCCAAAAGCCCGCTCATGCATGGTGAAGGTGAAAAGTTTGGTACTATATTGCTAACCTATGTGGAAAGAGACTAATTTATATAGTGGAGTTGGACTTACCTAGTTGAAACAAGCAAAAGAAGAACACGCGTGCACGCTCCCTTGCTCGCCGAGCCATGGTCGGCCCGCGCGCGACATGCGCGCGTGAATGGTCCAGTGATTTTGTGCACAGTTTGGTGAAGGGTCAATGGGAACTTACTGGTAGCAACAGCATGGCCAGGGGCAAGCCGAGGCGAGCTGGCGGTACAAGCCTGGGATGGCGCGGGGAGGTCGATGGTGCCAGCCACATGGGGAAAGGGGAGAGCTTCAACTGACAGTGGGAGGAACTAGCGAACACCGTGGAGGTGCTTCTAGAGGGAGGAGGTCCGGAGGAGAAATAGAGGTGGTGGTGGCAGCGTTGGCCTGAGACGAGGAAGAAGAGAGCTCCGATGACCTCCAGTGAGTGAAGGCCAAAATTGATTGAGGGGATTAGCAATAGAGAGGGTGGAACACAATGTGATGCGATCACTTTTTGTAACATCCCAAAATTTATTTGTGAGCTTTTATTTATTTTTCAGGATTTTACTCCTAGCCTTGAGTGGAAAAATTCAATTTATTCTTTTTATAAAGGTCAAAATAAATTTATTTCAATTTTCCTAAATCATTCTATAATTATAGCATTTTCAGAATTTTATAGAAATTAAAAACTCTTTTTTAAAGTTAATTAGAGTTTTTATAAAAATAAATTGCCATTATAGATTGAAAATATTTTTATTAAGTATAGAATAGTTCTAGAGAATTTAATGAAATTTTCTGGAATTTTTGGAATTTATTTGGTATTTTTCTAAGCATTTTAGAGCCACCTGGCATTTCTGAAAAACCTAAAAGGAAAATTAAACCTAAAACTCCCTTGGGCCGACAAGTGTCGCGCCTGGATTAAACCCCCGCCTGCCGGATCTGATCTCAACCGCCCGCTCCCACTTACCCCTTCCCCACCTCCTCTTTCCCTCGGGCCGACAAGTGTCACCTCCTGGTCAGATCTAACCCCGCCCGATCAAATCCCGGCCATCCACACCCACTTACCCTTCCCCCCACCTTCTTCTCCCCTCAGGGCGACACGTGTCGCGTATGGACCAATCCACCCCGCTGGATCAAATCTCAGCCTCTCGTTGTCACTTACCCCTTCGCGCATCATCTAACGGCCCGATTTCCCCTTGTGCGCCATGTGTCACAATTCGAACTGCTGCCCTTTTCTTACCCCTTCTCCTCTCTCGCTGACAAGCGGGACCTGCTTGTCAGGCCCGTCTTCTCCGTCCCTTCTTCCTCCCCTCGCCGCCGCCGCTACCACCACTAAAGCCCAAAACCGAAATTTTAAAACGTTGGTTTCTTTCGTCAATTTCTCCCGAGCAAATGCGCATTATTTCCCCCATTCTCCTCCGCACCCAAGCCGACCGTTCTTCCCTGCGTTACAGCGCTAATTGGCCCAATCGCTTGCGGAACCGTTACAACTCCGGCGAGCCATTACTTTGTCGTTATCACCCCTCCGCCTATTTAAGCCTCTCCTTGAGCACCACCTCGCCTCGCTGCCCCTTTCCCCTCAACCAATTACCCCTCTCTCTGCCCGTAAGCCCATCGCACCGTGTGACTTCGACTTCTTTTCGATTGAGGAGCTCCAGCGAGCAATAGTGGTGGCCTCGGACCCCCTCGGACCACGTTGCTGCCGCCAACACCTTCGCCCGAACCGCGCACATCTTCTCCGCCCTTTGTCCGAGCCTGACCTTCAACGGAGCACCCTGCCGCCGATCGCACCCCTCCGACCATCGCCCTTTACCGTGGCCAGCCCTGTTCCGACCATCTTCGGGACCCGCGACCGGTACCAATCCCCTCCCCTCACCCTCCTCTTTCTTTTCCGCACATCGAACGGCGCCGCTGCTCGTCGGAACGTTGGCGACCCTAGGGTCCCATGCGCCGCCCTCTGGCCGGCTGTGCCACATCATCAGCCACGCCACGTGGCAGTCGACGTGGCCGCCAAATAGACGCCACATCGGTCTCAGGTTTGCCACGCCAGCGCCACCGCGCGACCAGTCAGCCCACGCACCACCTCATCCTCACTCTGGTGCGTGGACTCGGTCCACCAGAAACTGGGCCCGCATGTCAGTCACAGACCAAAATTCAAAAATCCCAGTGCTGACGTCATCCTAGCATCATAAAGCTCATTTTTCCGTAGAAAAATAATTTAGCCGAAATGGAATTATGATGCTGACATCATAATAACGGCTTTCCTTCAGAAAAATAATCATCTGCTGATGTCACAATTCGTTTTCAGTTCAAAATTAATTCCAGAAAACTAGTCTTTTTCTTTTTCTTTGATTTTAAACTTCCAGAAACCCGTATTTCTTTGTTTTAACTCCGATTGGACTCGTTCAAATTTCTAAATTTTTGTAAAATTATTAATTATCTATTTCAGGCCTCCTTTTGAATTTTTAAATTTTATTTGAATTTTGTTTTGAGTTATTTTGGTTTCTCATGTTTAGATTTCGACAATTCGGGAGAGTTCGATTTCAACGACTTTCAGCAACAGGACTTCGAGTAAGGCAAGTTACACCCTTGACCATATTGTTCCTAATATTTTAATTTATTTATATTGTTTTAATTGTATATGCATGCGTAATTTTATTCAAATATATTTTAAAAACGATTTAAGCTCTAGTTATACCCACGATTCATTGTGTATGGCCAATTTTGATCTCGTTGTCGTATGCCTTGTCACCTTGATGAAAACTAGTTGGTATAGTAGTATTGACTAGAAAATGTTTAGTGAATTGCTTAGCCATGCTTAGAAGAAATTTAGGTGGGATGATTTGTTTCACATGAAATGACGATTTCTAAACTAAATCTTGACTTCAGTGAGTCAAGAACAATGTACGAAATGCTTTCAAATAAAAACCTAAAAGGTGGTTTGGACTTAAACTACTGGTTAGGTGGTGGGGTGTCGGCATGCATCATGTTTGGCGACACGTTGTTGATTGTCGAGCACGAGAATTTGTTGTTGAGCTTAAGTCAAGTTAAGAACCGTTTTTGTGAACTACTATTACGAAGTCACCCCGTACTACCACAAGTCTGATATGGGACGGACCTGACTAAATAATTTGTGACGTTCCAAATATAGTTCCGCTATAAGTTGAATGTGAGTGTGGAATAGGCCGTGAGAGGTCTCATATAATACAAGAGGAGGCTCCAATTTGTGGATTTAAATTGTGGTGAAACTTTAGTGGAGGCGTAACTACTTTGGGTACGGAACACTGTAACGGCCTTGTCAAGAACTCTCTGCCGCACGCCTAAGACAATGTGTTAATCGCGTGGCTTAAGTGAGAGGACATGTCTTGTGGGTAAAGTTGTATACCTCTGCAGAGTTATAAACTATACTGGATAGCCGTGTCCACGGTCATGGACATGCTGCGTATGGTTTTCACGGATTAGATTTTGTTTTTATAAAACTTGGTTTGTGAATCAAATAAGAACTCTTTTTATATAATGGTCCGGGTGGGATGCCCGTGGTTAGGTTAGTGTAGGTCGGAGCCTACATTAACATTATTACTTTTGTTAAAACATTGTTTCATATAATGTGTCAAATTCAGCTTTTATACTTATGTTATGGTATTTACTTCAATTATGCTTTTCGCACAAATAACCCTAATAAGCCTCCCTTTGTCACTCCTTATGCATGCATTCATTCTGTTAAGTTTTCTGGTGTAACTTATAGAGTACTTTATGTGCTCACTTTGCTTAATTCTGTTGCTAGAGGAGGATATCAACAACTTCGGTGGGGATTTTGATGAATAGTCCGCGTCTTACAGTCATTCGCCTGTGGGCAGACAGGATGGACTATTCTTCTGCAATTTAATTTCCGCTGTTTTATCTTAGTCGGCTATGAGGCCTTTATTGTAAAACTCGGCCTTAAGGTCCATACTTTTGTTTCTATATTAAAGATGGTTGTTTTGCATGATATATATCCCTGTTAATCCTGTGTGCACTAGCTTTTCCTGGGATAGTACGATTGACACAAAGGGTCCTAGATTTGTTGCCCCGAGTCCCGACACTTTTGGACAAAAACCACTGGAATGGCGTGGAGGAGTAACGACCAGCGCAAGGCTTAAGCCGAGTTTAGCTCAGTAGGAATACGGAGTAAGGGAAGGTGCAGGGAGAGATGGAGGAGGCCAGGACTATGGGTCTGTTCTTTTTGGCTGTACCTGATGGTTTTTGGCTGCGGCTGATGGATTTTTGGTTGTTTACGACAGATATTGCGGAAAGAGAGATACTCGCTTGCGATTTTTAATGGTCCAGATATTAGTTTTTTAACGTGTACTACAATTAACTTGTAGATATCATCTTAAAAAAATACTTCGTTTAAAAGTTAGTCACTATAACAAAAAGTAAAAATGATTTTTACAGGATCATACATGAGGGAGGAATGCTATGCAGAACTGTTGCCAGCGACCGACCAACAGAGCACGGGATGGTTTGACGTCATCGTGACGTGGCTCGATCATAGCCCGCTCGACGAGGCATTGTCAGGGCATGGCGTGGATGAGGTGACGCTGTGTCAGGGTCAAAGATTGTGGCTACAAGTGATGTAGTTTTTTGGAATTTAAGTTTGGATTTGAATTTGAATTTTCTCTTGTTGATATTTTGAAGAGTATAATATTTTAAATTAAAATTTCAGGTCAAGATTTTCTTCTTTCAAATTTCAGTCAGACTCAGGTTTTATGCTAATGAATTAAATTTGAATTTAGGTTTTTTGGATTTTTTATTTCACATTATTTGAAAATTTTCATTCTTTTATTAGTATGATTATTATTTGCATTTGGAGTTTATTCCCTGTTATTAATTTGCATAGCACAAAATTTGGAAAACCCAAATAAAATTTTAGAAGAAATTCGAATGCCAACAAAATGCAAATTTTTTTAAAAAAATTTTTCATATTTTCGAACATCCGATTTTTGGAACGTTACACCTTTGAACAGTTAAACAGGAATAACATACGGTCATATGGATAAGGACCTTACCAAATTACGGTTAGATCACCGAATTACCTATGATCCAAGCACAAGTGAACCTACAACCAGAATAGTAATTGCACACGTGTTGGCAACGGCATGTAGTCGAGTTCTCACGTGACGTTAACACACCGTAGGATGACAGCGCTTCATAACACGAAAGGGCAAAATAAGGTAGCTTCAGATGGAGCCATGGAGTTGGTAAGAACAGGAGCAAGCGTGTCTCGCTTTACAAAATCTTTATATTGTACTATATTTTATTATATGGTTTGGTTCATCTCCCATCACCTTCATTCGGGCAACTTCGTTCTCGCCTAGCAATGCTAGCATTACCTTTTCGTAGAGGCGGATTCGGACGAAAAAAATTATTGGTATCACTTATATTACACTATAAAGTAATAGTAATAAACAATAATTTTTTATAAAATTTAGAAAATTTTATTATGATACCATAACTTTAATTCTTATATACTGAATCCGTCCCTGCCCTTTGTTTTGACTTGGTAACTACTGCCAAATGAGCTCAGGAAAGGGACCACGGTCGATTGCCGATGTACACTTGGAGACTTGGAGTTAAAAAAAAAAAAGCAAGTAAATCTCACTTGTGTTTCAAGCCTCGAAACTCAGCTGCTCTTGCACATTGTAACACACTTGTGGACTGAACTCTCTTCCTTTTTAGACAAGGGCAGGAGCTCCGATTATTCCTTGTCATTTGTTACAAGGAGGAGATGTCAAACCGGTCCATCTGAGCTTTGCGGCAACGCGTGCGTGCACCGCTTTCTTGGCCGAAGGCAGGGCCCCAAGGGCCAGGAGGAGGAGGAGAAAGGGTCAACCAACCCGTGCACATGGACACTGCCGGTGACGCAAGAGCTTACATACCATGTCTGACGAGAGCCGCCGCCATGGAGCCCACGTGCAGACGGCACGGTTGGCACCCTGCTCTCCTACTGGTCTTATATGGCCGGCCCGATTAGCTCATCTGCACACTTCACCGCCGACAAACACAGAGGGTGAGGAGCCCCAGGCGGCGCACACGAAGAAGTGTTCTCATCGGCGCAACAGAGTCGCTCTTCAGCCAGCTGACACCCGATCGAGCTGTGACGTCCCTCCAATCATCTCTCACTCACTCTCTCTCTCTCTGTAAGTAGATGACACCATGCACTAATCCTTCAGAATTAATGCCCATTTGGATTAATTTTTTACTGTTTTTGTCTCCTTGATGGATTCATTCTTGCTATCATTTCAGGGATCGATCGAGCCAAAGGTTTCCTGCTTCTTCACCGTTGTCGACGATGAGCAGCGCCGATCATTTCGCCAGTAATCAGCCGTCGTACTTCCAGCACAATCAAAGCTTCTCTCAGAACATGGAGGCGTGTAATCTTGAAAGCACCATGCGGGCTCGGGATGAGCAAAGCCATGGCGGCCAAGCAGCAGCTGAGGATCACTCGAGCTCCGACCCAAAGACGGTCCTGACGTACCTGACCTTCCTGGAGCAGAAGATCGGCCACCTCCGCGGCATAATCTGCTCGACGCCGCACCCGCAGCAGCAGATCGTGTCGGCCGAGCTCAGCTGCATCATCGTGCAGCTCATCTCCATCTCCAAGAACCTCGTCGCTCGCGGCACGGCCGCGACGCCGTCTCCTCGTCAGAACGAGGAAGCGGACGTCAAGTCGCCGCTGAACGCGCACGAGGGGAGCGACCACCACCACGCCGAGGAAGACGCCGACGAGCACCTGCTGCCGCCGGGCTCCTACGAGGTGATCCAGATCGAGAAGGAGGAGATCCTCGCGCCGCACGTCCACTTCTGCAAGGTGTGCGGCAAGGGCTTCAAGCGCGACGCCAACCTGCGCATGCACATGCGCGGCCACGGCGACGAGTACAAGGCGGCGGGCGCGCTCGCCAAGCCCGGATGCAGGGACACCTCGCCGCCGGGGAGGTGCTACTACTCGTGCCCTACGTGGGGTGCAAGAGGAACAAGGAGCACAAGAACTTCCAGCCGCTCAAGACCCCCACCTGCGTCAAGAACCACTACCGGAGGAGCCACTGCGACAAGAGCTACACCTGCCGCCGGTGCAACGTCAAGAAGTTCTCCGTGCTCGCCGACCTCCGCACGCACGAGAAGCACTGCGGCCGCGACCGCTGGGTCTGCTCCTGCGGCACCTCCTTCTCCAGGAAGGACAAGCTGTTCGGCCACGTCGCCATTTTCGACGGCCACACGCCGGCGCTGCCGGGCGAGGAGGACGACGAGGCGACCGCCGGCTGTGGTCGCACTGGTAGTGGCATGTCCTGCTCCGATCAGCTGCTGCTGGGCAGTGGTGAAGTAGTGAGCAGAATGGTGGACATGGATCACTGCTTCTCCGACAGCATGTTTGATGATTTCAGGTGTTCTGACATCAAGGGAAGCATGGATGATGGGCGAGGGTACCTCTCCCCGATGGGCCTTGATTCCTGTGACTTCGATGGATTTGATCTCTTTGGGGCACCTGCAATTGATTTTTAGTATCAGAGGGTGGTCTCAACTCTGAACCTGATGAATAATTCCAGAGCTTACGCTTAATCAACTGGCACTAGCATGTACAGCAATTAGGAAAGGGATTGTGAACTAAAACAGATCTTTCTACTCCTACAATTCAAGATAACCACCATGATTTTGATACCAATTAATTAATATTCATTATGAAGGAATTCAGATCTTGAAGTGATTGGTAATGATGCAACTGAACATTTGATTGGATCAATCTCTTTAAAGACTGGACCTAGCAAATTCTGCATACAGCCATACACTAACACAAGCCATCGTGACTGGGGAATTCTGAGTCGTTTCCATTGCAGTTATTGACATATCAAATCGCATCACGATATCCATTAGCACCGAGTCACATGCTCATCATATATCAGATAATCAGAAGCAAATAAGTATATCATAATACGGGACTAGAACTAGATTCTGCATTTTCAAATTTGTAGTTACAAATATGGCCACATATTGTGGTTAGGCTATGGAGAGACTACAAAATAGACTATTCGGAGTCTTAGACACCGTGGAAAAGGTACGTGGAAGATGTTCACATAACATCGAAGTTCCTTGAGGAAAAAATGAGTATGGATGTGATCTTAATGTTGTGAATATGTATACTGACCACTGATCATGATATTAGTACACAACATATATGGTGACTACAGGTGTTCCACGCCGGGGTCCCCCCACAAACATTGTGTCACAATCTAGGTTTAGCAATATCTTATGCTCCCTTTTTACTAGTCACATTTCTTTGGCTTTGCGTCTCATATGATTTGCCTTGGATTCATTTCAATCAACGAAGCGCATCATCAGCACGTCACTGAATCTCTCCTTGATGCGAGCCCGCCAAGAATTCGTCGGGCGCAATCACCTAGTATATAGTTGGTTGATTGCTTGATTGGGACTAGGCGCAATCGGAGTTGATGTGTATGCCGAGACCCTGGCAGTGAAGCGCGTTCCCATCCCATCCCAGTGGCCAGTGGGGAAGAAGAAGAACTGAAGAAGAAGCGAATAGAAAAAGCAAGGCGCTACACACTACACAGCGGGCGAAACGAGGGAAACCGAGCAGGAAGCTTGAGACGCAGGGGCAGGAAACTGGGAGAGAACGCACGCACGCGTAGGAGGGAGGCGAGACTCTAACCGCCTGCCTGCGCTTCTTCACAGAAATCTCTGTGGTTCCTACCCCCAGTGTTTAGTCATAAGGTCTACTACGACTATTTTATCATAACTCTTACTATGAACATCTAGTCGTAAGTTATGTTACAACTATCTAGTCATAAGTTATGCTACGATAAGTTAGCCATAAGTTCTACTATGATGGTCTAGTCGTTCTCCTATACACGACTAATTTACTTTTATAGTGGGTTAACCTGACAAGACAGTTAGAACGTGCGTTATATTCCATAACCGCACACAATCTTACCCATGTCTCTCTAACAACAACCGTCCTAGAACAAACTGCTACTCATGTCTCTCTGACAATAACTGTCATCCAGCAGTTAATTCTCGAAGTGTCAATATGTCTTCTGAAAAGAAGTAACCGTCGTCGATTCATCGCTAATATATGGGACGAATCTTGATAAGAGAGGGAGGAGGTTTGAGGGAGAGACAAATCCTAATAGGAAGCAATCAATTTTGTAAGCAGTAGATAGTTTTTCATACTATTCACGTTTGTAAGTCTTTCCTCAGCAATAATAGTATAAGACATAGGGTTGTTATTCTTCTAGAAAAAGATCTGAATCTGTATAAAAATTTCTATGTCTTTACTCTGCATGATCATACGAGAGCCTTGAACACTTTTCTCTGAATCCAAAAAATCATACGTAAGACTGATATTAGAACATCGATAGGACTGTTGAAGTACGTTGCAGATGGATGCAATACGCTAAGCATGGGATTCAAATGAAAGCACATTTCAGTCATTAAACAGCTATTGGTACATCCGTAATCAATTGAGGAATCAATGCCATAAAAAGCTGTAGTACCAAGCATCAGAACACAATAAGGAACTGAAGGATAAATTGACATGAAAAGGATCACCACAAGTTGATATGCGTTGATGTGATGCAATATTGCACAAAGCAAACGAAAGTAGCAGTGAACAAGATGGAGGCTTCATCTTGCGGATGAAAATAGCAAAAGAACAAGACAACTGCACGGCGATGCTTTTGGGGACAGGGATGCAAGGAGAGGGAAGCGGTCTCTGGCAACGACGGTGGAGGGGCGGCGCCCCAGCACTAGCCAGACGAAATGGGGGAATGGAGGGGCAATATGGTCATTTGACCTGATTTTTAAGCCTCACACAAATGCAAAATAGTCTGAAAATCGAAAGAGGGCAAATCATCAAATGAAAATTCAAAGATGGGCAAATCCTCAATTACAGGCAGCTATGGGGCAAATCTATTGTTGCCAAACAAAGAAGAGGCAAACCTCAATTATCTCTACTAATACAAAACGGTGACAAGCCATCCATCAACTCGGTAATCCTTCAGTACAAATACCTCACATCTCAAAACGTCAGCCAGGGACGCGGCTGTGAACAATGCGCGGCAATTCAGTGACCTCCGTGGCGGTAGAGTAGCAACGACCGGTAAACGGCGGCAAGGTGGAGGAACACGATCAACAGGACAAGAAAGTCGTCGAAGAATCCGAATAGACCCAGCACGCCTGCAGATTCAACACCATCAAAACATTAATGCGACATGTCAACTGAGTTAGATCGGGCACAAGGAAAGTTTGCTTGGAATATCGCACTTACTTTCAGGAAGGATGTCGACTGGGCTCAGGACATAGATTGCACTCAGTGCCACCTACAAGTTCGAATCAGCCAGTATATCATTATTCATACATGGTCTCATCTCTCGCATATCCATTGCACTGGGCGATGGTACAAAAATCAAGTGAGAAACAACAACCTGTTTACTTCCCCAACCTTAGTAACTCCCCAAGATCATATTATGATGGCAGAGGTACAGCTTAATAATCATCTAAAACTTACCATCATCATCATCCTTGCCCTGAAGACAACTGGGAGGGTCCTCTGAGGATCCATTAGTTCTCTGAACAATCGTCGGATGAAAAAGGGCAGGTCTTGCAGCCTCTGAAAAAGATACGGAATAAAGTGGGGTCATCAAAGGAACTACCTGTTATAATCTAATACCTTAACAGTTGTCTTCAAATTTGAAGATAACGATCATATTCATTATACAACTCTTTAACATCTATGACAAGTGACAACTCTTAGTTCTCTAAAGAAGAAGAACACCTACAACTATGACAGCTTACGGTGTAGATCTTTCTCTTTTCCCTCTAATCATTCATGTGATAATTTCTAGCCTCTCAAAGTGAACATAGAAGCTTAAAGTGGGTTTTTTTCGGCTACGACTTATGGCTGCGGCTAATGATTTTACTCTAGCATGAGCGCTTGTGTCAACGAACCGAACGTTGATATGCTGATAAGTCGCTTCAAAAAAACCGTCTTGATAAGCCACTTCAAAAAGACAGCGAAGAAACCATCCCGTTTGTTTGTTTGGAAGAAGACATAAGCCATATGTGATAATTAATGTTGTTTTAATTACAGATAGTGTTAAGACCTGAATAGGTCAGATGTGATCTGAAAGAAGGTGAGAGATCAAAGTAATTCTACGTAGCACAATACCATCCATTAAATCTCCATATTTAAGGCACACTCAGTCGCAAAGAACTAGCATCACCTACCCAGGTAAATGGAACAACAGCAAGGCATCGAGTTGCTATGCATCATGAAACCTACCCCAATAAAGATTATGTAGCAACCATAGTAACTGCATGCTATTATCCTTTTTTTTAGAACTCAACAGTGGGGGAGGCCCCACCAGCTGCATGCGTGCATGTCAGTATCTGAAATGTGCATGGAGGACATACTGGATAGATTATTTCCAAATCACACGCTAAGCACACATGTGTGAGCACTCCACTGTAAATCCTATGAAAGAATGTAGGAGACTTGCCAATCAAGGAACAACAAGCCAATTATGAAAAAATGATGCATTCCCCCTTGGACAATGCTAAAGTGCTTATCAAGTATTTTGGCCACTGTGATTAGACTTTAGGCCCTGTTCATATTGGCTTCTAAAAGCTACTTTTCTATAGTAAATGATTTTTCTACAGTACTTATAATTCAAATGGAGTGCCTTTTCAAGACGGAGTTTATTAGTCGATTATAGTACACATTGCAGCGACTTCATTTATATCGGCTAAAACTGCACGCAAGTGTCTCTCTCTACAGGCTTCTCTACAAGCTGTTATTATTCATAAGTTAAAACCAAAAGCCTATACGAATGGGCCCTTTGATTTTTTCTAACAATAGTAGCATTTAGGAAAATCAAATGCCCATTGTAATATTTATATCAGGAAAATGTTTATAGATCTTTTTTCGTAGAGGGTGAAAACACTCTTGTATAGATTCTATGTCTGAAAATAAACGAAGTCAGGTTTCATGAACAGTACAAACCTGAGCCAGGCTGCGTGGTGCTCCACCAAATATGTGGTTGTAGTGCTGAATCTCTCCAAAAACACGCTGAACTTGTGGATCATCATTCTGTTCCTCTGGTACATTAGCAGGTACCAGAAGATTTATAAGGCGACGACAAATGGGACACTTGCAAGGCTGCACAGCAGGTCCATGATTCCAAACACGGATGATGCACTCTCCTGCATTAAAATTAATAGTCAGTAGAAGATAGTCAAGGCAGTAAAGCTGGATAGACATTGCATGATTTAACATCCAGATATTACTATCTGTCCTATACTCTTATGGAAAAACTGAAAGAAAAAACAATCTGTGCAGCGGACATCTTCGTTATGAAATACCAGATAATACTAAGTATCACATTTATACTACTAAACCTGATTCATGCAACATAGAAGGTAAACAAACTTGCTCTTGCCGAGTGAATAAAGTTAGTGCCAATTTTAAGTAAAATGACAATTAATGCACTTCAACTAAGGTGGTAGGGGTCTCTCACAAAACTAAGTGAAGGGGGGTGGGGCGGCATTTGGTTGATCTGAACTCATGCGCCAGGTGAGTTTCTTGGTTCAGTCCTATGAGTGGACACTGGATGCACTGAGATGGTGTTTAATTGACTCGGTAACGAAGATTTCTACATCGGTTGCATGAGGGGATGCCAACATGTGGAACGGTGGTGTTCATCGGTTTCAGTTGCATGACACAATCTTAGATCTGGCCTCTCTTTTGCGTCAGGTCGTGTGACTAGATTCTAGTACCCACTACCCCGTCTTCCTGTTCCACCTATATCAGTTTCATTGTTTCACCAAAGCAAAAAAAAAAACACCCTAAACCATCATTTTGCATCGACACACGCAAGTACAAAATCTAAGAGAGTGATGGCCAATTGCGGTCCTGGCACCCGATTCACATCTCGGAACTGCTACGAACGATTGAGAAAATCTACAAATTCTTGTCAATTCTAACCGATAGAACGTAAACTTTCTTTATCCAAAGAAAGAAATCTGACCCAAATTAATTCATAAGCAACAGTTGCGAAATCGGCCGAATGCTCCCAACAGAGTCGCTTGAAACAATTGGATCGAGATCCAAGAAACGATAAAATTTTCGGAGGAAGGGGAAACGGAGAGAGAGATTGGGGGCAAGAAGAAGGAGAAGAGACAAACCGCAGAACCAATGGGAGCAGTTGGCCTGGCAGGGGGTCCGGAAGCGGTCGTGGCACACCGAGCAGACGTCGTCCTCCGGCGGCACCGGCGACGCCGACGAGGAGGAGGAGCTCATCTCCTTCCCCCTCTCTCACACGCACACGCTGTCCGCTTCTTTCCCGGTCAAGTCTTCGGCAACCGGTTGCCTTTTCCGGCCACGCGGCGAGGTATATCATCCGAGACCCCGAATTTTAATTTTGCACAGGGTTAGGTTTAAGGTGAGGATAAAATTAAGAAGGGAGATTCGATCGTATACTTTTTTTTAGTTGAAAAATTGAAGATTTATCTTCCATATCTCAATGACACGTGAGGTCATCATAAGTCATTGATACGTGGGTTAAAAGGGTAAATCTTTAATTTTTATTTAAATGGAGGGTATATGATCAATTTTTCCAATTAAGAAAGGTAGAGAGAAGATGACTTCAACCCTTGTGATAGTCTTAGAAAAATAGGATAGAATATTTTGTATGGGAGGTAATAAATAAGTACATGGTTAAGAGAGAATAAATAGAGATGCAGTAGAAAAAATCTTATTAAATCTAACTACAAAACTTTATATTTCTCAATAAGACTATTAAGTCCATTCTTCAAATGGCTTAGAAGCCAGAAACCATTTAAGGAGCTTTTTAATTTTGGTTTTTTGGTTTTTCTTTTATCCCTTTATTGCTTTGTATTGTCGTAAAAGATATAGTGGTGTTTTTTAATTAATTTATTTATTCTTATTTTTGACTCAAAAAAGGCTACCGGCTATTATAATGCAATTATAGCCAAAAGTTAGAAGTGGAAGCAAAACTTTCTATTTCTTGATAAGACTATTAAGGCCATTCTTCAAACGGCTTAAAAGCCTTCGGCTTCTGGTTTTTAGTTTTTAGAAGTTAGAAATCATTTAAAACAAATCGGCTTCTTAATTTTGGTTTTTTTTTGTTTTTTTATTTTTCTTTTATCCCCTTATTGCTTTGTATTATCCTAAAAAATATTTTGGTATTTTCAATTCATCTTTTTTATTTTTTATTTTTTAACTTAAAAAAGCTAACGGTTACTACAATACAATTGTAGCCAAACGTTAGAAGCGGAAACCAAAAAATCTGGTTTTTAAACCGTAGCGGCACTTTAATATTTAGACCTTATATTTCTCAACGAAAAGAGTACGTTGTTTTTATCATTCTGGTTAATTAAGGCCCGAACAACCCTGACCGATTTTGCATTAGGCCTGGCAAAGTTCGTCGAATTGTACCCAACTCTAACAGAAGACATAATTAGTATACAATTGGGCCGTAGATGCATATAGAGATGTAGTATCACATATATCCTGCATCTGCATGTGTAGTTGTCTACGCCGTCTTTTCTGATCTAAGCTTTGAGCTTCCCGAGATAAAAACAACAAAGGAAATAAAACACAGAAGTTACCTTTCAGAGCAAGCAAACTACTGAACACAAGTACATAAGGTGAAATCCAATGAACATTCTATATGAACACCAGGAGATTTAATCTATTGTGAGTATTACTTTCTGGTTACATCGCGTCCACATATAACGTTTCTCCGTGATCCATCGTTAGCTTAGAAGTTAGAACACTAGCCCAAGTATCCCCAACTAGTTTAGAACTTAACATTTCAGTACAGCATTGCAGTAACAACTAGCAACTAAGCTGTTTCTAAGTCCTGCTGTTTATGAAAACAGAGTCCATTTTGTGTCGCCCATTGCATGAGAGATTAAAAAATTTTAATCTTAGGACATGGATAGGTCCAAAATCTTAAGAAAAATAAAAATTTAGTTTTTAAAAGCTGAAAAGAAGAGGCAAAGTATATCTACGGGATCTTGTCGCCATACAGCACCGAGTAGGCGATGTCGGCCTCGTCCTCGGGCCGTCCCCGCCGCGGCCGCGTGAACGGCAGCACCAGCGACTTCGCGAACCGCGCAGACATTGACCGCCGGTGAGACGACGGCGAAGACGGCGCCGATGCGGCCGAGCTCCGTCGACACGACGGCGTCGAAGCAAGAGTATTCGCACTGCTGGAGACACGGGAAGCGGCGACGGCAGCTGGTGGAAGCGCGAGCCTTGGAGGGAGTAGCAGCGACGTCATGGAAGTGCCGGTGGTGGTACTGGTGGCGCCGCCGTGATGATTGGCTGGTTGCTTTGGGATGCCCGGCTGGACCTCCCACTTGAAGGGGATGGAGCCCGGCCTCTTGAACGGCTTGTCCGACGCCATTAGAACAGAACACTGCTGCTCCCTCTCCCTCGTGTATATATGGGCGTCAGGAAGTGGTTTAATTGAAGGGAGCACATGCAGCAGAGAGGAAACCGTTTTTGCAGATTGCACCTTGCATTCTTTAATTATTACAAAACAAAAAAATCGACCTGCGCATACAAACTGCAAGCTAGAGGTTGGATGGGCTAATAGTTTATGGTTTAAATATTTAAATTTTTACTATTTGTGAGATGTATACAGAGAAAAATAAGTATATGTGTTTTTGATCAGTATAGCTGAACTCAGTATATTTTTTACTATAATTTTTCTATTGACCTCGTTTTTAAAAAACATATCGTTTAAAATCTTGTTACTGTAGACAATATAAGTATAAGTCAACTTTAAATCAAAAGGAATCTGGCCAGAAATTCGTACTTTCGTAGTTGATAGTACCAGTACCGTTGATGATAGTGATTAATGAAGCATGGCATAGGAAAAAAAAACAGTGTAGCTGAAACTAGTAGTGAGGCCGTGAAAGCTACTAGTGCGTATGAATATATATGGGTTGTTTGGGCGGCCATGAGAGCAGCCTGTAAAAATTCCAATACGCTTGTGACAGTGGCAACCGAAATCGAGTGTGGTTACAGAATGCGCGGATAGTTGCAAGCACTAATTCGGACCGTCGACGCCGACGTCGAAATTAAATCATCAGCGTGTGGGAACAGTTCTGTACACTTATTTTGCCTCGTTTCAAGCTGTTTTTGTTCTGCTTTTTAGCTTTCAAAAGCTAAAAAGATATTTTGAACACATTCGTTTTTTAACATGATTTTTTTTCTTTTCATTGTTCGTGAAGATATAACAATATTTTCTATTTTTTCTTTATTTTTTTAATTAAATACCTCCAAAAAACCCAATAGTTACTACAATGATATTTCAGTAAAAAAACCATAAAAAAAGCTAAATTGAACAGGCCTTTATGCTTTCACAGCTTGCTAGTTGCTACTTGCTACTACTCAGCTTCGATCTGGGGGAGTTCGCGACGGAGTGAGGAAGAAATGCAAGGACTGGAATGCAAATAGTAGTATGCAATGTGAAAGAAATGCAAGGACTGAAATGCAAATAGTAGTATGCAGAGGATAAATCCAAAACTACCAATAAGATAGAGCATGTAGCAATCCAGCGAGGAACAAGCTGTGCTTGGAAGGGCCTGGTCCAATTAAGCAGCCCTGATTGCTGTATTGTGCTCCAAATGTCATCTATCTTCATCACTCAAATCAAGTTCGATCAGCTGGAATGCCCTGTCGGACCCGTATAGTTTTTTCAGATGATGTAAAGAACAATACCAACTCTTCAGAACAGATGGAGGGGGATTCTAATTAGCCAACTGATCCCTATTAACAAGAACTAATTAGGCTGGCAAGTATACTAGTAATGTACTGGGTGGCAAGACGATGTCAGAATAAATGAGCCATGTCGTCGGCTTCATACCAACTACATCTGGAGGTGTTCATCTGCAGGAGCAGGAGCACAGCAAGACTGCAGACATTTGCGGTTGTCAGAAAGGGGAATCGAACAGTTCGCCTGAAGTGCTCAGAAATGTCAAGCACATAGTCATAGACATGATCGATTCTGAATTCTTGATCCTTGATACGAAGGACAAACTAGCATGATCGTGTAAGCTCGTATTATTCGATTTTCTGTCACTTGATAGGCAGATAGTGCCTTGACGGTGCCTGACTGATTTCAAGGTACTGTAATCCTACTGCTTGATTAGAACAAGGCCAATTTTATCCCGTCTGCTTAGTTAAGGGTGGGGTTCTTTTAAACTATAATTTTAACTTTTAATTTATAGTTTTTAAATTTTAACTATTCGTAAGAGATAATATGAAGAGAAAAAAAATCATATTAAATTTTGATTGATACATCTGAACTCGGTACAGTGGTTATTATAATTTATCTATAAATTCTATCTTAAAACGATGTACTGTTTAAAAGTAACCTACTGTAACAAGCAGTCAAAAAAGTCATAGCCGAAGCCCTCTCGAATTTGCCTCCCTAAAGCTTTGGTTCTGATCGCCCCCATTTACAACCTAAACCGTGCCAATTAAAATGCACAAAACTTTTCACACAAAGATATAGAATGATGTATTGTCTACAGCGTTAGAGAGTAGGTAAGTTTTTCAACGGTACACAACACGGGCAGTGAAAGAACTGGTGTTGCCACCGCATTGGTCGTGGAGTGGCAAGTAGCGAAGAGGATTCGGGACGTAAACACCAGGAACGTCCACGCCACGTCTTCAAAATGTTGACCCATCCAATTACAGGCTGACACCTGTCTCCCTTGACCGGTCACGCATGCCCCAACCCGCAAACCCACCCACTGCCGACTCAGGGCCTACACCTTCAACCTAGAAGGTTTTTCTGTGTAGATAAATATTAGAATTATCTTTTATAGATTTAAACTATAAATAAAGAAACTATTATATCATATAATCAGAGATCTAAGAATTAATAAAAATTACTCTTCCTGGTGTTCTCTCTCAATTGATGTCTCCCGTGTGATTGATCTATTGTATTGTGATAATTGATTGATTACGTAGATTACGTTGCTGTTCATCTACTTCTTCATCGATTTCTTAACATCTTATCAGAACGAATCGTTTTACGATGTGCACGGTATGCAAATCACGAACCAATCTATTGTGCATTGTTGTTCATATTTTCAATCAAGATTGATTCTATATTCTTTAGCAATACTATGATTAGATTAGATGTGTTCTAGTTGATTCTAATCATATATTGATCCATAAATTATTAGCATGATCATTTATCTCTACAATCCAGTAGATTAATTTTAAGAGGCATGCAGCCAATATACAATACATGTATCGATCTTCATGTCCATCTTAGAAAGAGGTATGCGGCCCGCTATGCATGCATGCCAAGTGAGAGCATGCAGGGAGGCATTGTACTCTCTGTATATATTGTCTATTAGGACTATTTAATACACACAATATTCATAACAGTAGCATCATTTTAACATATTTTCCCCGTATTTTATTGGTGAAGTACAGTTCTATCATCAGGGTGTATAATTGAGATTCTGTTATGTGAAAGAAGATAGAACAACAAGATGGAAGTCAACCTATAGGAAACAGAAACTGAAAGCAACATGTTGCCGCCTCCACGCCCTATGGCGCCAGTATTCATTAGGGTGGTAATTCCCATGAAGGGCCCAGGGAATATCCCGTGGGGCGGGCGGGGTAATATCCCATGGGAAGCAGGCGGGGCCGCGAAGCTAGCGGGGCGGGGTCATCTCTCATGCATGCACCACGGGACGATAAAAATAAAAATAAAAATATTTAATAATAGATTATTATTTTTAATATAAGAGATTGTATTCTTTTCTTGTATATTTAGACTAAAATTTGAATCTATATGTTAGAATATATATTTTGAAGCTATATTTTTAAAAATAATATGCTTAAGTAATTATAAATTAATAAATAAAATCAAAATTTATTTTTAAACAATAAATTTAATTTTTTTAATCATGAGACCGTGCGTCGGTCCCGAGGATCGGGGGCGAGCAATCTCCCCGCGAAGCTAAACGGGGCGGGGCGGGGGGCGGGTTCGCGGGGGGCGGGGCGGGGCCGCGGAGGCTTCCCCCCCGCCCCGCCCCGTTTACACCTCTAGTATTCATTACACTCACTGTGGTCATGTCTGATCCGCGCACTGTAGCAGCGTCGCTGCCTCGAAAGCTTTGCTGAATCGGGAGGCCCCCCCACAAGCGGATCTGCCCCTCTTCAACCGTACTACTGCTCAGCAACCCCATGCAACGCTGCTGGTCCTTGCCGTCCCTCTACTCTGAACACTGGACCAGGAACGGCCTTTTAATGTCTTGCACCTGGAACGACAATGACAAACTTTGTTGCACAGTACTAGCACTGGTGTGGTACAACTCACTTCTTTAACTTCCTGCATCAGTTCAGTTATGAATGTCTTAATACGAGAGAGACCAGGTAGGCAGGTACTGTTGGCTTGTGAAACTGTCACATGTGTTCATCCAGAAAGGAGTTCAAAGAGGAAGGAATATATTAAAAAATGCGGTTTATGAATTGGGACTGAGAAGAAAAGCAAAATGAAAAGGCAACTTGGAATCCATTCGATCTTGATGCACCATAAAACACCATTGATTGATAATACATAAGAGTTGGCTTGTAGGGCCAGGGCCAGCAGGGTTAGAGATCCACAAAAAAAAAACCAGCTCCTAAATCAGCAGCTCTGCTACATCTACAATCTAAATGAGCAAGCCTCCACTTCTTTCCACTGACTGAATGATGCGATCATCCCACTCAACGTTCCAACCAAATAACCAATCAACAATAGCAATAAGATCACATGAGAACTACACAAACAATTCGATTTACCAGACTCACACCAGAGGTAAAAAAAAAGAGCTAGTCAAGGCTGGATGACGGGCTCCAGTAGCCGTCGGCAGACGTGTCCATGGTCTGTTCAGTGCTGAAGTGCGAGAGCGCGTCATCCTCCACACCAAGCAATGCGAGGTTAAGATGTGACTGCCTGTTTGAGTCAGGAGTTACTGCCTCCTCATCAGAGCCGTCGAAACTAGCGCTGACTAGAGATCTTGCCCAGTGGATTGTTTCGTCGTCTCCTTGAAGCAGTTTCAAAACCTGGGTTGCAGAAAATAGTGAATAAGTACATTGGGGTCAAATATCCGCAGATTATTAGTCTTTTATGATCCATGTAACTTCAGTTCTTACTAGTGACATTTCTGGTCGAGAATGAGAAGATGTCCTTGTGCACAGCGAAGCAGCGAGCGTTGTCCTCTCCATTTCATCACAGTCATAATTATTTTCCAGAAGTGGATCAACCGATTGTTTAATTTCCCCACTTGATAGCAGTGGCTTTGCCTAAAACCACGAACAAAGAATAAGGGAAAAAAGAAAGCACAACATGCTTGTGCAACAAGAATGGGTATGAGGTCGACATATCAAATGAAGCAATGGCCCAAGACCACTTTAATATCATTAGTGAGTGATCGTGCGACTACCATTGTGTTCTCAGGGCATGTTACTGCTCAGAGCAAGCCAGCTAAACATAAAAAATGTAGTTAAGGAACACTTACCCATCCAACAAGGCTTTCCTGACCCTTTGCACATCCTGTTGTAATAGGTTTTCTTCCTGAAATAATCTCCAGTAGTACAACTCCAAATGCATAGACATCAATCTTCTCATTGACCTTCCCGTAAGAAAAATACTCAGGAGCTAAGTACCTGTCACAACAGTGGTTTGCTTAGACCCTTCACATTTGATAAAGCAACAATAACAGGCTACCATAGCCCAGAGATGATACAAACCCAAAAGTTCCTGTGATGTCAGTACATGTTAGGTGAGGAGTCGAAGCTGACACTTGCTTTGCCAGCCCAAAATCACACAGCTGAAAATTTTCAAAAAAGAGATGATGTCACAAGAATCAAAATTGACGAGTGTGGTCATCGTCACTGCTTACGCGTTAAGCCACTTACATTGATCTACATGTCTAGTTCTTCTTAATTTAAAAAGTACTTACTACAGAAAGCTAGAGTGGGAAAAACATAATACAAATTCTCCTCCTGCTTCTTGCTGTAGGTATTTGCAAACTTGATCTGAAGATTTACCTTTGCCTCGAAATCCTCTGAGAGGAGGATATTTGACGACTTAACATCTCCATGAATCACAGAGTGGGTGACACTGCCATGATGGAGAAATTCAAGTGCCTTTGCGATGCCAATTGCTATCTTATTTCTCTTCTCCCAGCTAAGGATATTCTTGCTATCACGCTTGGCTGAAGAAGAGTTACAGTTAGAAAATATGAGGCTATTTACCAAGATGGTTAGGGACCAAATGTATTTCATATTACTGCTTACCATGAAGCACTTTGTCTAAGCTTCCCTGGTGCATGTAATCATACACCAACACAAGACAGTATTTCTCAAAACTGAATCCCCTTAGTGAAACAATATTCTCATGTTGCAAGCTGGTTATATTCTCAACCTCCGTAATAAACTCTTGCAGTGCATCAACAGAAGGTTTCAGAATCTTAACAGCTGATAACGTGCCATCCAATAATTGTGCCCTGTAAACTTGGCTAGTTCCTCCCTTCCCAATTAACATATCTGCATTGATGTAAAAGAAAGTTAGCATTCAACTTTGCCGAAGAAATATGAGCACCAAAATAATGCACATGTCAAAGGAAATAACCTGGTGAGAAGTTTGATGTAGCAAGTTTCAGTTCTTCATAACTAAACAGCCTACAAACTGAAGAATACTTTTCTTGAAGAGATTCCAATTCACTTGGAGGCCATGCTACATCATACAAAGAGAAAGAAAACATAGATTCTGACTCAACAGCTGACGTGGATTCACATTCTGAATCACAATTCAACCTTGGACTTGCATCCGATTTCAATGATTTGCTGTCTGGATGGACTGAAGCGTAACGGTTTGGAAGCCTCATTGCCCGTTGAAACATAGACATTTTGGTCCATTCAAAAGATGAGCTTCTTTGATGGTTGAAGATCCTCCTTCGGAGGCGACAGCGGTCAGACCTTCCTTCTATCATCCTTCTCAGAGAGATCGGAGAACCAGAGGGTGTTTCTGCATTCCGTGCAACGTCCTTTGGCGAATCCTCAGCTTCTGTAGATGCTGTGGAAGAGGTCCGTTCAGTGGCAGTCTTGCCACCATCCCTCTTGTACGGTGATGTCTCCGAGTTCAATCGAATATCACTGGAGAAACTACTACTACGCCTAATCATACCTTTTGAACCAACAGAACGATGGGATCCCCCAGAACTCCTACCTGAATGCCCGTTCCTTGGCAGCCGGCAGTACAGTTCGCCATCACCTTCAGGAGACAGATTGGCAGAGTTATTGTCTTTCTGACTCAAAGTTGAACGTCTAGAATCACCGCTACTCCTGCCTGAGTGACCATTTCTTGGGGGCAATACGCAGTACAGCTCCCCAGCCCCTTCAGCGGGTGGCTCAATCGAATCATTGTCTTGCCGACTGGAAGTACTTGCAACTGATTGGCCATTCCTCGCCGGCAACACACAGTACAGCACACTGGCACCCTCGCCTGGAAGCTCAGAAATATCATCTTTTTGATCCGTTGTCGACTCTTCACCCTTGTCAGAAGGATCTGCATCACTCCGGACTCGATTGCTCAACAACTCAGCAGGAGTCGCACTCAAAGGCTGTTCTTCGGGGATGATGTTCTCTGGCTGACTGACCTTTGTGCCAACATCATGCTGTTCTTCGTCGTCCCCACCACCATATTTGGGTTCAGCTAAAGGTAACGGGTCCTCTTTATCCTGATGGGCTCGGAACGGCACTACGCAATACATCTCATCATTACCACAACCAGGAAGCTTCACTGATACCCTCCCTGGGTGGACATTCGATTCTCTTCGGAAGACAATCTTGCCATTGTTCACGGCGAGGACGGCACACTTTGCCGGCAGCTTCTTTGCGCAGTACTTGGCAACGGACAGCGATGACCTGACGGATCCAAAGCAATAGTTACAATAGTGGGTGGTAATCATTGGGTGAAAAAGCTGGGTGGGAGATTTGATGGTGGAATCACATTGAGGATCCAATGCTTGTGGCACTTACGCGATTGCGCGCTTCTTCTTGGTGATGCCGAGGACAACCTTGGAGGCCCCAAACAAGCTGGCCTCACGAACTAGCGCTTTGCGAACCGAGGAGTCCTTGCAAATCTTCACCTTTAGATTGATCTGCTCAGCACACAGGCGATAGTAAGCACGCAGAAGCGGCAATAATAGTGGGCAACTTTACCATTGTAAAACCACGGCAGAACGGGGGCAAAAGACTGCAATTTGCTACAGGATCAAGTCAGCATGTAGATTGCAGAAGAAAGGCCATAAATGAAGGTAAAAGATCGCATCAATGCAAGGAAAGCCGAAATGATTCGATTAGAATTAACCGCGAAATGTGAACAAAAATCAGATTATGCATGATGGTATGAACACTTCAAGAGATTAAAAATGGTCAAAGAATAGCCCCAGCAATACGACTTGGCGTAGGCAAGCATGAACCCAAAACCAAAATCTATTGGCCATGCCCAAAATTACCGAAAGATTGCGTTTTGAAAAACCAACCGGAAGAATCGCATAAAAATGGCTAAAAAATTAGGCAAGAAGCAAAAATAAATGAAAAAAAGAAAATAAGGAAAGGGGAAGGCTTCACATGGCTGCTAGGCACTGGCGACCTACTTGCAACTAATAGCACAGCAACAGAGAAACAAGCAGAGAGAGAGAGAGGGAGCGGTGACCTGCTTGAGATTGCAGAATCCCTCGTAGACGCCGAGCATGGCGTCGAAGTCCACCGCAGCGGCCGCCTCCGCTGCCAAGGTCAGGACGACGTGGACGGCCACGACGCGGTCCCCGGCGGCGGCAACATTAACGAGCGCCCACGTGAGCAGAGCCCGGCTCTCGGCGTCCGCCCGCACGCCCACCACCACCGTCCCGGCGACCCCCTCCGCTTCCGGGGTCTCCCCGGAGCACCCCTCCTCTCCCTGGACCACTCCAGCGGCGTCCATGGCCTCCTCCGCCCCTTGCTGCTGCTGCTTCTTGGATACCTTCATCTCTAGCCCGTCACGACTCACAAGGCCGCGGCGTGCGCCACCATGGCCGCGTCCTTTTGTGCCTCGGGTGCAGCGGCTATGCGGTTGGTTCCTCTTGGCAAACGTCGCGTCCTGCCTGCCGTCCTCCTCCCCTCCTCTCGCTGCCTGTGCCTTCTTGTTCCGCTGCTCGTTGCTATCCCCCTCTCTCCTCTGCTCTTGGGTCTTGTTGGTTCGTGCTTGTTGCGAGCTCTCTCTCGCTCTCTCTCTCTGGTTTCCTTCTCTCCCCCACCATTTGGGTTGGGTTGGGTGGCAGTCTAGTCCGGGATAGGCTGCTGGCAACCGCTCTTTCACCGTTCCGTTGAGCATTTCGCCTGCTTCCTTTTTTTACTACACCTACTTTTCTTTACAGGTATCCGAATATTTGTTCACCTTTTTCTTTTTGTGAGCGACTTCCGTAGTTGTTACGGGTGAGTTTTTTAAGCTGTAATTTGTGGATTTTGGTTTATATTTTTGCATTCTGATTATTTATAAGAAAGAGTATAGAGAGAAACACTCATGTATAATTTTAATCAATATAGATAAATTTGATGTAATGTCTGTTACAATTAACTTGTAGATCTTGTCTTAAAATGATATACTTTCTTAAAAATTAGTTACTGTAATATAAACCAAAAGTAGATGCGCGTGGTGAAAAGGTGTGCGGGATTAGGCGGCGCATCCGCGCATAGATAAAAGGTCAAGATTCCATTCGGAATGCTCGCTTTATCGATGCGATAACTTTGATTTAGTCATCTTTGGTATCTTTGCATATCTTCGGCTCGTCGTGGTGACTTTTGGCGAATCGGCGTTCATCTTTGGATGGACGGTCCAGATTGTTTTTATCTTTATTTTTTAGTTTTTAATTTTTTTAATTTTAGTTTTTTTTACTTTTATCTTTTTATCTAAAACTAAAAACTAAAAAGATCTGGTTAAATACTAAAAAATAAAGGTAGAAATAATCTGGACCGTTCATCCAGAGTTGAACGGTCAGATCTGGCCGAAAGTCACGCCTGATGTAGCTTCGACTACGTCAGAGAATCCCGCTCGACCTAATTACTGCCCTTCCCTTTCGATCTGATGCAGCCGTTCCTGAATTAAACTTCGTTGATTAGCAGTAGTAATAGTATTGGAGTGCTAATTACTCCATTTAGAAACCAACAGAGACATATATTCTTTAAAAAAAACTATCAGAGACGTTAATTCCATGTGCCCTGCGGATGAATAATGCGAATAAGCAACTACACTTTTACAATTGTAAGCTCTACAAAAACATCACCATTGAATTTAAAAAACATTAACATTGAGTACGGATTTTTTTTCCTTGTTAGTGTAGGACTTTTTCTCGTTGTTTGTCTACTATTGAAATAAATATGAATGGATCAAATTATATGATATACGGTACTGTAATTGACCATTAATAACTCTTGTCTGTTTGGAAGTACTAAACCTTTGCCACTATTTAGGTCAAATCTGATAAGACCCAAACTAACGTCGAGCAAGAGTCGTAGCAGGTCTATGCTGAGTCGTTAGGACGGTGTCTGTTGGGAGTTGAGCAGGAAGGTCACTCCCTGTCAGCTGAGAGCATGCTGCATGTTCAGAATCTTGTCTGTCTTTTTGGGATAAACAGTAAAAACGTAGTGGTAGGGCGTTCCTTTTAACAATGGTTCTGTTTTTAACTGAAATTGACTGTAACTAATTTTTTTTACTGTAACTGATTTGATTTTTTTAGATATACTTAAATTTAAAAATATATAAAAATAGAAAAAATATATTAGTCCATCACGGACAATGTAAAGGAACACGGGAAAAAAAAGAAAAAAAATGCAAAAAATCTAAAAAAATTAAAAAAAACGAATTACTGAATAGTGAAAAAAGTGAAAAATGAAAGCGAGCGAGTTGTAGCTTCTAGAGTACTGAAGCTTTTTATCATTTTTTTTGTTTTTTAGATTTTTTGTATTTTATTTTTTTCTCGTATTCTTTTGTATTGTCTTAGCATGTTGCTTTGTATTTTTGTATTTTTTTAAATTTAATTATGCCCAATAAGTCAACTCAACTACAGTAAGAAATCAGTCAACTACAATAAAATTTCAGCTAAAAGCTATCGCTATTCCGAACATCCCCATTAATACTTCTCTACTCCTAATTTGTTACTATTTTACTGTTGACATTTTCTGCATGCGCTAGCCGTTGAATTTTACCCTCAAATTTATGATGCGTGTTTGTTAGGTCACAGTTCACAGTTGGGAGACTAAACATGTAGTCTGAGTGGTTCGGCCTCATCTTTTTAGTTTTTAAAAGTTATTTTAAATTTTTCTATAATAATTATTTTTTAAATATAGTATATTTTTAAGACAGAGTCTATAAATTAATTATAGTATACATTATAATAACTTTATTTATATCGATAAAAATCACATATGAATTTCTATTACTTTATGTTTTTTCTCATGAACAATCTATAACTAAAAACCATAGCTAAAAATCCTTAGCTATAGCACAGAAGTACAGCCCCGTAATTTCTACAAGATGAAATTGAGGGGAGAGGCAGTGAGCTAGTTACCATATACAAGTAGACAAAAGTACCTGACATTTTGCCTGAAAAAACATTGCATAAACACTGCATAAGACAAATGGGAAAATGGGAAGGGTGAACTGTTTGGAACAACAGCGGTCTATTCTTTGCAGCTTTCAAAAGTAATTTTTGGCTTTTGCAACAATATTTAACTTTCAAATAGGGTATTTTTTTTAAAACAGGGTCTACAAAGTAATTATAGTATATGTTAAAACTCAACATCTATACTAGCTAAAATCGCAAGAGAGTATCTTTCTCTGTAATATCTGTCGCGAACAACTCAAATTTCAAAATTTTCAGCAAAAAGCCAGAAACCACAGCTATAAGCCAAAAAAAGAACAAGCACATATACTAACCAGTGGTACCTGTCTGTGTGGGAGCCACCTCGTTTTGACTTAGGCCATATTATTTCAAAGTAATGGGTACTCTGGCTTTTGACTAAAATAGTATTATAGTGGTTATTAGTTTTTTAAGGTATTAAAATAAAGAAAAAAAGAAAAATACTGTTATATATCTATGGATAATAAAAAGGGAAAAGGGAAAAAAAGAAATAGAAAAAATGAAGGGAAGAAAAAGGCGAGTCAAGAAGCTAACGTGTTTCAAATGGATTTTGGCTTCTGGAAGTAAAAAATCATCGATGTTTGAAATAGGACCTTAGAGAAGCTAAGCCAGAGGAGCACAATAATATACAGTTTGATGAAATCATGAACAGTCTAGAGCCGGCTCACGATAAATTGCTAATATATCACGATATATTCAATTCTCATGTGGCTCTGATTTAGACCGTCCGATGACAATCTAAGAGAGTCGGCTCGTGTATAGTTGGTGGCTTAGCTCCTTTAAGTTAGAGGAGCTAGATTCGTCGGTGTGTGAGTCTACACAACTACCCAAGGGGCGTTTTGCTATCCAGAAAAAGAATACATATATAGGTACATAGGACTGTTATTTTTAGCTTATGACTTAATTATAATTTTTCCTCGAACAAACAAACAAGACGGTTTCTTCGTCGCTATTTCGAAACGACTTATCGAGATAGTCGTTTAGAAGCGACTTATCGACTTTTGGTTTATTCATATAAACACTCACGTTAGAAATCAAAGATCGTAAGACACACTCTAAAAGGACATACCGAATTTTCGCTATGTACTACTTAGGTAGTTTTGCTTTTAGTCGATATTGCATACCGTAATAGTTTTCTCCAAGGCAGACACGGCCGCGAGCTCATGGCTCGCTGACGCGTGATCCATCATCGATCGGTACCTGGTGCACGCAAAGCTAGCACGCATGGTCGACGTCTCCTGATTACTAGTACGATTCTTGTATCTATCTGGGCCATCAATGTACATTTGCGTGGGTCCAAGCTTGATAGCGAGGTTTATAGAGATCGATCCCGAAACATCTCGGTCACTTTGTTTAATTGCGACTACTAATTTCGTGCTAGTTAACTGAGTAGTACTAATCACTTACTTGTTCGTGTATTAATCTTGGCGTTCGAAATTAAGGATGCATGTGCGTGGGATGCAAGATTTGCGAGACGCTGTGCTTTACAAGCTTACCTCTAATTGCCCACACATCAGGATGCTTTATATGGTACTAGTACGTGCTAGTTCCACTACTGCAGTTATCCAACATGCTCACTTGATACTACGACCACTAGCCAGCTATACGTAACGTAGCAACACATAAATTTTGAAACAAACCGAAAATTCAAAAGAAATTTGAATTCTTATTTCGTTATATTTGTTCATGACGTTAGAGTATGGGTTTTAATATATCTGTTTATCGAAGAAATGGAAGGTTGTAATTGAGGTAATCAATAAATAGGCGTATCAGATAGGTAGCGGCTTAACTACGCTGTACCTTTTTCATGCCAACTAATTACAGTACGACACGGTTGCGAGTTGCAACAGAATCCTCCAGCTGAAATGAAATCTCTTCGTCTTTTGGTGGGCATGTGCATGCTCGAGCTTGTTTATTTGATCCGGCCATCACATTTATAGTTCGAGTACAAGCAGCAGCATTTCGTGCAGCCTCACTCGAGTTGTACAAAGCCGATTTTTCGGCGTTTTTAGTCCTGTCTGGCACACAAATATCAAATATAGCTCTTGTACTATCGTAATTTTATTTCTGGCCCTTTCCGCAGCGGGACTCTGGCGAGCTAACATGTGTGTAGTTGTGCGATCCAAGAGCACAGCACAACAGATCGAACGGTCCAGGAGCGCAGCGTAGCAGATCGTGTCATCCGAGAGCGCACCACTTGACCATTGTAGCTTCATGCGGTCACAGAGTGCATATTTACAACTGTAGCATCATGCACTCCTGGACCGCATGATTATCAGTCCCATCCGACCATCGAAAGGAGCGACCGCACCCGTCATTCGCATGTAAATGCTTTCCACGTGTTGTGTTCTATGTGAATGTTAGTGCGATGGCTTCCTGTAATTAGCTATCACGCCTGCAATAAATGAAAATTTTCCATTTATTTATGGAAACATATTCGAAATGTGTTTGTAATTAATTTTGGATGTAGGAAATGATGTTTAAAAAAATATATTTTGTGTGTGGAGCCTTGTTTACTCTCTTGTGTAATTTTGTTTGTAATCATAAATATTAAGATTTTTCATCCGTAATTTATTTATATGTAGAGTTTGCACAAATTTTGTAATATAGAAAATGAGATGCAAATATTTTGAAAACTCCTTACGCAGTGTAGTTGGTTGTGTATTTTTTTTAAAAAAAATTATATGTTTTGAAATTTACGCAATTAGGGTTTTTTTTGTGTTGTCTTGCCTTCTTGCTTAATCAAATGTAATGGAAACATGTTTTTTTAGAATTTTTAGGCTTTTTTTACCTTTTATCTTGTATTTTTTGTATTATATGTGATGGATTAATATATTTGTTTTTATTTTAAATTTTTTTAAATTTAATTATACCAGCAGACGCATGCGTTCGCGATAATAAGAGTGGAATCCACTTATTATTAACCTTTTTTGTTTACTAGTAGCATGCATTCGCGATATGTATTTACGGTCAGTGCGAACGCATGCCCAGGCACTCGGACTTTTCCTCGTTGACCCGACCCAGTGGAACGTGCTCACGTAATGGATGTTTGCCGCACCGATGGAACATGCTTCAGATTCTCTTGAGCTTCTTCTGGAGAGTAGGTGCATGCCGCTCGTGACTCTGTGCCTGTGGCTGTTTAGGCTGCCAGTTCGTTCAACTGACAGACTAATCATAGCTGCTGATTTGATCAGCTGGGTATGAAATGAAATTCCTGCAGGGGCAGGCATGTGCAAGCAAAGCCTCTCCTTGTAATCCCACTAATTTTCGTACAATTTTATTAGATTTCGAAGAACACAACAAGAACAAAGGCCAGAATTGTACACATTATCCTTTCATGCTGGGTTGAGAGACTAGTGTGTGTGTGTGTGTACTGGTACTACTATTATAGTAGTTGGTGGATCGGATCCTTTTGGCCAGTTGTCTAGCTAATACAAGTAGAAAAATCGTAGGTACTGTCGTTCGTTCAAAACCGTTCTACCACTAGCTGGTCTTTTAAGGACCCCCTACCTATATATGTCACAGTCAGATGGTCATATAAAATGTCATACTTGGATCATACGTATGCGATGAACAATGATTCCTACATGGCAGCAAAACGACGAGAGCGCGACGACGCATCTCTACCATCGTCTTCATATTTTCTTTCTCCCGTGACGTCCACTGCTTGCAGCTTGCTTCTAACTAATACTCGACCTAAGATATAGAGACAGACACGCACTAGCTGAGTGACCTAACATTGCTACGGAATACAAACATATTATATGCTCTAAAATCGTTATAATATTTTACATTTCAGCCCAATATTTTTCGTTTCAGCTATCTTACATTTTTTAGATTACATTTTAGAGGGCGTTCGGAATAGCGATGGCTTTCGGCTTCTGGATGAAATTTTATTGTAGTTATCTTTTTTTACTGTAGCTGATTTGGTTTTTTTGGGTATAATTAAATTTAAAAAATGTAAAATATAAAAACATATTAGCCTATCACGGACAATACAAAAAGAATACGGGAAAAAAAAGAAAAAAAGCAAAAAAGTCCAAAAATTCAAAAAAAATTTAGAAAAAGATGAATTACTGAATAGTGAAAAAAAAAGCTAAAACTGAAAAAAAAACTAAAACGAGTGGAGCCGAGCTCAACTTTTGTTTTGAAAAACCGTTGAAACATAGAAATAATTACAACCACATCACCTGTCATCATTGGAGTTCATGCCCCTCTGCCAAGCTCAGCATGTGCTACTCCTCCACTGCAATGCTTGGGTTGCGCCACAGAGCCTAGTGAAGCTCCGTCCTGGCATGCATCGTGCTATATGAGAACACACACACACTGACACACACACACATGATTATGTATAAAGATCGACAAGTGAACCACCACCACACGAAGAAAAAAGAAAGAAAAATATGCGCGATATATATCATGCGTAATTTCTTCTTAATTTGTTGATTCTAGGTGTTACAAAATGTCCAAAACCAAATATTCTTCGTACAAGCTCCGTTGGGATGTACTACTCGCGGAATCTCCGTCCAGTCTCGACAGCCATTAATTTTCCTCGGTGCAGGAAGCAGCGGGCTGCTGCCTGGCAAGCAGCTCCGACCGATCAGGCTGGTTTATCTGGTAAAAAAAAAAAAACAAAACAAAGAAGAAGCAAAAACGGCCAGGTCTGCAGTCACATGCATGGTGGATACAGCGATTTAATAATACAGGCAGGCACGCAGAGTTGCAGACATGCGTGCGTACCGTACGTGCAGTGCAGATAAAACTGTGGTGATCAGAATAGCGATGGCTTTTGGTTTTTAGCTGAAAAAACACTGTATCTGAGTTAATGGATAGTGTAGTGAATAGTGAAAAAAAGCTGAAGCTAGAAGCTGAAACCGAAAAAAAGTCAAACTGATCACCCCTAACTAGGCACTTGGGCACCCGGCCGGAGAGAGAGAGAGAGGCAGCAGCAGAATTAGGCCCCATTCAATCTGATTTTTTAAAAAGTAGTTTCTAATTTTTAGCTGTTAGCTTTAGCTAAAATTACATGTTGTTAGCCTTTTTAGTCATTAATTAAAGAAAAATAAAAAAAAGAGAAAAACACTAATATATTTTCACGGACAATATAAAGAAAAAAATGATAGAAAAAGACAAAAAGAACAAAAAAAATAAAAAAAATCAAAATTAAAAAGCTAATATATTCATTCATACTAAAAACCAGAAGCCAAAGCTGGATTGAACGGAGCCTTAAGCCCACAACTATCAGCTTAATCTCACTTGTTAGTTCAATCAAATTAAGAAATAAATCGAAAGAAACATAGAGTGATAAGCTGTCAGAAGAACTAACCGATGGAAGAAAATTCCATTCTCTGGGAGAGGACCTGGAAAGGTGAGGCTTAGGCTCTTCCTAAGTTCATGTGTTTCTATCACAAATTCCAAAGAAAGACTAAGGGCCTCAAGTAGTAGGAGCCAGGGTGTTTCCCATAGAATTTTTTTCCCCAACCGATTGGGCTTGTGCGACATGTGATGTGATGTGCGCGGCCTGGCATTGGTCGCCCGCCGTGCCGCTGTTTGATGGATGGGCCGTAGCCACCAGGTGCGGACGGGTCTCCCGGCCCGGCTCACCGACACCGTGTTGGTGGCCCAGTATTTCCACGGAGCAACAGCCCAAAAGGCCACAATGCACGCATGCATCCAGTGAAAAATCACCTGGGTGATGAAGACGCCGTGGTACACGACGAACACCATGTAAAAAACCCGACTGGTAGCTCTCCAATAAAAAAAAGAAGCTTCCTTTCCAGTGCAAAATTCGACAGGTTTATCATTATGACAACCGGTTTGTGCATAAAAAAGTAGTGTACAGTGAACACTCGAGTGTTTTTTTTTGTGGTTTTGAACATTCAGATTTGTGATCGTTAGATTAAAGATCCAATAGCCCCTTTTTTTGAAAGAGGGGGGAATTTTTTGGAGGAGGAGAAATTCGCATAGATCTTCGTGCACATCTAAATATAAAAAATCTGAGTGCTCATAATTATAAAAATACTCGTGTGTTGTTTAGCGCTTTCAAAAAATCCACAAATCTGAGCATCTTCTAAAAACCACCATATCCCATTCGATTGTGGCCCAGAGGAGCATTAGGCTCCCACTCACTTGACTTGCATGCAACCTTCACCGCTCCACTCCTCCTGCTCCTGCTTGCGATGCCTGCACTCTCCACTACCAGGTCCGGCACCATTGTCTTCACCACCCCTAGGCGCAGTTGCTACGCCTTTGACACCTTCTCCCTCCCGCTCGCCCTCTCCACCAAACTCTGCTCACCGATTGTGCCACCGTCAACTACAACGGTAACTTCACCCCCACTTTCGACTCTCACCTCTGCGTCTCCGAGCGTAACAACTCCCTCAATCTCTACCCTATCCTGTCCCCACTGTCTCGCGCAGCCTTCGCGAGGACCTCGAGATAGCACCCCTCTCCCCGCTTCTCCCCTGGGACCCCATCGCCCTCAAGGACTGTCCATCCCTCACCCTCGATGGCTCCTAAAGTGTGATCCAAATTCTATTCGTTATATTTTGCCGTTTTCAATAGGAAGGTCTATTTCAGGTCCATTCGTAAACACCTCTGAAAATACTCAAGACTTTCATGTGATCAAGTAGAATAAAGACACTGAAATTTTTATACAAATTTGGGTCTTCTCCTGAGAGAATAACAATCATACGTTCTGTGTTATTGTTGCAGAGGAAAGGCTTACAAGCTTGAACAATGTGGAAAACTATACAATACTTACAGAACTGATTACTTCTTACCAGGATCTGTCCTCCAGACTTCTTAAGATTCGTTGCTTATATTGGTGGCGAATCAGCGGCAGTTGCTTCTTACTAGAAGACATCTTGACACTTCGAGAGTTAATCGCTGGATGACGGTTATTGTTGGAGAGATGTGAGTAGCAATTCATCATATGACGGTTGTTGTCAAAGAGACGTAGGCAAGATTGTGTACGGTTATAACACATGTTCTAACTGCCTTTTCAAGCTAACCCACTGTAAGAGTAGGTTAGTTGTAAATAGGAGATGACTAGGGCGTCATGACAGAACTTGCGGCTAGCCAGTTATAGCATAACTTACGATTAGGTAGTCGTAGCATAACGTACGACTAGCTGGTCATAGCAGAATTTACGACAAGATAGTCGTACCAAGATTTTCAATAAGGTAATCGTAGCAGAACTTACGACTAAGTAGTCATAGTGGACTTTACGATTAGGTAGTCGTAGCATATCTTACGACTATTCTATAAAATTTCTCTCATTGTTAAATGGTATATTCGTAAAATATGATAATATAATGAATAGAGAATTATTATATACTCATTAGGGAGGTATGGGCTTCCTCGGGCGTGGCATTGCGGTGGTCAAAAGCCTGGGAGGAATGTCAGGTCGGTTGTGAGAGAGCTGAGAGAGGGGAGGTTGGCCGTGAGAGGAAAATAGGGCGGTGGCGACCAAATTCATCTCGGTGGTCTAACACGCGGGCGGGAAACATTTAAAGGCTGTCAGGGGCTCTGCAGGCGAGGCGTACGGGTTTTGACGAAATGGCAGGGATGTGGCAGCGGCGGGCGAAGGAATGGGAAGGTGCAGCGGCGAAAAGATTAGGGCGGTAGTGATTTTTTGGATGGTGAATAGTGTGTGAGCACAAAAAGACGGAGAGGATAGCTTGGCAGAGAATTCACGACGCAAATGGCTGGGATAGGTGAAGGATTAGGCTAGGGTTCAAATGAAATCAAAATCAATTAAAAAAATAAATCCTCATTTTGAATTTCAGATTCGTTTCAATATGCATCAAAATTCTTGCGTCTTAGCTAGTTATATTAGATGGCATCCTTGCATAAAGCAATTGAATATCATAGCGGCAGAACACGAGAGGAGCGGCAGCTCGTCGCCGGAGGAAGGCCCGGGCGCTGGACATTGCATGTCGTCGCCGGACTCGCCCTGCTCCGGGCCTAGCAAGTCGCCAACGGTTGCTCCGATAGCCCTGGCCGCGCTGCCGGTCATCAAACACATCTCCGAACACATCTCGGCTGGTCTAACATAGTGCATTACAAAGATACCATATACAATGCAACAAGCAAGCATGCGCCGGAAAACCAAACTCACTCTGAAAAATCCGAAGACGAACTTCATCAGTTCTAAACAACTTCTTCGCACGGATCAATTTAAGACATATCGAAATCAACCAAACTCATTAAATCTGAAGATGAATTCCATTGTACAATTTCTTCGCACGGATCAATTTAAGACATCGAAATCAATTAGTCAAAACAAGATTTCACGATTCATTCCAACCAAAACAAGATAAATTTAAAAAGAACGATCCATTAATTCATATTGATCTTGCATCTTGATCCTCCGTACTTTTCACTGCACAAGTTGCTGACTTGGGATGGAAGCCAGAGGAGTACTCCGTGAGCCCGCAGCGCACGGGCCTAGCAAGTCGTCGACAGTTTCTCCGGCGGCGAGGCGTGCGATCACCTCGTACTCGGGACAAGCACCATGTACCGTCTGGACGGCGGCGTGATCCTGGTCCGACTCAGCGATTGGTGCGCGCACGGACCCCTGCTCCTCTCCAAGAAGCTCTCTATACAGCTCCTCCACCAAATGTGCGTCCTCGGCTCCGACGGTCATCACGTCTTCGGACATCATCATGGCCTTCACCTCCTCCAGCACCAGCTGCTGCTCGAGCGTCAATTGCGGCCGCACGCTGGGCGGAGCCTCCGGGTGATCGTGATCGGCCGCCTTCCTCTTCTTGCAGCCGGACTCGGGCAGGGCAGCCGATGATGCCCGCGAGCGAGGAGGCGCTCGAGGCGACCGATACACCTTGCAGAGCACGAGGTCGGCGCCGCCGTGTTCTTGGGAGTCGATGCTGTACTCCACCATCAGCCACCCGGGCTTGATGACACCCGACGCCGTCTTGACCTTGTAGGAGAACTTTTGGAACCACCCGCGGGCGGCGCTGTCCTTGACCGGCTTCGGGCCCGTCTCCGAGTGCCAGCACTCGTTGACGTCGGCGCCGACCGTGCGCGACTTCCTCGCGGGGCCGCCGCCGCGTGCGTTCTTGGCGCCGCCGACGTAGTGCACGGGGCTGATGAAGTACCAGACCCTGCCGTCCCCATCGCCGGTGCCAGGCGCGGGGGTGAGCCCGGCCACCAGCTGGTCGGGGGCGGCGGAGTAGACGTCGACGTCGTGGATGAAGTCGGCGTGGAGGGGCTGGCCGGCGAGCTTGGGGCGGAGGAAGCGGTCGATGAGCTCGCAATCCTGGGGGCGGAAGGCAAAGCCTGCAGCGAGACCGGGCGCCGCCTGAGCCATGGCCGGAGAAGATCGATGGAGACGAGGAGGAGGAAATGGCAGTTGGTGCTGGATGGATGGCCTCGCCTTATATGGCCGGATCGCCGTGGGGCAACACGAGAGAATGCGGATTCGTCGTCATCGAGTTGGATGCGGATTCGTCGTCTCCGACGCCGAGACGAGGTGAGCTGTTGTTTCCTGGGAGTAAATGCTAATGCGGTTAGTTCCTTGCACAAGTAGCTTATCGCATGCAGCGAGCTCCTCGACTCCATCCCAATGCATGCTAATATCCGAATCATGTCGTAATAACCGCGGTAACAGCAAATGTTGAATAAATTTTCAGAATTATAATTAAGTAATAAAGCATGTTCCAACATAGATTAAATGTCAAGAGCATTAAAATAATAATCGCAACATCATAAATATCTCTCAAACCATTTAAATATGAAATCATGCTTAAAAGGGCTGCTGAAAATAAATGAATAATTAGCATAATACTTAAATTGTTGTTTGTAGTTTGTGCTCTTAGGTGCCGGGCTGTTCTTGTATTAAACAAGGCCTCCTCGCCATGGTGGTCTAAATATAATTAATAATTAAAATGACGGTCTCTAGATATTCTTCTATTTTTTAAAGTCAATTATCTTACCACAGTAATCAATTATAATTCAGAAATAATAATAAGTTATGAACGACGCTTCAGAGCTTTGCTATGATAATTAAATCGGCAAGACAACGAGCATGAATATAAAAGAGAAGCTTAACTGAAGGTAGCTGTAAGCAAGCACACAATATATGATGATTAAGGCTACGACAAAAATAAGGACAGCATCAACAGTGGCTACCAACTACTCAAAGTACTAGCAGAATTATCATCGAGCAATTGTTAATCCCATAACATACAATTGTCTCTCAGAACTAGTGATAATATTATCAAATAATAAAGTATACTAGAACAGCTCACAATTGCACAAATAACAAGAATCAAATGCCACTCACAAAGTGATGGCACTTGAAGCCATCCAGAAGGCAGCAAGCCTAGGCATACTGAAGTCGACGCTGTCCCAGAAAATCTATCACCATTGTTTGCACCGCGGCGTGGTTCTCGGAGATACAAAGCCACCCACACCCGCTGCCTAGGCTCGGTCATAAGTCTCTGCCCTCACTGAAGTACCACTGCACCGACTCAAAGGTCAAGAGCGTGGCCTCGAGTTGCTGGAGATAGGGTTGAACCGCACTATCGCCACTGCTCATTGGAGCTCAAGAACAACCTAGTGCATGAGCTCAGAGGAGGTAGAAGAAAGGGAGATTGGAGACTCAATTTGGATTTAAGCCTTGAGAAAAGAAGGGAGCCGAGCCGGTTAAAAGGAGGAGGAAGAGATGGCGGTGCTGGCATTGGCCCCCCTATTTCGTTGAAGCATCATAGGGAACGCCCTTGCAATGGGCATCACCCACACGTGTGAGAGCCAGTTGTTGTGGTTACGCGTCAAACAATAGATGATGGAGCTGCGGGGAGACCGCAAAGCAATATTTGGAGCATTGGTTGTTACTGATTGTTGCACACATAAAATCAAAATATTACAACATTCATAACCAATATATACAAATAAATTGCATAATAACAGTGCAATATTGAGAATAAATGAGAGAGCACGACAATGGTAGGAGAGGAAATAGGAGGGCATCATCCACCACTTTGGAGGGCATGCATTCGACATTGAGGCAGGCCCTGCCGAGGGTGCCTCTCTTCTCGATGCAGGTGGTCTCCTCCCCCGCCACCACCACATACACTCTTCATGCGGACATGGCTACCCCACACAGGTGCAGCCACCATAGCACGGCATCCCCCGTGCGCCGCCTCACCAAGATCGCTAGTGCCATCTCTCTCTCTCTCGCCCCCTCGATTCGCTGTGGGTGTTGTTTTCCCTGTCGCTTTGGCTTCTTGAAGACGAGGAGATAAGGTGAAGGAAGCGCTTGGCTGCGGGTGGGAGGATAAGAAACGAGTAGCTGGTATTCAGTAGTGGTAGTAGGTGTCTGATTTTTTTAGTCTTGCCGTACATACATACACTATCATTTTCCATATATCTCTATATTTCATAAAGAAGCCAACAGCTTTATTGTAATATCTTTTTATATAGCAAATTTCGTACATCTATGATTTTTTTGTAAAGATTTTTGACGTTAAATCCATATTTCTTGTTCTTTGATGGCTATTTTACCGTGCTTTTTTTTTTTAATATACACCAGCGTCGGGCCCAGACTTCGCTAGCCAAAGCACAAAGGTGGACGTGGTGGCCGTGACCCTCGGCGGCATTTACGCCTCGACATTTCGATAAGGAAGTTCGCGGTTAGGCGAGAACAACGCCTTCCATCGCCGTCGCCGGACGGCAAGTGGGTTGTGTTCCGCTAGGGGAGGCCCGGGCACAAGAACCTGTACATCATGGACGGCGAGGCCGGGGGCTTCGCCGCCTAACCGAGGGGCCATGGTCCGACACCATGTGCAATTGGTCCTGCAACCGACACAACCCGGGAGGCGGCAGCTTCGCCATCTACATGGTCCACCCGAACGGCACCGGTCTGCGGAGGGTGGTGCAGAGCGGCGACGGTGGCGGACGAACCACCCTGGTTCAGCCGGACTCCAAGAACACAGTGTTCACCTCGGACTTCGCTGCCGTCTCGCGGAGCCCATCTCGAACCCGCACCATTACCAGCCCTACGGGAGATCTTCACCGTGAACATTGACGGGTCGAACGTTCGACGGCTGACGCACAACTCGTTCGAGGGGACGCCGGCATGGACGCCCTAGTTCCCCAAGCCTCAAGACGTCGGCGAGACGCTGCAGGCCTCCGGGAGGTGCGCGATCGAGGACTGCCACTGGCTCAACATAGAGGATGCCCAACCAGATGGCCTTGTGTCTGGTAAGAGCTGCTAAAATAAAATAAAAAAGCTCTGTCCTGATGAACTTAAGGAGAACATGTACTGTGCATCATGTGTGTATATAACTCTTTACATAGCACAAATCTACTGTGTAAATGTCCCTGCAGGATATGGCTGCCTGCCTGCTTACTACTGTACCTATATTTCCCAGGAATAACTGAATAAGGTCCTGTTCAGTGATGCCATGTTTTAAGGCAAATATGATCCGGCTTGCATTATCAGGTTATGAATGAAGATTTCTGGCCACCTTTATGGTACTAGGATATATTGATTAATTTGTCATTGTTGTAGCAATGCTACTGCTGCCTGCTAGTGCATGGAATGGGCAGAACTGAGCCAAGTTTATAAAGAAAATTTGAACTCTACTAGCTAACAAGAATTCTAATTTTACATTGATACACACAACATATACCTCACAGGCCAAGTAATATCTCAACGGCGCACCTCTACTGATGATCTAACAAACGACCTTCTCCACCATACCTGGAAGGCTCTACTAAGATTCGGGCATCCCGTGCCTCTGGATGCAAAGCTTGAAACCATTCTTGAATAAGCTCTGCTGCTGCTGCAGTGGAAGGGTGAGAAGGGCTTGCCCCAGATTCTCCTCCAACATTCTCACGTCGAGCCCTTTGGAGCACCTTTGAAGCCAACCGAAATCCACCAACATTGGACCGAACCATCCGTAGAACAACTGGCTCCTCAACTCGCCGGGGCACTGCACTTTCCCTTTCCCAAGTGCAATGAACACACTCGCTGATATCCGGCTTAGCTTGTACCTGAACATCGGTGATGCTTGATCATGCATTCTGATGAGTTCGTCTTGCTTAGCCCACAACTCAACGAACTCTTCTGCCATATCACTGTTTACAAGAATCTCGAATAGCCAGTTGAGGTTCTCAGTTTGCTTACTAACTCTTTCAATCATAGGCCTATTGTCTCTAACTTTCAATCTCTGGTCTGCACAGCATATTGTCTTTGAGTCTTCCTTAAAAGTTCCACCAGTAAGTTCAGACAAGAACAGCAAATCTCGTAAAGGTTCCCTTTGTTTAGTCCAGACAAATCCTTTTGATAGACCGAGCTTTTGCTTAGAAGACCATTGATCAAAGATTGCATCTCTTTCCTTGCACCATTGTTGGTGCTGCTGGTGACAGATTGGATGAGCTGAACTGTCAGGTCTTCTGAGCTGCTCCTGTATTGTGGTTGTAATCTTGCCAGTACATCTTTGGACACAGCATCATCAAAAGTGCATCTAACAAAGAGGTTCTTAAGCTTCTCTTCCACACTCTCATTCCATGGAACTGCTTCAATATACTCTAAACATGATTTGATTCCTCTGTCAAACATAATAGAGGAAGCAACCTGCAATCCAAAACATAATAGCATTTATCAGACCCATTACAAGATGTAACTGAGATTATATCGGGGATAAGAAACCAAGAAAAAATATGGCAAGAGTTAAATAGGTACACACGTGCATTGATAACAACGTTCAGCTATTAATATGGGCATCCGGAAACCTCTTAATGGGCTGGTACAATTGCTGAGCTATTCTGTAATTGGCATCTCGCTTTTTAACTGGACCACCGGGCCATACTGTGGTACAAGACGTTGTATATAAACAGTGCATAGTAACTGACCGCAGCTAAAGGATCAAACATGTGACACCAAAACAAATGTACTTTGTCCAAAGTAAAATTAGATTAGCAAAATAATCTATGCCGTGTACATCCTATACGGTTATACCAACTAATTTCAGTCACATAATTCAGAAGAAGCTTAGCCATGCGCCAACAAGATTGCTACTCTGCTAATATTTCCTTCTTTGATTAGAGTTTTCATGTCCTCATGCTGACATGCTACTGTAGTACTATCAATAGGTACTATCAATAGGGTCAAGTTCAGGAACTTAACTACCCTAGCATATAAGCAATCTAACATCATTCTTCCATAACTACACTCAACAGATAGAACTGCCACGATGACTGATTAAACAATGTGCCATATAGCAATTATGGAAGAATAATTTTTTTATTTAATTTGCAAACCTAGATGAAGTATAAGCACTATACTGAACTATAAGTTTGTTGCTTAGTTTGCAGCCTAAACTTGTTCAAAATAATCAACTAATGAATGCTCAAGGTGGTGCTACTATCTTCTCAATAAGGCTTCTTGCTGACGCCAGTTTCAGGTACTATCATTCACACTGCATATCTTGCACTCCAACAATGGTGTGAGTGCGAGTGTGCGACCCCTACCATAACAAATGTGGCTTCTAGCAAACTGCATAAGCTAGAAGATCAATACCATCTCAATGATTTTGACACACACATAAAACACATTAGTTGATAACCAAATCATCACCTCTAAAGACTAAAATATGTACTCAAAACTTTTTGTTGTTACATTAGCCTAGAATCCAAAAACAGCTACATCTGCAATTCTGCATACTAACAGAATAGGCAAACATGAACTTCACGCTTACAAATCTACCATGAAATCAGCGCAATCAAGCAACCAACCAATAAAATTGAACTGCATTAAACCTGCAATGTGCCTCGTACGAACACTATTTCCCCAATCACACGGCCATGGTCCACGTCTCAAAACTGAACCGGACAACAAAGAGGAAAACCAATGCATCTCACATTCTCACCTCGAGCACACCTATCGCTCGTGACACGCCGGCCCTGACGAGCCACCGCATGGCATCGGGCTCGAACATGAGCTCCACCGTCTCCTTGAATGCCTCCACGTTCTCCACCCCATCCACCTCAATCCTCTTGCCCCCGCCGCCGGCAGTGGCCTCTGGCGGCGCCATGGCGGCGAAGAAGGCGCTGCTCTCGCACAGCACCGTGGAGTCCAGCTCCATCACCACGCACCTCCCGTCCCTCCCTCGCAGGCATAGCCTCAGATCCATCCCCCTCCCCTCCTCCTCCTCCCGCACCGCCACGAACGGGACCAGCGCCGCCTGCTCCCTCGGCGCCTCCTCCTCCACGGCAGTCCCAACCGCCACCGCCGGCGAACCGTCGGGATCGATGGGGGAGACGCGGCCAGGGGAGAGGATCCGGCGGGGGTCGATGAGGCCCGCGAGCTTGGACGACGGCGAGCTATGGAAGGACGGCACCGAGGGCGACTTGGGCGGTAGCTTCCGGACGCCGCCGGCTCCTCCTACCGCAGCGGGGAGCGCCCGGTGCTCGGGGCTCTGCGGGGTGCCGGCGAACGGGCAGCACCAACCGCGAGGAAGCGCGGCGCCGCCGCGGCGGAGGTGGCGCTTCACATCGTCCGCCATATGGCCGGGGTGGTGCCGGCAGCGCGAGGTGGGGATCTAGGGTTTGGAGGCGGAGGTAGAGGTGGTCGCGGCCATGGGAGATTTCTTCACGCTGCTACCGAAACTGAGCTGTGTGAGGCGAGGGCGAGCTGTGTCCTGCGACTGCCTGCTACGGGGAATCGGAGGAAAATAATTGCTGCCGCGTGACGTGACGTCGTGAGGCTGCCCTACGAGGACGGACAGACGGACCACGGGTGGGAGGTTGTGGGGCCAATCTGCCGTTTCCTGGGTCCCACCTGGAAGCGATAGCGGTGTACGCTGGGTGTGGGAGGTGGCGCCTCGGACACCCATCCCTAGGGTGGCGGTGGGGATCCTCTGCGGTCGGACGCCACATGCGCGCTGAAACGTAAGGGGCACGTGGCGGATTCGGAGTGGGTGGACTTGGCGGGTAAGTAGTGGTGGGGAGCAGTCTCCGTACGATTAATATTAATTAAATACTAGTTATGTGCCCGTGCGTTGCAACGGAAAACCAAATAAAAGTGATGCATACTATCAAATATTATCTCAAACTGAATAATAAGTATCAACTTTTCTTACATCATCATATATCAAACAAAACATATATGTTCATACTCGTAAATAAATCAAGCATCATATTAGTAAAATATAACAATACTATATATACAATCATACAAAGGTACATATTTTTAGAAAAATTCCAAACCTACAGCTTCAAGTACATGAACCAAGAGCAATAAAGATTACGCCATACACGACCAAATTTTGTACTAACAAATGGCTAACATAATCAATGGTGATTACAGAAGAAACATAAATTTTAGCAACATCAAAGTACAAAACTAAAAGACATAGAACTGCAGATGATAGTAGAGGAACAATGGTAATACATTCCAAGTGGATGAAGGATTTTTTCCATTCATGGCATCCCATCAAGATATGTATAATAAAGTACATTTGCAAGACAATAATTGAATCAATTTAAGACGAGGTATTTAAGTTAATTTCTTGACAATACACAATGTTCCAATCACGATAACTATGTATTGTCATCAAATTAAGGCTAAATTGTTTCAAAGACAAGGAAAAATATATATCTAGAGAGAACAAAGATTTGTGAAGGATTTTATGACAAAGTGATTACTATATATTGTCATCAAATAATACCAAAGAAGTTGGGTTAAGTTCCTTCCAAAAATTGAATCAACGTGTAACACCAAACATGTATCTCTGAAAATCAAGCGGTGCTTCTGCGATGCTTAAGTATTGTTCGTTATTTCCAAGTGCAAATTTGGTTGAAGAATTCGCATTCATCATCAATTAAACTACATGAAGAGAATAAGGCATAATAACAGATAATGTCAAAGCCATGTGTCAAGGCGCGCAATAGGAAAAGTAGAAACATGTCCTCCACGATCTAAAATTAGGTTCTTTTCTATGCTTGGAACCATCTCATCGAGTTATAAAGTATAGGGCACCATCGTTGTATAATGCCACAAGCATGAAAGTTAAGCGAGTAAGGTGCATGAAGATAAGAACAAACTATTTGCACCATTCTCTTTTTTTGCATGATTTAAAAGAACAAACTGCTTGGCATCGATTCTCTATTAACATCCAAAGTTATAATGAATGAGTGTCACGCAGCTTGGAGATTGATATGGTAAAATAAGAGTTTTGTGCACTATGGATACCAACAGAAAGTTGTAGATAATAAATCGATTTATTGAACCCCAAAGCAACTAAGGGATTAGTGCTACCATAAAACATCGTGGAGAGCCTTGATAAAGCAATGAAATTGTCTCTGGTTGTGGCTTCCTTCTTCGTGCATGCATTATGATTAGATAGGCGCGCGACGCCTTAAGCTTTTACGGTCAAACTTAGCTAAGCCATGAAACCTAAACCAACGAAGTATTAAAGAAGGAAAAAAGGGAAGCAGGTAAGGTCAATTGTTTGATTAAAGAACAAGTTGTAATCATTAGTTGTAATTAACTTCTTTAAATTTATTTTTTTATGACATATAAGGCTTCTTTCTAAGATTCCACTTCCACATTATTAACAAACTTGTATAGTAGTATGCAAACCAAAAATAAATGCTTATTTTGTTCATAGTTCTTATGGCTCCACTGTTTCTGTGTATCTTGATTAGGCAAGCAGGTAATAAATATAAACAGATCTCATGCAAAATAATTCAGCAAACTTAGCATCATCTAATAGTGGTTCATGCTATTATAGAATTGGCTAAATCCTATCACCTTTTGGCGCGACCATGAAGTAGCGCCTCATCGGTCCGACCTCGCTAAACACCTCCTCGAGTTACACAATACAAAGCATATCTCACATTGTAAATCCAAAGCACTTGCCTCCAAGACTCTAAGTCAGTAATTCGTAAGGGTTAGGAGGAGCTCGCGCTACGTCGAAAGACTTGAAGGTGTAGGGCGGGTTGGAGACGAAGACGGTGGAGGGCTGTGCCCTCCAAAGACCGTCGTGGGTGGCGCCATCGCGGGCTCTGCGCGGCCGTCGCTGGACCGCCTGATGCTCAAGCGAAGAGGCCATGGCGCTGGCTGGCGCTTCTCGGAGTGAGGCGCGCGAGGCGGCGACGGAATGGTCGCCGCGAAGGCGGGCGACGGAGGCGTGTCGGCGCGAGGTCAAGGCTGCGCGTCGGGTCGATGAGTGGAGCCGCACACCGGGATGGCGGCAGGTCTCTCGATGGTGGCGAGGCGGGGCGTCATCGGCAGCGTCGGGGAAGAGGTTCTCGCGAGCTCGCGGGAGGCGAGGGGCGGCGGCGGGGCGAGGGGGAGGCGGGGGGAGAGCGAGGGGAGGCGGATCGGGCGGCGGGAAAGCGAGGGGATGTGGCGACACGGGGTGGGAGGAGGCGGGGCGGCGGGAGAGCGAGGGGAGGCGGCGGCAAAGCGGCGGCGGGCGGCGGGGGAGGGGAGGAGGACGGCGGGGCGGGGGGAAGGAGAGGAGAGGCGGCGGGAGAGCGGCGGGGCGGGGGAGACCGGGAGGGGAGGCGGCGGGGGTAGAGGGAGGAGCGATGGGGAGGAGGCGGCGGGGAGGGGAAGAGGGGCGGCCGGGAGGGGGAGGAGGAGGGCGGCGGTTGGAGGGTTTTAGGGTTGGCTGGGTGGCGGGAGGGGGAGGGAAGATCCGACGGTCCAGATTGGATGGAGGCTTCGGCAACCACCAACTCCTTCTTTTATAATAGTAAAGATAATTAACGCTAATTACGATAAATAATTAGTGCCCAGCCGGCTTGCTACCACACACACTTGGGAGCTTGGAAGGCGGCTTTCCGGGCCTTTCTAGCTTAGTAGATACATAAAAGATATTAAATATGTAAAAATGGATATCAAAAGTTAAATTAAAAAAAGATACAGTACCATATGTGTGAACAGGTATGATAATTGTACTCTCTTTCAGTGGCGGACCCAAGATTTTACGAAAGCGTATGCCACGCCAAAATTTTTATATGCAATTCGGTAAAATCATTTGCCAACTCGGTAAATAATTGTAAAATTTGCGTATTAACTCCGGATTGTTTTTAAAAAACTCTTTATAAATCATCCACCATGAACCAAATATGCGTTTTAACACGGGCTTGTGTGGTTAGGCTTCGACTGTATTCAATTCCTTCGGATTGGCAAGGACTTTAATTCATTTACCTACCAATCGAAGGAATTGGGTGTAATCCCATGCATCCAGACAAGCCCGATGGAGCTATAAGATCCCTCCGTTGCATTCATTGTCTCAGCTCTCCACACCAAACTCACAATCACCAAACTAAAAAGAGGCATGAACACACCAAACAAAACTGGCATTCTTGTGTGCAATTCTACGGAGTGGTAGTTTAAATGCCACTCTAGAAGACCAAACATGAAAATTCAAGTGCGGATAGCAGCTAAAAACTGGCTTAAAGCATGCGGAGCATCTTACAGGCATTTCCGCAAACACCAAGTGTGCACCGCAGCCGCTCCCGGTAGAAACTTCTTCTTCGATTGGGACTTCAAGAGTCTGATCCATAGAGAACGAGATAATGTTTCAAATTGTTAAACAATGTTAGCTACATGGTAGAAACGACACATTGGCGAAATCAAATTTCACAAAGCCAACCCACCATGGACAGAACAACGCACTCCAGCGCATGGCTATAGAGGAAGACATGGATAAAGTTCATCGGCTCAGCCCCACTCTCGTAATCCACGTACAGATCTTGCAGCGCGCACCATTTCCTACGCGATCACGCAATGCAACCCAAAACCTTGGCCGCACAAGACCAAAGATGCTCACCAGGTCTTGATTCGGATCGTCCGCGTGCTACGGCAGTGCGGCTCTCGCATCGCCGCGACCGCACGCTAGGTCTCCTTGAGCGCGACGAGCCACCGGCGCAGCAGCTACACCCTCTCCTCCCCAGGAGAGCGCCGCCTGATGCGGTCGTTGATGAGCCTGGCGCCGCCCGCGACGGCCTGGCCGGCTGGCGACGTGGTGGACGATGGTGTCGAGAGAGGTGCGGACGGTGCGGGTGAGGAGGGAATTGCGGGCTGCGGCCGCTGCTTGCCTCCACCGCACAGTGCACCGCATTGCGGAGCCACGACATTGCTAGCTCCCGCTACAACCTACCGGTCTCTCCCCTTTGCGCGACGCCGAAGGCTGGGCCCTAGGGTATGCCGTTGTTCACCCGGCATACCCTGTGGGTCCGCCTCTGCTCTCTTTAGATTAGTAGTAGCTACTCGGGAGAGACGTACCGTAGTATACGAACTCGTGGAGACAAATTACCGGAGAAAAAAAAAACAGTGCAGACAAATTGTTATCAAGAGAACTGACACAGGGACTCTACTTCCCTGTATGTTTCCACCGGTGTTTCCGTTCGATGGACGCCGGAGATTTCCAAAGGTGAAACCGCGCCTTCTCCTTCATAATAAAAACTCGGTGCTTCAGGCGAGCACTAATGTTGGCATCGGGTCAGGCGAGCAGCGATCTTTCCATGCAGTTCGTATAGGGGAACATATGATATAGGGAGGCTGCATCCTGACTGACAAGACACGGAGGAGGATGTTGGCCGTGAATGGTGCCATTATCCTTACGAAGAACTGACAGAGAAATACTGTACGCCAACGACCAACTTCATTTGTCAACTTGGCGTTGTGATCCACTAGCATCTTGCCATCGTATCCGTTGTAGTACGACGCAATCTACCGACGCCCTTGTGTCTTGGGTGCACTCCCTGGCTACACTTTTGCTGAGGGCTAAGATGGAAGAGCAATCGTGGGTGAGGTTGTTTCCTCGGCCATGTATCTCGCATCAAAGCCCCTTGGAGCTGTGGGGGTAGACTTGGCTTTGGGGGCGACCGTCACAACCTTCGCCTCGCGTTGTGCCGCATCTTCTTCCACCCTGGCGTACTCCTTCATCTTGTCAAAGAGTTTGGCTACCGACTTTGTGGGTTTCTGCACGTTGTATTCAACGAGGGGGCCCTTCTAGAGACCTCAAATGGCATCATTGATGATAGCCGTGTTGTAAACGTCCTTCACCTGGCAGCGAACCTTCGCAAAGCATTAGAAGTAGACCCTTAGCTTCTCCCCTGGCTCCTACCTTACTGTGAAGAGTTGGTTAGCGTTGACCTGCTCCATATAGTTGCCTTGAAAGTTATTGTGTATGAGATTTTAGATTTGTTCCTATGCATATACAGAGCCGGGAGTGATGGTAAAAAGCCAGGAAAGCATCACTCCCTACAGGGCAAGGGGCAACCCCTTTGCCTTCGTTAAGTTATCACCTCCTACCGCCTTGATTTCCATCTCGTAGACGCGCAAAAACTCATGAGGGTCGATCTCGCCCTTGTACAGGTCTACCATAGGCATTTTGAAGTCCTTCAGCCAGGCACTTTGTTGCAAGCCTATGGAGAGGGGGGACTCTGGGTCCACCCGTCGAGAGTTGTTGCGGGCTCCTACGTGGGCCTAGCAACCCTCCATGCCTTTCGCGGTTGCCTCCGCTGCTACCACAACGGGCATCAGCTGGCTCCGGCTTTCCTGCAACTCGCGTATGGCTCTTCGCAAGTCCACCAATTCTTGTTGCAGCGTCCCATAGATCGTCTCAAGGGCGCCTCCACCCACATTCATTATAGGAGGGTGGGCGCCCTCCGCCCCTTGTATGGTGATGGTGACAGTGTCAATGCCAATACTAGTCCCAAAGTCATAGTTGGCCGCCGCCATCGAGGCCTCCACTCGTGGTGCTTCCTACCCCACTGTTAGTGCAGTCATCAAAGGACCTTGTTCATTGCTCGTCGTTGCCCCCCATGTCGTTGCGTCGGTGCGCCGTTGCCACAAGGGCAAGGGTCCCTCATAGACCACCTTTGTTGCTCTCGCTGTGGCAACTTTGGAGGTAGTGTTTCTTTTTCACTTGAGGGTCAACACCGTCGCCTTTTTTAGGGTCGATGTCGCCACCTTCTTCAGTGCCATGGCGTCTGAACGCTCTTACCTTGGCTCACAGCTTCTACGTCGTCGCCTTTTTTTTTGTATTTTTCTAGTTTTTTGCTTTTTTTTCCCCTCTTATTCTTTTACATTGACCGTATTGATATAACATCTTTTATTTAATTATACAGAATAAATTAATAACAATTACAGTACAAAATAAACCATAAGTTCTGACTTATAAGCCACTTCAAAGCAGGCCTAGGACCGGCCGTTGTGAATAGGTTGATGCAATTGAGAGGAGGTAACGAAATCAAATCTTGACAATTAGGCCCTGTTTAAATAGTTTTGTGACTTTTGGTTATGACTTTTTGCTATTTTTGCTAAAATTGTGATGTAACAACGGTTAACTTTTTGTAAGGTATTTAATTAAACAAAAATAAATAAATAAATAAATAAAACACCATTATATCTCTATAGATAATTTAAAGAAAAAAGAAGAAAAAAAACAAAATACCTCGTTAAGAAACCAGTCTGTTTCAAATGATTTTTAGCCTTTGTTTGGAATCGGGCCTTAAACCCACACAACACGGGTGCAACTCTCGTTGTTTATACTAAAATCACAAAGCCATTTTTAGTGACCAAATCAACTCTCGTTCACACTAAATCACACTCCACATATATTGATGTGCCATCAACGGATTGATTATTGAAGTACACTAACGTGCATGCTGCAACAAGTTCACATGACGAAAAATTTATTGCCGGTCACAAAACCATCATTTAAAGACGGAGCTTACAGAGCTCTTGCAGTGCTCAGCCATGGGTCATCAGACCACAATTGCAATAGTTTTGCCGGACGAGCAAGGAAAAAATCAGGCACATGCTAACTTTTGAGGTAATACTATAACCAGAAGTGGTGACATCAGACATGAAACAACTAGTTCAGCAACACTCCAAAACTCCAGCAAGATGGACTGATCCGAGTATGCAACGAACAGTGTTTACTTGTCTTCTCCCTGATGAAAGAAATGTAAAGAGGGCATCAATACAAATATTATATATATACACACACCGTTGGTGTTGTTATACCACTTTATCTATTTGAACATACTCTAATAATGATTATATGATACTCCAAAGTGAATTTTATAAAAAATTTCATCAAAATCCACTTTTTATAGCACAATTTGTGTATATACTCCTTTATATATGAAAAAGTATATATAGCAAAAAATAATGAAAAATTTTCAACCAAATCATGTTGAAGTATCTTAGAATTAATATTCAAGTATACTAAAAGTGATAAAAATGAATAAAATATTCGTTTACGTTGTATATTAGAAGTGAAAGTATGTACTCTCGAGAGTGTGTATATACATATGTACATTATATATATGTATACAACTATACATACATATATATACGGCTGCATTATTTTGCGCACTGTGTGTGCCGAAAAATTATTATCGTGTATGAGTGAAGTTACTGTCAAATACATAGAGTTATTGCCAGTTGTGTAGTGTACAACTAATAGTAAGTTTACATGTGTTTGATAGAAATTTCACTCATGCACAACAGTAACTTTTTGGCGCGTATTCTACACCTGCACGCCAAGAAAGCACCGATACAGCACTGTAGCGACGTACCCGTACGCGATACATATCCGATACGGCGATACGGCCCGATACGCGGCGATACGGTATCGGTGGAGTATCGGGGAATTTTGGCCCAAAAAAATTAAAACATACGCTGATACGTGAGCGATACAGCAGGATACAGGAGCGATACAGCGGCCTAACTCAATTCCGGCCCAAATGGAGACGGCCCAGCGAGATCCCAATGGGAATAAAACCAACAGCAGCCGCCGCCGCTCGCTCGCTCGCTCGCTCGGCGGCGCGCTAAACGCCGAACCTAATCCCGCCGCTTCCCAAGCGGATCCGCGTCGATCCGTCGGCTCGTCCTCCGCCGCCATCGCGAGGCCATCGCCATCCGCCGTCGATCCCTTCGCCACTGGCCGGAGGCCACCGACCATCCTCCGTCGATTCCGTCGCCTCTCCCAGCTCGTGGTGATCCGCCGCCCCTCGCCCTCCGCGCCATCGCCGAGGCCGCGACCATCCGCCGTCGATCCCGTCGCCTCTTCCAGTTTGTGGTGATCCGCCGCCTCTCCCTCGCTGCAGTCACCTGGAGGTCGCCGATCCCGTCGCCGATCCCATCGCCTGGAGGTCCGCCGCCTCTTCCTCGCTGCAGCTGCCGCTCCTGATCCCCTCTCCCTCGCTGCAGTGAACTGGTGACTGGTGAGTTAGCCGATCCCGATCCATTTGATGATTGATGAACTGATGAACTTATTACTTGTCGTGTATTACTATCTTATGCTCATTAAGTGTAGTAGTGCTCCATTTGTTATTTGCACTAGTGGTAGTAATGCTCCATTTTACTGGTGGTAGTAATGCTACATTTGTCATATAGGGATGGCAAGTGCAAATACTTCAATGGATAGCACTGGTACTGGTGGTAGTAGTGTCAATTCGTCTGCTCCAATAGAGAATGATAACCATAGATTTCCCCTATGGAATCATGTTAAAGTAATTGAGAAAACCAGTGGTCAACTTGGAGGAAATGCAAGATCAGAATGCCGATATTGTGATCATATTATACCTGGGAGCTATTCTAGAGTGAAAGATCATTTGTTGAAGATTTTAGGGCAAGGTGTTAAGGTTTGTCATAAGGTGACAGTTCCTATCCTTGAGCAACTTTGCAATGAAGTTGCTGCAGCTGATGCAGCCGCTAGTATGAGTGCCCCCAAGAGTGTTCCTATGCCAGTGTACTCTCATTCTCATGTAAACCTTTCCGAAGCCACGACATCAAAGAGAAGAAAGCATCAGGCAGGGATTGTAGAAAGTTTTCACGTCGAACTTCGCCAGATGGCTAATGCTCTTATTGCAAGAATATTCTACACCGGAGGTTTGCACTTTGCATCTTATTATTCTCAAATTTCACTTCTCAACTTGTACTCATGTCAACTAATTCTTGCTAAAATGTTTTAGGCATCCCCTTCAACTTGGCAAGAAACCCAAATTATCGAGCCTCTTATAATTTTATTGCAAACAACAATATGGGTGGATATGTACCTCCGGGATACAACATGTTGAGGACAACTCTCCTCCAACAAGAGAAGAGCAATGTTGAGAAGTTGTTGGAGCCTATCAAGACCACATGGCCCTTGAAAGGAGTAACTATTGCATCTGATGGGTGGACGGATGCTCAGAGGCGACCACTAATCAACTTAGCTATAACAGAGAGTGGACCAATGTTCCTGAGAGGAATTAACATCGAAGGAGAGGTAAAGAAAAAGGAATACATGCCGAGAAGTTGATTGCCGTGATTGAAGAAGTTGGAGCAAAGAATGTGGTCCAAGTGATCACAGACAATGCTGCAAATTGCAAAGCTGCTGGGATGATCGTTGAACAGAGGTACAATCACATATTTTGGACTCCATGTGTTGTTCACACATTGAACTTGGCATTGAAGAACATATGTTATGCAAGGAACAATGTTGGTGAAAATGACGAACTCATGTGGATAAGTGAGATTGCAGAGGATGCCACCATGATCAAGAATTTTATCATGAATCACGGCATGAGATTGTCAATGTTCAATGAGTTTAGTAAGCTCAGGTTTCTTGCTATTGCTGATACACGATTTGCATCTGTAATTGTCATGTTGAAGAGGCTTCTTCTTCTCAAGGAACCACTTGTGCTAATGATTGTTAGCGATAAATGGGCTGCATATAGGGAGGATGATGTCGGCAAAGCACAATTTGTGAAAGATAAGATTCTTAATGATGTGTGGTGGGATAAAATCAAATTCATCCTTGATTTCACCGAGCCCATTTATTCAATGCTACAGGCAGCCGACACCAACAAGCCATGTCTCCATTTGATATATGAGATGTGGGACAGCATGATAGAGAAGGTGAAAGCTAGCATCTATCGATATGAAGGAAAGGAGCTGCATGAAGATTCTATCTTTTATAACATTGTTCATGCCATTTTAGTAGATCGGTGGGGCAAAAGCAATACCCCTCTCCATTGTTTAGCACACTCATTAAATCCGAGGTAAAAATCCACTATTCTTTCCTTATCATTTCATCCCCACTTTCTTCACTTGATATTTTTGATTTGTCATTTATGTCTTCATAGGTACTATAGTCCGAATTGGCTTTCTCAAGCTTCTAACCGTGTACCCCCCATGAGGACATTAAAATTTCAGAAATGAGGAACAAATGCTTTCGAAAGTTTTTTCCTATTACCGAGGACCTGAGAAAAATTAAGCAACAATTTGCAGATTTTTCTCTCTTTGAGAAAGGCTACGATGATTTCGATTCAATTGAAGATAGAGCTCATCTTGAACCAAAGCAATTGTGGGGTATTTATGGAGTTAGGACTCCAGAGCTGAAAACATTAGCTCTCAAGTTACTTGGACAACCATCTTCTTCTTGTTGTTGTGAAAGAAATTGGAGTACCTATGGTTTTATCCATAGCATAAGGAGAAATAGGCTCACGCCTGAACGTGCTGAGGATTTAGTGTTCGTGCACAACAACTTGCATCTCTTATCAAGAAACTCTAATGATTATTCCACGGGGCCAACCCAAATGTGGGATATTGGGGGAGATGCCTTTTGAGTCCTTTGATGATGTTGGCGTTCTTGAAGCAGCTGAGCTCTCATTAGATGAGCCAGAATTTGAGGGGTTTATATGTGGAGACGAGGAAGGACAATGAGCAATTGTGCATCCAAGTTTTTTCAGTCCTATTAGTATTTTGTATGGTGCAACCTTGGAACAATTACATTTAGCCTTATGCCTTGCAAGTTGTAACCTTAACATATTCTCTATCAACCTATGTTATGTTATATTGCAAAGAATGTTATCTAATTGGCTAATTCTCTATGATCTATTATTTACTTGTTCACTAATATGAGGTCATACTTTTGTTTGTTTAGGTCAAATCATGGATTACAAGAAATCTTGCAACTGAGATTAAGAGTTGTGAAACTGCCAACTACCAAGTGGTATGCCATTCAAACTTTGCAATTTTTATTTTCTTTCATTACTAGCCAAGTATTGATAAAATGATAGTTATACCATTGGAAACCTGTTTACAATTTGTTTATTTTCAATATATATATATATATATATATATATAGCCTCTTTTCTACACTCAGGTGTAATTACACCCTATATCATATCTCATACCATAGGAAGTATCTCACGTAACGGAGGGTATGTACGTGTAGTATACGAGTATTTAAGATCATCTAGGTGGTATGAACAATTTTTCAAAAGTAATATGTATATTTTTTTGACATACTCCTTTTTATGTGCGTATATGAAGGTATTTACAAAATACGCTAAAAACTATGGATTTTCTTGCAATTTTTTTCATGTGGTTCACATTGAAGTATCTTATAATTAGTATACGAGTATATTCAAAGTGATAAAGGAGTATTTCAAGTTTGTTTAGGTGGTATATTAGAGGTGGGTGTAATTACACCTGGGTGTAGAAAGTATTTTTCCTATATATATATATAACACTATTGCATTTCACAAGGAACAATTTTGCTACTTGAATCCTACAAGTTCTTTGTTTATGAGATATAATCATGAGAGCCTTTAAAGATGATCTTTAAGAGCAGTACTTTCACCCGAAGACAGTAATTCATGTCATCCAAAAATATCATCATAACTATTAACGAGGATCTTAAAAAGCAGTGGTTTCACCAAAGGATACAGATACCCTTCCTCATACCAGGATACTGCTTTAAAACTAACCCCAGATTGGCGAAAACATGACTACCATGACTCATTTTGATGGACATTGAATTAAGAAAACTTTGCTGCTTGGGAAGAAAAGGTACCACTATTGAAATGCAAGTGGTGACTCAGCTACAGCTATAGGGTAGGATTTTTTTTCCGCTGTGCTTTATGGTTTTTGGCTTATGATTTTTAAATTCTGTGTATTCGTGTGAGAGATTATAAAGAAAGAGATAATCACATGCGATTTTAGTCAGTATAACTGAAGTCAGTACAGTATCTACTACAATCGACTTGTAGATCTTATCTTAAAAAGATGCACCATTTGAAAGCAAGTTATGTAACTCGTACATAAACCATAAGCCATAAGTGGATTCAAACCCACCTACTCCTAACCACATCGCATTCGTATAAGTTGATTGTAGTACACACTGTAGCAACTTCATTTATATTGGTCAAAACCGTATTCGAGTTTCTGTTACTCCGTATTCTCTCACGAACAGTCCAAAAGTCATAAGTCACAACTAAAAACTCTAAACCGAAGCCGAAAAGAACAGACCCTAATAACAGGATTGGCGTGTAATATCTCTGCAATTGCCAACAGTGGGGAGCTTAGGAAAACACATCCATAACGCCTTAATGTACACTAAACCAGTTGCTTTCAGAAGAGAATCTATCCTTCCTTCTGGGTTACCAACATACAGTGCCTTCTGTGTGCCTTAATGTTTAGTTCATAGTTGAAATGATTTCCATCCATAAATGGGGATGAATTTAGTGGTCAGGCTATCATGACTTAAGAAAGAGTATAAATTGTTTTTTAGAAACATAAAGAGGTGGTAACTATAGCATAAACTACCAGGATGAAGGCATGATGCGGTCAAGTAAAAAAAGAGCACCATATTGGGCAATTTGGAAACAGACTGCAATTAATATACTGATGATAAGTTTAATCAATCAGCAAAAACTAACTAAAATTAAGGGGAAATGAGAAAGCAATTACTTCAGAATGAGCAGAAGGAACAATCGAAACTTTTGGCGACCATTTTGGAGGAGAACCATTGAATATGTATGAGCATTCAGTGTACGCAGCCCCTATCCCCACACCAGCTCCAAGTGCAACTGACGCCCAGCGGGTTGTTGGGCTACCTGTATAAAACATCACAGATCAAACATGTACACGAATGTAAATTTGGTAGCAGTTACTTCAAGCTGTGTAAATTTACTTCTTTTGTAAGTTGTGTTTCTCTGCATATGCCAATTCCCATTGACTCAGGAGTCAACAAGACTACAACAAACTTGAGAATACTAATGGAAAAATATATTATTAGTTGCTACACATGCTCACAAATTATGGAGGGTGATACACTGATATGGAAAGTAGCCATAGGTAAACTAATTCAGATGCAAAAAAAAAAAGAAAAGTACACACTACACAGTAGACAAATTGCATTGTTTAAATAACTTCTGGAAATCAACATTCATCCCGAACGTAAGTAAAAAAACTACACACTATTCAACAAAACAGAAAACATCAATGGCCAATCCCTTCAAGATTGAGATTGACCCGGGATACTGCACCTACATACTATAATTGATTTGCATCGTTATTAGAAAAGTGGCTCCACATGGAAACTTTACTCACACCAACTAAAGTCACCAATTAAAATGTGGGTTCTTTTCGGCTGTAGCTTATGACTTATGATTGCGGCCATGGTTGTCACGGCGGGGTCGGCGACCACGGCGAGCGAGGAGCATCTGGACGCCTAGGCGCTCGCCTGGCTCTGCATGTTGGCTTCGCTCCGCATGAGTGGTCGCCGCTCCGCTCCGCATGTTATAAGTTAGCTCCGTTCCGCAGTCCGCATATATGCTCCGCAAGTCCGCTATCTCCCTCCCGCATATCGCTCGGTCGCTCCGCTCTCTCCCTCCCCCGCCTCCCCTCTCCCCCACCCCTCCCCGCCGCCGCCTCCCCCCGCCTCCCCTCTCCCTGGCGTCTCTTCCCCGGCGCCTCCTCCCCTCCCCAGCGCCTCCCCCCTCCCTGGCGCCTCCTCCCACCGCAGATCGGCATCGGCGGCGGGAGACAGCCGCAGATCAGCATCAGCGGCGGGAGTAGGCCACAGATCGGCTCTAGCGGCGGGACAAAGCCACAGATTGGCGCCGGCAGCGGAAGCGGCCGCAGACCGGCGCCGCCGGTGGGAGATCTCCTGGGTGAATAGCCTCGGCGTCCACCTTCGGCCGCCAGGACGACTTGGCGTCGCCTAGGCGACGCCGTGACAACCATGGTTGCGGCTAATGGCTTTTGGCCCTAATACGTGCGTTTGTGCAAATGAAAAGAATGCCGATAAGTTGAAAAGCCACTTCGAAAAGGTTGTCCCAGTAAACCGTTTCAAAAAGACGGAGGAGAAGTTGTCCCGTTTGTTTGTTCGGGGGAAGATATAAACCATAAGTTGAAAAGAAGAGGGCCAAAGTTCATCACAAACCTAGCAAGCAATTTAACCACAGCTAACATTCTTCCTACAATGAATGACAAGGAGATCTAAACAAGGCTTCAACATCCTCACACATTCCATTTCGTTTTCTCATTTTGCAGCCTAATTAATCAGTGTGCTATCGATGCCATACAGTAAGTCAGTAAATTAAATTATTCAGTGCGCCAGCATACAGTAAATTAAACCTAAAGGAATTTTCGCTTGAGGCATCTGACTTTAGAAACTCAATTCCGTCAAATGTGGTATTCGAATCACACGAGAAAGCACGAAATAATTACTCCACAATATCCTAAAGCAACCAGTTCCAACATAAAGCGCATTAATCCCTAAGGTATGAAGGGAAGAGCAACCTACATAGCATGTCCCGCATCAGATTAGGCCAATCGAAATGGAACAAGAGCATCCACAGTAACCCTAAACCAACAGATATATAGAGCAACCCAACACCGAAATACGAAGCATGCCGCATACAGATCTCACGAGATAAAGGCAATGGCAAGGTAAATCGGGGTTAGGGGGTTCCGTACGGAAGAGGAGGAGGCCCGCGAAGGCGCCGGCGAGGGAGGAGTAGGCGACGCGGCGGATGGAGAGGTCGAGGCACGCGTCCCACTTGGCGTCCAGGTCGTACCGCGGCGGGATCCCCGACTTCGGGGGCGGAGAAAGCGACGGCGGGGGGGCGGCGGCGTTCTCGTGAGACTCCGCCATGGGGAAGGGTTTCGCGACACGAGGGGAGAGCCGACGCGAACCCGGGGAGTTGGAGATGGGGAGGAGGTTGGATGCTGGGCCGGGCTTGTTGGATTCATGGGTTTGGGTGCCGTGCTTTTCAAAAGGCTATGGGCCGATGCGGTGCCGTGGTTTGGTTTCATGGGTTGGGTGCCGTGCTTTTCAAAAGGCTATGGGCACAGCTCACGTATAGCTCCGCCACCGCTATGATGCTTCTAATGTTTCTTGCTAACAAGTTCTAACATATCTAATGAGTGTTGCTAGCAAGTGTTTAAGGAAGCTTTTCTGCCCAAAAAAAGTGTTAAAGGAAGCTTAGAGTTAGTTTTTCCATGATGTGCTAGTATGTAAACGGCAAAGTTTTGTTTATTTCCTTTCTACAGCTTAGTATTAACATTGTGTCATCGTTTTTTTTTTTGTGTTAAGACGTTAGATGTTATTTAAATGCTGAGAACGTAGAATGTTAAGACGTTAGAGTGTACACAATTTCTACTTCCAGATTTTAAAATTGCAACATGCTTTTCTTTTCTGTGTTTTACAACTGCTGGAAGCCCGAAATTTACAGTATACGAACACCACTACTATAAAAAAGTTTATATTAGACGTCTCATCACAGACAGTTCATAAAAACTATTTGTATTAAATGCAATCACAGACGGTTTTTGTGATATGTTTCCCGTCTCACACACCTCTAAAATTTCATAATTTTCCGCCTGAGTTCGAGTAGGATTCCGTTTTGACACACCTTCAGTAAAATAGGCATAACTTTGCATACGGTGTCCATTTTTGACGTTTTTAAACTTGTTGGAAAGCTAACGACGAGCCCTCGAAGACCCCCAAAATCGGCCATTTGTAGCCTCAAATTTGAATTGTAAGTTTTTTATTTCTCTTTTTGCCAAAATTTTCAATCTTTCCTTCGAAATTTGGGGTTTATCTCAACTGCAAAGTTGTAGATCTCGTCGAAATCTTTCAAATGAGTATATATAAGCCATATAGAATTTTGTTATTTCATATTTTGAGACTAGTTATTTATATTGTATTGGTATATATAACCAATATCGCAGACGATTCGTGGTTCAAACCGTCTATAATACCATTATAGACGATTTTTACCAAGAACCGTCTGTGATAATTTGTTCCCTAACCACTGGGCCCGTCAATCCTCCTCAACCTAATTCCAACCAATATAAATCGACCAACCCACACCTTACGGATTATAGCTCTTCCTCCTCTATAAATACTCACACGAACCCATCCGCTCTCTCCCTTCAAATGCGTCTTAAGCTTTCTCCCTCTATTGTTTCTTATAGTATTTGATTCTGTTAGGTTTAGGTCTCTATCGTAGCCTCCATTGTTGCTACTTTGTTGGGTTTAGAGCTGTCCGGGAGCTTACAGTGAGGCGGCCGCTAAGAAGGCCTACCCGAGCTGCATCAGGGATGAGCTTTCATTAGGATCTTTGATTCTTCTATTTTCTTTCTTCTCTGTTGCTCGATTTGTAATGGAAATGAAATGTTATCTGCTATTATAATGGTGGATTGTAGTTCTGTGATGTTGTAATGGTGGATTGTAATATAAATATAATGTTGTAATATAAATGGAATGTTCTTACTATGTTTGTTGTCGTATTTGCTTGTTTTCAAATGGCATAGCTAATATTTCTTGAGGCTAATTCAAAAATAGAAAAAATTTAGGTATAGAATGAACTGTCAGTCTGTCACAGACGATTTTGTAGTATAAATCGTCTGTGAATAACATCATAGATGGTTCTATATATAGAACTGTCTGTGATATGTGAGTATCACAGACAGTTTTTTGTTAGAATCGTCTGTGATAGTATTTTTCACAGACGGTTCTAGTTACAAGCCGTTTGTATTGTATTCATCACAGACGACTCACAAACCGTCTGTGATAATCTTTGATTATCACTGACCCATAAATTTAGACGGTTCAGAAAACCGTCTGTGATGACGTTTTTGAACCGTTTGTAATGATAATTTCTATAGTAGTACGTTGAGATCAATCTCACCATGTCTCTTTGGTAAGCAACTAGCAAGTTCCAAGTAAAATTTGTAATGAATCCTTTCTATAAAAATTTCTACCACTTAAAAGAAGTTAGTGATGTCTTCTCTTCTCAGTAAAGAGAATTGTGCCGACATGTGTGCCCACCGACATCCCCTCGCGGGTGTGTAATTTGTGAATACCTGCGAAAATGGGAGAAGGAAACGTTGCAAACAAACTCTCAAACTTGCCTCCATCTCAGCTGCTCTCCACCCAGAGCAAGAACTCAACACGCACGCAACAACGGAGGCCGAGGGCAAGGAGTTGGCGATCAAGAGCGCTCAGGACATGCCGGCCATGGTGGTTGCCGCACTCGACGGCATCTTGGAGCATGTTGCAGAGCGCCGACGACACAGTGTCAACGGCGGATTAGTATATTGGTGTCACGATCGAGTAAGAGATCAATTTATATGCAGTGTACGACTGTACGTACATACGGTCGTTTTCTTTATTGCTATATGGTGGTCTATAATCGGAAATATCCAAAGTAACTTGGTGTGAGGCATGCTCTTGTTGATTAAGATTTAAGAATCTTATGGTCTGATCATATTGACCGTGTCTAATGGTTTTTGATCATGGTTGATGATTTTTATCTAAAAATAAATAGTAGTGTCTGAAAGAAATAGTTTTTAAAAAGAGAGCGCAAGCGGTGAGAAAAGTGACAGAGAGATAAGTGCGTGAGACAAGTGAGAGAAATATGGTGTATGATGCGTCTGTGTCCTCTGTTTTATCTCCAAAACGAGATAGAAGCGAGAGAAGTGAAAAAAAACTATTTCGAGAAGTCAAGTATTCATATTAGCTTCTAACTTTTTTAAACAGAAATCAATATAAATAGACTCTTAGTTGATAAAGTATTGCCACACCACGTGGAGTACATGCCTATAGGTTAACACGAGCAACAGTGGAGCCCAATTTGGCCATAGGTGATAGGTCATAGGTGGAGTGACGTGAGGACGATGGCCAGGGCAGAGCTTGGGCGCGTGGGCGTTTAACAATTTAAAAAAGTTGAACCTCCAAAAAATAGGAAGGGAGAAATAAAAACGTCGACAGCAGGATTCGAACCTGCGCAGGCAAAGCCCAACAGATTTCGAGTCTGTCTCCTTAACCACTCGGACATATCGACTTTGAGGTTGTAGCGGCATTAAGTTTTAACTAACGTTTGTTGAGTACATGGCCCGCTGAACTCATGCACAGACTACAGAGCTCGAAAGTATTTCAGAAAAGGAGATGGATACAGGGGCGGACCGAGAGAAGGATAAATGGGGGTCGAGGCCTCCACTTAATTTTAAATTTGTAGTGAAGTAATCAAATGTTTTAGTACTTGGCCCCCACTCGAGCGACTTCGATGTCTAGATCTACTACGGCGTGGGTTGAGTGCCCCCACTCAGTTTTTGTGCTGGATCCGCCCCTGGATGGATAGATCTTAATTTAACACTACGGCTGGACCAGCCAAACACGACACAGCAGGAAAGCTTCAGATGCTCTAGTTTCAATCAAGTAATGACGATCCAAGGTCCCATATGGCCATATGTGTTCACACAATGCAATGCATGATTAAATCGTGATGACCAACAGTGACACCACTATCAAATTAAGCAACAAATTCAGAACAGGGGCTTCTCTGAGTACGTTGCACTAGTGTTTCTAGCTTTCTATCTCCCTGATGCTATTTTCATCTGAATGGATATTGCGATTTGTCAGTACAGTAATCAGTGCGAGCCATATTTGCAGCGTTCGACATCGAAGTGAATAACTTCAGGCACATTGGTAAAGACTAAAAGTCAACATGCCCAACTTGAACAAAACAAATCATCACAGCAGTAGTAGTTTTGTTACTGACAAATAGGGCATGTTCATATTTGGCTGCAACTGACGTATTTTTGCTACGGTTAATGCCTTTTATCTGAAAATAAATAATAGTAGCGAAAAGAAGTAGTTTTTTAAAGGAGGGGGTGAGCGGTAAGAAAAGTAAGAAAAAATACGTGTGCGAGATAGAAACGAGAGGAGTAAGATGTGTGATGTGTTCATAATCCTTTGCTTTATCACTGGAGCGAGACAAAAACGAGAGTAGTAGAGAAGCTGTTTCGAAAAACTGATTATTTATATTGGCTTCTAACTTCTCCAAACAAAAGCCAGAAGCAGAAGCAAATATGAACAAGCCTATACTACCTTTGTTGTTTTTTTACTTGATGTTTTTTTACTTTTCAAGGTCTCCAAAGAGTCCAATATGTGATTTTAACCATTATTTTTATTAACTTTACATCCTTATTCACCTCGTCGTCGGGATAAGCACCATGTACCGTTTGGACAAACTCGACGCTAGTGTGATCCTGATCCAGCCCATCAATTGGTATGTGTTGTGGGCAAGGCCTCACCTATATCCATGCAGCCTTTTGGCCAAGAGGCTCAATAAAGCACGTAAAGGCATGTATACCTGCATCGACACATCTACCAGCTTCAACGGTCATTTTGACCCCATCATCAATAGTCCTCCCCACCGCACGAGCACGCCTATCGACTCCGGAGTCCAAGTCATCATCGCTAACAACCTTAAAAACTGAATACATTAACATCTGCGTCGAGTCTGAATAATTAACTTTTAGTTTTATTGGAATTTGCTTTTGAGAGAATCTTAGTCGAGTCCGAATGGTTTTTGATTACTTCGAGTGGTTTCAGTTGGGTCCGAGCGGTTTTGATATATCTGAGTGTTTTTGTTCTACTACGAGTGGTTTTGAGTTCGAGAGGTTTTTGGTTGTGTCGAGTAGAGACAGAGATCGGGTAATGCTCTACTTCAAGGGTGTTTGGACCAGTCCGATCGGTGAAGTGATATCGAATGGCGGTCGAGTAGCAACGGACATCAGACGATGCTCTATTTTAAGGATGTTTGGACTAGTCCGATCGGATAAGTGGCATCAAACGGTTGTCGAGTAGCGACGGACATCGGATGATACTCTGCTTTAAGAATGTTTGGACCAATCCGATCGAGCAAGTGGCATTGAACGGCTGTCGAGTAGCGACGGACATCGGACGATGCTCTGCTTCAAGGATGTTTGGACCAGTCTGATCGGCTAAGTGACATCGGGCAACTTTCGAGTAACATCAAAGCATCGGATGGCTTTCGAGTGACATCGAAGGATCCAATGACTTCAACACGTTAAACTTTGACCATATTGGTTTCGACCACGTCTGATTATGACCACATTCTATTTTGACCATATCCAACTACGACCACGTTCGACTTTGACCATGCCCGACTTCGACCTCGTAGGTACAATACTTTTCATTGTCATAGCTATAGTATTTTTATGGTTGTAGCTACAGTACTTTTTATGATCGTAAATTTTACTGGTCGATGGTCATATACTTTGCGGTCGATAGTCATAGACTTTGTAATCGGTACTCGTAGACTTTTTGCATTCTATTGTCATTGTCTTAGGCTTTTTACAATAGATTGCCTTAGGCTTTACGGTCAGTTACGAGTGCCTCATTTCTTGCGATCTTGGAGTACTTCGAGTACTCGTGTTAGGCCAGGTATGATTGACTGGTGCATGATGGACAGAGATTGATGGTCAGTGCTATAGTACTAGGGAGGTACTCGGTAGTCGAAATGGTTTGGTACTCGATAGTCATGGTTTCATGATCGTGGCTAGTGATGGATGGTCATGGGTATTGTGATTGGTTGTCGAAGGTTTGTGGTATGTGATCGATACTCGTAGTTAGTATTCAATAATTTTGTAGCAATGCATGTTATTCTCGAGTATTGTGAGCAAAGCGATGGGATTTTCTAAGTACATGTGGTTTTTGAGTACTCGATGAATTAGCGGTCGTATTGAGTGATCTTAGGCTAAGTTTTCGATAGCGATGGAATTAGTGGTCATAATAAGTTGTCTGAGAGTGTTTTTGAATGGTGATGAGATGGTTTTTCGTGGATGGCCTGTTTGTTGATCATGGATGACTTAGTTGTTGATCGTGGATGATCTGGTTGGTGATCGTGGAAGGTCTGGTTCTTGTCTGTGGATAGACAAGAATGTATGTGGTTTGAATGTGTGCTGATGACGATTAAGTTGTGAAGAACTTGTATAAGAGAATGTTTCTTTGGTCTTTGCATGTGCAGGTGAGTATGGGGACGATCATGGTCAGTGACGAGAAGGGCCGGGTCTAGGATGTGGATATCTGAGGTCCAGATGGTTGAGGATGTCACGCGAGGTGATCGAGTTAACGCTGGAGCACGTGGAGATCAAAGGTGGTGATGCGCGGAGAAGCTACAAGCGGTGCGATCCTAGAGGCTTTGACACGGAAGTTGATGAGACATGAAGATACGGAGTTATGATCTTGGAGGCTTCGTCACCTATTGTGTTAGGAGTTGTGGATGTAGCCCATAACTTGGAAGAGGAAGAGTTTGATAAAACCCGTGTTAAGAAGAGTTTCGGATCTCTTGTTTTAAGGAAAAGATAGAGTTGTGTATTCGTGTTTGAGGCGGACACGGTCTAGATGTTAGCCTATAAAAGCAGGGAGAGGCTAAGGGCTAACGTGTGCGCTGCAGGGGTGCTTATGAGGCGCTTTGTAAATATATGAAAATCCAGTAATAAAAACATCTTGAATCAATCAGGATTCGTGATGTGTTAAAGATTTCTAGTAATCTCTATAGCAACGAAAACACACGACTACGTGCAACGCTGAGCATCGGGTTCTCGTTTGAGCGGTCAAAGAGATCGAGCGGCTGAAACTTATGAACTAAGGACGTCTTCGACCACGTGCAAAAGACGATCGTAGCGGGCAATCAAACGAGCGGTCATAATCGACATATGGTAATTGATATTGTTTTCTTTTAGTTTGAGATTTGTTTTTCAAATATCAAAAAGCGGAAGCAATCATTCACCCTTCTCTGATTGTACCATACGATCCTACAGAATACTACTAAGTATGCTGTCCTATGGCTCCTCCGGCTCATGCATGCTGGCTTATCACGGCTTAACATTCACTATTACTGTAATCAAATCCTAGTTACTCAAGCAATTAGGAAGAAGAACGTTGAAAATTTGAAATGAACGCTTCGCATCCGGGCTTAAATGGGGCCGAACAGATCAAGCAATTGTCACCAGCCGCCCCTCCTCCTGTAGATTCTGTCCGTCATGCACTTCATTCATCATGACCAAATCGATCTTGGCATTATTACTATAGTGGCAGTTGATGCACTCACCACTGTGTCTGCAAGAGGTCATTGGTCAATCCCCTAAACCTCAGTGCTATGTATTTTCTCCGTCCAAATTTATAAAATGTATTTTTAAGTAATCTTACTTATGAATATATGATGAATTTTTATATTCTAATACAACATTAGTGTGGTATAGATATCTAGTTTTATTTTGCATTTTCTATTTGTATATATTAAATGTAGTGATTAGAGATAATAATTAGGATAATCTAATTATTTTAGATATCTCTTTGGTCTCTATGTGAAGATGAAATACTTCCTATAGACTTGAAGGAGTAATTTATGATACAAGACCTCTGTTGTCTGCTTTCCTCTAACAATCAATACCTTTGCTACTTAGTTCTATCTGCCTTATCTTTGAAAAAAAAAGTTCTATCTAATCTTGATAATGGTTCTCATGACCAATTGACTCCCTTTTCGCAATTATTAAATATTTTCTATGAAACTGAGGAGGACTGCCTATTATATTAATAAAGCAGAGTAAAAAGAGTATAAACTGAGGAGCTAGTTGCTTCTAGGCGTTTCGCCCCTGCTAGAATAGAGTCCATGCTCTAGCAATTAATTTTGGCTTCACAGGCAAGCGCAACTGATCTTACTTTGCACCTTGTTTGCTCAAGAACTTCTCAAGTATCAAAGAAGGGGAAAAAAGAACTAATATGTACAACTCTTATACACGAGCGTTTGAAGTTTGTTGTTCAGTTTCTCTTTTTTTAAGGATATATTGTGCATTTTTTCTGTTATATATATATATATATATATATATATATATATATATATATATATATATATATATATATATATATATATAATGCCAATTCTGTATATTGATCCACCAGAAAGAACAGAAAACACAAAATTTGAGAAAAAATGTAATATACATTTCTACATTGAATTTTATCTACAAAATTTATCCAGCCTCTCACCTGCTCACTAGTTGCATGGACTGAAAATGTGGTATGCTGAAAGTAAGGTACTACAGTTTACATAAGAAAACAAAGCAACTGGGGAATTGTTCATAACAAAATCTACAGTCAGCGAGGAAATTCTGCCGAAGATATAATTTCTCTCTCCATGGTATAGCACCTAGATACAGCCTGTGATGCTGGATTAGCAACAAGACCAAATTCAACATTCTTGGCCATGGTCATAGAAGTAGATTTGGACTTCGGAGTTAATAATGGCTTGGTTTCAGTGTCCCTTTGTAGCTCTTCTTTGTATGTTCTAGATCTCCTAGCTCTTACGAGTTGCAATCGTAACTCCACTTCTTTCATTTTAGGTCTCTTTTCTCCTTTAGTCCTCAAGCACATCTCTGCAACTGAGGCAATCTCATCAATTTCTGTTTGACTGGCTTCCTCTACAACTTCAGCGTCCACTATATCCATTATAGTATTGTCTCGTAGTGCTCGACGGAAGTAATGACACAAGTTCTGCTTTTCACCTAGACAGTCAAGGAAAATTGGCTTCTTCCTTGTTAGGAGTTCAACAAGTATCACGCCAAAACTATAAACGTCACTCTTCTCAGTTAATTGGCCTGTATAGTAATATTCTGGATCTAAGTACCCAAATGTTCCCTGAACAATTGTAACAACATGAGTCTGATCAATGGAAATGGATCTGGAAGCACCAAAATCTGAAACCTTTGTAGTGAAAGTGTCATCCATGAGTATATTAGTCGATTTCACATCTCTATGAAATATTGGCATTGCAGCAGAAGAATGGAGGTAAGCAAGTGCCCCTGCACCCTCTAGAGCAATCCTGATACGATCATCCCACGTTAACAAGCATTTGGTGCTCAGATCGCCATGAAGAAGGTCATGAAGTGTGCCATTAGAGATGAATTCATACACGAGAAGAGGCACCTCGGATTCAAGGCAACAACCGAAAAGTTTCACCACATTGCGATGAATAATTTGAGATAGGATGGCAACCTCATTAACAAATTGGTCAATCTCACTCTGCTCCACAATTTTGGACTTTTTGATGGCCACCACCCGTTGATCAGATAAAATCCCCTTGTAAACTGTGCCGTGGCCTCCATGTCCGAGAATACGTGTTGAGTCAAAGTTGTTGGTTGCTTTATCTAGCTCTTCCAAGGAAAATATTCTTGTATTATGTGTAACACTTTCACTGGATGATATCAGCTGCTCCAAGAGTAGGCCTTTGTTTTTTCGAAAGTACGCCCTTCGAATTTTCTTTTGAGTGCCTCTCTTCCATCTTTTGACTAATACAATTGCACTTAATGTAAGAGCTAGAACTCCAAAACCACTGCTAATCCCAATAGCAGCTCCTACATAAATAATTGCAAAAATTGAAGTTTTATTTTTGACAATTGGGATGCATAGGACAGCAAATGATAAGGAAAGCCCGACATACCCAAAAGAAGATTTTGCTGCTTATTGGAAGTACACTGCCTTCTTACTGGATCAAAAGACATGCCATGAGGGCAACAACTATAGCTTCCTTTCAAGTTATGGCACGTCCCATTACAATAGTTTGGTATCATACACTCATCAATATCTGCAAAAAAATGCTAGAATGTAAATTGGAGTGGATATAATATTTTTGATGGTCCTATTTTCTTTCTTTCAAACACATTAATATCTGCAAATGACATACAGTAAAATTCAATGGATAACATATCACTTTTGTCAAACATTCCATGTTAGATCTCCATATTCTTGTTGCATACCATAAAATTGAATACACTAGATACAAGAAAGAATGTGTACCTGTACATCCATTTTGGACATAAGGATTTCCTTCAAAGCCAACAGAGCATTTGCAACGATAGCCAATATAGAGTCCCCCATGTGTAACACCAAGACACTCGCTGTTTGTGCTAAGGCATGCATACACACTCTTGTTTTTTGCATTTTCACATGTCAGATTGGTCACAGACCACTTCCAAACACCGTACTCTTCAGATAAGTCAGACTTTTCCAAACCATAAATTACTTGCTGGCCAAAATATCCAGAACCACCATAGTATACTGATAGAAACTGTGTGTTGGCATTTTCGAATTCTGAAAGCTTATTAACATACAGGAGTCCTTCATCTAATGAAATATTTGTCACTTCATATTTTGCAGGTGGTCTTCCAATAAGAGTGCGATTGGACGCACAATTCAGTTGAAATCTCCTTTTAGCAAAACAGCCTGGCTCAAACCCAAAAGGGAAAGGAATGTGGGTGCTGCCACACGATCTAGAACAATTCTTTTTTGGGGTAGGGTTATACTCTGTTTCAGTTAAGAAATATTAGTAACCAAAAGTATGCTATGAGATAACAATTGAATAAGAAAAGAAGCACTGTAGAGATAGAATTAAAGAAACAATGAGAATCAGGAGGTAAATTTTCTCTATACATTTATATTTCAGATCCCTAATTATCCTTTCCAGTACATTCTTAAAACATCACACATTGAATGAGAAACCAATCACAAAAATTGACGGTGGAAGGGTGTACGTAGAGCTAGAGTTGTTTATGTACCTTGTTTGCAATCATCAAGAAGGTAGGGATTGCCATTATCGGAATTGCCGGAGCAGGTACAAGAGTAGCCTCCGTTTGCCACATCCACGCAATTGCTACTGCCGCAGGCATACTGCATCTTATTATCCAACCGAGAGCTTGGGCAATTGGGTCTGTCTGTGATGACGGTGGAGAGGTATGCCGAGGAAGCACCAATGGTGCTCGCATTTATCTTATCGGATAAGAGATCTGCAACACTAAATCTATACGGATAGAAGGTTAAGAAAGCCTTGATGATCAAATTAGCAAAGGGCTGTGGTACTGTCTCATTGTTCTTGACAATGGTCACTCTAAAGCCTCGAAACAACACTGGGAACGTGACAGTGCAGCAACCCATACCATTGCAAATCCCTCCTTCTGTTGCCATGAGCATGGCTGCCATGGAGGCACACTTGATTGTGCAATGGCCTAGAAGGTCGCCGGTGTCAGGGTGAAACAGGTAGACCCCGATCCCGCAACCAAGGAACGCCAAGTAATTGTAAGTCTCAATATTGAGGTTCCTCCCGGGAGAATCCCAGGACAAGTTGTAGGAGCCAACACCTGGCGTCATGCGGATGGTGTACATAACAGAGGCAAGGACAGTTCCTGAAGGAAAGAGGCCAGTCACCTGAGTGGTGGTGTTGCCCAAGAAGAGCTTCCAAGGTTCAGTGGTGTTGTCGCAGGTGAGCTCGAAGCCCTGCCGGAAGCAGCCAGGCCCGACGCCGTAGGGGTACCAGATGCTCACGTTCCCACAGGTTTTGGGGCATTGCGCAAGACTAGCGGCGGTGGGAGGAGGTGCTCCAGATGCCACCACCATGACAGCGGATGCTAAGCTCCAGGCTAACACCAGCTGCATGCTATCTATTGCAATTTCACTTGTTGAACCCATGAGATGAGATATAAGAGAGCACCCTGTATTATATAGCATACAGCCTATCAAATATTAACGGGCATGGGAAGATTTGCTGAGCGAATGGGGATGCTTGCTCCACGTGTGTGTACTTTTTACCACTCCTGACGGCATGGAAGACTTTCATGCAGACATGCCGTATGAATTTTGTGTAGGTTGACCACATTGTTGTCCACCAAACGAAGCACATCAGCATAGACTATTCCACTTGGTCATGATGAACTGATGATGCGTATATACATCAACAAACTCTGTTAAAGATTTTTTTACTTACGTAGTCTTGGGCAAGACATTGGACTTCTGTTAGGTGACACAGGATCGATGTGATGCCCAATTGTGACTGCCACCCCATTCTGGTCAATGTAGCATCAAAGTTGTGCATACACCGTGGAAAATGGGGCGTTGATCGATGGAGCCATATCACCATACAAAATGTCTAAAGAGGGCCTGTTTGGATTGAAGGAGATTTGTGGGGAGAGCTCACGAAGCCAAATCCTATAGCAATTCCTGCTATTTTGGGGTGCTGGAAGATACAATCGAATTCCATAGTTCCTTCCAAGCAATTTCACATGACAACAAAAAATTAGGAAAAAGGCATGATCTCGGGGGTGGATTGGAAGAATTTCTTGTCGTGGCGAGCAAGGGAGTCAAACAAGAAACAACAGTCATGGGGAAAGACCGTACCTCATAGATTCGTTGTCCAAGTGAGCCACCACGGCTTCGTATTGCTGACGCGCCGCACGCCCTCGCCACCGCCGTACCCCGCCCCCGAGCGCCGTCGCCTCTCTCATCGCGGGCCGCTTCGAGCGCACTCGGTTCTCGCCCTCCACCGAAACGATGGATGGGAATGGGGTGGGTCGATGAGATACGAAAGATGACGTGTCTATTCACCACAGAGCTAACTGACACTTACGTTTCCTAACACTAAAAGCGTCTTCTCAAAGCGTACTTTACGTTCTGCGTTCGATTGTGTTACAACTTACAAGGAGAAACCTTTTATGTTGTGGCTAATAAAAAAGTCAAATTATCTTATCTATGTATTATATTATTAAAACAAAGAAAACTAGAAGTCATCGTGTACTCTGAAAGCCTAGAAATTATGGTTAATAGGAAGAAAAAAAAGAAAGATTTATATTATCGATTTTGATAGATCTAAATAATAACGGTGTAAGTTGATTGGATATATATTAATGATGTTATAGTTGTGTAAGAAATACAATTATATTTTGAATCATAAACATTATAATTGTAAAATAATTATATTTTCATATATAAATGTATGTATTGTAGACTTGTAGTATCTAATCACATAGTTGCACGGAGCATTCGCCTATTTTTTTTTAAAATACACTGATTCTTTTACAAGTGTCTGGATGAAAAGAAAAGGAGATTCCGGATGCCAACAGTGAGCATGGGTGATGCTAAATTTCAAAACCAGCCCCTAAGCAATGTACTAAATAGCGAATAGCGGGATAGTACCGGATTGACATCTGTATAGTGGATAGAGGATGATATTACGGATGCTAAATTCCAATAACGGAATCCAAAAAACACTCACAATTTTAAGTTACTCATGTGTGTGTGTGTACCATGATTCATGAGTTACTAACCTGGTGGGTTGCATTCGAATGTATCAACACTACTACAGATAAAGACCAGAGTTAAGAAATAATATAGATCGGCTAACGGCAATGCACAATACACAATACAATCTCCTTGAATGAATCAACAATCACATAAAGACCAGATAATAGAGTACCAAGAGTGAGAGCTTTATTAATCTTCTTGTTCTCTTTACATGGCATAAAGCCCTCATATTTATAGAAGAGTAGAGCGAGGGTACTTTAGGTATTTGCCCATAACCCTAAAGGTTTCATAACACTCCCCCTTGGGCGAATACACCGGTATGCACATGCCTCATCAAAAACTCTTCCCAAAAACCCAGTGGAAAAAAAGGAATAGAGAAAAAAGTACATTGCATCCATTACTTGTAGCACATGTTGCCTCATTAAAAATCTTACGTGAGAAAACTTTAGGAAAAACTCACAAAGGGAAAAAGAGTGCAACATTTAGATCTTCAGGACCCACGCGTGTCTTAGCAAGCCTTCGTGGGTCGTGCCACTCTATGGAACCTAAAACAGCGAAGGGGTGGATGTGCCTAGTCCCATTTCATGTTTGTCCATGCTCCCTAGTGCCTAATCGGCAGCCACCAAAAGGACCAAGCAGTGCCCATGATGTTTATCCTCCTAAATCTAGTGTATTATTGTGACTGGCCATCTCTAGCTATAGATGCCATCTTTTTTTCTCCCTAACTCTTCCTAACGAAGAACATGGGTTTTAGCAAAGAAAGGCATGCTCGGTAGAAGAGTGGGGGATAGAGCGCACAAGAAGCCTAGTAGTTCTATTGCCATCTTCAATGATGTTAGGTCAAAGGGTGGGGGATGGAGCACACGTGAACCCTATTGTTCTATTGTCGTCTTCAACAATGCCCGGTTGAAAGGTGGGGACAGAGCATGCACAAACCGTATCATTTGACCACCGTCTTCGATTTGAGTAGGATAAATCTCTCTAGTATTCTTGTCTAGTGTTGAAATTGAAATTACTTGTTTAATTAGGCAAGAATTTTAAAACCTCCTATTCACTCACCCTCTAGTCGGTTATCCTTGATCCTACAGCGTGGCGCTCTCTCGTGTTCCATTTTTCATTCAACTTCAGTACTCCATCCAATCACAAAGGGAAATCATTTTAAATAACGTACAATTAAATGTTATAAACTTTAGCTATTAATATATTTTTTTTGAAAATTTATATTAAGCACATAAAAATGATATATATAGATTTGTTTCGAAAAGTACTTAATTGAACACATGAAAAATATACATGTACATTTGTCTTGAAAATTACTATCATAATATTACAATTTTAGTAGGTTTTATAAATACATTACAATAGAAATGAGTAGTCAAAGTTATATTTTAGGAACCGTGTAGGTTGAGTAGAACACTAGTATTGAATTCGTGCGTTGCAACTGACATAAAATGGAAAATGCAGTATGTTTGTAATTTATAGATTGAGTTTCAAGGGCGCATGAAAGGATATGATGCATAAAAGTATTATTGTCTAAAATAAGAAAACTAAAATGAGTTTTTTTTTATATTATCAAGGAAACATTCTAGTTCAAACCCAGCTTAATATGGGCCAACCTAAGCCCGTCCTAAGCCCATCCTAACCTAAACCCTGTTAAAATCTAGTCAACCCGGCCCAGATCTAGCCCAATATCAAGCTAAACGTATGTTAGAAAATATACGTGCTAGCTCAAGCCCAGTTTAATATGGCCCAACCCAAGCCCAACATAACTCCATCCTAGGCCAAGCCCGGTCTAAACCTAAGCTCAACCCATGCCCCCACCTAAGCGAAGCCCTACCCAGGTTCAGCCAGTATTAAGCTCAATGTATGTTGAGAAATATATCATTAGAACTGAGCTGTTGTTTCATGAAGTAGTGCCAAGAAAGCGTCAAGTGTAGTGACGCGTTCGTATTACGAAAGCAGTAGCAGCATATCAATCACGTCCGAGCGGCTTATGATGAGTACAAATGTACTATGATAAACTAGCTAGCTAATACAGCGAGAGTAAAACTACATTATTGTACTTGGAAGCCCAAGATAGATGTTATAAAACGTATGATGAGATATAAAATAATAAAAATAATTAGAAATACATGATAAAAATTTAACATGAAAAACTTTTTAAAAAAAACCACCAATGTACAATTAACGAAATCACTGTACGGAAGTAGCTCCACCAATTCCTCTCCAAATTCTGGACCGACAACTGCATCAGCAAGGATCAGTGACTTCTCAAGTACTTGTGTAGTGATCAGCAAGGATCAGCAAGGATCAGTGACTTCTCCTGAAATGTCAAGGATCAGCAAGGCTGAACTCAAGCGGCGTTTCTGAAACAGCTCAGCTCCTGAAATGTCAAGGCTCCTGAAATGCGATAAGCTACTTGTGCAAGGAACTAACCGCATTAGCATTTACTCCCAGGAAACAACAGCTCACCTCGTCTCGGCGTCGGAGACGACGAATCCGCATCCAACTCGATGACGACGAATCCGCATTCTCTCGTGTTGCCCCACGGCGATCCGGCCATATAAGGCGAGGCCATCCATCCAGCACCAACTGCCATTTCCTCCTCCTCGTCTCCATCGATCTTCTCCGGCCATGGCTCAGGCGGCGCCCGGTCTCGCCGCAGGCTTTGCCTTCCGCCCCCAGGATTGCGAGCTCATCGACCGCTTCCTCCGCCCCAAGCTCGCCGGCCAGCCCCTCCACGCCGACTTCATCCACGACGTCGACGTCTACTCCGCCGCCCCCGACCAGCTGGTGGCCGGGCTCACCCCCGCGCCTGGCACCGGCGATGGGGACGGCAGGGTCTGGTACTTCATCAGCCCCGTGCACTACGTCGGCGGCGCCAAGAACGCACGCGGCGGCGGCCCCGCGAGGAAGTCGCGCACGGTCGGCGCCGACGGCAACGAGTGCTGGCACTCGGAGACGGGCCCGAAGCTGGTCAAGGACAGCGCCGCCCGCGGGTGCTTCCAAAAGTTCTCCTACAAGGTCAAGACGGCGTCGGGTGTCGTCAAGCCCGGGTGGTTGATGGTGGAGTACAGCATCGACTCCCAAGAACACGGCGGCGCCGACCTCGTGCTCTGCAAGGTGTATCGGTCGCCTCGAGCGCCTCCTCGCTCGCGGGCATCATCAGATGCCCTGCCCGAGTCCGGCCGCAAGAAGAGGAAGGCGGCCGATCACGATCACCCGGAGGTTCCGCCCAGCGTGCGGCCGCAATTGACGCTCGAGCAGCAGCTGGTGCTGGAGGAGGTGAAGGCCATGATGATGTCCGAAGACGTGATGACCGTCGGAGCCGAGGACGCACATTTGGTGGAGGAGCTGTATAGAGAGCTTCTTGGAGAGGAGCAGGGGTCCGTGCGCGCACCAATCGCTGAGTCGGACCAGGATCACGCCGCCGTCCAGACGGTACATGGTGCTTGTCCCGAGTACGAGGTGATCGCACGCCTCGCCGCCGGAGAAACTGTCGACGACTTGCTAGGCCCGTGCGCTGCGGGCTCACGGAGTACTCCTCTGGCTTCCATCCCAAGTCAGCAACTTGTGCAGTGAAAAGTACGGAGGATCAAGATGCAAGATCAATATGAATTAATGGATCGTTCTTTTTAAATTTATCTTGTTTTGGTTGGAATGAATCGTGAAATCTTGTTTTGACTAATTGATTTCGATATGTCTTAAATTGATCCGTGCGAAGAAATTGTACAATGGAATTCATCTTCAGATTTAATGACAATTTATTGCTCTTGTATAATGGTTTATGTGTGTCTACGTTGTTTAGAACTGATGAAGTTCGTCTTCGGATTTTTCAGAGTGAGTTTGGTTTTCCGGCGCATGCTTGCATGTTGCATTGTATATGGTATCTTTGTAATGCACTATGTTAGACCAGCCGAGATGTGTTCGGAGATGTGTTTGATGACCGGCAGCGCGGCCAGGGCTATCGGAGCAACCGTTGGCGACTTGCTAGGCCCGGAGCAGGGCGAGTCCGGCGACGACATGCAATGTCCAGCGCCCGGGCCTTCCTCCGGCGACGTGCCATCGCCACGGCCCTCAGTGTCGCCTTCCTTGCGCGACGAGCTGCCGCGCCTTGGCGATTTCGACGACTCCTCTCGTGTTCTGCCGCTATGATATTCAATTGCTTTATGCAAGGATGCCATCTAATATAACTAGCTAAGACGCAAGAATTTTGATGCATATTGAAACGAATCTGAAATTCAAAACGAGGATTTATTTTTTTTCTTTGATTTTGATTTCATTTGAACCCTAGCCTAATCCTGCACCCATCCCAGCCATCCGCACTGTGAATTCTCTACCAAGCCATACTCTCCGTCCTTTCGTGCTCACACACTGTTCACCATCCGAAGAATCACTACCGCCCTAATCTTTTTGTTGCCACACCTTCCCGTTCCTTCGCCCGCCGCTGCCACATCCTTGCCACTTCGTCAAAACCCGTACGCCTCACCTGCAGAGCCCCTGACAGCCTTTAAATGTTTTCCGCTCGCACGTTAGACCAGCCGAGATGAATTCAGCCGTCGCCGCCCTGTTTCCCTCTCACGGCCGACCCTCCCCTCTCTCAGCTCTCTCACAACTGACCTGACATTCCTCCCTGGTTTTTGACCGCTGCAATGCTGCGCCCGAGGAAGCCTATATCTCCCGACGAGTATATAATAATCCTCTATTCATTATGTCATCATATTCTACGAATATACCACTTAACGATGAGAGAGAAATTTTATAGAATAGTCATATGATATACTACGACTACCTAGTCGTAAGGTCTGCTACGACTATCTAGTCGTAAGTTCTGTTACGATTATCTTGTCATAAATTCTGCTATGACCAGTTAGTCGTAAGTTATGCTGCGACTACATAATCTTAACTTATGCTACAACTGGTTGACCGCAAGTTCTATCATGACGTCCTAGTCGTTCTTCTTTTTACAACTAACCTACTCCCACAGTGGGTTAGCCTGACAAGACAGTTAGAACGTGCGTTATAACCGTACACGATCTTGTCCACGTTTTTCTGACAACAATCGTCCTACGATGAACTGCTACTTACATCTTTCTGACAATAACCACCATCAAGCGGTTAACTCCTGAAGTATCAAGACGTCTTTTAGTAAGAAACAACCGCCCCCGATATGTCACCAATATAAGAGATAAATCTTGAGAGGTCTAGGGGGACAGGTCCTACTAAGAAGTAATCAGTTCTGTAAGTAGTGTATAGTTTTTCACACTGTTTAAGCTTGTAAGTCTTTCCTCAGCAACAATAACATAGAACGTATGGTTGTTATTCTCCCAAGAAAAGACCCGAGCCTGTATAAAAATTTTGGTGTCTTTATTTTGCATGATCACACGAGAGCCTTGAATACTATTCCTTAAATCCAAGAAATCATACGTAAGATCGATATTAAAACATCGATACTCCCCTTAGCCAGCTACGTCGCACCCTCCCGAGCTTTCCCAACCGGCCATGCGTCGTTGCTGTCTTAGCCAGGGCACTACGCCAAAACTGCCTCCTCACCCTATTTAAAGCCCGAACCCCGCCAATCGGAAGCACCAGCCTAGTAGAAATGAGTAGTCAAAGTTATATTTTAGGAACCGTGTAGGTTGAGTAGAACACTAGTATTGAATTCGTGCGTTGCAACTGACATAAAATGGAAAATGCAGTATGTTTGTAATTTATAGATTGAGTTTCAAGGGCGCATGAAAGGAGATGATGCATAAAAGTATTATTGTCTAAAATAAGAAAACTAAAATGAGTTTTTTTTATATTATCAAGGAAACATTCTAGTTCAAACCCAGCTTAATATGGGCCAACCTAAGCCCGTCCTAAGCCCATTCTAACCTAAACCCTGTTAAAATCCAGTCAACCCGGCCCAGATCTAGCCCAATATCAAGCTAAACGTATGTTAGAAAATATACGTGCTAGCTCAAGCTCAGTTTAATATGGCCCAACCCAAGCCCAACATAACTCCATCCTAGGCCAAGCCCGGTCTAAACCTAAGCTCAACCCATGCCCCCACCTAAGCGAAGCCCTACCCAGGTTCAGCCAGTATTAAGCTCAATGTATGTTGGGAAATATATCATTAGAAGAATGTTGGGAAATATATCATTAGAACTGAGCTGTTGTTTCATGAAGTAGTGCCAAGAAAGCGTCAAGTGTAGTGACGCGTTCGTATTACGAAAGCAGTAGCAGCATATCAATCACGTCCGAGTGGCTTATGATGAGTACAAATGTACTATGATAAACTAGCTAGCTAATACAGCGAGAGTAAAACTACATTACTGTATTTGGAAGCCCAAGACAGATGTTATAAAACGTATGATGAGATATAAAATAATAAAGAATAATTAAAAATACATGATAAAGATTTAACATGAAAAACTTTTACCAAAAAAACCACGTACAATTAACAAAATCACTGTACGGAAGTAGCTCCACCAATTCCTCTCCAAATTCTGGACCGACGACTGCATCAGCAAGGATCAGTGACTTCTCAAGTACTTGTGTAGTGGTCGGGGGATTCTCCTGAAATGTCAAGGATCAGCAAGGCTGAACTCAAGCGGCGTTTCTGAAAGCGTCCCCTTTCGAAAAACCACCTCCTATTCTTGGTGTTCTTCCCCAAACCAGGAGCCTGTGAAACAATTTTTAATTATTTGAAACTAGGAGTCCTTCGAGCCATGTGAAACAATTTTTAACTTTTAAAGCCATAATCCAGAAGATGTTTGAAACTAGGCCTAAACACGACAATCATCTTGAATCGGCATTAAATAAGCAAGCTTAATTAATAAACAGGCGGCTGAGATCGATCGATGGATGGATCAACAAAACGGATTCGAGCGCGCTGCATGCGATAAGCTACTTGTGCAAGGAACTAACCGCACTAGCATTTACTCCGACAGCTCAGCTCGTCTCCGCGTCGGAGCAACCAATCCGCATCCAACTCGATCCCAAAGTTGCCGCCATGGAAACATATGGAAACTCGGTGAGGACGAATCCGCATTCTCTCGTGTTGCCCCACGGCGATCTGGCCATATAAGGCGAGGCCATCCATCCATCCATCCAGCACCAACTTGCCATCACCTCCTCCTCGTCTCCATCGATCTTCTCCATGGCTCAGGCGGCGCCCGGTCTCGCTACAGGCTTTGCCTTCCGCCCCCAGGATTGCGAGCTCATCGACCGCTTCCTCCGCCCCAAGCTTGCCGGCCAGCCCCTCCACGCCGACTTCATCCACGACGTCGACGTCTACTCGGCGGCCCCCGACCAGCTGGTGGTCGGGCTCACCCCCGCGCCTGGCACCGGCGATGGGGACGGCAGGGTCTGGTACTTCATCAGCCCCGTGCACTACGTCGGAGGCGCCAAGAACGCACGCGGCGGCGGCCCCGCGAGGAAGTCGCGCACGGTCGGCGCCGGCGGCAACGAGTGCTGGCACTCGGAGACGGGCCCGAAGCCGGTCAAGGACAGCGCCGCCCGCGGGTGGTTCCAAAAGTTCTCCTACAAGGTCATGACGGCGTCGGGTGTCGTCAAGCCCGGGTGGCTGATGGTGGAGTACAGCATCGACTCCCAAGAACACGGCGGCGCCGACCTCGTGCTCTGCAAGGTGTATCGGTCGCCTCGAGCGCCTCCTCGCTCGCGGGCATCATCGGCTGCCCTGCCCGAGTCCGGCCGCAAGAAGAGGAAGGCGGCCGATCACGATCACCCGGAGGCTCCGCCCAGCGTGCGGCCGCAATTGACGCTCGAGCAGCAGCTGGTGCTGGAGGAGGTGAAGGCCATGATGATGTCCGGAGACGTGATGACCGTCGGAGCCGAGGACGCACATTTGGCGGAGGAGCTGTATAGAGAGCTTCTTGGAGAGGAGCAGGGGTCCGTGCGCGCACCAATCGCTGAGTCGGACCAGGATCACGCCGCCGTCCAGACGGTACATGGTGCTTGTCCCGAGTACGAGGTGATCGCACGCCTCGCCGCCGGAGAAACTGTCGACGACTTGCTAGGCCCGTGCGCTGCGGGCTCACGGAGTACTCCTCTGGCTTCCATCCCAAGTCAGCAACTTGTGCAGTGAAAAGTACGGAGGATGGCTAGAGGCAAAGTTAGATCAATATGAATTAATGGATCGTTCTTTTTAAATTTATCTTGTTTTGGTTGGAATGAATCGTGAAATTGGTCACATTGCGTTGCTGATTCCACTTGACTAATTGATTTCGATATGTCTTAAATTGATCCGTGGGAAGAAATTGTACAATGGAATTCATCTTCAGATTTAATGACAATTTATTGCTCTTGTATAATGGTTTATGTGTGTCTACGTTGTTTAGAACTGATGAAGTTCGTCTTCGGATTTTTCAGAGTGAGTTTGGTTTTCCGGCGCATGCTTGCTTGTTGCATTGTATATGGTATCTTTGTAATGCACTATGTTAGACCAGCCGAGATGTGTTCGGAGATGTGTTTGATGACCGGCAGCGCGGCCAGGGCTATCGGAGCAACCGTTGGCGACTTGCTAGGCCCGGAGCAGGGCGAGTCCGGCGACGACATGCAATGTCCGGCGCCCGGGCCTTCCTCCGGCGACGAGCTGCCGCTCCTCTCGTGTTCTGCTGCTATGAGATTCAGTTGCTTTATGCAAGGGTGCCATCTAATATAACTAGCTAAGACGCAAGAATTTTGATGCAGATTGAAACGAATCTGAAATTCAAAACGAGGATTTATTTTTTTATTTGATTTTGATTTCATTTGAACCCTAGCCTAATCCTTCACCTATCCCAGCCATTTGCGTCGTGAATTCTCTGCCAAGCTATCCTCTCCGTCTTTTTGTGCTCGCACACTATTCACCATCCGAAAAATCACTACCGCCCTAATCTTTTCACCGCCGCACCTTCCCATTCCTTCGCCCGCTACTGCCACATCCCTGCCATTTCGTCAAAGCCCATACACCTTGCGTGCAAAGCCCCTGGTAACCTTTAAATGTTTCCCGCCCGTGTGTTAGACCACCGAGATGAATTTGGCCACCGCCGCCCTATTTTCCTCTCACGGCCGACCTCCCCTCTCCCAGCTCTCTCACAACCGACCTGACATTCCTCCCTGGCTTTTGACCACCGCAATGCCACGCCCGAGGAAGCCCATACCTCCCTAACGAGTATATAATAATTCTCTATTCATTATATTATCATATTTTACGAATATACCCTTTAACAATGAGAGAGAAATTTTATAGAATAGTCGTAAGATATGCTACGACTACCTAATCGTAAAGTCCACTATGACTACTTAGTTGTAAGTTCTGCTACGACTATCTTATTGAAAATCTTGGTACAACTATCTTGTCGTAAATCCTGCTATAACCAGCTAGTCGTACGTTATGCTACGACTACCTAGTCGTATGTTATGCTATAACTGGCTAGCCGCAAGTTCTGTCATGACGCCCTAGTCATCTCCTATTTACGACTAACCTACTCTTACAGGGGGGTTAGCTTGAAAAGGCAGTTAGAACATGTGTTATAACCGTACACATCTTGCCTACGTCTCTTTGACAACAACCGTCCTATGATGAATTGCTACTCACATCTCTCCAACAATAACCCTCATCCAGCGGTTAACTCTCGAAGTGTCAAGACGTCTTCTAGTAAGAAGCAACCGCCGCTGATTCGCCACCAATATAAGGGACGAATCTTAAGAAGTCTAGAGGACAGATCCTGGTAAGAAGTAATCAGTTCTGTAAGCAATGTATAGTTTTCCACACTGTTCAAGCTTGTAAGCCTTTCCTCTGCAACAATAACACAGAACGTATGATTATTATTCTCTCAGGAGAAGACCCAAACTTGTATAAAAATTTCAGTGTCTTTATTCTGCTTGATCACATGAGAGTCTTGAGTATTTTCATAGGTGTTTACGAATGGACCTAAAATAGACCTTCCCATTGAAAACGGCAAAATATAACGAATAGAATTTGGATCACGCTTTAAGAGCCATCAAGGGTGAGGGATGGACAGTCCTTGAGGACGATGGGGTCCTAGGGGAGAAGCGGGGAGAGGGGTGCTATCTCGAGGTCCTCGCGGAGGCTGCGCGAGACAGTGGGGACAAGATAGGGTAGAGATTGAGGGAGTTGTTACGCTCGGAGACGCAGAGGTGAGAGTCGGAAGTGGGGGTGAAGTTACCGTTGTAGTTGACGGTGGCACAATCGGTGAGCAGAGCTGGGTGGAGAGGGCGAGCGGGAGGGAAAAGATGTCAAAGGCATAGCAACTGTGCCTAGGGTGGTGGAAGTGCAGGCATCACAAGCAGGAGCAGGAGGAGTGGAGCGGTGAAGGTTGCCATGGCGTGCATGCGAGGCAAGTGAGTGGGAGCCTAATGCTCCTCTGGGCCACAGCCGAATGGGATATGGTGGTTTTTCAGAAGATGCTCAGATTCGTGGATTTTTTTTTGAAAGCGCTAAACAGCACCTGAGTGTTTCTTATGGTTATGAGTACTCAGATTTTTGATATTTAGATGTACGCGAAGATCCATGCAAATTTCTCCTCCTCCAAAAAATTCTCCCTCTTCCAAAAAAGGAGGCCATTAGATCTTTAATCTAACGGTCACAAATCTGAATGTTCACGACCACAAAAAAAACACTCGAGTATTCTCTGTGCACTACTTTTTTATGCACAAACCGGTTGTCATAATGATAAACCCGCTTAATTTTGCAATCGAAAGGAAGCTTCTTTTTTATTGGAGAGCTACGAGTGGGTTTTTTACATGGTGTTCGCCGTGTACCACGGCGTCTTCATCACCAGTGATTTTCCACGGATGCATGCATGCATCGTGGCCTTTGGGATGTTGCTCGTGGAAATCTTGGGCCACCAACACAGGTGTCGGTGGCCGGAGACCCTCCCCATCCATCAAACAGCAGACACGGAGCGACCAATGCCAGGCCGCGCACATCACATCACATGTCGCACAAGCCCAGTCGGTTGGGGAAAAAATTTCTATAGGAAACACCCTAGCTCCTACTACTTGAGGCCTTAGCCCCCGCTTGTTTTAACCTTTTTTCTACTTCAGCTTCAAACTTCAGCTTTTTTTTCACTATTCAGTAATTTGTCTTTTTCTGAATTTTTTTAGATTTTTTAGGTTTTTTTGTATTTTTCTTTTTTTCTGTGTTCTTTTGCATTGTCCGTGATGGGCTAACATATTTTTTCTATTTTTATATTTTTTAAAATTTAATTATATCTAAAAAGTCAAATCAGCTACAGTAAAAAAAGCCAACTACAGTAAAATTTCAGCTAAAAACCAGAAACCATCGCTAAAACGAACGCATGAACTTAGGAAGAGCCTAAGCCTCACCTTTCCAGGCCCTCTCCCAGAGAATATAATTTTCTTCCATCGGTTGGTTCTTCTGACAGCTTATCACTCTATGTTTCTTTATGCAAGGGTGCCATCTAATATAACTAGCTAAGACGCAAGAATTTTGATGCAGATTGAAACGAATTTGAAATTCAAAATGAGGATTTATTTTTTTGTTTGATTTTGATTTCTTTTGAACCCTAGCCTAATCCTTCACCCATCCCAGCCCTCTACGCCGTGAATTCTCTACCAAGCCATACTCTCCGTCCTATCATGCTCACACACTATTCACCATCCGAAGAATCACTACCGCCCTAATCTTTTTGCCGCTGCACCATCCCATTCCTTCGCCCGCTGCTGCCACATCCCTGCCATTTCGTCAAAGCCCGTACACCTCGCCTGCAGAGCCCTTGGCAACCTTTAAATGTTTCCTGCCCACGCGTTAGACCGTCGAGATGAATTTGGCCGTTGCCACCCTGTTTTCCTCTCACGGCCGACCTCCCCTCTCTCAGCTCTCTCACAACTGACCTGACATTCCTCCCTGGATTTTGACCGCTACAATGCTGCGCCCGAGGAAGCCTATATCTCCCTGACAAGTATATAATAATCCTCTATTCATTATGTCATCATATTCTACGATTATACCACTTAACGATGAGAGAGAAATTTTATAGAATAGTCATATGATATGCTACGATTACCTAGTCGTAAGGTCTACTAGGACTACCTAGTCGTAAGTTCTATTACGATTACCTTATTATAAATTCTGCTATAACCAGCTAGTCGTAAGTTATGCTACGACTATCTATTCTTAAGTTATGCTACAACTGGTTGGCCGCAAGTTCTATCACGATGTCCAAGTCGTTCTCCTTTTTACGACTAACCTACTCTCACAGTGGGTTAATCTAACAAAACAGTTAGAACGTGCGTTATAACCGTACACGATCTTGTCCACGTCTCTCTGACAACAACCGTCTTACGATGAACTGCTACTTACATCTCTCTGACAATAACCGCCATCAAGCGGCTAACTCCCGAAGTATCAAGACGTCTTTTAGTAAGAAGCAACCGCCCCTGATATGTCACCAATATAAGGGACGAATCTTGATAGGTCTAGGGGGCAAGTACTGGTAAGAAGTAATCAGTTCTGTAAGCAGTGTATAGTTTTTCACACTGTTCAAGCTTGTAAGTCTTTCCTTAGCAACAATAACATAGGATGTATGGTTGTTATTCTCCTAAAGAAAGACCCGAACCTGTATAAAAATTTTGGTGTCTTTATTCTGCATGATCACACGAGAGCCTTGAATACTTTCCCCTGAATTCAAGAAATCATACGTAAAATCGATATTAAAACATCGATACTCCCCTTAGCCAACTACGTCGCACCCTCCCAAGCTTTCCCACTGGCCACACGCCATTGCTGTCTTAGCCAGGGCACTGTGCCAAAACCGCCTCCTCGCCCTATTTAAAGCCCGAACCCCTCCAATCGGAAGCACCAGCGAGCCCCTCCTACCCCCCCTAATTGCTCCAACTGCCACCACATCATCGGGATCACCAGAAAACCTAATGTAAGCCATGTTCTCTAATTCTGTGATTCAGTCAATTACTTTTCAATTGCATTTGCTTGTAGCACCTTTATGCTCCCAGAAACACCCACGAAACACTGCCATAGCTTCTCGAGCCCCCTACTGCACTCACAACTAGCGCTGCTGCCTAATCATAGGAGGCCACCGTGGGCAGCTTAGCATGATGATTTTCCACCCGAGCTACCACTTCTCTGAACCTCCCTTATACCCAAAGATGCTCAAACCCTAATGCATTAGTAATTGAAAGGTTGGGATTCCAATAGCAAGGCATTAGTAGATTTGAAAATTGGTTAGAAATGTTGAAGTATGGAAATCAAGTTATTGAAACCCTAGTTCTTTAAGAAATTATTATTCTTTTGTGTTTAAAAATGTTTACAAATAAAATTATATCCATAAATACTTTAATAAAATCACTATATCCACATTCCTTGAAAATGTTGCTAACTAGTTATATAGTATTTCCCCATGTAACTTATTGAGTACGGTTGGTGTACTCACTCTTTCTAAACTATCAACAGAAAATGCATAGGAAAATAATGAAGGAACCATCGAGGAAGGCTTTGAAGATTACTACGATGTAGATGACGCCTGGCGTTATGATTTATTCTACACTCAGGCACACCTGTGAAGTCCTTTTGTAATGTAATGTAACTTTGGGCCACACGCCCCGCTATGTAAAACTTGACTGTTACGCCATAATTTTGTAATAAAATTTAGCTATTATGTTTAAGCTTGATGGCAATGAGATATACTCGTCTATAGTACTTGCAATCGAACTATCATGGACAATTGCGAGGGAAATCTAACGAGCCTAGAAATGTGGGCATTACACATATATAGACTAGTCTAGCTTTATTTCCCCCTCAAGATCGACAAAATATGTACAATAAACAATTGATACACTATGTCATACATGTGTGCTATGTCTTGTCGTACGAATTTTTTTGTGTCTGATTATTGTTGATCTTGTCAATCACTTAAGGTAGCGTTCGGAATAGCGATGGCTTTTGACTTTTGCTGAAATTTCACTGTAGCTGGCTTATTTTTTTACTATAACTGAGTTAGCTTATTAGGCATAATTAAATTTAAAAAATATAAAAATAAAAGCGGCACATTAATTTAGAGCGGACAATGCAAAGGAATACGGGAAAAAAACAAAACTCAAAAATTCAAAAAAAAGGAAAAAGACAAAATGTGAACCGTGCTCAAAACGCTAAACAGTAAAAAGCAACGCCGAACATGGTCGCTCAACGCTAAGTTAAGCGCGCCCTAAAGAGTTTGATTAAAAAGTAATATGAACTGATATAAGATTACGATTAGAATGATTTTAGAGTCCGATGGACTCTGCCGTCTCTTCCATCCACCAAGGCAGCATAAAAGGGTAGGGCCATCAGCCGTCAACAATGGCATCAGCCATCTCTTCTTCAGGGAACTTTGATGCATCGATGGCAGTTGATGATGTGAGCGGGCTGGATTCTGGGCCGTTAGGCCAGCTAGGCCATCAAATCAAATGGTACACGACCCAAGTCACACAACAGTTTCGTCTTCCTCAGGCCCGACGCGGCGCTGCGCAGTTCTTCCGACCTCCCTCTCCCTCTTCTTCCATGGCAGCCTGTCACGGGCTGGCGCTAGAGGGGGGAAGGTTCTGCCGGCGCTATTGCTGGGTCCGCCCTGCCTCTCCTCCTCCCCACCTCACCTCGCTGCTGCAGCAGCACATTCATTTCGGCCAATGACTAGCATGCCTCCCCACCTCTTCTTCTCAGCAGCAGCAGCAGCTCTCCCGCCCTCTTCTCCCTCCGCACGCCTCGCTCGGTACGGTGACCCCCTTTCTTCCAGCTCCGCTCCTCGCTCGCTTCGCCTTCCTGGCACAAGGGAACCAACTTCTTGCCGTGTGCGCTTCTAGATTTTAGTTGCACTGCAGATAAGCGCGGGTTTGGTGGTGGTGGTGGTGGTGGATGTTATGTGAGCATCCCATTTCTTGTACCAAATTCTTGATTCTACCTTTTGCATGAGTTGAACATTTTTTGGTGTTTCTTGGCTGTGTCCTGGATGGATGCCTGTTGAGGAGGAGATGAAGTGTCCACAAGCTGTTTGTGGACTTGCTTATTATAGACTTGCAGAAAAACTTCGAAATTACTACAATCGATAGAATGGTGACTTTGGATTGTAAATTAGTAGAAAGGAAACGAGCGACCTTGGCTTTATAATATTGTCCCAACTCCCAAAATGGCCAATAACGTCAGGTTCTCTTCTGAAGCTCTGACTGTTCCGTTCCAAGCTCACTGAATGTGTTTATATGTTCATGTGCACTCCTGATCTGTGCATTGTGTGAAGGGTTTGTTGTTTTTTATAGGCTCTGTTTGCTCATTCTCCTTTGTTTCAAACTATGTTTTAGATTCGTTTCAACTTGTTCGAAGGCTACTGGAGATGCTATCTAGTTCACTTTGCCAACATAGGTCATGATTAGGATATCAATACCTACTTTGCAACCTTTGACTGCTGACCGATGGACCATATGTGCGGTTTCAGTCCTTCTATTCTGTGTGACAATTCCAAAGTTTCTTGTCTTGTAGGAATCGCCCAGACAACATGTTGTAGTACAATGTGGCACTTCGTGGATCACGCCGAGAATATCTGAAACTGAAGTTACACTTGCTGAATCTCCAGCAGCTGTCCAAGGTGGTGCTGCCCCTCTGGTTCAGGCACTGAAATCAACTGCAAGTCAAGATTTTTCATGCTTTCACTTCCCTGGACACAATAGAGGGAAAGCTGCTCCATCTTCGTTGTCGAACCTTATTGGATCGAGAGCATTTTTTCATGACTTACCAGAGCTACCTGAACTCGATGATCTCTTCTACCCTAAGGGTGTGATTTTAGATGCTCAGATGCGGGCAGCTGAACTGTTTGGATCATTTAAAACATGGTTCCTGGTCAACGGAAGCACCTGTGGAATCCAGGCCTCAGTGATGGCTACCTGTTCCCCAGGGTACTACATCATTATACCTCGAAACTGCCACATTTCAGTGATCTCTGCGCTGGTTCTGTCTGGCGCTGTGCCTAAATATATAGTACCAGAGTACAATTCTGGGTGGGACATTGCTGGTGGTATTACGCCGTTGCAGGTGGATAAAGCAGTAAAGCAGCTGGAAGAGGATGGAAAGAAAGTAGGTGCTGTTCTAGTTACTTCAGCAACCTATCATGGCATATGCAGCAATGTGCTGGATAACGTCAATGTTTGTCATCCGTTACACATTCCAGTCATAGTTGACGAGGCGCATGGTGCGCATTTCAGGTTCCATGACAGTTTTCCAAGCACTGCGGTTGAGCAAGGTGCTGATTTGGCTGCGCAATCCACACACAAGGTTCTGTGCTCGCTTACACAGTCGTCAATGCTTCACATGGATGGAGATCTCGTCGATGCAGATAAACCAAGCCAATTCCTCCAGTTGCTCCAGAGCTCGAGCCCAAGTTACCTCCTACTCTCATCTTTAGATGCTGCAAGAGCTCAGTTGAGCGAGAATGCAATTTTTTTTATGAGCCGGTAGCTATAACTTTAGAAACAAAATACCAGTTGAGGATAATCCCAGGGATATCTGTCCTGGACTTGCCAAGCTTCGTTTCTGATTTCCCTGCTATTGATCCGTTGCGTATCAGACTCAGTGCCTCAGATCTACATTTATCTGGTTATGAAGCAGATGACATTTTAGCTGAAGAGCATCAAATTGTATCTGAGCTTGTTGGTACACAGGCATTGACATGTGCAGTTAACTTAGGGACCAGATGGCAGGATGTTCAAAATCTTGTACATTGTGCAAAGCAGCTGTCAGAAAAATACTACTTTGCAAATGGATCCAGAATTAGCAAAGAGAATTGCGTTTGTAGCCCATTGGACAATATCTCTGTCAAGCTGGATCCAAGAGAGGCCTTCTTTACAAAGAAGAGGAGAGTGTGCATTGAGGACAGCCTTGGCAAGATTTGTGGTGAGCTAATCTGCCCATACCCACCAGGTATCCTGGTGCTGATCCCAGGTGAGGTAGTAACGCAGGATTCGCTGTCTTACTTGATAAACGTCAGAGACCAGGGCATGACAATCAGTGGAGCTGTTGATGGTGAGCTCGATTCCATTATGGTGTGCAACTTGTGATGATTGTTCTGTTGTTTCAAGAGACTATGTGTATGTGGCAGACATATTTCGATAATTCAGAGAGAGATGCTTCTGCGTAGCGTGCGAGATCAGAACCACATAGCAGGCCAAGTCCAGAGCACAATCGGCTGTTTTTTTCGATGGATATGAACAACACTTGCGTAAAACAACAAGTGACTGGCCACTTGGCTAAATAATTAGATTGCATTTCGTCTCGTGGGAAGAAAGAGTTAGTTATCAAGCTGCAACATGATGGCAAAATATGAGTAGGGTCTATGGCATGTGACCTCTTGTGAGTATGAAGCGTAAACCACTGAAGTGGCAACCTTTTCATCTGAAGTGCCTTGGAATGTAATGATATCCTGCTTTTTTCCATAGTTCTCGTCAAGAAGACATATAAATTAGCCAGTAAGTAACAATTGCTGTGTGTTCCTTTCCCTTTCAGATTTCCTCTTGGTTCTCTTCAGAATGGCTGGCGCATTCTGAATTGACTGTGAACTCAAACATCAGGTGCAAGTTTGTACACCATGGTTTTCCAGAAGCATGTTGCAAGGTTGCTCAAGCAAGGACTCTAGCTGGTCTTGTAAGTTTCAACATCAACTCAGGAATTCACGAATATTCCACAGCGTGTACCAAAAAGATTAGCATATAGTGCATCATTGCAACCAACATTTCTATTTTTATATGTAGTGCAAGAATAATAGATCATAGGACCTGTTCTTTTTTGCTATAGCTGATGACTTTTAGCTGCGGTTGATGGCTTTTTTGGCTGTGTGCGACAGAGATTACGGAAAGAGAGATATTCGCTTACAATTTTTGATGATACAGATATTAGTTTTTTAACGTGTACTACAATTAACTTGTAGATCTCATCTTAAAAAAATACTCCGTTTAAAAATACTTCATTTTAGAAACCGCAAAAAATAAGACCATATATATAAGCAATACTTACAAACGAGGACCTCCACCCAAACGTGGGACTCCAAACAGGATTAAAGTAGCTGATTTGGTCGTGAGGACTAAATTAAGGCTTAATCCACTTATACGTTGCAATCACCAACCAAGAAGTAATGTGATGATGATGCAGTTAGGTTTGCGACGGGCTGGCTTTTTGCTACAACAACGCTTACCATAAACAATAAGGACTTGAGAGCTAACCCCCGGCCCCCACTGTACTGTTTGTTTCCTTCCCAATTAATTAAGCACATAAAAACAATATTTGGACTGATTGCTCTCACTTAATCCAATCCTGTTATGATAGACAATCATGCCAGCATCTGTACACTTAAGATTCCCAATAAGCAATATATCCATAGAAAATGACAGGTGGGGCCGTGTTTCTCTTGCCAAGGCATAAGCTATAGATCATGTGAACAACCCTAGACATGGATGCATCAAAATGCTTTTATTTTATATTTTTTAAAATTATGTGTATTTTGTATCACATAAAAACGCTTTTTTAGATAGAACAAAACCTGTTTTTATTGTACAAATTCTAAACAAATCACACTGCCTATTAATCAAACTGTCACTGGAATTACTTAATTGTCGTACATACTGGTACTAGTAGTCCTAATTAATCAAACTGATAACAACAAAGCATCACATCAAAAATTTGTCCCTTTGCGTGAACTGATTAACCTTTGCAGTCTGCTAATTTGTCCGAAGCTTGAAGCGGAATTAAATTCCTAAACAGAAGCTAGTAGTGAGTCACGTATCAACAGTAGCATATTATTAATGTGTGGTTGGTGAGATTAATTAATGAGAGTATCTATACAATATTTATATTTTTTTAGATTTAAATCAGTCAGATTAGATTTGGATCACTTATTTTTTGGAGAGGATATGGAAGGATCCGTTGAATAGATATTCAATGTCTACCACTCTTTTTTAGAGGTATAGAAGGATCCGTTAGGTAAAGGTCTAACGTCTCTAAATATGACCGATTTAAGTTCAAAAAATATACGAATATTATATAGCACTTTCCTTGATTAATTAAGGAGAGCATCACGTCGGTTCAGTGGCCATGGATCAGAATGCACAAATGAAAATGATCCCTGGCCCCTGCTATACGTAGCAGTGACTAGTGAGTGAATTGTTCAAAATTTTTTTAAGGATCTCCCTGCTATACAAATGAAATGATTATGAACCATTTCGATTCGGATCAGGTCAATACAGCACCGGATGGCAATCCTGACAACCTTAAATTATCAACCCTTTCTACACCAAAAGTAGATTTGATCGCGAGTGTGCACTCTAAAACTGCAACCCACGATCACTGTTCAGTAGCAATGGCCGCAACGCTAAAGGCAGTGTGGTCTATTTGCCATGTCATTTTCTCGGCGTGATAAGCAACCAAGAAAATCGCTTCACCCTTCCTTCACCGTGCACAGTGGTTGCGGCTCATCTCATGTCTATCACTGGTACTATACGTGTACTGTCCAGCCTTATAAATTGATTGATTAATTAATTAATTAGTTAGTCTGAATCATTTTGATCACTAGCAGTAGCAGGGTGCAGTGCACTCTGCGGTAGATGCGTGTACGCATGGCCGCGTGTACCGACGTTGCTGAGCCAGCCAAGGACTTGAATGCACGATTAAATATTGATTGTGTTGCTAGCTACTGGAGTAGTAGTAGCGATTTATTACCATCGCTACCGACAAAATTGATCCCACGTACTATCTGCTCTGGTGCTACTACTCTGCTCGAGTCCAGCGCTCAGGAATAGTTTAAGGTGCCGCTCGAAATGGATTCAGTTTTTTTTTATTTTATTTGGTTTTTAATTTATTTAAACTAGAATTCTTTTGAAACACATTAGGTTCTAGTTTTAACTTATTTTGATCCCATTTTTTGTATCATCTGTGATGGTATAATGCTTTTTTTAATTATTTTTTTATTTTTTAATTGAATAACTTAGAAGAGGTTAGATGCTGCTACAGTATAATTTTAACTAAAAATCAACAGCTAAAAACATAAGATAGAAACTTAATCTTTGAAGGAGACCCTAGGAGCAAACTTACGAAGAAGAGAAATAAGAAAAGATTAGGAAAACATGAAGCTCGGTCACATGTACTCATAATAGCAAGCACTATCAATGTCGATGGAGATGCGAAAACTCCCAATTAACCTGTACAAGTTCACATGCGCACACACATGGACGCGTATACTTGTCATCCCATCTCGCCCGAAGGTAGAATTAGAGGCACTGTAGTAACCAGATGACAGGGTGATCAACAAACACATGGAAATAAAGGCAGATTAAATCGACATCACAGCACCCATGTTAACAACCGTGCATCAACCGCATGCGATGCAATTTGCTAGTACTGCTAGTGCTAGTGCTCAGCTCAGGTAGGGCTAGGAGGAGCTAGCGTATTTGCCGAGGAGTGTCAGGCGTGTGCTGCCCCCATGGCCATCTCGAGCTGCCTGAGGGAGAGGGAGGAGGGGAGGGAGAAGGCGTTCACCATGCCCATGCCCCCAACCTTGTTGAGCCCGTCCCACCCTATGTGCCCGACGTGCTGCACGTCGGTGGGGTAACCGATCACCATCTCCCTCTCCTCCTCCTCCTCCTCCTCGCCGTCCTCGTACATCGCAAACATCTGAGACAGGTTCTTGATCCCCTTGATCAGCCGTTGAACCCCGGCGGCGACGATCCCCGGGGACGCCGGCGTCGCCGCCGCGCTTCTCGCCTTCTCGCCACCTTCTTCCGCTCCTTTCGATTAAGTATATGAACATTTTAACTGTTAGCGGCATGAGATCAATCGTGTTACTATTTGTGATCAAGAAGAACTTACCCTGTGCGGTGGCGGAGGAGGAGGGGTCGTTTTGCGGCTGCTTCTTGTCGTGCGGGTCGGCGACGGAGACGGCGGACTGCGACATGCAGCCGATGGAGAAAGGGAAGACGCCGGCGCCGGCGCGGCGGTCCTTCATCGGAGGGGGAGGCGACGGACTAGTATAGCAGAGGCACTTTAGGAGGAAGGGCGAGCAACGAGGAGTGGTTACGCTGCCTCTGCCTCACAGTATGGTATGGTATGGTATGTACATATGTATATATGGTGGTGCAACTGAACTGAGCTACCCTGTTTATATGGAAGGAAGGATGGTTGATCCATGAGCAGAAGCTGCTTGGGCTTGTGTTTTCGGCTTTGCTGCCAAGGATGCATGATTCACCAGTTTTAGACACCGAAATTAAAGAAGGGAGAAGTGAAGGTTTGGTGAGAGAGAGACAGAAAGTAGAGAGAGAGAGATTGGCATATATGATGATGATATCCTCCATCGGGATCCGGATGATCTTTGTGCAATTTTGATGCAGCAGCAGTGCGTGCTGGTGCTTGGATGTGGACATACACGCATACCATACTGTGCTCTTCGCTCTGGCTGCGCCTATGAGGCCGCTTGCGTTAAATTAAACGACGTACGTACACTAGCTTAGCTAGGGATGTGAATTGTGATGCTGTTCGATAGCATTGGACTGTGCTGTGCTACTGATACTCTCGAGTAAATCTACGCGGTCCAAGTGAAATGGCAGCAGGCGAAGTGAGAACAAGGCCACTGACCACGTAAGTTAACTGCTCCACTGACCGATCGATCCGTTCATGATTCAGTTAGTCTGAGCGACCCACCTACAAGACAGGTGCTGGGTTCAGCAGATCATTTGCTATCACTTGGGTTGGGTGTTCAATTCGGCTGCTGGCTTCAATCACAGCTGTTTCAACCCGCGACCAGCCTCGAAGCCAACGCGGGTTGGAACAGGGGCCTGGACTGGGCTGGGCTGGTCCATTGGACGTTCAGGGTAAGAAAACTCCCCAGTTGGTAATTGATGTATGTGCGTACTCCACTAAGCTAGTACAATGAACCCCCGCCCCATATACAAGCCGACACAAGTCACGAATCATAGAGTCAAATTCTAAACTCTAGCAGCTGTACTATACGAGTCACGAATCATCTTCACTAGAGTCAATTTCATAATCTTCCATGCTTCAGTTTTATAGCAAATCATTACGATTTGGCTGAGGTTAACTAGTCTTGTCTCTGCTCCAACCCAACCCAACCACCTGCTTTTATTCCATCTGCTCTTAGAAAAAAGAAAGGCAAAGGAGACGAGAAAAGGGATTGATTGTTCACATGTACTTTATTCAAACGAGGAGAGATAAACAGTTTAGGAAAAAATAGACCAATTAATGGCCACATGAAACCTCTCTTTTTCTTTCCGCCCTCTCTCTCACAGTTGCCTTGAAGACGAAGCTTGACATGCAGGGTCGAGTGAGTAGCAGTGCAGAAAGGAAAATGCCTCGTCCGGATCGATCGATGCAGCCGTGCACGCTGCAGCTTCGCACACGCTCGCCGCCTATTGCATACTTGCACATCAGTTGCATGCAAGATGGAGAGTAGTATTATATTGCTGCTGCAGCCTTGGAGAAGGAACAGGGCTCGAAGCTAACAACCACTTTGCAGTTCGCAGCTCCAGGATGGAGAACATGGATTTGTGGAGTGGGGTGCAAGCGATTCTGGCCGGCCGGAGCACCCAAAAAAAGCAAGCAACCTAGGCGAAACTGGAAAGCAGCATCCCTTCCGGTGTGATGCTCTACTAGCCGCCTAGTAGCTGACGGTGAGCGCAATGCAACGTGGTGGTGGTTGCAGTAAACACGTCGACACTGATCCGATGCAGAGATACTGACGCTGACTGGTGCACATATAGTACAGCTGCCTACCTGGCGATCGATTCAACCCTGCATCACATTCGTACTGATCATGTATGTGCACTGGAGCAGTAGTTTACAGCTGGATGTCCAGATTAATACAAGTACTTATGCATGGTACATGTGGTCAATTGAATTCAGCACGCGCATGAGGAGGATCGAGGTGGATGTTAGGATCCGCAGGAGGTACACAAGTGAGGACTGATTGACTGCCCAGTGAATATGCACTCCTCTGCGCACCAATCTGTACGGGACTGGAGCAGACAGAGATGGATAGGATCATGCAAACGGTCGAGCGGTACCATTGATCCTGCGTACATGGCCGGGTGGACTGAACGGACGGGTTGGTTGTTGTCGGCTTGGCTTTGCTATCCCAAACAAACAAGGATCTAGCGTCGACCGGATCGACCTCCTGTTTTCTGAACTCAAAACAAGCAACTGAATGGAGGAAGAAGACGGACAAACTTGGCTCGCTGCCCCGGCAGCATCTCGGATCGGTTGCCTCTATGTTTCCGTACTGCATGCAGCAAGGAATCATTTGTGGCCCACGAAGCACAGAGCTAGGTGGCCAACCGGATGGCGATCGATCTTTATTTTGGATGGAGCTTGATGAGCACCTTTTTTTTCTTTTTCCATAGGAATCGCTTCGCAGGATATTTCAAAATGTCTATGGCATATACCCACAGTAGCCATGAAAGCAAAGCAAATGCAAAACAAAGGATACTGTTAGTTTATAAGTTGAAGTACGATAAGGAAATGCGAGAATGACGGATAGTTTAACAGAGCAAAAGCTTGACAAGCAATACTTTTGACTAAGGCAAGAACGGCTGGTTCAGGGATTTGTCCTTCGAGACAAGGAAAAATACAAATAACAGGATTTGCTTCTGACGAGAATCATATAATACAATCTAATAGCACTGAGATTATTCCAAAAACATCCCATTAGATCTGCTACTAGAAAATCAAACGTGATGTAGAACTTAAGCACATGAATATCTGAACATAAAACAGTGACTGTACTTCAAACGACTGTTAAGACTTCACAATTCTCTAGAGCCATTTCCATGAAAAACAAATGATCATCACGCCCATGCAAACAGTTGTGAGCAAGCTACTTAAACCACGAAAGGCAATACAGAGTAACGTTCAAGGGAAAAGTCAATCAAAATTAACCAAGTCCTCATCCTCTTCTGAATGTGCCTCATAATGTTACACATGAATGCCATTACAACCTCAAGAAGCAACCTCGCAACACCACCACATCATCTATGTAAACTAAGAGTTATATGCAAGTCACGGTAAAAGTGCCAACTTTGGAACAAATCAAGAAGCAGCAGATTCTCTCGGCCAGCATATGTGGAATCATCCAACTATAAATGAATCTTAAGTCTCTTCCTCCATCTCATCATCCCCCCTCTCTAATGTACATTTTGGTTATAAAAATGCTTTTACACCTTACAGATCAAAATTGTGCAGCGGTAACAGTAGGATAGCTAATGACAGCGTTACTGAATATGTTATCACAAGTAGCACAGTATCTCCACGCAGCACTCGTCGGGATACTCTTCAGCTATCAAGTCAACTCTCACAAGTGCTGCAAGTCATGCACCAATCTAGAAGGGTGCATGCGGCTATAGCAACAGCTACCCGTAAATGGACGAATCATCCATCTGTGCCAAGCTACACAAATTGTAGCAAAGCAGTAGCAGAAACAGGTCGTGAATTTGATGTTTGAATGCTCAGTTACTTCACAGGATCCTTGCTCAGCGGTTTGGGCAGCATTGTACTAAAAAGGAATGACGTATGGTAAAACAATGACATCATCCGGGTCAATTTTCAGAGCCTGAGCCCACACTTGGGGCGCTCCATCGGCCTCAGTCTCTGACGTGGGCTTCTTTGATTGGGTGGCAGTGCTACCTAGGTCGAACAGCCAGTCCTGGTCATCAGGCTCATGCCATTCCATCATTTGAGGCGCTTCAGGAATGGTGTATATCTGGCTAAGATACTTGCAGTCTGGGTGAGGCGACTTCCTAGAAGGTGTGCCATTCTCAGATGCAGCCAGAGGATCCCGAAGCCCTGAATCGACTGAAGGTCGCTGAGCTTCTTGGTTGCCATTGATCTTCTCCTCCTTAGGGAACCTTTCAGCCTTTACAATATTTATGGCATCTGGCTTCATGGAAGAGAGTGGCGCGGCTACATGAGATGCTGTACCATTCTCCACATGATTGTTGGAGGGGGCTGGTCTCGGCAACTTTGTAGGCCGCATATCATGATGGTCTGTACAGCATCAGAAGTCTTATAATATAAAGCACCATAGAAAAGTATAATGGTGTTCTACAAGACTAAATAGTGCTTGTAAGTGCACCCAAAAAACAAAGCTAGGAACTCACTTCGTAAGTAACCATTCATCTCATGGTTCTTTCGCTTCTTCAGGTTTTCATCAGCTAGGATAGCTTTTGCATCTTCAGCTGGAGGGGCTAAAGGAGGGACTGAGGGCTTCATGTGAAGGCTATCTATCTGATGATTTATACTGTTTTCTCTTAGCTTATCATGTTCTTTGTGAGTATGTTCCTCTTTCTCCTTCTTTGCCTCTTTTTCCTTTTTCTTCTCTTTGTGTTTATCTTTCTCTTTCCTTTTCTTTTTATCATGCCGACCGCTCTTTTTGTCCCCTTTCTTTGCATCATCAGGTGCCCCATCTCTGACCTTTTCCATCCTTTCAGCTCTTGCATCTGCAACTTTCTCCACACTTGGGGGTTTTGAACTAACCAGTTTCTGATCAGTTGAAATATTATTCTGGAGCACCCTTCCACCTTGCTCCTTTTCCTTCCCCATAGCAGGTGAAAGGCCTCCTGCATTGGGTTTCTTAGTAGAAATGGAATAGCTTTCAGGCGGTTGTACCATTCCATTTGGCCTTCGAATTGTAATACTTGGGCTTGGGATAGTTGGCCTAGGCATTCCTCTATCCATTCCTGCTGTTGCACTAGATGTCGATGGACTGTCAAACCCCTGCATGGATATTGGTGCATTCTCCATTGGCCGACCAACCTTACCATGCCCCTTGTGCATAGTATTAGCAGGGCTTGGAAGCAATGGAGAGCTAGTGCCAACTTCTTTCTTCGCAATCTCTTTGTTTGGACTCTCCGTTCTCTTCTGAACCAGTATGCTAATGTTATTGATTCGTTGTCCCATCCCCTCTTTCCTTGGTGCGGAATCAGTAGAGAGAGGTCTTGTGACTTTGACTCTTTCCTTCTCCATTGTAGGTGCTGTATTAAAGCCATCAGGAGTTCTTTGAGATGAACTGTTGAAGTTGTCGCAACGTCGTATTGCTGTCCCATTTTTTTGTTGATTGATGTTGATGCTCTGTTGCCCCAAGCCCTCACTTTTCCTTGTAGCGTTAACAGAGTGAACATGCATTTTATTAACTGCATTTCTTTCATTCTCCAACGCAGGTGCAGCACTAAAGCCTTCACGACTTCGTTCATTTGAAACAGCAAAGTTCTCAACAGGTCGACTCGCCGGCCCTTTCTCATCTTGTATCTTTCGGCCCAAGTCCTCCCTGAATTTGGGATCCTTAATTTCTTCGAACTTCCTGCTACTTTCTCCAACCTTCTGATCATGGAGAGCCTTGCCATGTCTTTCAGCTCCTTCTTCTGATTCCCTGCTTTTATCTTTGCTCTTGTCCTTTTTCTTGTCTTTGCGCTTTTCTTTTCGATCTTTTTTATCTCTGTGCTTATCTTTACTCCTTTCTCTATCCTTCTTTTCTTTGCCTTCTTTTTTCTCTTTATCCTTCTTGTCCTTCTCATGCTTCTTCTCCCTGTGTTTCTCCTGAAAAAAAGGATATTGCCTCCAAGTTAAGTAGAGATCAAGCATGAAACGAATAGCTGGCAAATGCAAACAAAACAAGTAGCTAGCATAACACTAATAAATGAATAGATTGCAAAAACTGTTAAAAGAAATCATTAACCAACATATCCGATTTGATAAACTGTGACCTTACAGGATAATCAACGCAACAAGAACTTCTATACCACACGACTGTTCTGGGTAGATGCCTAAAGGCATACTGGAAACAAATTACTAACCCTATGATCGTTGAATTACACTAATTGGCTTCCAGTGCTCTATTTCTATCCTTGCTGAGTTTGTACCAGAAATGTTATTTTGAACTGATGAACTCACACTACACTAATATCGAATAAAGATAAGCAAATAAGCTGGCTATCTGATCATAGCTTCTGCTTATTTTGCTAATAAGTCTAAAAGTTAGAACAAGTTTGTTTCAACACACATGGCAAGACAGCCTTATCCTATCGAAATGCAGGCTAATACTTTCTGTGTTGGCCAAGCATCTCCTTTGAGACTAACCACATACATGAAGTTAACCACTCTATTCTGCTCAGAGATTTGACCCCACCAATCAAGTTCCCACTGGAAATTGTACCATATTCATGCAGGGATTAAATGAGTATTGAAGGTTGGGAGGATGTGCACTCTATTTGATAAGGAAAGAATGGCCTGAAAAAACTAATCATCCTTTTGCACATCTAGATTTGTGCCAGAAAATGTCAAAGTTCTATAGGCCAGAAGGGGTTGAGTTTGTAACTTTGGAATGGATTATAAACAAGTTTATCCAAACATCATGGCTTACATAAGCTAGTTTATCGAGGCTATATGCTACAAATCTAACAAACCAGCCCAATCAGTGAACAGATGCCAAATTTTCCCACAATGCATACTAAGGCCATGTTTAGGCAAGCAATTTGTTGCTGGGTGCTATAGGAGTAAGGTTACTACAGGAGCATCTGCCATATTTACTTATTTAGTGAAACATACTTCGTTATGTATTGTAAGGAAAAACTTAGCAAACGGCCAAACCACCAAATATCCAAAAATAGTCTATTAAACCAATACTTTGTAACAAATTGTGTACTTAAATGGAGCCTAAGTAGTTTTTCACAATGGGCAATATGGAACTAGCAAGCATATATCAAGATCCTATAGTCCTATACGCATGTCACAAAAACATTGAGTACACAGAGGCTAAGGATAGCACACAAAATATTCAGTATAGTGAGTGACGATATTTCTTCAACACACTCATTCATAGAGTTACCTTGGTTGATGCATTGTAAGGGCTACCTAGGCAGTAATTTTCAAATTTTACCCTCAAGCTTCTTAGTAGTGGAAATTAAACTGTCAATTTAGTAAGGATTATGCGCCAAACACCCTCACATTGGGAAACCGAATGTGAGTTCGGTTAACAAAACTAAGTTGGAAGTAAGTCACTAAATAAGAACATCTTCCCCTCAAATCACTGTGTATGAGTGTATCATGCATTCATGCTATATTGAGCATATATAACAATTGTTTTTTTGACATTGTTAAGACAATTATGAGGGAAAAATCCAAGTGCAAAAATAGTTCCCTGATGCCAGAAGGCACCTCATGAAGGTCCAGATATGATTCCCACACAACAACAATGATAGACAAAAAATATTGAAATGTTCAGGTCATTATATTTAGTACATTTGATAAGCTTTCAAACAATGTATATATTTATAGGATACGGCATCAACAGTGGATAACCTTTGGCTACACCAAAGTTTTTTCATAAATAACATAGAGATAAGACAGGACTTCGTGAATTTTTTCCCTAGATACAATCATCCATGTTACTCCCTCTGGTCACACAAACATGTCATTTTGGACATCGATGCGGTCCCCAAAACGCCAATTTGACTACTAATTTCTATTGTTATATATTTATAAAACTCAACAAAATTATAATATTATGAAATTATTTTTCAAGACAAATCTACACATATGATTTTCATGTATCCAATATAAATATTTAAAAAGATATTGATAACAAAAGTTTCAAAAATTTGACTGCATGTATCCCAAAACGACATGTATTTGTGACTGGAGGGAGTATTAATAAATGTTCTTAGGATGAGGTGCATAAACATTATAGGCATACTTTACAGTCAACATAACCTAAAAGGCTCAAAAACATGCCATATGCATCTGTGGCACTAGCCACTAGGCAATACAAATCGTTTCATTTCTAGTTCCAAGTACCATGCCCATTGAGCTTTCAAGGTATTTACATTTTCTACATATGCATTGTTAGCAAACATGATTAAATTCAATAGCTATTAAAAATATAAATAAACAGAAGAGTGAACAGAAGGGACAAACATGTTAGTCCGTAACCAAGTTTCCTGAAGCAGAAGAAAATAGGCAACAAGTGTCGGGGATTCACCGTCAATGGCGCACTCAAGAACACTTGGAACAGGTAAGAACTCAGATGTTTTGGTGCTGCCTCAACTGGCTACTTTTCCTTGTATATTATACTCTTATTTATAGGGTAAAACAAAGAGATAACAATGCCATTTAGCACTAATGTGCCATCCCACTATCAGCACTAATGCCCACTAATCTAAGACTGAAACTGCCCACTAATTGAGAACTGAAAACTGAAAACATCAATGACACTAAATGTAATTGAAACAATCAAAATGTAAATGGTGAGATGCATGCTGGAGTAATTCAACATTTCTCCCTCTTAGTCCTTGCTCATCTCACTGATCTTGTTGACACCGATCATCCCGCGCAGCTCAAGAAACCGCACACGACCGAGTGCTTTGGTCAGAACGTCCGCCAGTTGTGTCTCTATTGAGGTGTGCTGGAGAACAATCTTGTTCCCGTCGATACACTCCCGAATAAAATGAAAACGAGTGTCTATATGTTTACTTCGGTCGTGAAAGACGGGGTTCTTGCTGAGAGCAATGGCGAACTGGTTGTCCACCTTAAGCTTTGGCGCTCCAAACTCGATTCCGAGCATGTCGATTCTGAGCCGAAGCTAGCGGATGCCTTGACAGCCGCGTAGAATCACGTAATGTACTGCTCGGATGAAGACAGAGCCACTACCTTCTGCTTAGAGGACTGCCAAGTGATAGGGTTGCCGATGAGGAAGAAGACGATGCCGCTGGTGCTCTTGCGTGTGTCGATGTCGCCTGCCATGTTGGCGTCGCTGTAGCTGACCAGACGAACTGGTCCCTTCTCCCGCCTGGCGTAGTGAAGACCGTAGTTGCGGGTTCCCGCCACGTACCGCAACACGCGCTTCACCGCATTGAGATAGTCCTCGTGTGGTTTCTCCATGAACCGACTCAGATAGCCTATCGAATAGGCTAGATCTGGCCGGGTGTGCACCAAGTAGCGCAGTTCGCCAATGACACGCCTGTACTCGGTAGCATCCACCAGCGGCGCGGTGCTGTCCTTGCTCAATTTGAGCCGAGGCTCCATGGGTGCCGAGCTGGAGTTGCAGGAGCTCATGCCGCTCCGTTCTAGCAGCTTGGCTGCATACGCGGATTGACAGCGTGATGCCGTCAGGACTCTGGTTCACCTCGATGCCGAGATAGTATGACAGAAGCCCGAGGTCACTCATCAGGAAGATGCGCTTCATCTCGAGTTTGAACGCCACGATCTCACTGCTGCTGGTGCCGGTGATGATCAAGTCATCGACATAAACTCCGACTACCAACCGTGACGCCCCTCTGCTCCGCATGTATACGCCATGCTCTAAGCTGCTCCTCTGGAAACCAAATGATGCCATGGAAGCATCAAGCTTGGCATTCCAGGCCCTCGGTGCCTGACGTAGGCCATACAACGCTTTGCGAAGACGCAGTACATTGTGCTCGCTTCCGTTGACGACGAAACCCGGCAGCTGACTCACGTACACCTCCTCCTTCAACTCGCCGTTGAGGAAGGTGCTCTTGACGTCCATGTGATGGACCTCCCAGCGCTCATGCACTGCTAGAGCCAGCAATGTCCGCACGGACTCCATTCGCGCGACCGGGGCAAAAACCTCGTCGAAGTCGATGCCCGCACGCTGCACGTAGCCTTTGGCGATGAGTCGTGCCTTGTGTCGGATCACATTGCCGTGCTCATCGCGCTTCACCTTGAAGACCCACTTGAGCCCGATTGCACGGCGCCCAACAGGAAGAGTGACGAGCTCCCAAGTGTTGTTGTCCTCGATCGACTTCATTTCTTCGAGCATCGCTTGGCGCCAACTCGCCTCGCGCTCTGCCTCGCTGAAGGAGATAGGCTCGTCTGCCGTGGTGAACAGCAATTCCTTGTCAAGCACCCGGGGCACAAGCCAGGCGGTGACGCAGGCCCGATGATGGCATTGATGGTGCGGAACCGATGTGGAGCATCGGCATGGTCCACATCCAGGTTCTCATCAGGATCAACCGGTGGCATGACAAACTCAATCGACGCACTCACAGGTGACGTCGTGGGCGCGTACTGACCCGGCGGCGTCATGGGTGCAGAGGCCGATGGAGACATATGAGCTGGTGATGCAGCATCGGCTCGAGGCATGCCGGTGATGTACCCCGTGGTGTACTCAACGATGAAGGGTTCAGCATTGCCTGGATCACTGCAGCTATCATCGCCCTAGTTCCACTGAGCAGCCTCGTCGAAGACAACATCGCGGGACACCACGATGCGCTTGGTGGAGGGGTCATAGCAGCAGTAAGCCTTGGAGCCATGCTCGTAGCCGACGAATATGGTTGGCATGTTGCGATCATCCAACTTCTTGAGTCCTAAAGTAGTGGACGACGGGACATTCGCCGTGCCAAGCCTCGAAGAAGGTTTTGCCGTCGAGCGCACGTGTCGGGCGCGGTTGAGAATGTGCACGGTGGTGTTCACAGCCTCACCCCAGAAGTAGCCGGGCAGCCGCTTTGCCTTGAGCATAGACCGCGCCATGCCGACGATGCTCTGGTTGCGGCGTTCCACCACCCCGTTCTGTTGTGGTGAATAGGGGGCGTTGAGCTGTCGTTGGACGCCACGTTTGGCGCAGTGCTCGCTGAACTCCACGGAGGTGAACTCCCCCCATCGGTGCGGAGGGCCTTGAGGCGCCTTCCTGACTCAACCTCTACTGCCGCCTGGAAGTTCTTGATCGCTACCGATGGAACCTCTACGAAGACGCTGCCTTTTGAGCGGGCAGATCGGCAGATCCGACCGGTGGCCCTGGTGCGGGCGGATCTAGCAGGCGCACGGCTGGAGAGGATGGAGGAGCGCGAGCGGCCGGCCGATCCGCCGGCCGGCCAGCAGCAGCAGCGAGCGAGCGCGCGCCTGATCAGCGAGCGGTGAAGTTCTTTGGAGCGATATCGGCGGGTGGCGGCGCGACGCACCGAGAGAGGACCGCGGCGAGGCGCACTGCGAGGAGCGAATCCAGCGGCGAGGCGCGGCCGTAGGGAGCGAATCCGGCGGCGCGCAGCAGCGGAGCTGGCGTGGCGCTCAAGTGGGAGCCGACGCGGCGGCGGCGCTGCTGCTGCGGTGGGAATGGCGAGCGAAGCCGCGCAGGGATCGGTAGAGTCACGTCGCGCCAACAAAGTCGGCTCGCCACTCTCCTTCCGCAACGTGGGCCTGCGCCAGTTTCTTCAACCTGTTGCGGCATTCTCTGGCCCAATGGCCCACTTTTCCGCAATAACGGCAGTGAGACGCCAAGTTATCCTGAGCCGCCCCACTCGGTCCCTTTAGGGTTCCCGTGCTGCCGCCGCCACGACCACGCCAGGTCTTCCCGCATCTCTTTCCGTTTCTGCTGCCGCCCCCGTTCGATCCGCCGCCGGGGCTCTGCTGCGCACGACGCGCTCTCCACCGCGCCTCCCAATCCTCCTCGGAGAGCAGCAACCGCCCCATCGCATCCTTGAAGACGATGGAGTTGAACTCTCGACGGAGCTGCTACGCGTTCGCATCCCGCACACGCTCGACGCTAATGCACATGGTCTTCACCGCATCCCATGCCTCCTTCGCCGTCCTCTTCCTGGCCAAACACGTCCACATGTCCTCACGCAAGACGGCGCGCGAGGCGGCAAGAGCTCGCCGCTCGTCCGTGCATCACCGTCGCCTGGTTCAATCGCCTCCCACAATCCCTGCGCCTGGAGGTTCACCGTCATGACCAGCGACCACTCTTGGTAGTTGGTTCGGGTGAGCATCGGGTAGGAGATGGCGGCGGAGGTTTTCACGACGATGCACTCGATGACGACTTCGCGCGGCCTGGCGTTCCGGTTGCGCGACCAGCGTGACGGCGAGCGTCCTGGGCGTCAAGGTGGCGTGCGTGAGCGGTCAGGCGAATGGTTCCCGCCAGCGTTGTCACCAGTGATCCTCCCGCCACTCGAACTTGGTGGCGGCGTGGCCATGGCGACCTCCTGGAGGTCGACGAGGCTCTGATACCAATTGTCGGGGATTCACCGTCAATGGCGCACTCAAGAACACTTGGAACAGGTAAGAACTCAGATGTTTTGATGCTGCCTCAACTAGCTACTTTTCCTTGTATATTAAACTCTTATTTATAGGGTAAAACAAAGAGATAACAATGGCATTTAGCACTAATGTGCCATCCCATTATCAGCACTAATGCCCACTAATTTAAGACTGAAACTGCCCACTAATTGAGGACTAAAAGCTGAAAACATCAATGACACTAAATGTAATTGAAACAGTCAAAATGTAAATGGTGAGATGCATGCTGGAGTAATTCAACAACAAGCAGATAGATTGATCATGAAATGCCACTGACGTTAGATTTCAGAATCTATCCCATCACAGGAACACCAACATATGTAAATTACATCAAATTTTAAAACAGACAGTGATATACCAAGAATAGGACCAGTTGTTAAGCCTACTAGTTGTTGAGGATGGAATCATCTAGAAGCACAATAACACAAGAAAATGCAACTGAATGAGGCAACAAGTCCAGCCAACTACTAGCATACTGCAGAGCTTCTGCAGTACATGCAAATGACCAACAGAACGTTCCTAAAATACCTTGAGGTTGGGAATGGACATATATAGGCTTTCTTATTAGCAGTATGGACATCTATATATGTGATCTTTTAGCAAGTCGTGCACATATTAAGAAATCACACATCATTACCAATCCATCCTCATTTAATCAGCCTAGTAACTCCTAATCCCAAACACAGTAAATAGTACGATTAATATAAAGGCATATTTCGAAAATATTACCTTGAAAACATACAGCATCATCTATTATGTAACTAGAAATGTGTGCTAAAACATCATATGTTTTGTATAATCTTTAGCTGACAAAATATCAAATTATACCCTGCTTAAACTACACCTAACTGCACTGAGATGATTGATAACTTGCCAACTAAATGATTACAGTACAATTCCCACATAAATCCAATCCATCATCCTACATGGTCTAGACAGCACAGCCACAACTGGTTTAGAACACTTAGTACGGGAACAGGAATTAGCATGACTTATTTCATCATAGTGATTATGAACTTACAGACTAGGTCAGTAATTTACGTTTACATGGACAACTTTATGCTAACTCCCATCATGCCCTCTTGGTAATTTGACACATATAAAGTCCAATCAAAAGGGAGCATAGTGGTTAAATGTCCAACCCTTAGGTCAACATGTCAGACAATGAAAAATTGAGAAATGAGAATACAACCACTAACAACCAGTCTAACTCGTCATGTAAACTTCAATTATAGTAGCAAGATAATGACAGAAGGTGGCCCAGTGATGGGACGAAGAAATTTTCCTGCACCAGCTACCTGAAGTAATGTCTCTAGAACATTATCCGCATCCGTTTTTAGCAGCATACAAACAAAATAGAAATACAGCCTCCATAATCCTTTCAGCCACAGGAATGGGGTGAAACAATATGCTAAGGATTTTCCCAAGTAGATCTCAGTCACCAACCTGACATACAAAGTATGCTAAATCTATTGGCTCCTTTAACACAGTTGAAACTAGCATGACCTAAGACCCAATCAATAAAAACACCTTAAACCAGCACATTTTCTTCCATTGATCCATACAAGAGAAGCCCCTGCCTTTGCTTACAACTAAGTGAATATGCAGCTCTAATTATCTTAGTTCAAGGTATTGGGGACACTCTTTAGGAAAGCATTGATTTAGCAACACTACGTTCTCTGGCTCTCTCCCCCAATCAGTGAGCAATCCCTGCATATGCCAACATCGCCTTCCACAAGCTGACACACCTGTCATCTAACCCGAGGAACCCAGATGCTGCTAAAAATTCCTCACACATGAGCCCTAATCAACTAGCCCTAACCCCCTATTTCTATTCCCCCACCAGAATGTGAGCTACGGTCGACCCCGAAATTCAGCAACCAATTAGCAGCATATGGGATAATTGCTCACAATCTCCTCGCGGAGACGGGGAAGCCATCGCCCCCCCCCCCCCATGTGTGCTAGGAGCGGCCGCGGGCCGATCGACGGAGCGAGAGGACAGAGACGGGGCATGGGAGTGGGGGGAGATGTGCGGGTTTTCCACCTTTTCGAGCAGGTGCGAGGCTAGCTGGCCGTCGGGGCGCGCGGTCTTCTCATATCCTGGGGGCGGAAACGGGAAGCAGCGAGACATGGCACGGCCGGCTCGGGCCCCGGATCACCCACCACCACCACCCTCCTCCGCCTCCTCAAGCCACGACCACCACAAACAACTCCCCTCCTCCTCTCTTCCTGCTGCTGCTGCGCCTGCCTCAGTCCTGCTGGCCCGCCCGCGCCATCCGCCGCCGCAACCATGTCCTCTGGCCTCTCATCCCCGCCGCCGCCGCCGGAATCGCGGGGATCTGGCCGGGGCGGCCACGAATTCTCCTCGGCGCGGGGGATCCGAGGATCCAACCCCCGCCCAATCGGAATCGAATAGCAGTGAGTGTTATTTCGTTGCGATCTCCCCTTCTTCTTCTTCTTCTTTTTTGATTTTTCGCTCGCGGTTTCGATGGCGCTTTGGATTTGGAGTAGGGTTGAGGAGAGAAGGGGGGCAACTCCACCGCAAGAGGGGAAGAGAAGGCGGCAGGAAACCAGAGAGAGGAGACCGGGGAGGCGCATATATAGCCGGGTCGGCCCGGTTGGGGTGGGCCCCACGGGCAAGAACATGTGGTGGCGTTATTTTCTCTTTTATGTTATTATTTCTTTTGTTATTCTTCTGATATTCGTATTCCTTTGTTATATTTTTTTTGAGAGGGTCCAAGAGACCGTTTGATTGGACTAAAATTTAATTTTTTATGATTAAAATTATATTGTAGCTAACTGAAATTACACTATGGTGACGGTGGCTTATTTGACATAATTATTTTTTTAAAAAAAAATCTAAAAATAAAAATAAGGCTAGTCCATCACGTATAATGTAAATGAATAGGGAAAAAGAACAGGTAAAATGGCTTAAAAATGTCAAAAAGCTAGAAAAAAGATAAAAATTATAAATAGTAAAAATAAACCATAAACCTAAACTCAAATGAACGGGACCTAAGTCAGACACACAATTCGCGTCCCACTCACACCACTACATGCATATACAAATGTGCATGTCTTCAAACACAATCTTAAAATTTTACGAAAGCACTAAGGTCATACGGAGCACAAAGACACATTTTATCACTAAACACATACGGCGATGGATATTTGGATATCTGGATTGATGATGGATGGCGTGGATTCAATGATTTTAGAAGGCAGATAAACCATGAAGTAAGATAAATTACCACTAACTCTTTTTTTAAATAGTAAAGATTATTATTATTATTATTATTATTATTATTATTATTATTATTATTATTATTATTATTATTATTAGAACACTTTTGTTCAGCTCTGTGCTTCGAGAGGCATTTGAGAGCTAAACAACCGTAGAACCTATAGCCAGTGTACTATACTAAATACAAGCCATCGAGTGAATTAAAAAACAAGCACGAGTAGAATGAAATGCGACAGGTAAGGCGGTGGCCAAGTCAACGACAGTTTGTACGAGTAGAACGGCCAAGCTCTTCTTGATTAGCAGAGCTTTCAGTCTCGTTGAAAACATGCTTCTTGGCTCCGCTTGTTTCGGTTTTAGCTTCTAACTTTTACTTTTTTTCACTATTCAGTATTTCATCTTTTTTTGAATTTTTTTAAATATTTTAGATTTTTTGTATTTTCTTTTTTCTGTGTTCCTTTGTATTGTCCTTAATAGGTTAATATGTTTTTCTATTTTTATATATTTTAAAATTAATTATATCTAAAAATCAAATCAGTTACAGTAAAAAAGCTAACTACAGTGAAATTTTAACTAAAAATTAAAAATCGTCACTAAAACGAGCGTCGCTAAGGCTAATTCGGGAGAAGAAGAAATCCCAAGGGAGCCAGCTGATGGCCTGCCGCTGTACCGCAGAGTCGTACCAGACACAATTAGTACCGCATTCCTTCTCCTGACTGCGAGAGTTTGGATTGTTTTCAGCTGCAATTCTGCAAACTTGACGTTCCCTTTTGCCCTCTTCTTATAATTAACTCCGGAAAATAGAAGTACGCGTTAAATGTGCTCTTAGCTCTTCTTTTCTTTTTTCTTTTTTGAGAAAAAACAACACGTCGATTCAAGCGTACTCGGAAGAAAAGTGTACTCTCTTACCCACTCACCCTGGTGGCGCGCGGCGGCAGCGGTGACCTTACGACACGACAGGCAGCTTCCGAGGACAGCTTTGGCTGCGGGCAGGGCCAGCTCAGGAAGAGCTTTTCTGTGGCAGCTCATTTCCATGCGTTAGCCACGCTCGCGAGCATCCATCCAGCTGCAAAGGCTGGACTCATGAGGTGTCGTTTATTACAGCTTGAGATTCTAGGTTTTTTTTTACTATTTTTAAATTTTATCATTTTGATTTTTTTAGTTTTTTCTGATTCTTTTTTATATTCATTTATATTATGAGTGATGGATTAATTTATTTTTTGTATTTTTAAATTTTTTAAAATTTAATTATATCAAATAAACAATCATTAACTATAGTATAAAATAAGTTAATTACAATATAATTTTAACCATAAATCACTATTTTTTTTAGCTCAACTAAGTTGGCTCTTAGTAAAGTGCTAACTTGGCCATGTGATTGTGATGCTTCTGTTGCTTCTCCGGCCGGGTACTCTTTACCCATGCGGATGCCTCCCAAGCCAAGCCCGGCTTGAGCTCAAGAGCACGAGAACAATGCGAATCAAATCAAACAATCAAATGAAATGAAATGAAAATGTATTATAATTGGGGGGATTCCCAGCAAAAATGTGGCGCCACGTCATCTCGTCAGTCTCAGTCGTCCGATCTTGCTTCAATTTCGGAATAGCCGTTGAAATTTGTCTGGTTGGTTTGGGTGGTGTGGTTGGCTAGCGTTCTCTGCATCGAGCCTGGGCTCTGACTTTTTTTGGTTTTCTCTACCCTTTTTGTGATTTTTTTCTTTTCGAAAGAGGTACAACTTGATGGGCCTTGGAGTGGACTGTGAAATACGGACGTGAGCTTCGACTACCGCAACCTTCCCATTTGTTTCCCCGGTGCTCTCGGCCTTGTCTCCTCCGCCGCCGGCGCCTCGGTGACCTAGGCCGCCGCCCGAGGGGTTACCTCGCTCTCTTCGACCTCCACCCCCGACCCCTCTCCGGTGAGCTCGCTGCGTCTCTACTCTATGGTACTCCACCCGGCCGCTGTACGTAGGCGGTTCCTTGAGCTGTTCCCTGCAACCGAAGTATGAGGATAAGAGGCTGTCGATTTTGTTGGAGCCGAGCAGCCAATGGCTTAGTTTCTACCGTATTGGTAGAGTTGTTGGGGTTCCGATTTGATTGCTCAGTATTTGTGCTTTCTGGTTGCGTAAATTTGGTGGAGGATTGCGCTCGGCGCTAGTTGCTTCATCTGCTGTAGAATCGCGATTTGAGACTGAAGTGGTTGCTCAGTTGCTCTTGCTCCCCATCTTTGGCAAGGAAAATCAAAATGGCAGCTGTGGAACGTGGTGAGGATGGACCGCGGAGCGGTTAACGAGACGGCGGTGAGGGAGCAGGTGGCGGCGGCGTGCGCGGACGAGGCCGGGCTGTGCGACCACGTGCGGCCCGGCGGGGAGAGCCACCTGCCGGACACGGTGGCGGCGCACGCGAGCTATGTGTTCAGCAGGCAGTATGGCGGGCGGGTGGTGCTACTTCGGCGGCCTCGCCGTGGAGACGACCGTCGATCCCGGTGAGTGCTTGGAGCCTTGGACTTGCATTGTTTCTCTCTATTTTTCGCGGCAATGCACTCTGAAAATGTGCCGGATCACGTGCCTGCCTTTTCTTGCGTTCTTGTTTTGGCAATTAATGGCAAGGCAACACTAGCCACTACGTACGGTCTGCTCAACTTAGTTTCTGTTTTTTTTTTTACTATTAAATGATTTTATCTTTTTTAATTTTTAAGATTTATTTAGATTTTCTTTTTCGTATTCCTTTATATTATCTGTGATAGGTTAATATGTTTTTTATTTTTAATTTTTTTAAATTTAATTATGTCAAATAGACTAACTCAACTACAGTAAAAAAACTATAAATCATCGCTATTTTGAACGTCCCCTAAATTGCAATATTGCAATAAAGAAATACACTGAAATCTTATAAAATATAAAGGAGACGTATCTATCTAGTGCAAACTTGTCTTCAGACTTTAGGTACAGACTTTAGGTACAATCAAGAGAACTCATGCTCCATTGAGCTCACATTTTTTTAAGAAAATGTTTGCTCAACTAAGACCTTAGTACTACGTAGTATTAGCATTTAGCAACCCTCTAAAATTCCACCAAGTGCAGGTACTCAGCTTTTATATTTTGTCAAGCTGTTTTTTTTCAAACATTTTGGATAATAAATGTCTGTTTCAGGTTATGGATCATGTAGATTTTCCCTGCGTTGTACCAAACTGAAGAGGCTCATCCGTCAGCTAGCAATAATAACTGCTGGAGTATAAACCATCACGGGTCAATGATCAAGGATTGAATACCTTCCCTGTCTCTCTCTGTAATATATTGTTGCAGTCGATTTTTTTAGCTTATCGCAATATGCGACAGAGGAAATAAACTAATGGTTGATCGGTTGCTTGCTAAGTGTCGTTTTCCTGCATTTTCTAGCTCATACTCTGCACTTTTTGCAGTGTTGCAAAAGCATCTTAGGCCCTCTTTGATTCAAAGGGTTTATGCAGGAAAAACTTACGATTTCATAATCATGTGGCATGGAAACTGTACAGCCCTTTGATTCAAAGGAAAAGGGCAACCGAATTCCAAAGGATTACTATTCTTTCCCTGTGATTCTAGAGGGATTTCGCAGGAAAAAACATCCAGTCGGATTGGATGGAATTTTTCATATGCGAGCTAGCGCGCACATAGGCCTGGTAATGGGCCACGGCCTGACCTGAATTCTACCCTAGCCCAACAAATCTAACACGCAGCCCAAACCCCAACCCAGCCTAACCGAATTCTCAGAATCCCGCCCTACCCAGCCTGGTAGCCCATTACAATCCTTAGGGCCAGCCCTTAATTTAGTAATACAATAACGCTCGTGGGCCATGAGGCCTTTTTGTGCTGTCCCATTGCTTCGTTTATAGTCCAGGAGGAAGAACTTGCAATAAAGGCCGAAAGAGAACCAGCGTCTGATGCTTCTGCTGATGCTGAGCACAAGCCTGAAGATAAGGTGGACTCTACTGGTGAGATTAGAACAAAAGAAAGCCAATGGTGATAATGTGGATGGAGTGCATGTTGTAAATAAGTATAAGCATAAATTTGAATTTAATTCTAGTATTATCAAGTATAATTAAAGCACATTTTCAGTAGTATATAAATGACAAAAATTGCATATAAACATATATTTCTACCATATCATTTATCCGAAAGCATAAACATTGAGCATGAAGCATGAATACTACCGAAATGAGCATAAGGAACAATCTCATGAACCCGAGAATAATTAAAACTAGTATAAAGCTCAAGATTTAGATTATTAATTAGTACTCTCAGATGTAGGGTTACATAAGATTTAATCTTAGCCGTCCCGCTACTATGGTATATACTTTTCACTAAGTGGATATGTCAAATGAGGTTCAAACCTTGAGCTCTTAAACAACAAGTTACTTATTTGTCAAACTTAAGCACATCAATTTATACTCTCAGCCAGCAGGAAGGCAAAGCATATGGCCACAGAATAGTACTTCAACTTAATATACTTCTAGTAAACAATCATAGTATTAACAAGATTGATAGCAAACTCAGTTAGCCAACAAATGAAGTATATATCATAAAGTACTAAAGATTGTAGACCTCATTTGCCAACTATTCTGAAAGTAATGGACTGCAAGATTGACAAACAAGTGACAGCAACAATAATAATTTAGAGCTCAAGTTTGAACATCCAATTTCAGTATTAGACCAGTTTCATCATCGAGCTAACAACCGAACCCATATACGTCTCTTTGCAGTAATCAATCAGTGACAAATCATAGATATATGAAACAAATCACAGATTCCAAAGAGATGACAGTTGATATACTCACAAAGCCAGTGATACTCGAAATCACTGAGAAGAAGCTGAACAAGGTAAGACACGCACGCTGCACTATCCTAAAAAACCAAGCGCCTCACTTTGTCATGCAAGGAGACGATGGTAAACAGAGATACAATGCCACACTTCTACCTCTGGTAGCCAAAGTAAAAGTCGATGGTCAAGGTAGATATCGCACAAGACCGACGAGAGCTCCAGCCAAAGAGTACCTATGAACACCAAGAACAAGTCACGGTTCTCCTCAGCTAGGTGCAAAACAATCCGAACTAGCCTTCTGAAGGTAAACCCCACAACTCCTCTCTGCCAGATCTCATACGAGAAGGCACAAGGAGACATTTGGGCTCCACGGGCATCGGCGCTGATGAAGAGTCCAGCGAATCGATGACCAACTGGTGATAGACGAAAAGAAGAAGAGTGGGAAAAGAAAAACTTATGCGGATGTGTGCATTACTCAACTCCATATAGAATCCAATGTGTCTTTAGGGTCTGTTCTTTACAGCTTCTAAAAGCAACTTACAAGTGTTCTTGTCAAAAAAAAATAAACCTATCTTGTAAATTTGTGTTCAAGATAAACGAGACAATTTGACAATTTATGTTCGCGAAACCTTCTAGGCTTACAAGCGTGTGGATTAGGAATTTTTATTTCGTTACATCTCTTTTCCCCAAGAACTATTCTCCACGAAACCCAAAAAAAAAAAGAGAGGAATGTATCAGAAGATTAATAAGCCACGTGTCTGGACTCTCGTCTGCCACGGGATGCTGCCGGAGGATGGACGGCCGCGACGCTTGCTAAGTGTCGTTTTCCTGCATTTTCTAGCTCATACTCTGCACTTTTTGCAGTGTTGCAAAAGCATCTTAGGCCCTCTTTGATTCAAAGGGTTTATGCAGGAAAAACTTACGATTTCATAATCATGTGGCATGGAAACTGTACAGCCCTTTGATTCAAAGGAAAAGGGCAGCCGAATTTCAAAGGATTACTATTCTTTCCCTGTGATTCTAGAGGGATTTCGCAGGAAAAAACATCCAGTCGGATTGGATGGAATTTTTCATATGCGAGCTAGCGCGCACATAGGCCTGGTAATGGGCCACGGCCTGACCTGAATTCTACCCTAGCCCAACAAATCTAACACGCAGCCCAAACCCCAACCCAGCCTAACCGAATTCTCAGAATCCCGCCCTACCCAGCCTGTTAGCCCATTACAATCCTTAGGGCCAGCCCTTAATCTAGTAATACAATAACGCTCGTGGGCCATGAGGCCTTTTTATGCTGTCCCATTGCTTCGTGTACAGTCCAGGAGGAAGAATTTGCAATAAAGGCCGAAAGAGAACCAGCGTCTGATGCTTCTGCTGATGCTGAGCACAAGCCTGAAGATAAGGTGGACTCTACTGGTGAGATTAGAACAAAAGAAAGCCAATGGAGTGCATGTGACAAATTATAGATATATGAAACAAATCACATATTGCAAAGAGATGACAGTTGATATACTCACAAAGTCAGTGATACTCGAAATCATTGAGAAGAAGCTGAACAAGGTAAGACATGCACGCTGAACTGTCCTAAAAAACCAAGCGCCTCACTTTGTCATGCGAGGAGACGATGGTAAACAGAGATACAATGTCACACTTCTACCTCTGGTAGCCAAAATAAAAGTCGAAGGTCAAGGTAGATATCGCACAAGACCGACGAGAACTCCAACCAAAGAGTACCGGTGAACACCAAGAACAAGTCACGGTTCTCCTCAGCTAGGTGCAAAACAATCCGAACTAGCCTTCTGAAGGTAAACCCCACAACTCCTCTCTGCCAGATCTCATACAAGAAGGCACAAGGAGACTGCAAGGGGAAATCAAGGAGAATGTGATTTGGGCTCTACGGCCACCGGCGCTGATGAAGAGTCCAACGAATCGGTGACCAACTGGTGATAGACGAAAAGAAGAAGAGTGGGAAAAGAAAAACTTACGCGGATGTGTGCATTACTCAACTCCATGTAGAATCTAATGTGTCTTTAGAGCTGTTCTTTACAGCTTCTAAAAGCAACTTACAAGTGTTTTTGTCAAAAAAAAACAAACCTATCTTGTAAATTTGTGTTCAAGATAAACGAGACAATTTGACAATTTATGTTCGCGAAACCTTCTAGGCTTACAAGCGTGTGGATTAGGAATTTTTATTTCGTTACATCTCTTTTCCCCAAGAACTATTCTCCACGAAACCCCCCCAAAAAAAAAGAAGAGAGGAATGTATCAGAAGATTAATAAGCCACGTGTCTGGACTCTCGTCTGCCACGGGATGCTGCCGGAGGATGGACGGCCGCGACGCTTCTCCCACACAAAATGAAGCCAAACACATCCATCCATCATCCATCCACGGCTATGCAATGCGCAAGTCCGAAACAAACGAGCACCTCGTGTCGCGTTTCCCCTCCACGGCCACTCGTTTCTCCTCCTCCTCCTCCCCACCACCACCACCGGCACCGGCGGCGGCGAACGAAATGCTGGCCGCTTCCCTGAAGCCCGCGCCCTCCCTCGCGACTTTCTTCCCATCCACCCGGAATCCCCTATCCACCATCTCGTTCCATCCCCGTCTTCACCACCGCCTCCACCTCTCCGCCGCCGCGACCGCCGAGGGCGCAGGCACCACCGCCAGCCAGGAAGACGTCTCCCCCTCCACCGCCGCCGCCACCGCCACTGACTCCGCGCCAGTCGATGAGGCGCGCCAAGCCCAGGTACGCAGCGCCTGAGCTATTTCCTACTCCTAGACTGCTAGTGGTTGTACCTGGCTTCTGTCGGAGTGCGTGGATGCTGTTGGATGCAATGCCAGCATAGAGGATCAAATAAGAGGGCCTTCATGTTGCCTGCAGTTCGCGGTGGACTGGCAGGCTGCGCGCGCGGACAAGGACCAGGGAAAGATCCTCAGGCTGCCGGTGCTTCGGGCCAACAGCGGCGGATTGATCGTCCGGTACAACTCCCTGCAGGGGTTCGTGCCCAACCCTCTCCTCAGCCCTGCGCACTGGTGTAAAGGTAGCATTCCTTTTTTTTTGCTCTCTAGTTGAGTACTATCCTGAATTCGTCCAACTTTTTTGAACCAATTGTATTTACAATTGAACACGAATTTAGAGCTGATTGTAGCTGTCGTAACTTAACTCACGGTTGATGATCTGTTTTTGCTTCCAGATACCAAAAGGCCCATTCAAGATGTTACAAAGGACCTAGTAGGCTCGTCCATTTCTGTCAAGGTAACTGAGTTTTAGTTCTTTTTTGCATTGCTACTTCAGTTACGCATTTCTTTGTAGCAGTTGTTATAAGCTAATGATAGTGGATGATAGACTCTAAATTGTACCATTGTATTCTATATAGTAGTATAAATAGAATGCTGGTTTTTTTTTGTAATAATCATAAATTTATAATATGCTGCCGAAAGTTGAATAAAACACATTTCAGTGTGACATTTACGATTGGTATATTTTAGTTTTACTTTGGCCGTGTGGCGGCGGATTATATAGCACTACCTCACTAGTGAACTGGGTTTGTCGCTTCAAGGAACTATTCTTTAATTTTTGATATTCTAAGACTGTGTTTTGAAATTTCCATGTACATGCTGGCAAAACTGTAGGTGGTTGAAGTGAATGAGGAAGAAAGGAAGCTCGTCTTCTCTGAGAAGGATGCCAGTTGGTCAATGTATTCTTCTCAAGTCAAGATTGGTGATATCTATGATGGAATTGTGGGTTCAGGGTTCCACTATGGTGCATTTGTTCACCTGCGATTTCCTGATGGTACTTGACTACTTGTTGGCAATACCTTTGGTTGTTTTTGTTGTAAATATTTCACGTAGATTTTCTGAGAACAACTATGCTCAAACAGGAAGCTATCATCTTACTGGTCTTGTACATATCTCTGAGGTCTCTTGGGATCTTGTCCAAGATGTCCGAGATTTTCTAAATGAAGGCGATACTGTCAAGGTTGTAGTGGTGCACGTTGATATGTAAGTATCTATTATTTTACTGAGCTTTCTCCACAATTGTTAACATATGTCTCCAAGAAGTAGTTTCTCTTGATTCACTGCCTACTTTGTCATCAAAATATCTAGTAGATCCGATATCGGATATACCAACCGAAAACAACATACATTTTCTCATGGAAATTGTTAATAGAATCATATGCATCCTAGTGCACACCTAGTCAGTTTGTAGAAATAACTTATATACATTTGGTATGAAATGTGCATGCTTGGAAAAACGATCAACCACCGTCGGAATTACTGACTTGCCGTGTACACATGGAAGTCCTTCTATGAAATCCAAGACAATGTTAGTCCAAACCGAAGATGGCACCTTTAAGGGTTGCAACAGGTCGGTTGGGAGCATATTCTCGATCTTGTTGTGCTGGCAAACCGCACAAGCCCACACCAAGTCATGGACTAATCGGTTATCGTCCGAAATGTGGAAGTCACGCTGCAAACGATGAAGTGTCTTTTGTACACCCTCATGGCTGTTGTGCGCTTGATCCAGAATCGCCTGCAATGATAGTGAAGATGGCTGCATATGCACTTGGCGGTCATGGAGGATGAGGTCATCTACACACGCCTATGGTTCGCCCAGCTCACTTGTGAATTCAGCCGAGGCCACAATCTCATGGCACAAATCATTGAAAATGGAGAAGGTCGGTGTAGATAATGCCAAGTCAATGGCCGGTTCACCCTCCTCCCGCCTGGACAGGGTGTCGGCCACCATATTGAGACGCCTAGAATGATATTCCATGGTGAAGTTGAAGCCAAACAACTTGCTCACCCACTGATATTGGGGAATGGTGGAAAGTCACTGATCCAATAAAAACTTCAAACTGTAATGGTAGATATGGACGATAAATGAACGGCCCCATAAGTATGGCGGTCAATGTCGCATGGCATGGACTAGCCCAATGAGCTTGTGCTCGTAGTCTACGAGCTTCGCATGACGGGGAGCAATGGCCTTGTTGAAGAATGCCAAGGGTCCCTCACCCTGGTGGAGGATGGCGCCAAATCTTGAGCTCGACACATCGCAATCCACCATAAATGTGGCCTCGAAGTTCGGCATTTGGAGTACTAGTGCTGAGGATAGGGCGGCCTTGAGCTTGTAGAACGTGTGCTAAGCTGCCTCGGACCATTTGAATCGCTCTTTTTTAAGGAGAGTGGTCAATGGGGCAGCTATGATGCCGAAGTCTTGGATGAACTTGCGGTAATATCCTGCGAGTCCTAGGAAGCCCCTTAGGCCACGTGCGGAGCGGGGCGTCGGCCAATCCGTCAATGCACACACCTTGTCGGCATTCATGGCTACACTGTCTGTTGAGATGACATGCCCCAAATAAGTCACCGTAAGTGTGGCGAGTGGCGACAGAGCACTTGGACCGCTTGAGGAAGAGCGAATAGTCTCACAGGACCAAAAAGACAAGGCGAAGATGGCGGAGATGCTCCGACCAGGATGAGCTGTAAATGAGAATGTCATCAAAGAAAACCAGGACGGAGCGATGCAGGAATGGTCATAATATGTCATTCATCAATGCTTGGAAGGTTGTTGGCTCATTGGTCAGGCCAAAAAGCATGACTAGGAACTCGTAGTGCTGTTGTGAGTGCGAAACGCTGTCTTGGTGATGTCTTCCTGATGTACGCGGATCTGATGGTACCCGAACGAAGATCCAGCTTGGTGAAGAATTGGGCACCACGTAGCTCATCGACGACAGGGATTCGAAATTTGTCTTTCACCGTGTGCACATTGAGCGCACAACAATCAACGCAGGAACGCCATGTCCCATTGTGCTTCTTGACAAGTAGTACCGGGGAGGAAAACTCAGAGTCGCTGTCCCTGATAATCCCTTGCTGCAGCATAGCCGCACACTGCCGCTCCAACTCATCCTTCTGCAGTTACGGATAACGATAGGGCCGTACAACCATCGGTGGCGTGTCCGGGTGCAGCCGAATGCGATGGTTCAGGGGGCGTGGGCACATCGCTGGCGAAGTGGTAGTCGGAGCACCCACCGGTGAGTGCCGACGTTCATATGCGCGCCGTGCCAAAGTTATGTCCGCCTGCAGGTCCACCGGTTGCTGAACATCCACGTAAGTGCGCAGCTCCTCCGGAAGGCTAGTTGTGTAGAGGAAGCGTTGCTGGCTAGGCGCAAGAGGTTTCCAATTGTGGCAAAGGAGCGCGAGGAACTTGCTGGTGTAGTCGGCAACGGATGTTGCAAAAGGTAAACGAGCGAGCTCATCGAGAGGATTATTATAGACCGAAGGTCCGAACCGCAAATGGCACGCCTCTTTGAAGTGCTCCCATGTAGGCATGACGTAGTCACACTCCAACTGGAGATACCAATTCTGCGCGTCCTCTGTCAGATGATAGACCGCCAACTAGACCTTTTCCACCTCCGCCATACGCTATCCCTAAAAGTGTTGCTCGTATCGGTTGAGCCACCCGAGAGGATCGATGGAGCCATCGTAGTTGAGCTCGACTTGTGGTATTTAGGCGCAGCCAGAACTAGCACCCATATGCAGGCTCGGTTGTTCGGCTAGGGAGCAAGTGAGGGAGTGTAGCCGGATGGAGAAGGTGGGAAGTATGGGCATTGAGGAGGTGGTTGGGCCGGGTAGGGTGGTTGAAATTGTGGGTAGGGAAGGGGAGAAGGTTGGCCGAGGTGTTGTGGAGGGTGGTGGTTCGGGAGGGTTGATAGTGGTGGTGGCTGAGATTAGAGGAAGACAGAGGGTGGACGTTGCGCTGTGGAAAAAAATGGGTTACAGGGACGGCATATAGCTTGATGGTGGTGTCGGTGCACTACCAGGAGGTGGTGAGGCGGAAACTTGGCTTGAGTTGGGCACAGGCGCGGTCCTCCAGATGATCTTGCACGAAGTTCTCCAATTGCTTGGCGATGACTTGCAGGGTGTCCTCCATGTGTGGTGGCGGAACAGGGCTCTCGCTCCCAGACATGAGCCTGGACTTTGATACCAAATTGGTGCCAGCTGAGCCTCTAGAGAGAAGTTTAATCTACTACTAAGGAACTAAAGAATGGAAACAACTTTTTATTTCTTCCTTGCCCCCTTGATAAATAGGAGATGCAGCTTATATAGAGCGGTTACATCTTGAGGAAAAAGAAAGGCATAACTAATTTGGAAAGAGATAATCTGAGCTAATCTCTAAAAGATGGGAGGGAATAGAACCTTCCTAATAATAGATAACTTCCAAATAAAACACCTTATTTCTAATTTGTCGTAACCTTTGAACCAGGCCTACGACGCTGCGTGATATCCCAAGCAACACATTAGCATTCAAGGATGCAATAACTAATAAGAGTGTGGGTTTCGTGTATCAGGAATATCAAGTTAACGCTTTGGCAATTATACAACACATACAAAATTCTTAAGGGTTAGATGAATAAAATGAAACGGGTTTGGTCTATTTTAGCCAGCATTCCTTTCTTACAAATAGGGAAATCAGGAAACACTGGACATCTTTATCATGAATTAGAAAATCATGTTAAATAATCTGGCATACTTACATTGTCTACAAAAACAGGTTGAAGTCAAGGATAGCTTTATCAATAAGGCAATTGGAGGAAGATCCTCTGTTGGAGACATTGGACAAAGTTATTCCTTTGGTTAGTTGTTGAATACACAATGTCTTAGTGGTATGTTATTTAACTTTGTTCTCGTAAAGGTGGGCTCATGCAGCAATCTTGTTTTATAGGAAGCTGATCAATCACCTAATGCTCAGATCACGTCATCTCCTACAGAAGTTGATCTTCTTCCAGGACTTGATGGTATATGTAATGAATTATTACAAGAGGATGGGTATGATATCTGTTTTCATGTTTGGTATCTAGTTTTTAATGCTGGTCTATTACTTTAAGAGCAATGCCTTTTCTGCTACTATACTAGGGATTACTCCATATGTATAGGTTCTATTACAATCTCCATGCTTTAATTAGTTGTAATTTCTTCACAGTATAACAGATGTACAGTTCGGGCGCCAAGCATTGGAGAAACGCGTGGTATCACAAGATTTGGAGCTTTGGCTTTCCAGTGTATGTCCATAAACTGTGCGAATGTTTACCACGCCATAAACTCTGTGCGCATGGAACTGTTTATCTTTTCCCAAACTCCCAATTGACATCAATTTACTAGTTCAAGTTCACACGAGACAAGCATGGACTGATGTGCTGGATCTTGTTATGCAGGTGCCAGCTAAGGACAACCAGTTCAAGCTTCTTGCTCGAGCTGGGAGACAGGTTAGTATTCTCATTGATATTGTATCGTTTTCTTTGTAAGGAGTTTCATTATGCAAGTATTTGGCCTGAGTTTGTTTTCAGTCCCAACTCAACAGAACAAATGCTACAGCCCATAAACCAAATCAAGTCTGTCTTCAGAAGGGAATTTTAGTCATAATTTAACCATTGATATGTCTTCTGATATGTAAATTTCTTTCATATGTTGGAGTAAACACCACAAAGCCTCTCTTTATACAGTGGAATGGAAAAGTGTATTGTTAGTAAGTACTACGCTTGAACTTCATTTAACATTGTTCTTTCTAGATTTGAATAGCATACTATTGCATAATAAAGATGTCATAATTTGATACTACGGATTATGTAGCTGGATGGCTTGCTTGAGTAAACCACAATGTACAAGCTGCCAAAAAAAATTGCCCATCTGGAGTTCTCTGAAAGTTTAGAAACTGTTGTCGATAGATGGCAAGTCTTATGCATTCCACCTTGTTTCCTCACTTCATTTCCTTGCATTGGGAGCTTAAAACTATGAGTTACGCAAATTGTAGGAAAAATTGTTGCAGTGATGTAACAAACTGTGACAAATTATAATCCTTTTTGAATTGGCAGGTCCAAGAAGTATATTTGACAACCAGCCTAGACCAGGAGGGCATAAAGAAGGCGGTGCAAAGAGTACTAGGGCGTGTTCCTTGAGCCCAACGCACAGTGAGTATGAACAGAGGCATGCATGCTTATCCTCCCCAGTTTTCTAAGTAAGCGATTATACTGGAACAACAGCGCGAGCAGACAGCCCGAAAAGTTCGCGGTTGTTTCCACATTCTGCTGAACTTCATCTCAATTGGACACTACGTTAACGGAAAGGTGTAAAATTTTTGCAGTACTACAATGAGTAGGTAGCGTTTGCTTGGTGCATGCGTCTACTTTGGCTGAACCCTCAACAGTCAACACCACCTGTATATATGAATATATGTATGTTAACTTCACCAGACGATGCTGGTTCAGACTTGTTAGTAATAGCTAGATATGGCTTCCTTGTCAGAGCTGCTTCTTGCAAGATGTAAATCTATTCTAGTAAGTATATCTATTCTTAAGTGTTTTCTAGAACTATTCCGTTCGTTTTGTGGGTTGATTTTGGAGAATCAAGTTATCACTGATGTACTGGCTGGATTCCGAAGTATCTAATCCGATTTTAATTTTTCGAGTTACAAATGCGAGCTCGTATCTTTGGAAAGGTCGTAAAGATGTAATTGGAGGCTATTGTCTTGTTGTTTGGGATCGAGTCAAGAGGCCAATTGAGCTAGGAGGCCTGGGAATTCTTGATTTAGAAGTGCTTGGATGGACTTTGCAAATGAGGTGGCTATGGCTGAAAAAGACTTAACTTGACCGGCCTTGAGCTGGCCTCGATATTCAAGTACATCCACATTCATTGGCCTTGTTCTCCGCCTCAATCTCGTCTATCGTGGGGGACGGCAGTAGAACACTTTTTTGGAGTGACAAATGGTTGCATGGAAAATCCTTACTTGCCCTTGTACCTGCCCTATGTTTACAAGTGCCAAAAAGAATTGCGAATCGCAGAACAGTACAGGAGGCGCTAGCTGATGGAACTTGGATTTGTGACATTAGAGGCAGCTTGCCAAGTGAGGTATTATTAGAGTATCTCCATCTTTGGAACCTCTTAACCGGGTTTGCACTCACTCTTGGAGTTGAGGATCAGCATATATGAACACCATCTCCATATGGTGAATTCTCAACAAAATCAGCCTACCGCCGTTTCCTAGAGGGATCTGTTGAGTTTGAGCCGTGGAGGAAAATATGGAAAACCTGGGCTCCTCCCCGATGCAAATTCTTTGTTTGGTTGGCCTCTTTAAATCATTGCTGGACAGCTGATCGTTTGGCCCGTCGCGGACTAGATCACCCAGAGCATTGCCCACTATGTGATCAGGAGGAGGAGACTGTGCATCACTTGCTCACTACTTGTGTGTTTACAAGGAGTGTGTGGTTTTCAGTGTTATCCTTGATTGGTCTGCAACACTTAGTTCCGGGTTTGGAAGACTACGTTTTTACAGAATGGTGGCGTCAAGCTTTGCAAGGGGTGCCCAAGGCTTTTCGTAAGGGTTTCAACTCCTTGGTCGTGTTGGTGGCATGGTGGATTTGGAAGCATAAAAATAGTTGTGTTTTTGAGGGAGTCTCGCCTAATCTTAATGCTATCATGCGAGACAATAGAGAGGAGGCTAGTGTGTGGTGTATGGCGGGAGACAAAGGACTCCGTAGAATATGGCATTGATGCCATCTTGTTTGTGTTCCTTCCCCCCCTTAGGGGTTGTTGAGTCGTCTAGACTCTTTTTGTATTTTTTCTTCCTCTTAATATAATAATGTGCAGTTCTCCTGCGGGTTCGAGAAAAAAAATGCGAGCTCGTAGATACAGTAACTAGTCATCAATCAAACTAGCAAGGTAATTGCCTGGCCAGCTTCATTATAGTTGGTATATGTGATGTTTTTATATCAATTTTACATATGATTCTTTGGATTCGAGGGAAAGCGCTCAAGGCTATTGTGTGATCATGCAGAGTAAAGACACGAGGATTTTATCTAGATTCGGACGTTCTCCTTGTTAAGAAGATAGAATCTATATTAGGATATAGAGTCCGCATTCTATTCCATATATACCTAATCTCTATATGGCATATTCTCCTGTACTCCTCTATATATATAGCCCCTTATGCCTCATATCAATATACACAATATTCGTCACATGGTATCAGAGCTTAGGTTACATATCTAGCCTCTATTACTCTTCCGCTGCAGTTGCCCCCGAGAGGATCAATTTCTGCTCCCGGGGGCAGCTACTTCATCAAATTCAGATTTTTTTATGCTTCTCTCCGTCAAGATCGATCTGCAGATCTGGAGCGAATAAATCCCCTACGAGGTGATGCGGGCGAGGTGCAGCCGCACGATGTCAGTGTGGTCGTCCAGATGGTACTTGGCCTTGGCCGTGTCGATCTGCTGCGTCCTCCTCCTCCTCGTCCACTCCGCACGGGCCTCCGCCTGGAGAAGTCGCCCCTCGTTCGCCCGCTTGGAGCCGCCTCGTTGTCGTCACCGCCCGTCGCGGCTTCTTCATCAGCCTGTCGCGTGGCCGCCGTCCCTGCTGGGGAGCTCACCCGATCCGCTCGGGGAGCCACCTCTCGTTAGATCGGCGCCGCCGCTTGGAGCCGATCCGTCCGGATCTCCACTGCTCGGCGCCGCCGCCTGGAGGAGTCCCCTCGTCAGATCCACACCAAAGGCTTCTCGGGTCGGGCCGCATCTACGCCGTCGCCTTCGGGGTCGTCGGCCTGTCGTCGTCGGCCACTGGACACCGGATCCGGGCACCACGCCGCTGGATCCGGGCTTTCCCTCATCCGCCCCATCAGCCCGGGGCCGCCATCAACCTTGCCTCGTCCGCTTGGATCCGGCCGCCTTCGAGGACCCCCAGATCTGGGCCACCGTCGCCTCGATCCGGTGGGCTGCATCATTCGCCGCCTTCGAGGACGCCCAGATTCGGGCCACCGTCGCCTCGATTCGGCGGGCTGCATCAGCGCCATCGTCGCCTCGTCCGCCCGGGGCCCGCTGTTGCCTCAGATCCGCCGCCTCGCCTCGTCCCAAGCCTCGGAGATTCTGCCAAGGGAGACGAGGGCTGCAGATCCCGTGGGGCCGCTAGCCGTGCGCCTCTTCATCTCGCCGGACTTCATCTTGTCACCTGGGAAGCTGCCGCCGACTGCCGCCGTCTGTCTCTGTTGGGGGTGCCTAGGGAGACCTCCTTTTTTTATCACCGCCTCTGTTGGGGGCGCCTGGGGAGACCTCCTTTTTATCACCGCCTCTGTTGGGGGCGCATGGGGAGACCTCCTTTTCAGCCGATCCATAAGTGCCAACCAACAATATGTGCTGCTGCTTGCTTCTGCTGCTGCGGTCAACACTACCACTATGGTTTCTTCATCCTCGGATCTCCACTGCTCGGCGCCTCGTCAGATCCGCCCTTCGGCTGCAGAGAGGGCAGCCGCCTGTCGCGGCTTCCTTTGGCTACCTCCGCCCGTCGTGGTCGGCCGCCGTCCGCCGTCCGCCCATCGCAGTCCCTGTAGACGTCCTCATCCTCAGATCTCCACCGCCCGGCACCTCGTCAGATTCGTCCGCCTTGTCATATCCGTCCCTTCAAATGCAGAGAGGGCAACCGCCCGTCGCGGCTTCCCTCGGCTGCCGTCCGCCCATCGCGGTCGGCCGCCGTCCGCCCGTCGCGGTCCCTGCACGTCTCGTCAGATTCGTCCGCTCGTCAGATCCGCCCATCGTGGATCCCTTCGCCACCGTCCGCTCGTCGCGGATCCCTTCACCGCCGTCCGCCCGTCGCGCCTCTGCTCTTCATCGTCAGCTCCGCCGTCACCTTCTACAGCCGCCCGTCGCGGCTCTCGAGTCTTTTAGGATTTTGAGTTTTTCATTTACATCCATCTAAGTATTCGAATTTTATTTACTATTTTAGTATCAACTCTTTTCAAATGCAATGCTATTTCATACGCTTTGCATTTGAAAGAGGTGTTAAGGAGATGGAATCCATATTAGAAGATAGAGTCCGTATTCTATTCCATATATGTCTTATCTCTATATGGCATATTCTTCTGTACTCCTCTATATATATGGTCTCTTAGGCCTCATATCAATATACACAATATTCATCACACTCCTGAGAGAATAATAATTTTACGTCATGTGCTATTGTTGTTGTGGAAAAGTTTACAAGCGTAGACAATGTAAATAATTACATTGTTTACAGAATAGATTATTCCCCTATCGGAACCTATCTGTTACTCCGACTCCCTTCTTCTCAAAACTTTCTATTTTTCTCCCTACCGGGACCCTCTTGAGGCAAGGCAACTGTTAGTAGCCTCATACAAAAGTAGGACATTTGCGAGAGCACTGACATTGAGTATAGATGAGATGAATGTTCAGGGATTTAATCCCAAGACCACGTAAAAGTACTCAGAGAGTCTGCGTACTAATGAATAATTTGGACTTTGACAGGATATTGTTTAGTTACGGCGGCATATTACCATCATTATTTGAATAACTTAGATTTGGACATGCAGACCTAGAGTGTTGATGCTGATATGTGTAGTTGCTGTGTTCTTGAGGCCTTGTAGGCTTTTGTAAGAACTGATTTGTTTCTTGCAACTGCAGCAGCAGTCTCATTGACTAGACCTTGAGTGTTGACGCTGATATGTGTAGTTGCTGTGTTCTTGAGGCCTTGTAGGCTTTTGTAAGAATTGATTGGTTTCTTGCAACTACAGCAGCAGTCTCATTGACTATCCAAAAAAAAAAAAATCCCTGACATCTCTGCCCAAAACACATCAGGTAAGATTGACAGCGCTCAAGTCCGCTGCGCGGTGGGCGATAGCGATTGAGCCAGCGTTTGTTTTATTGTTGCTTTTATTGTTTTTTTCTCGTATTCCTTTGTATTGTACGTGATAGATTAATATGTTATTTTTATTTTTACATTTTTTAGATTTAATTATACCCAATAAACCAATTCAGATACAGTAAAAAATAAGTCACCTACAATAAAATTTTAGCTAAAAATTATCGCTATTTCGAACGTAATCTCTGTAGAAAGGAGAAAGCGAAGGAAAGGCAGTACAATTGTCACGGGCACTGCAGGAAAGGCAGATGAAACAGCGGAGGAGAAAGTGTGCATAAGAAGAGGGGAATGGCCACATTAAGCAATTGGTGTTCAGTTAATGAGCAACAGTTGCTAATTAATATTTTTTTAGTCTGTGGCTGTGTGCTATAGGTTGTTCCTCAGAGAAATGGATCGCCTGCAATTGAGAACGATGGGCAGATTTCTACGTTCTAATTTAGCATGCTTGTTTTCACTCTTTTTGGCAAACGAAAATACCCTGAATTTTCTGTTGCAATTTCCAATACAGAAAAAATGATGTTAGATTTGGAAGATATGAGACTTTTCAGTAAAGTTGAGAAAGGAGATGAATAAAGAATCAGTGTTTGCTTCCCTTTTTCTGCATTGTTGTGCATGCGATTGTATGAGTGGCCTCTATAGTGATAAACTGAAGTGTATACTTTCACATTTGTGTACGATATCTTTTTTTTAAAAAAAAAATCCTCTCAGTTTGAATGTCTTTTTGGTTATATGTTTACAGTATGCTTCAACACATTTTCAGGTGATATACATTTTCCCCGCATTGGCAGGTTCTGAAAGATGGTCTATCAGCTCTCCATGTTCCATATCCATATGGTTTTGCAATCATCCTCCTAGCAGTTCTTGTTAAGGCGGCTACCTTTCCTCTTACAAAGAAGCAGTTAAATGTAAATCTCTCTGCCATGATGCTACAGTCAGAACAGATTGCGATATACTCCCTCTAATTCACAAAAACAAATTGTTTTGGATATCAACATAGTCTCCAAAATACAACTTTGATCACCAATTACTATTGTAATATATTTATAAAACTAAAAAATTATCTCTATGTTATGACCTATGATCTTGGCGATGCACGTAGCAAGTGAGTGAACAGTACTTGCACAGTACTGTAGCGCGCGTGAAATAGTACCCGCGTGGTTCTGTAGCAACGCTAACTATTTAGGGATAAAATCTTATGCATGTCTTTATATTTAGAATAGTTAGATGCATATCTTCATACTAGGAATAATTAGATGCATATATTTATATTATGAATAAATAAATACGTATCTTCATATTTTGATAGTATAGACATGATCTTATTTTTAATTGATTAGTTGTATTAGATCATATTAGTTTTCATATTATTAGGGGCCAATCTCATCTATTTAAAGCTAACTTTCATACACTCCTATCTAAAACTAATTATTTATATACATTTCAATCTCTCAAGTGTCTTTTATCTGTTTTCTCCTATGTCAGTTTTGATTGACCTCTACCTTTTCTTACGTTTTTAGTACGTCTTAAAATTTCACTACGTAGCGCGTAGCGGTGTCTCAGGAGGTCTCCGTTGGAGATATCCAAACCATCTTAAACGATGTTGGATAAGCTTCTTTTCAATTGGTGCTATCCTTAATTGGTGCTATCCTTACCTTATCACGTATATTATTATTGGGGATGTGATCAAGCCTTGTGTGATCATAGATTCACCGTAGCATCCTCATCTCCGCTACACTCATCTTCTATATATGTTGTCTTTTAGTTACTCAACATTCTGCTCCATATAGCATCGCGGGTCTAATTAAAATTCAGTAACCATAGCCAGCTAACTTCTTGAAGCTAAATCTAGTTGGTAACTAACAGTAGCAGTTACACAAGAAATGCCCAATGTTTGAAATTGAGTTCAAATGCTTAAAAATAAGGGGAAAACAAAAGTAATTAAACTCTGGCCTTCATGAAGATCAACACAAGGGGATATTTCAAGTTTGTTGTAACATTTGAAATTAAATTGCTGCAGACTGCAGTATGAATCCACTAAACCTTCCATATGAATGCTGCATGACACCCTCTTGCTGTTTTCACCTTGATATTTGCAAAGGGGCTGCTACCTGCTAGGGACATTTGGCATCATGACACCATTGGTACAGTGATGGTTTCATTTTTCAATACAATTGAACCAGGGTTTTTGTCCCGTTCCTCCAGAGAAAACATCATGGGTACATCAAGGCAATTGTGCTTTTAAGTATCAGTACCTTTTGGTATGTCATTTAATTGATTTTGTGCCACATTTAGGTTGGGTTGTTGCTCATTCACAACCCTTAGTTCCTATCATATAAATAAGGTCAACGCATCTGGTAGGGGAAGAATATAGGAAAGTGAGAGTTGATAAACCATCGAATTTCTGACTCTCCAGAGGACCACCTTGAAGAAATAACAATAATGGAGGGTGCAAGTGGGCCATAAGTCTAATCTGGCCCTGTGTCATTTGAAGGATTAATAGAAAATTTGTGTTTTGTTAACCCTGACAGGGTGCAAATGTATTGCATTGTGATACTCTCGTGCATTTTGAGTTTTCAGATTTAGGAAACTAAAGGAAGAAGAAACAAGGAGAAAAAAGATTCTCGAACAAGCAAAGCAAACAGAACAGGCAAGCAGATGAAAAACAGAATTCTGAAGTCTCTGCTGGAGATTGCAAAGATGAACAGGTTCAGGCTAATTTGTCGATTGGTATATCACTTAATTCAGATACCGAAGTCCGTTTGGTTGGTGTGAAATATTAAACAGGGATCTCATGAAAATGGACCGATTGTAGCTAACAGCAACGGTGGACTTAGCCACAGCACAATTGAACGTACTCAGAATGGAAACACAGAAGAGGTACTTTGTTCTTCGATCGTGTTTAAGAAAGAAAATCTGAAGACTTCAGAAACAGCAAAGCTCTCCCAGACATCGATCAACGAAAGGTTGAAGGATTCTAATATCGCTGTTCTTCCGTGTAGGAAACAATTCAGGAAGCAGCTGACAGTCATTCTTCAGGAAGCAACAACCCTGCCTCACCAGATGCCCATAATTTGAGGGAATGGAAAAGGCGCACTAGTTGCGAGCATTAGTCTTTCATAGTTTCAGGAGGCGGCTACCGGGCGTCAAAATTATTTCAGACCATGCCCTAGCGTTGTGCTTTTTTGTTCTCGAGGAAAGGATTTTTTTTAGGGGGGAGGAGGGATTTGATCATTTGCCCTATAGTTGATGTGCAGTCATCAAGTGCACATCAATCTATGAGTCAAATAATCAAATATTTCATTTTTTTGTTCACCCCTTTGATGTTGTTCATTTGGGATGGACGTAGTAAGGTGACCGTAAATGTATATCGATCTTTCTCGATCGTCTGATATTTACCACCTTTCCATTCAATATTTAGTTAGCAGTTTACTATGTAGTACCAATATAATGAAGGGAATTGCTAAAAAGCATATCATGTTTTTTGGGTGAAAAGAAAATAGCTGAATTTCTAGCTCTTGATGTGCTTAGAGATTCGAGCTTCGACCGACGAGATCTTCTCCAGCGGTGGTGTGTTAGGGTTTGGGGTTTATCAAAGTCCCCGAACTTAGAGGGAGGGTGGGGCGGTGGAGGCTCGTCAGCAGGTGGCATGGCACGGGAAGTGACGGAACATTAGGTTGGGCAGGATTGGATCGGTGGCATGGGGAAGAGGGGGTGGCTCGGTGAGGTGGCAAAGGTGTCATCTGCTGCAGGTGGTGGAGGTAGCGGCGATGAAGGCGTGTGGCGTTTGTTGGGGTGGAGGAAAAAGAGGGGCACTAGTGGGGGAGTAGCTCACTGAAGACACAGTCGGGGTGAGGGCACTCGTTGGAGCTCACAATGGCACGTCGGTGCCAATGGAGTGGGGGTAGTCATCGGAGATAGAGAAGAAGGTGTGGGGTGCACGGGAGGAGGAGCGGCATGGGAAGAGGAGAGGCGACACAGGGGCTGCACTCCCGAGGTCCTTGTGGTCCTCTCCGAAGCCAGCACGGGGGGTGCCTAGGGTGGCAGCAAGGAGGTGCAAGGCGGCGGCTAGGGTTGGAGTTGGTTTGGTTTGGCTGGAGAGATCGGTTTATATAGGAAGTGGATGGAGGGATCTAGTCCATTGGATGGAGATGCAAAGGTTAAAAATTTGATTGATTTAGGATATAAAAACGAGTTTTTGGTTGAAATGGCCATATTTAACGTTGGATTAGCAAAAATGGCACTCTCGTAGTCACAATTACAAAAATAGCACACCTATCGTATGGTCATCGTGCGGCACTAACCTCTAGCCAACACGTGGTGGAGTACCGCACGGTTATCAAACGGCACTCCGCCATATGTCACCGGAGGTTAATGCCATACGGTGCCTATGCGGCACTCCGCCATGTGTTGGTACAAGGTTAGTGCCGCACGGTGAATGTGCGGTAGAGGTGCTATTTAGGTTAGTGCCGTACGGTGATCATGCGGTAGATATGCTATTTTTATAATTGCGATATAAAGATGTTATTTTTGCCAATCCCACATCAAATACGACTATTTTGACCAATAACTCACATAAAAAAACTGTCATATGTTCTATAGACAGACCCAATATGAATCTCATGGTGGCATGTTACATGAAAGAATTTGAGACGAAGTCACATCGTATAGGGAGAAAAAAAAAAGCAAAGTTATACATCTGATTCGCACTGGGGTGTGTACACATACCTCGTATATATTTTCTCGTGTGAAGGTGCACATGCATATGAGAACATGTCAGTACGTACGTACGCTTCTGTAGACGGAGGGGATACAGAAGAGGTGGAGGTTTAATTCGCTCATTCCCAGCCAGCAACCCATTAATTACAGCGTATATACGCATCAAATGAAATCTCCATCCCTTGGCGTGCTCACGCGCCTACGCCTCATCAGAAGGTGAAGGCGCCGGCGGCGAGCGCGGCGACGGCACCGATGTGAGCCGCCACCCCAAGGGAAGAGGCGCCGCTGGCGGGCGTGGCCTCCCCTGCGGCGCCGGGCTAGCTCCGTGGTGAGCTCAGGCTTGGGCTCGGTCATGGTGGTGCCGATGGGGGCCCCGACGGGTGCGGCGTCGTCGTCGGCCATGGCGTCGTCGGAGGCCGGCGGGTCCAGGGAGAGAGCCTGAACAGCGCGCGCGCGGCTGGCGGACGCGTATGAGAGGTGCCCCCCACGGAGACGCTCGGCTCGTCGTCGATCATCGCCCGCCAGGTTTTGTCGGAGCAGCTCAAATTAATACTGGTGCCATCTTGTCGTGCGGTCCAGGTCCAGCCATAATATTTACTCCATTCCCATTGTTTTTTTCGCAAATTAATTACGATCACTTCCATCCTCCTACTGTACCATGCATGTACAGTATACGTACTTCTATTACTCTACGTGCGTACAGCATATATATATTTCCAGCAAATAATTAAAATACTACCCAATGCTTGCAAAAATATACTAGTATACAGTACACGTAGTATGGATTGCAGTTAGATGCATGCACGAACGATCGAAGTTGCGAAATTAACTACGCGCAGGCACAGCTATAAAAACTCGAGCACCACGCACTGGCACAAGGCGTCAACATACGCCGGCAGGCAGACGCGGAGGCACATCTAGCTGGCTCACTCGCGTGATGGGCGTGGCGATTACCGGCCGTCGGCTTCTCCTCCTCGCCGTCGCCGTCGCCGTCGTGGCCCTTCCGGCGGCGGCGGCGCCGTTCCGGACGGTGTACGCGTTCGGGGACTCGTTCACGGACACGGGGAACACGCACTCGACGACGGGGCCTTACTCCTTCGGCTACGTCTCCAGCCCGCCCTACGGCGCCACCTTCTTCCACCGCTCCACTAACCGCTACTCCGACGGCCGCCTCGTCGTCGACTTCCTCGCGCAGGCGCTCTCCCTGCCCGCCTTCCTGCCGCCCTACCTCTCCGCCTCCGCCTCCAACTCCACCGTCGGCGTCAACTTCGCCGTGGCCGGCGCGACGGCCATCGAGCACGACTTCTTCGCCAAGAACAACCTCAGCATCGACATCACGCCGCAATCCATCATCACGCAGCTCGCCTGGTTCGAGGCCCACCTCCGCCGGACGCCCGGCGCAGCCAGCAAGGACATCGGCGAGGCGCTCTTCTGGGTCGGCGAGATCGGCGCCAACGACTACGCCTACAGCTTCATGGCCGCCGCCACTATCCCCCCAAAGCAAATCAGGACCATGGCCGTCGACAGGGTCACCACCTTCGTCGAGGTACGTAAAACGGTGCAAATTACACGCATGGCTTCATTACTGAGGTATGCACAGCTAATTAAATTACCTGTTCCTGTAATAATACATAGTTTCTCGTATTTTGTGCTGCTTACTATCTGACAAGTGACAACACTGGTCATGTCATGAGGAATGATGACATAAATCTAGTAGGATCAAGCACAAGTCTAAAATTCAGTGAGCATGCATGTTGATTAAAGTTTAGCAAAAGATTAGTGGTGTAACTCCGAACGCTTGCTAGATCTTCTTTGGTCAGTTCTTAAGGGCATCTTCAATGGTGCTGAGTCAGCTAGCTATTTACATGTACACATCAGCATATATTCTATGTGGAGGAAAAAGAGTATGCAAAACACAAACAGCTAGCTACTATTCCGTCTCTAGTCTATAACGTAAAACGAGACAGCATCTATAAATGACTATGTGTGTATGTAAACATCAAATAGCTACCTTATAGATAGTCCTTTGGAATGTTAGTTTTTAGTGTGTACTTTATATATGATATGAAATCCTTATAGATAATACTTAGTTAGGATCATTGGAGAAACCCTAATAAGTTGGCAAAAATGCAGTTGGTACAGAAGCAGACATTAACGCCTTCAGAGTCCAGATCCCATCTTGTGCAGTTCCTGTCAGCGCATTTACTTGCTTTGATTTCGGTGCGGTTAATTCCTACTGGCCTCCGTGGAGTCGTATTAATCTCTACGACCTTGAATGGCTGTAACTGCAAGTAGTTGTTCTTCCTGACACTGCCGAAGAGTAGATCGATGGAAGGAGCCGACGGCTTCTTAAATCTTAATATTGCTGTCCCCTGCCAACATTTACGGCCTGCTTGCTTCGTGTAGTATGCATGGTTGTCCAAGCTTGTCACAATTTATAACTAAACTTGTATATATAAGGTTAGGTCATTAAAATCGGTGACACACTTTGGCTAGCAAAAGGGAACATCACCACACTTATTTTTGTCACTGAGTTGTGGAACCCATGTGGCAGAAAAGAAATCTTACTATAGGTACAGCTACAAACCAAACATGTGCCTAACTCGTCAAATTTGACAAACTCAGAGTGTGGCTATGAACGAAGCAGGCCCTTACTGCTGCTGCTCCCATCTTTCCCTCTTCTTTGTTTCCACAAACAACACGGGAGAATGCAACATTACAAGTACTCTGTGAACTGTCAAACTCTGCAGCTAATCAAGCTAGCTAGTTCTTGGACTCTGGTGTCAATTAAACTTTAAACATATACTGTATTACTACACAGCTATCTAAATCAAAAGAGGAAGCTACAAGGTGCCAATACATAATCTACTGAATTACTGATCAACAGGAAGAGGTTTAATTGCAACGTTCTTACCTTCATATATATTAACTATATATAAAACAACAAACGACACAGAATTGGAGATGCAGAGGACCAAATTCAAATTTGATGATCCTATGTAACTCAAGGCACCGGACATGACGGTGGATAGAGCCTGTGAAGACGCTAGAAGCCGATTTGATGAGGCGCTGCGGTTTCTGCAGTCTGCAGTACTGTGGCTGCAACGCATCACCGAACCTAATTTCATGGCCATTTACTGCACCGTCCCTGTGTCCTCCTCCTACCATTGCCTGTACAGTACTCGCCTCATGTTCTGCATCCATGCCTTCTGAACCAGCAGCTAGCCGGACATGTGCATCAGTGCATGGATAATGGATTTACTACCTACCCTACTCTGAATATATATATATAACTACTGCAATATTTAGAGTAGTAAGACATGGTAGTTGAGCTGGTCATTGTTGTTCATGTAGTACTACTACTAATAAACTATTTTGTGTCAATGTCACCGCAAAAAAAAAAAAAACTGCAGCATATATTGAGCTATTGACCTGCAACCCTGCACCTAATTATGTTTTGTAGAGTACCCAAGGTTCAAAAAGATTCAGAAAGTTCTCGCAGAAAAGAAACTTGTCCTAAAAGTTCTTGCATTTCAGAGTTGTTCTCGTTATGCCATGAGCCCATGATCAAAGTACTACAAAATATTGTATCAGTGTTGATGGTTCTGAAATTAAAGGACTGAAAGGCTTCAACTTCAATGGATGATTTGTTTGCGATTAAAAATGGCATGGATGCAGGCGCTGCTGAAGAAAGGCGCCAAGTACATGGTCGTGCAAGGCCTGCCGCTCACCGGCTGCCTGCCGCTGGCCATGACGCTGGCCCGGCCGGAGGACCGCGACAACATCAGCTGCGTGGCGTCCGTCAACCGGCAGAGCTACTCCCACAACCGCCGCCTCCTGGCCAGCCTCCAGCGGCTCCGGCAGAAGTACCCGGGCGCAGTCATCGCCTACGCCGACTACTACGCCGCGCACCTCGCCGTCATGAGGAGTCCGGCGAGGTACGGCTTCACGGAGCCCTTCCGGACCTGCTGTGGCACGGGTGGCGGCGCCTACAACTTCGAGATCTTCTCCACCTGCGGCTCGCCGGAGGTCACCACCGCCTGCGCCCAGCCGGTCAAGTACGTCAACTGGGACGGCGTCCACATGACGGAGGCAATGTACAAGGTCGTCGCCGGCATGTTCTTCCAGGACAGCCGATACTGCAGGCCGGCGTTCAGCTCCTTGCTGGCCAGGAAAGGCCATGGCAAGTGAGCGCAAGCATCATCATCAGTTAGCACCGGGACAATGATTCAAGCTTGTAATTCAGTAGTAATTGTTGTTTGGTAGCTAGGGAGATCGAGCAGCATTGCAATTGAATTGTGACCAATGCATCCATCGGTCACCTGGAGTCACTGTGATTTGTCAGACGCATCTGACGTTATGTTGGAAGTTTTCCATTTACCAGCTCTTGATTCTTTGAGCCTTGAGCATTATATTCAGTTTTCTTGGAGTAACATACACCAAAGGCCCCATATAACAGCAAATTGGATCAACACTGGCTGACCACGCCATAATAAAATTAATGCACTTCACACATTCTGTGAGCAATATTTGCTCATATTGTACTCGAAGGAAATTTTGCTTCCATTTACAACCATGAAGGCCCATGCCGACTCAAGAAGAACGAGATGACTCATTTTGAAGCTCTAACTAGAGTTCTATCCACTGACCACCACCAACCATTTGCTTCCAAAACAAACATCCATGAGAAGATTGCACCACCAGGTAAAAACAAATCATAACCAACATCGGACAAGGCTAAAGGATACAGCAATTAACTGCAGATCTCAGCATGCCAAAAGATAGCCAAAACTCAGGCTTGAGAAATGATGCTACTAGGCTGCGCCTAACCCAGCTGGCTTCTCAGATCTTTCGTCAATTTGCCCGCCTTAATATACCTTGTATATACAATTCAATCCTATACAATGTTTCATGAATCTCTGAAGACCTAACAATTAAAGAAAGTCATACATTAGAGAACACTTACCCAAACTTGAAACTACCCAGCAGAAAATAATAAACTTCTTTACCACTTGAAGAATTCACTACACAGCTGAAGATTGACGAGCTAAGGTTCGAGAAACAAGCACAGGCTCTCCACTCGTTGCTTTTGCTGATGCAACCTCTTCTAGGCGTTTCCATGTGGCTTCTTGCTTCAATTTGGTTTCCTTCTCTTTGGCTTTGTCTTCCTCATATTTCCGCAGACACTCACTGTATAATCCAGGATCATGATCAGAGAACAATTTTCGCACATTAAGAGTGAGGCTTTGCACAGCTTGGTTCCAGTGCCCGTTGGAATTTCTCTCCAGCGCAGGGAAGATGATAGGTAAAATCACCTTACTATTTTGTTTGATCAAATTTTCGATATGGTCATTGTTCCACAAAAACAATGATCTCTCAGCAACCTAGAAGCAGAAAAGCGCCATTAGTCACCATTCCTCAATTAATGCTATACTCTGGTTGTGTAACTTCGATAGGACTTGCATTTACAGTTACGAATGTCTTGCAACAATACAACAAAGCTTGATGCCTCAAGCACATAATAGGGGAGAATGAAGATAAACCAGAAGAATAATGAAACAGAATTGAGATAATTGGGTCCTTTGGCTACAGTCACATAATGGTCCAGAACCACAGTAGACATAATAGGACGTCTACACTCTAGTACTCTACACATAAGCTTGCAATTCGAACAGATTCAAGATGCAAGTCAGTGCATTGGATCAAAGCCCTCACACCTAACAAACATTTTTCTCTGCCTATTTGAATGACACAGTAATATAAAGAATCTTTATCACTTATCAGGAATCCACTCGGCAACCCATGGTGGGGAGAAGTCACACAGCTGATAGAATTTGCCTTTGTGATATTGTCATTAGCCAAACAATTGCTCAACCATTATTCGAACTAACTGTATAAAATTGATTCTAGCATGTTTCTGCTATACAATTAATGTGGTGTTAGCACAAAATACCAAGTCACTTAAAAAGAGGATGCCCCCAAAGTGAACTAAAAACTATAGGATAAACAAAACTATCGTGAGAAGTGATTCGAGCTCTATAGATGATAGAAATATTATATTCTGTGCATAAATTTCATGTGCCACTTAGAACACTGAGCTGGCTAAGGCCCTGTTCCAAACAGCTTCTGGCTTCAGAAGCTAAAAGCCCTTTGGAACGCACTGGCTTCTTAACATGGCTTCCCACCTTTTTCTTTGCATTATCCATATAGATATAACGGTGTTTTTCATTTTTTATTCATTTTCCTTTAATTGAATACCTCAAAAAAAAGTTAAAATCCGTTACATTGTCATTTCAGCCAAAAGCCACAACACTTTTGAATGGGTCCTAATTCTAGGCCCACCACAGGATCAATTAACATAATCCACACACTAAATCTAGACTAACATGCCTTGAATAGAAACATAATAAGCAAAATAGATGGTCACTGTTCAAGTAATGCATACGCTTCAATTTCACAAGACCAAAGGAAAATTACAGAACAGAAGAAATGGGAATTAAAGAAACACATATGGAGTTTTTTTTATGACAAAGGTAATACATGCAGTTAGTATTACCTGAAAGTGAGAACTGTTCAGACAACGTGCAATCTGGCGGAAAAGAGGAACCATGCATTTCTGAAACTCAGCAGTTTGTGTAGCTTCTAATATCTCTTCCAACTCTCCCAAAAACATCACCTCTTTGGAGCTGTTTGTGATGGGCCAATATTTCAGCAGGCCCCTGATAACTGTGTCTGCAAGTTTGCAATCTTTTTCAACAAACTGGGTAATACAGTAAGACAACTGCTGATGATACATTGAAATGCACTTTGGCTTGTGAAGTGGAATCAAGGCCCGGGCAAGGAACAATTTATGCTCTTCCTTAAGTGGCAATGCGAACCCATTGATGATGCTTCCTAAAATCTCCAATAGCTCTGCAATCCCATTGTGTTTTTCAGTTTCATAGATGAACTGATAGAAGATGTTGTTGATGGCTTTCCTAATAACTGGCCGATGAACCATGAACTTTCCGTAGACGCGGTGAAGTATCATCTTGAGGTACTCTCTCTCCCTAGGGTCTTCGGAGTCAAAGAGATCAAGTAGCCTCAGAACAAACGAATGATCGATGTATCTTTTAGCCAACTTGGCATCAGTCTCTGGAGACTGAATGAACCTCAAGAACAACTCATAAACAATCTGCAAGTGTGACCATGCAGGGTCCATCACAGGCTCCTCCTCATCCAAATCAAAGGCTTCAATCTTGTTCTCTCTGGGAGGGGTAGTCAGTGTCCTGAACAAGTTTACGGAAACCATTCTTGTGATATCTTGCATAATTACCTCTGGAAACTTCCCATTCACCAAGGCAATATAATCAACGAGCTCCAACAAAGTTTGCCTCTTTATTTCCTTCTCCTTTATGCTCTTTGTTGGATCAGCAAAGTCAAATGTGGAGCAGCACAAGTTCAACTTCTTGACGAACAGGTTATGCTTCTCCGTGTTGGGCACATCCTTAAAGCTTGGCAACAACTCAAAGGTTGATGATACTGAATTACCATTTACCCTTGAGTTTGCATTGCTGGCATGCATGCCGCTCCCATAACTAAGCCCAGAGCTAGAGATAACCGGTGGCTGGCTACTCAAGTTGGATGCCCTTTCTGCACCTCTCAGACCCAATGGCGGGTTTGACACTGAGGGGTTTGACCTGCCAATAGGATCCTTGTCCCCGGATTTGGACGGCTTCTTGGGGAACCGTCCAAGGATTTGCTTGATCATGCTTTCACCCAGCTCAGTGAAACCAGCCAACACGAACTCTCAAGAGTCAAGAGTTTCGGAAGTAGCAGGAGGTAGAGCTACCACCCTATTGCTGAACAGTAAACCCTAAGTCCATTGCCATATCACGGGGAGGTCCCACCCCAGAGCTGACGTTTTCGGCGAGGTAGCGCACCAAATCGAGCCGCTCCAACCTGGGAGAATCAAATCGACAAGGAAAAATAACAAATCATACTAAGATAGCATGAAGAAGGAAAAGAAACACCAATCTGTAGGACCATGCGGTACCAGATCAGAGGAAGGAACCAAGTAACGCGCTCTACCTCCGCATCGCAAAATGTGAAATAATCCGACAACATCAAAAGTAAACCCTACCCATGCACACACAAAAAAATCCCAAAAAAATGCTTAAAAAAACCTGCCTTTCCCCCCAAATCAGCGGTGCCTGTGCCAAATCGGCGCAACCGATCGAACAGCGGGTAGAGACTCGAGACAGAAGCAGGCGCAAGAGTCAAATCGGTGAGCGCGCATGCGTATCCTCCGGGCATCCGAGGCAGTAACTAAAGCAGCGTCCAACGCACAAGTGCGCGCACAGTAAACTGGGTTTCGAGCCGGTACGCACCTGCCGTCGTCGTCGGCGGCGGAGGGAGTCGTCGGCGCGGTAGTTGGGGGCGGCGCGTCCGGTGGAAGCAGTCGCTTGAGCAGGAAGAAGCCAGGAGAGAGAGAGACTTGGACCTTCTCCTCGTTACTTTTCTCTTTCTTTTCTGCTTTTTTCTCTCGATCGAACGGAGTTTTTTTAAGAAATATATTTTTGAGACTAAAAAACCGTAGAGTTTGTTGGTGGCGATGTGGCATTATGTGTTGTTTCCTTTTCGCTTTTTTAAATTCCGTGGGCCGGGCAGGGGAGCGGTTGGCTTTGCTTTTGCTCGTATCGTATCGTATGCAATGCAATGCTAGGCTGTTTAGGATTCTGATTAACTTTTTTCGGAAGGTTTTTTTGTTTGAAATTGTTCTGTAACAGTGGTTAACCTTTTCTAATTCATTTAATTACAAATTAAGATAAAATAAAAACACTGTTAAGGAAAAAAAAGGCAAAAAATGAATGAATGATTAGCCCATCTCATATGTTAAACACACCTACTAATGGTAACACCAACCCCATTATTACGCTTACAGGTACGAATCATGTATTTGCATATTACAATGTGGAGCTAACAAGGCTAGATATGCAAAGGTCCTGATCGTTTCGATTTTTTCGGTTCAGCTTTTTTTTCACTATTCATTGCACTATCCACTAACTCCCCATGATGTTTTTAATTTGAGCTACGATTTTTTCAGCCAAAAGCCATCGCTATTCCGATCACCCCCAAAGTGCTTATCAGACGAAGCAAAATTGCATAGTATTAATTTGCTTTGCCCAAATCAGAAAGATGAAGAGATAGTAGATATGTATTTGTGCCATCAGTTATCGGCCGAAATCGAATTACTCCATCCATCCTCAGGATTTTTTTTGTTCTCACAAAAAAAGAGTGAAAAATTGAATTAAACAAGATAGACTTAAAATCTTGAATATCAAATAGGTAGAAAAAACGAATTAATTAGAGTTGGGCATATGTGGTATCTTGAGCCAGTATTGCTTGGATATGTGTGCAAAGAAAAAGCCAACAAGGTTTGCTTGGATAAGCATATCTTGTGCATAGTTGAAAAATGTACTTTTTGCTTGCTGGTTTGTATGTTCATACTTTAGCAGTGATCGTTTCGGCTTTTAAAAGCTTCAGCTTCTAGTTTCAGTTTTTTTCACTATTCATTACACTATCCACTAACTCAGCTACAGTAAAAAAAAGCCAGCTACAACGAAATTTCAGTCAAAATCCAAAAGCCATCGCTAAAACGATCACCTCCTTTGTACTGGTAATAAGCACACATATCTATATTTGTTTGTTTGGTCAAAATATTCCACCCTTCGGACCAACATGTCACCATGAGTTTCCAATGTTGGGGAAAAGAATAAATATTGAAAGATATGTACCATGGTAGGTGCACTTTCCAGTTATACAAAATAATATTGGATTCTTTTGACTTAGCAACTAAGAAATGATACATTTTGTGAACTTTGCCAATACCTATGAATTCTATTTTGTGCACTTTGCAAAGCCACCTTAAAAATTCAATGTTTTTTGGTATACCTAGAAATATACCTACTATGATGCAAATTTATTTATATCAATTTGTTTCTGTAATAATTGTAACAGGTGTTTTGCCACCTGTAAGTATTGTCTGTTTTCCTTTTTATTTTGTTACACCAACTTTTTTATCACAACATTGCATCATGTGATGTTCTTAAAGATAAGGAAAAAAAGCTAGTTAGTTGGATTTTAGTTATCACTATTCACAAATAAATCATTCCACTAGCTAATCACCCAACAAGAACTTAATTTACTATAGACAGGTTACATACAAAACCGATGGCTTGTGAGTGTAATTTAACTTATTGATGAAGCCATAGTAGATGCTATATGTTACAAAAAGAATATTGTATGAGTATGTTTGGACCATAAGCATAATAGAGTAACATGCAACATAATGATTAAGTTGTTTTCACATAATTTAAAAAAAAAATCCAAGGATGCCTACTGAGCTAGCATATTAAATTTATTTGGTATCAATAGTATATTGGTTTCTTCTTCCTCCTTTTTCGATTTTTTTTTTGCAAATCGGTGTATCACAATTACCATATTTATATGTAAGTCCTCAAACCATGCAAAAAATAACTATACAAGATAGGCTTAGACTTATTTTATACAAGGGTCCTTAAGAACACATTAACACAAATCATGATTTTGGATATATGCTAGAAAGTTACAAATGTAATTATCAAATTTCATATGACTATGCATGAAATAAATTGCTTGTTAATTATGGGTGTGCTTAAAATGTGAACGTAGTTATTGAGTAAAGGTTCTCTACTGTTTGCCCTTTTGTCATTATTCTCCCCACCTTCCACTTTCTGACCATTGTATTTGGATGGAGCTCATAGCTCGTGAGCAATCCTATTGAAATATATATATGCTTCTAATATATTGCTAAGTATAGACATAGTGGCATTGCCTTCCCCATTTGCTTCTTCAAATCTTAGCAACTATTCTCTTGTTTCTTCAGTTCCTTTTCCTTTTTCCTATGGCTACTTTCAACCTATCTAATGCTATCAATTCTTGCCTTATGGAAGGCCGTTGGCATTATCTCTCTTAGTATTTTCCTTTATGATGGGACCTTCTATTTCTATGGAGATCATAGCTTATTGGTTGTTGCTTGAGGGAAATGGTTTTGTTAATCTCCTCCGGTGCATAAATTCCTTTGATGATAATCAAGTCCTTAATATTGTTGTTGTTGGGAAAAAATTTATTGACACTCTTTGTGGAAATCCTAATGATTTGACCTTTAGATCTAAGACAATTAGAGAGTTTCGTAAATATATGGTTGTAGAAATTGCATCCTGCCTCCAAAATGTTTGATGCAAAGCTTTAAATGACCTCTGGAGAAAGGTAAATCAGGGGATGACAAGCCATGGGATGGAAGAATCAGTCCATTTGAGTAGTCAAGCTTATCAAGATTACACAACCCAACCTCACAAAAGCGTTGTAAGGGTAAACATATTGAAATCATCAATATATTTACAATAATTTTCTAGAAAGGATGGCACTGAAGTCTTTAATAGTTAAATATTAATTGCACATGATGGTTTCCCCACTTACCATTCCATAATGAACTTTTATTTGACTTGATACAAGGCTTCTTCCATGTAGAGTTATAAGCATCAAGGAGAAGGCACTAAATTTAGAAGGAGTATGTCTGGTGCTAGTCGGCACCTGCAAGATATGGTAAAACTAGAGGGTGGAGTTCATTCAATCAATCCCTTTGAGACATATTTGAATATTAGGAGTCCTTGGCACCAACAAAGCATTGGAGTAAGCACATCATCAAGATCAAAATACAAGATTTGGAGTCATCATTTGGTCGATGCATGCTTTCTTCCCATTATCCATTAGCAATAGCCAATAGCTTTCCTCAAAGTGACATGGTAAGTTCTATGATGAATGTTGATCCTTATTTCTGCTCAAATCTGCAACATCATCACACTACACTAGCTGCAATTTTCTCCAACAGTTATAATGATCTACAACAGTCACCATATGCAATCAATATAGTTGTGCAATCATCATGTTGTAGATAAAAATACTGACAGTACTATCATTCTTGGTGTATGATTAACCAACAGCCCTATCATTTCTTCTTATGATGCCATGCTGGATTTGCTCATTTTATCTCAATACTGGCAGTTAACATTTTGGTGACAGTACTGTTACATAAGTTGAGGATGGACAATGCAACCAGCCTGTGGTTTAAGAATTTTTTTTGGCATTATTAATCCCAAGATCACCATTTAAGGGTATGCATAACAATCTTTTGTATAAATGAATCAACGATATATTCGTAATAGATTTTACTTTGGAAATTTAGTATGCATAACAGCTAATTGATCCATAAGGGATTAGTTTCCATATTTAATCTCTCGTAATAAGAATTAGACAAACTATATTTACACTGATACAAAAAATTGCTAATGTGAGGATTCAAAACCTTAACATGCTAGAACATAGAAACATGCTAGGACTTAAGACCAGTTGGACTAAAGCTATCATATTGATTCAGAATTAGAGCAATATTTGCTAACCTGTACGAACCGTTGATCAGATACATATTATACTTATAGAAGCAAGGATGTCACGCCTCAATCTCAGATAGCGCAATAGGATTTCCTTTCCATCCTGGCACCCAAATATCTTGTTGTTTCTCTCTAAAAATCCTAACCACCAACACAACCCTAGAGCTAGCCCCTGTTTTCTCTAATGGTCGTTCCTATTTTCAGTCTCATCTACATTTGATGGTTTTCTCACACTTGTCTCTCCCTGCCAATATTCAACCATAACAAGGCACAGGTGATCACTCCCTATCATCTAAACAATGCCTACCTAGGTCAAGGAGTGAGTATATTGCCTCTATGTTATAAATTTTTCTTGTTGAATGTCTTGCCGTGGGATGAATCTGTGCATCTCTGTTTTGAAAATAGATGAGATAATTCTATACTAGTGTAGGATGTTAATTATAGTTTTGATCCAACTGCTATCTGTGTGGCACTTCTAATGATTACTCACTGTTCTGTAACTAGTATTTGTCGGTCCTGTTGATAGGGGTGCAAGAAGTTGTTGACACCTATTCTAGGATCACATATCAACATGTAAGTCATTTTGCTCATGTAGATTATTAAAATATTCTGATCTTGTATGCCTTTGCTTAAATGAATTTACGGTTTTCCATTGTTTCGATGTATTATTGACATGCTTGCACTGCTAAACTAGATAGTGTATTTATGTGTGATGTACAATCTTTTTCTCTATCGATGCAAACATAGTTAAACATCTTAAGGTGTCATTAAATCATCTTGTATCAACTAAGAAAATCTAGCTTACTCTTTGTACAAATGTTTTGGAGCAAAACTATATATTTGTATAATTTCCAAAAATCTACTATGGCCGAGGAGCGTAGGTGGATGTATGATGATTGGAGTAGCAATGGTCTTAATGCAAATTGGTTGAAAAAGGCACATGAATTTATCACTCGCGCTTTTCACGACAAATGCTTGTAACGAAGGTGTGCACTATCCATGTACTAAATGTGGAAATTTTAAGAAGCAAAATGAATATAACATGTCACATCACCTTGTCAAGAATGGCTTTGTGCCAAAATACTACATATGGACATATCACAGGGAAAATGCCCCTCCACACTTGAATGAAGGATATGATGATACAAACCATCTATCAGACATGTTACATGACATAGCTGATGCTAACCAACATGATGCAATTTACAAATGAAGCTGAAGATTTTTTTTCAAGTTATTGGAAGCCTCTGAACAACCTATTCATAAGGACATAAAAGAAACTACCCTATTTGTCGTGACTCGATTAATGGCGTTCTAGTCCCAAATCTTGCACCTAGTCGCTTGACCGGTGAGCAAGTCCATGCAGAGTTGAAGTCCATGGTATTGAACAAAGGTGGAGGAAGAAATAAGTTTGAAGGGTTTGGAGAGACCCATAATTGGACACACATTTCTGGTTTATGGCAATTACCATATTTTGAAAAAACCTTTTATTCGCCATAACATTAATGTCATGCATATTGAGAAGAATGTGGCGTCATTGGTATATGAGAGGATCCAATGCAAATCCTTCTAGGGAGTTGTGTGTTGATAAGGTCAAAAATGGTTTCATGGTAAGTATTAGTAGGTGCCAGTACCAAGTGGCATCATTCAATTATTTGGATAATCTATATGTGTGTTTGATGTTAGGCAAGGTACAAATGGTCTCATGATCAGCTAGAACTCAAGGATCAGTGGATGAAGACTCTTGAAAAATGTTGTGTTAAGCTGGCAACACAACAAATCTACCAAGTGAGGATTTATGCTATGATGTCATACCATATAGAGGTTTTACATCAGAGAATAATATTTAAAGACGTAAAATTGATCCTTTTAGAGTCAAGTGAGTACCATCAGGTACCTTTTCATTGGATGAACATTGATGCTTGGTTTAAGTTGTGTGACTGGTAGGGCTCAAGAGAATTCAAAAACATTAGCGCATTGAAGAGAAGTGTGCGACTTAGTGTCTAGGGTCAAGGAATCGTGGGGGTTTGACATCCATTGCACATATGCAACAGTGCATGGTAACAACATAATACTTCAGTTAAGATTATTCATGTATGACCATGCACATTTTAATTCGTATCACACTTTTTTATACAGGAGGAAAAATATGGGAGGCCTTTTAGCCTAATCGAGTCCTTTGCTATTCACATGGGGGCTCCCAAGGATGTAGTTGCACAATGCGAGGTAAATGAACTGCCTCCTCTTTTTAACGAATGTGCCCAGGAGAATTTGGTAGCAAATAATTATAATATTTTTTTACATAACAAATATAGTGACAAACTACTAATTTTTGTATTGTATTAGGATAATTATCGTGATGGGATGATGCGCGCTTATGGCCCTAATGTTCCCTGGGTGAAGGGTCCTTTTGACCCACAAGTTATGTATGCCAACACTGGACGAAAGCCTCATCGAAAGTTTGCAATTGCTGATGATGTCTTTGATAGCTCGACGGTGCAAATGTCCACTAATGCTTGTCCATCTCGCTCCCAAAGTTGTACTCAGAATGAGGTGGACTCAATCAGGAGGTTGAACAGTTAAAGCGACAAAAGCAAGTAGATGATCAGAAAATAGATGCACTAATCCGGTTTAGTGTGCAAGTATCTCATGTTATTCTTTCTTTTGCTGATGTCAATATTACCTCATTTGCTCAATGTTCTCATGCACTCAAGATTCACCATGACAATTTGTAACTGTAATATTTGAAATAGTATATGAGTCGGGGACGGACAAATGCACCTCCACCACAACTCAACTTGGCCTCAATTTTTCCAGGTCCTTCATCTACAAGTGCACAGTAGGTAATAATTTATAGTACTTTTTGAAAAGTTTTTGTTTCTCATTACTAATTTGTAGTGTTACTGTTTGGTTCACAAGTAAACATTACAAAATTTATACACTCCCACTTTTTTACTTGCAGAATGGTATAGAGAACTCGACAAATAGGAAGATACAAGAGGATGGTACATAGATATCTATAGATGGGGGAATACAACAGCAAGGGGAAAATAATTCTACAAATACACATCAAAATGATCGAACCTCTTCTCAGCATTTAAACATCGAAGATCAGATGACTTATGATGAGCGTGCTGAGCTTCGAAGGTGGTTTGGAATCAATATGTAAGATGTCTTTAGCATGACTTGATGTTCCCTTTTTGGAATAAGCCTTGTATCTATGTTTTGTCTTGAACATCAAACTCTAACTTGAGTTTGATGTGTTGCTTAGACAATTTTAAGTTATAGAGATAGTCTTTCCTTTAGTACAATAGTGTGGACAAATATATATATGTGTGTGTGTGTTGGCACTTGGTTTGAATTTGAGCTTATAAATGTTTTCATTCATATTTTTATTTCATCTTTTTGTATGATACTCGATGTGAATTTGTATTTACATATTTGAATACCAATTTGTACACAATCAATGATTCATGGTCTAATTGATGACAGGGATGTTGGTAGACTCCATACTACTAGCTGACAATGTTGTCGATGATGTGCTTCATAATGGATGATAGGACTGTTGGTGTTAAGCTTTGTAATAGATGATAGGACTGTCGGTGATGTATGCTAATATAGCTAACAACCTTGTTGGTACAATAGTGGTGTCACGTGTGAACCAAATCCATCCGACTCAGTAGTGTGCTGACAGTGCACACTGTTGGTAATGAACAACACCGACAAGGCTGTCGGATATGGGACAACATCACTGACACAGCAATGCCAATAGTGGATCTCCAACAGTTGACTGTCGGAGAAATACATACCTGACAGTTTTGACATCTTTGCCTACAGTTTCAGACTGTTGGGTATACCATGACTTGGTGTAGTGTCACTCCCTTGTTCCACAAGATGAGAGGACCTTATTTGTCACTTTCTCCAATGGATATCCATTAACTAAAAAGGAAGTATATGACTTCTTTATGAGGTACTATTCTTTTTCTAAGTTCATGTTATTGTTGGTATTGTTTACATATTTTTTTTACAAGTATACTGTTCTAGAAATTGTTTCTTCTTATAAACTAAGTCAATTGAGACATCAAAATTAGAGCATATTTATATTAAGATTTGTACCCTTTCTCCTATTTTGTTTCAAATTTATTTTTCCTCTCTTACTTATTTATGCTATATACCTATCTTATTTACAAAATCATAATCCTTTTACATAATGCAGAACTAGTAACAAATAAAGATGATGATGAAGCGAATTAGTACATTCTTTTAGAATGAAACATAAATACATTAAACCAAGACAATACTTCTTAAGAATTAAAAAAGACTCCTATTTGTATTTGTATTTGAATTTGTATAAAAAATATGGATATGAATATGATATGGACTTTTATCATTCAAAATGTTATTTTATCTGGACTATTTGTATTTGTATTCGGCGAAGCAATATACATATTTTATTGCAATACGATTAATTAGTTGGACAAGTTTTTTTTAATTCAATATGAATTCGTGTTTCTTTAGGTGAAGTAAATGAATTATAATAATTAAGCGTGATTGTACGAAGATAAATGTTATTAATATCTTCATACTACATAAGTTACGAGGATATCTCGATCCGATCAAATTGAGTAGATATTCGATTCGAATTCATATTCGTTATAATATTTGATTTATATTTATATTTAAAAATATTTAAAGTTATATTTATATTTATTTATAAAATATAAATAGGAATGTGGTAAATATAATGTTCCATTTATATATTTGATTGTATCGCGACCCTCGTGTGTAGGGATGTAAACGGGGCGGGGCGGGGTTGGGAAGCCTTGCGCCCCGCCCGCCTTCGCGAGCCCCCGCCCGCCCGTTTAGCCTCGCGGGGGGAGATTGCCCCCTGTCCTCGGTCCCCGTGGGGACCCGACCCCCACGGGGATTAAAAAAGATTAAATTTATTGTTTAAAAATAAAATATTTTATTTTATTTATTAATTTATAATTACTTAAGCATATTGTTTTTAAAAATATAGCTTCAAAATATATATTCTAACAATAAATTCAAGTTTTAGTCTAAATATACAAGAAAAGAATACAATCTCTTATATTAAAAAAATAATAATCTATTATTAAATATAGTTATTTTTATTTTTATCGGATCCCCATAAGACCCTACGGGGCGAGGATGACCCCGCCCCGCTAGCTTCGCGGGCCCCGCCCTGTTCCCCGCGGGAGATATTACCCCCGCTTCCGCTCTCTACGGGGATATTCCCTATAGAGCCCCGTCCCTAAGAGGGGAATTGCCACACCTAGTCGTGTGAATTGCGCACCCTGCAGGGCCCCACCGGATCAGCGACACGCAGCACATCGGCGCCATCGGCCCCAGTGCGTCGGACGCCACGCGCTTTCATCTTCGCTCGACGCGCCCCACCATTTTGAATCAGAGACCCGGCCCACGCAAAGACGGGCGGATATCCACGTTTGCACGCTCCTCACATAAGGTCTACCCACGAACAGCAGGGCCCTTCATGTTTCGTCCCCACATGTCATGGACACGAGCAAAAGCCAGCAAAGGTGACTGGTTGGCCGCCGGTAACGGCCAAAACCAGCCACCCCACGCAACCCCAAGTCCAGCACTACAGCACCCATTTCGCTGACGAGCGGATCCCACGTGTTTGGTCCCCACATGTCATGCATACCATCACAAGTCCAGCTCATTTTTGTCTCTAATCAATAGATAGCCAAAGCCTCGCGTGTTGCGCTGTTAAGCGGCCTGCTCTTAAGTTATGTTTAATCATGTAATTAGCGAGCTAATTCTCCCCTCCCATAAAGATGGCTTTAACTTAAGCTGTCAGGAGGAGACGGAGGCGGAGGCGAAGCTGCGCTTTTGCTGTGCTGTGCTGGCCACCGCCCTCTGCTCTGCTTCCTTCCCTTAGCTTCCAAGCTACGCTTCGCTCCACTTCGGCTCGCTTCCTCCGAACCCTAGCGCAGCGCGCGCCCTGGTTGTGGCGGAAGCTCGCGACTGCGGCGTGCAGGTAAAGAGATAAACTTTCCCCGGTTGGTTGGTTGGCTGGCTCCTCGAGATCGCCGGAGCTCTAGTTTTTTAGTGAGTTCTTGCGCCTTGGGGGCTTGGCCTGCGGTGCTGACGAGTAGCTTGGATTCGTTCAGGTGGGGAGTCGTCCGATTTTTAATTATTTTTTGGGGGATTTTTTTTATTAATTAGCCACCCATCTTCCTCCTATTCATCGCCGGCAGTTTGGTTCAATCCGTGGGTTTTTAGGGGGGAATTCCATTTCGATCGGTTGGTTGATTCTTTCCTTTTATCTTTCTATTTAGCATAATTACTTTTGTGTGTGTAATTACTGGATTTGAAGTGTTTGGTTGGTGCCGTGCATTCATTACTCGTCGGCTTTCTCGGCGAATTAAGGCGCGCGATTTCGTAAGATCAGATGCGAGCTTTCCATTTTTGTGCTATTTTCTCTCCTGATTTTGATGCGAAAGAACAGTTTCCGTTCCCGTGTGGGATTGGGGCGATCCAGTCTTTGCAACTTGCTTATTAGTAGGCAATGTGGGAATGGGGTTTTTGGGATTCTAGAGGCTTGGTTGGGTCTGCACTTTCCACGCGCTTCTGAAAATAGGCTGAACGCGACTGAATTTAGTGCTTCAAAGAATTGTCATGTTGGTCCTGTCTCTGTGTGTGCTGTATTTGTTTTTTTTTTTTGCAGAGTATAGTGAACTCTAGCTAACTATGTATGTTGAGCAGCGGGTAGATGTACTTGTTGAGTGATTTGTATAGAAATGTACTTTTTGCGTAATGAAATGACTTAGTCATTGTGGGCTCTGAACTTTCGATATATGCTAACTCTTTTGTTCATTTGGTGCATGGATTGAAGTGGTGAGGAGACAATATGAGGCTGTGGTTCTGTTGTAATTGTCGGTTTGATGGCGAGGACGCTCATGAAAAGGAAAATTCCAAAGCTCAGAGCAATAAATTAGATGGTGCGTTCATATGCTTGTGTTTTTGTCATGTGAATTTCAGTGCAAGTAGTTACTTTTTAAGGCTGAAATTACACATCTTGATGTGAGGACCGCAGCTGGCCAGATTCAGTTTGCATAGTAGCTAAAAGCAATTTTCCTTCCATTTTTACTTAATGCTTTCAGGTTTTAATATGAGTCTGATTATTGTTGGGTTGAAAATATGAATTGGTTCACTCTGGGTTATGGATACAAATTGAATATCAATTGTATCCTTAGCGGATTTATATATGAATTTGATCACTAGTTAGCAGCTTAGGACATACAAGGATACCATCATAGCATTCTGATAGCAGTTGTATGGCCACCATTATTTACTATATTTGTCTATTGCCTTAGTAATATCCGTTTCAATATATTTATCTATTAAGAGAATCTAGAGTGTAATTATTGCAATTTTTCCACTCACTACCCCTAATTAAATGCTTTGAAAAAGGTTAGGAAGTTGTGTTATGTTATTTAATAGAGGTAGGTATGGTCATTTCTTATTAACTATTTCTTAGATTTAGTGCTTCCTTGGTCAGTACACATGGTGGGCTGTGGACAAATATAGCGAAACAGAGGGAGTATCTTCTATGTAAATTAGGTAGAAGATGCTTCAAGCTGTGTTCATGGAATGCCAGTTCTAGGCTTCAAGCTGTGTTCATGGAATGCCAGTTCTAGCTTATATATAACATGCTACTTTTGGTTTATGCAAACAATTCTTGAATTCTTCTTTTAAGGGACCTAATGTACTTATTTACGAAATGTTCTTGGTACATGTATAATGACTGCATTGAGAATTGAGTTAGATTGGTGTTAATGGTGTTATGTCATATTTGACTCTCTCTGTTGTGTATTTTCACTCAAATGTCCTAAGGTATTCTGTTACTATCTATTTGGGAAACTATGTGACGGTTCCTGGTATCTTGTCTTTTAGCTGACATTTTTTCATTTTTGAGTCCTTGCTGATTGCATTTTTATGTTTTCATTTATCAGCCAAGCAGAAGTCTTTGAAACCTCCTGCTGGTCAACCTGAGCCAGAGATTTCCCCTCCTACAATTGATGTCCCTGAATTGTCATTGGAGGACTTAAAACAAAAGACCGACAATTTTGGATCGAATGCTCTGATTGGTGAAGGTTCGTACGGACGAGTATATCATGCCACTTTGGATGATGGGAGGCAAGCGGCAGTTAAGAAACTTGATGCAGCTGAAAATGAGCCTAATGATGAATTCTTGAAACAGGTGAACACTCGCAGGTCTTTTAGCTTCTTAAATATATCCTTTTCTATTGGTTATGCCTCATGACTTGATGATAGTATCAAAGGACTTAAGCCCTATAATCTCTATGTTTATTGACTCTAGGTCTCACCGGTATCAAGGCTAAAGCACGAAAATCTTGTTGAAATGTTGGGTTACTATGTGGAGGGCAACTATCGTATACTGGCATATGAATTTGCAACAATGGGTTCTCTTCATGATGTTCTGCATGGTAAGACATTAAGCACCTAGTATTCTTAGTGGCATGCACATAAGCTATTCTTTAGGATATCAAGTTCAGTTATGATGACATGCATTGTATTTCGTAACAAATCAGGAAGAAAAGGAGTTCAAGGTGCGCAGCCTGGGCCTGTGCTTGACTGGATGCAAAGGGTCAAAATTGCTATTGAGGCAGCAAAAGGTCTAGAATACCTGCATGAGAAGGTTCAGCCTTCAATCATCCATCGAGACATCAGATCAAGCAATGTACTTCTGTTTGAAGACTTCAAGGCAAAAATTGCAGACTTCAATCTCCTAAACCAAGCTCCAGATATGGCAGCACGCCTCCATTCAACTCGTGTATTAGGAACATTCGGATATCATGCACCAGAGTAATTGTCTAATTCATACCAATGCATTTCTTCATGCCATGCACTACCATACATCAATACTATTTGAGTACAGTTTTTTCCATAGTTGGAATACGTAAATCACAAGTCACGAGTCTTGAACCAACTAAAATATAATAAATTGTATCACAAATGTAAAAGTACTGCTATGGTTTTTATTAATGTCAATGTGGTAGGGCTCATCTTCAAACGATGGCTGCCTTGAAAGGTTTGATACGCTTTGTGGATGAACTCGTAGATTATCCTTGGAAAAGTTTGCCACTGTAGTTATCTTATGTTCATCTGGTTGATTCATATGGGCTTCTACTTTTCTGTGTGAAATGTCAGGACCGCCAGTTTTTACTGAACTACTTAAGTATCTAACATGAACCAAAGTTGTGGTTCTCTGACGTAGCAGTGGACACATTTTATTATAGCATATGGAGACGAGGGTGCACATAGACAACAGGTTCACATGCAATAGACATCACCAGAACTAGCTTAGCTGCTTAGGTACCCCGAACTGCATATTACCTCTGCCTCCAAAGTAACCCTGCAGGCTGCGGTGGCATGACCAGGCAGGCACATATGCATGGCTGCATGTAGCCTAACAAATCAATGCAGCAGTACAATACTGTGAGACAGACTGACCAAATAAGAATGGACCAAATGTAGTGGCTTAAAAAACCTTCCTGATTCGAATGCACCTGTGTCAAAAGATATTTGGCTGCCCCAACCACTACTCTTGACCATTCTTTGTGGCAGATGTAGGAATCAAAAGTATTAGTACGTGCCATAGTTACCTGGAACACGGTATACAACACAGCACTTACCCTTCTAAATTCCATATCGAACCCGTCCTGGTGCTGCAAATCAACTCTGGGTCGATGAATCTGGTAACTATGGTATATGCTAATAAATCTTGGTTTGCTTTTTTTTTGGTCCACTGTTCACTTGCATAATGCATTGCATATCAAGCACACACATTACTTCTGTTTTTTTCATGAGGATACTAAAACTACTTCTAAGACTTCTAGATATGGAAATCTCTAGTATTACTTAATTTTAGAACTAACAATCCTACTAGTGGACCTGGACCTTGGCAAGGTGGACCACCAGTCTGGTTTTAATAATTATGATATTGACTTTAGTTTTTTCACACGTTTGGCCAGTAAATCACTGGTAACTACATATCCAAAAGAACACTACAAACTTTAATGTGTTGACCAAGCAATGGCTATGTAGACCACTTTGTCTCAGCTCTTACATTTTCGTATGATACTGATATCATGTTGTACATTGACATTGATTTATCTTATAAAATTTATTCGCCATTATAGGTTGGGGCTGGTATCAACTTATTTGAACTTCTATTTACACTATGGTTGGCTACATGTGCCATTGTAGGATTTTTTTAATCCTGGGTCAGCCCCTGTGGCAATGTATTAGAAAAAGCAATCTTAATATGTTTTCCCGATTTGACAGGAACATTAAATACTATTTATATTGGATGCTTTTTTCTTATACTAATATTTGGCATGTAACCAATAATTAGACATGTTCAAATAAACAATGTTATTTATTCATTTAACCTTTCTTTCATAACCAATGTTTCAATAAACGGACAACATGTTGGTGTTGGCCTAACAACAACAATATATTTATTTTTGGGTGAATATGTCATTTTTGAGAAAGTTAAACATGTGGCCAATATGTTTGGAGAATGTATTCTTATTTTTGGGACAAGTTACCTGACATGTTACCCACCATCTGCTATCCCAATTCCCACATTTAGGCATGTAACCTTTCTTTCATAACCAATGTTCCAATAAACGAACAACATGTTGGTGTTGGCTTAACAACGACAATATATTTATTTTTGAGAAAGTTAGACATGTGGCCAATATGTTTGGAGAATGTATTCTTATTTTTGGGACAAGTTACCTGACATGTTACCCGCCATCTGCTATCCCAATTCCCACATAAGAGAACCTAAGCGCTATCTGCATGTAGTATGCATTTTGGAACATCATGCAAAACATCGCCAATTGGCAAAATATGTGTGTGCCATCTAAACGATCAACAACCTTATGATGGGCTACTACCCAACCTTTTGTGACAGGCCTACTTAAGCATAAATTTTTGTGCTATTTTCCCTTTCTGCAAAGTTAACATATCTGGCAACAATTAGATATGTCTTTGTTTTGCAGTCCATCTTTATTTTGCAGTCCAAACCTTTTAAGATTGCTTTGCTACACATATCTGTTCACTGGTAGTGTTCAAACGCTAAGAAGTTAGATATTTCTTTGCCCTTGATTAATTTTGGTGTGCTTCCTTTTAGTAACGGCAATCTTTGTGCTTTGCCTTCACTGTAGTTGTTTATCTGTTTTTAATGTTTATCTTCTTGATATCATGCTGTGTAAGTTAATTGTGAAATTACTTACTAGGACTGGCTTAAAGTAACTTTTGTAGCCACATCAAGAGTTTCTGTGGTAAACCAGTGTGTTTATCTATCCAGATCGACATTGCAGCAAAAGGAGCATTTGCATTCTTGGCATGAGTTGTGGAAATATTTGAAGTCCCACTTTTCATGCATTTCCTCAAAACTTTTATGCTCCTACTTGATGCAGATATGCTATGACTGGCCAGCTGACACAGAAGAGTGATGTCTACAGCTTTGGCGTGGTTCTTCTGGAACTTTTGACTGGAAGGAAACCGGTAGATCACACAATGCCTCGGGGACAACAAAGTTTAGTCACTTGGGTAAGTTATTTTGCTAACTTGCTATCGCTATGTGTTGAGTTTGCCTTAGGAGAAAACGCACACATCGCAGATAAACGAAGAGAACACGGAAGAATTTCTGAGTTTCTCTATATTATTACTTGCTCCTCCGATTAAATTGATTACAAGCATCATCAATATACAGGCTAATACTCCTCTACTAATATACGTATTCGGACTTCAAGTAAGACTCAACTTCAACTCAAATAACACACGGAGATGAACTCTACTGCATCTCGTACTCTAAGTCAACATTATTTGTAACAATCTTCTCCCCTAATCTTGACTCACATACTCTAGTTTTAGTCTCAATGCATTATAAACTATTAGTCACATCTCCACATGAAGTGTTCTACATACAGGCTACATGTAAGAACTCAACTCAACTGATACAGGTCCATCAGATATAAAGATTTTAAAACATTAAGGCAGATAGTCTTAACTACGACTTACCCAACTCATACTCGACATAGAACGGCGACACATCTCTTCAACATTCTGGTGTCAACTCTGCTTAATTGAGTTTGGACGGCGACACATCTTCTCCACGCCCCGGACTTAGCTCCACGTACTTGAGTTTGGACGGCGAACACATCTTCTCAATGTCCCGGTCTCATCTCAGCTTACTTGAGTTCTCATGTACATCTTCACCTTGATTGCCCATGCTGCATAATTGCTCGTCGTGAGCATCGGATAATGTAGCGAGATAGCGGAACTCATCTTCGCCATCACACTGGATAATGTCTTAACACCAGTGACACAACTTTCCAGAGAACACGGCATGATCATGCGCACAGATCAAGAACTCAGGCTTGCAAAATTTTTGTTACAGACCGAAGGACGGAACCTCATCTTCGGATTTAGGGTAGACAGCTGCTGAGCACTGGGTTTCGCTTTTCCGTTTGAACTAAGGGACTGAAGCAAAACACTACTTTTCGTTGTCGCCCGCTGGAAGGTTCAGTTTCTGCCTTTAACTAAAGGCTCGGATTGAACAAAAAACGGGTACTTTATTGTGCGTCAACTTTTTCTTCTCTCTGGATAAGGAATCAAAGAAACAAGGTTGCCTTAGGCTGCTGTGCTTCGCCTCACGCTCTCGTACTTCAGCGTCTGGTCACAGCTTGTAACACTATTGTTGGTTATTTGTTGGTCATTAATGTGATTTTCCCCATGTCTACTCTGGTATGTATCAACTGGTAAAATTGAAACTGTAAAGAATTATAAAGAAAATAGTGGCAAGAGAGAAGACACTATTCAGGGGATACGGATCAGAGAATTTGGGCAACAGCAGTATATTGAAAATATCGACATGAACATCTAACAGAAGCTAGCAACTTGTTGCAGGTTCAGCATTGGAAATCCTGGCATTAACTAGCTGACTGGATACTGGCATTCGCCAACTGAAATGGATTCTAAAAAACAGCCAGTTTAATAATAGTTCACTTTGGATTTGAACTTACTCCCATTTAACTGAGCAATGAACAGCAACAAATCAATTCAGCTTCCACTATTACAAATTAACCAGTTAATATCTGCAGACCAAACCTAACAGGAGATTGGGTCATAACCAATAATTGGGTGATAACCAACCACACACATTTTCTATCAAGAATTTGGATTTCTCTAGTGGCTCAGATGATCCATTGCCAGGACCACTCTGGTAGCAAGATCAGAAGAAAAGGTAAAGTTTCCAATTTCCATACCTAACCTGTTTGTGTGCATTTTTTCTTCAGGCTACTCCGAGATTGAGTGAAGACAAGGTCAAACAATGCGTAGATCCTAGGTTGAAGGGTGAATATCCTCCAAAGGGAGTTGCTAAGGTCTCTCTCTCTCTCTCTCTCTCTCTCTCTCATGCATTCTGCAGTGATCATCTTGATGAACAATGACGTTATTCCCTCTCTCATCTGCAGCTTGCTGCGGTGGCAGCTCTTTGTGTGCAATACGAAGCAGAGTTCAGGCCCAACATGAGCATTGTTGTCAAGGCGCTGTCTCCTCTGCTTCAACAAAAACCAGTAGCGCCAGCTGCTTCAGAGCCAGCCCCAGCAAATGAGAGTTGAGATATTTGATCATGGGACCTCTCGGCACATACCAGTTCGATTTGTGTAATTGCGAGTGGTTTGGACGTTTTACTTTGTAGGGTTCTCAATTGGTTACAGGATACATGAATTCCCTCATTTGTTGCCACCTAGGTTTGCTGCTTGAGATTTATGCTGTACATTGGTCTGTTTGTAGGTTCAAGGTTGCTTGTTTCCGTTTTTCACAGCTGCGCATCGGAGGTGTCAAAAACTTGGACATCGTTTGGAATAGATGCAAGATGTTCTGAATTTTCATCTGGTGCTCGATGTGGTTGCAACCATTTTCTTGGTGCCGGTCTATCCTAAATCTTAACAGTGCTGTGCATATTAATCGGAATCAGTATTTGACGCTCTAATTTGGATGCTCTGGTTTCACCTGCTGAGAATTTCACCCCTGATCGTGCTACAGAACCTGAATTGCTGACCAAATCGGTTGGAGATTTGAAACTCATAGTGCTGATATTGCAAAGCCTAATTTAGAACTCTGATGGAACATGTTTGAAATTCCCATTTGTGAATTGGAATCAAAATTACTTTGAAATTTGGTATGAGCTGTGTGAATGCGTGCTCTCTCAGCCCACTCTGATAAGAGTGGCTAAGCCAGCCCCACTCAAACCCTAAATCATTCTCTCCTCTTTCCTCCCCTTCCTCCTAAGGCTCATCTCTCCTACCCCAACTCTACCTGTCCAAATCTACCATTTGGTAGCCGATTTGAAGACGACGTAGTGAACATCTAGGAAGGTGTGCTCTCCCTATCCTTCTCATTTTGACCTACTCATTTCGTTGATTTTGAGAGTGGTAGAATTATGCATGATGTGAAATTTTGGGTTGAATCAGTTTGTAATACTTGCGATTCGTAGTAGATCGGTCACCATTGCAAGTCCATAAAATGTTTACAAGTTGTGGATTGCAATATCTTACGCTTTTTTTCATGAATCAGTAATATGTTGTGGTGGCGCTAGTAGTGAGATACTATGTTTGCATGATGTGAAAAGTAGGGATGAATCTATTTGTCACGCGCATATACACACACAATTTCACAATCAACAAAACGAAAGGGATCAGAGTCAAACGATCAGGAGCAACTTGATTAATTACTAGGGTATTCGAGCATTTCTGGCGGCAGAAGAGTTTTGTACCTCAAAGGAGACACCGAGTTTTCTTCAACCCGCCTGAACATATCCTACCTGTCGCATGAATCCTTCCCAGTCATGGACCTCGTCCAAGTCCAAGGGGGCAAGGGCTTGAGCTTGGCCTTGTGGCCATGGATGACGATGCTAGTTTCCTCTGATCGAGGTCGATCTTGTTTTTTTGTGTCATAAGCTAGTTTTCTAGAGCAAGTGTGATGTGTGTGTGGTTTTTCGTTTTGGGTCTGTAAGTTTTTCCTTCTTAATATAATGATACGCAGTTCTTCTGCGTGTTCGAGAAAAAAAAATGACGATACTTGAGTGGCCTGAGACGAGATAGGGTGCCAATCGGTCCCTTCTCACCTCCATCTCCTCTGATATTGTCGTGGATTCGACCTTATGTTAGGGCTAGCTAAGGTTTGATTATGCGAGCGAGGGAGAGGGGAAGGGGACGATGAGGTGGCGTGACTCATCGACCGCACTGCACCGCTCCAAGTTCCACTTCCTTTTGATTTTTTGATGCGGGAAGCCCAAACCAAAAATAACATCCTTGGGCTTGGGCTTTCAAGGGTTAGAAAGAAAGCGAGGCCTGGGCTTTGCAAGGCCCAACCATGGCCCGCCCAAAACTTCGCATTAGGGCCGAACCAACCATGGCAGCAAGCAGAACAGGGCAGAGCCGTGAGCAGAGATGGAGGCGCGCGATGACCTGCGCTCGATCCTGCCCTTCCTCCCCGTCGTCCTCCGCGGCGGCGCCCTCTTCTGGCCGCCGCCGGCGCAGGAGTCGCTCAAGGCGCTCGCCCTCGGCCCCGACGTCAGCCGCGTCTCCTCCGGCGACGTCCTCTCCGACGCCCTCCTCGACCTCCGCCTCGCCCTCTCCCTCGCCCCACTGCCCCCGCGCGCCGCCGACGGCTACGCCCTCTTCTTCGACGACCTCCTCTCGAGGTCCCAAGCGCGGGACTGGTTCGCCGACGTCGTCCCCTCACTCGCCCGCTTCCTTCTGCGCCTCCCCGCCCTGCTCGAGGACCACTACGCCAGGGCCGCCCACCAGGCGCCTTTCGGGCTCCGCTTCCTGGGGCAGCAGGACGCGGGCGTCGTGCTCCTCAGCCAGGAGCTCGCCGCCGCTCTGCTCTCCTGCGCGCTCTTCTGCATCTTCCCAACGGCCGACAGGAGCGAGGCGCGCCTTCCAGCGATCAATTTCGACAGTTTGTTCGCGTATGTCCCTTGCTCATTTTTGTTTGATATGGTTTTCTATTCTAGTGGTTGATTATTGTTGGGGTAAAAGGTAAGTGTTCTCGCTGATTGATTATGCTTCTGTGCTTTACTCATCGATCGACAGGGCTCTGACATGCGATTCGAGGCAAAGCCAGGAGCAGAAAGTGAGGTGCCTTGTCCACTATTTCGAGAGGGTCACTGCTTCTACACCTACTGGTTTCGTTTCGTTTGAGCGGAAGGTCCTTCCTCGCCGTCCTGTCTCCGATGGCATTGTGTATCCTGACTTTGATGCCTGGATGAAATCTAGTGCCCCTCTCTGCCCATTCCGGGTAAGTGGCATTGTATCGTTTATACACCGTACGGGAGATAGGATTATTTTGTGATTCATATTTCCTCTGAAACTAACTAGCACACAAAATTGCTTTATCATAAGGAGTTACTTAAGTTGACCTGTCTTTGTTAAATAAAAGCCGAGCTTGTAGCCAGCATTATTTCAGACAATATGTCTCTTTTACAGCCTTTTTTTCGGTTATACAAGATGAGATGGCTTAAAAGAAGTTTATGGGCCTGTTCTTTTTGACTGCGGCTGATGACTTTTTGGCTATTTGCGACAGACATTGCGGAAAGAGAGATACTAGATATTAGCTTTTAACGTGTACTACAATTAACTTGTAGACCTCATCTTAAAAATACTTCATTTAAAAGTTAGTCTATTATAAATTAGTGTCTATTAACCATCGAACAATGTGATATCTGCATGTAGCATATTGCAGTGATTATTGAGATTTAACCATTCAAGTAATATCAAGACAGCAATCTGGTCTTGTTACAACATAAAATAGCTATTTGCCTATTTGTCTTCAGCTTCACATCTTTGGCCTCCATTTCAGATCCTGTGTTCCTAGCCTAATTGCTTAAGTTGCAGTTAGGCTTGGACTGCACAGGAACTGCATCCCTGCAGGCATATTTTGGACTCTATGTAGAAGTAAAGATATTGACCTTTTATTATGTGATCCATCTCATTCCTATCTGAGGGGTACTTAGCGAATATGTCATAGCTTGTTTCATGTTGAGTTTTGCATCTTCTGTGATGGTCTACTTAGAATAGATATTTGTCTTCAGATTAGCATCTCCTGGCATGCTTTGGACTTGGTGCAGAAGTAAATATATTGCCTTTTTCTGTCATCATCTCAATGTTCTCCATATTTTGTCTGCATCCTGGGAGAAATGCCATATTTACTGTATTAACTTATCAACTTTTTGGTTATCAAAATGTCCCAGTTGTTTTACTGTTGAGATGAAATCTGCTGACTGTTTGTTTTCTTTTCATTAGTAGGTCTTTCCTTGGGTTTGATAGAAGATGAGGAACAAGAAGCCCTTGAAGTTGACTTTGCAAATAAATATTTGGGAGGAGGTGCACTTTCCAGGGGCTGTGTGCAGGTCTCTTTCTTTTGTTTGTAAATTTTTACTTCCTCTGTCTTCAACTTTGTAACAACTGTCTCCATTTGGATTTTGGAATAACAATAATTATGTGATGTTATTCATGTATCACTAGTTTAAAACACATTTCTACATTCGTATTGTATGTAACTTATCTGTCATCTTCTATGCTTCTTGGAAAATTACTCGTAATGCTTCACTGGTTTAAGGCCGGTGTTTTCTATTTCATGGGTGTGTGATGCGAATTGAAGTGCCTTTAGTTTGATCTTCATGCTGCTGGCTAGCACTTGTTGATGCTGTTTTCTTAGATTAGTTAAGCGAAGCACTTGTTGATGTTGTGTTATTTGATTAGTTAAGCGAAGCACTTGTTGATGTTCTGTTTTTAATTAGTTAAGAGAAATTGAATTCATATAATTGTTTTTGTGATTCTCTTATAATGTTGTATCTTTTCTGTGGTACAGGAAGAGATCCGATTCATGATAAACCCAGAATTGATTGTGGGCATGCTCTTCATGGCTTCAATGGAAGATAATGAGGCTATAGAAATTGTTGGTGCAGAAAGGTTCTCACATTATATGGGGTTAGTCTTAAACCTTATCCACCCTTTGCTTGATTTAGTTCATCTGTTAAAAGAACTGCTACAGTACTCATAAATATGATATGATGTATGGATGTTTTTCGTTTACAACATGTGATGATTTTTACATGCATGAACCCTCCACTTGCTTCTTACAGGTATGGTTCATCATTCTGTTTTGTTGGTGACTATTTAGACAATAAGCCCTTTGATGTAATGGGTAGACGGAAAACTAGGATAGTGGCAATTGATGCTTTGGACTGTCCAACTATGTTACAGTATGAAACTAATAGTCTTCTAAGGTATGTCTTGTTCTTGTTTCTCTTAAATTAGTCACAACTTTCATAGTTTACTGGAAGCTTGTAGTTATGGGTTTGTCACCATCTATGCCCTTTCTAACCGAAATGTTTCACAGTTTTTTTTTTTCTTTCTTTTTTTTTTTTTGCCTTTTTTCATTTACAATACATATTTGCGCAGGGAAGTGAACAAAGCTTTTTGTGGGTTTTTGGATCAATCAAAGCACCGGCTCTATATGAAGCTTTTTCAGGTGTTTAACTAATGACTCCTGAGGAGTTGCTCTGAACAGAAATCCTTTTTAAGTTACCTATTTTCATGCACTGACAAGTGACAAGTACCAGTCTATTAGTCAACAATCCAATCTATGCTTAGGTTCAGAAACTGACTTATCAGAGTCTATTTATCCCTATCTATTTTTTCTGTTAAGTAGTCAAGGGCGAGTCAAACAAAATGGCACATTGCTGCCTGGTTATATGATTTCTAAGAAAAGGCCTAATGTGATAAGCAGTAATTTAATGTATACATGCATCAGAATTCAGAAGTATGGTATCTGACTGTCTGTTCTGATTTTGTTTTAACTTCTCGTACATGGTTCAGGATTCAAATAGCAAGGATAACTATCCAAGTATCAGCTCCGACGAATGTATAGGGGTTTCAACTGGAAACTGGGGTTGTGGAGCTTTTGGCGGAAACCCTGAAATTAAGAGCTTGGTTCAGTGGATTGCTGCGTCACAGGTACAGGGAAAGTGTTTGACAACATTATTGCACAATCAAATTTCAGGGATTACTGGATTAGTATTACATGTGAACTACCTTTGTTCCTAATTAAATATCTGTACCAAATTTATTCATGTAGCTACATCATTGGAGTGTTCAAATAAACTTGTTTGTTATTATTTTGCAGGCACTCCGACCTTTTGTCAATTACTACACTTTTGAGGCTGCATCTCTGAAAAGATTAGAAGAGGTACTACACATCAGTACCACCCTTAGATTTTTTGCTTACCCTGCAAAAGTAGAAGAGATTAATTTTAGCTGTAGTACTTACTTTTAAAGTCGGTATATGCACCATGTCTAATGGTGTTGATGGTTCTGTAAATCTCGCAGTGAAATGGTTGGTCGTTGGGATTTTTGTGTGCACTGGTATTTTAATCCTTCAGGGGTGTGGATCCTCACTTGGTACTGTTCAATGGAGCCTCTCCTTGGACCAACCGCCGATGGGGTCTGATTCATTTTTAGAAAGTTTAACAAAATGCCTTGCACAACAAAAATAGATATGATGGGTGTCCTAGGTGGAAAGCATGTGTCCTCCGTTTTCTGAACCGTATGGAGCTAATCCCATACTGTGAGGCTTCGTTGAGCCTCCGTTCACCTGACCTTTTTCTTGCAACATCATACTGTGGCAGGTGATCCAGTGGATATTACTTCATGGGTGGACGGTTGGTGAGTTGTGGCACATGCTTTCCGAGTATTCATCCCAGAGGCTAGGAGGTGAAACGCACGAGGGCTTTTTCGCTTGGCTACTTCCCAAGGACAGCACAAACACTGATGTACATTACATGTGTGAATAGCCAAATTAATTTGTGAGGTTAGCATCTATGAAACCGGATAGCCGCCCTAGCAGCAATTAATTTGCATTACGTAGTCGTTGGTTGATTGCATCCCTGTCCGTAAGCAAGCAATGTTGTGAGATTTATTACAGTTTCAACAATAAAAGAGTTTCTTATGGCAGGTTACTCCCATCTCTGCATGCTTGTCTAAAACGAAGTCATCAATGTCACAAACCATGACTAAATTAAATGACTATTAATCAGTTTCAGAGTAGCATCACAGCACAGAACATAACAGCAGTATTCCATGACAAACTTGCACACTTGATGATAAATGATTGAAAATTGATTTCTAAGAGGTTATCTCATTCACGTTCTTGGCACAACAAAATCAAGAAGAGAAGATGAGAGAACAAAACTAATCAAAATAAGAGTAAATCAATCATGATATGATAGATCCTTGTAGGTACACAAAAATTGATGTATTATTTACTTGAGGAGGTAAATTTTATAGTTAATCTCTCAAAATAACAGAGCTTTAAGCATAGAGTATACACATAAAACTCTAACCCAAGGAACCCTAACCCTAATCATTCAAGTCTCTCTCTAACCTATCTCTCATAAGAGGGAGGAAGAGCTAACCACCAAAAAGCTTAGTCAACATCTTTAAATCTTAACTCTTGCCTCTCCTCCCCTTATATAGCCTCACAACCTAAATCAAAACCTAATGGATCCACCCATTAGGCTAAACTGAAATAACCCGTTAACCCCACCTAACACCGAGTTTTACTCTCTTAACACCGAGTTTTACTCTCTTATGCACACTTCTCAAAGTAGCTTACAATGATTAACTTATTGGTGAATCAATACTTGATTCACTTCATATTTTCAGTACATACAAGATATAAACCACTTAGACCAACACCATGATTTCATACACACCGCTACTTTTCCGGTTTTCACGAAGCTTCCCGCTTCCTTTGCCACGAAGCATGACTCATGCTTTGTCATCTTCCACGTGTCCTCAATGTCTTGCCACCAAGCCTCTCACGCGTCCGGATCCCACCGAACCGTCCTCGCTTGCAAATGACATAAGCCACTTGGTGCACCACATGCTTCTCCTTGCGCATGACGGCACCCAGCTTCCTTGATTGCACATGACCTCGGCTCCTCCTTGAGTCTAGTCCTGGTCCACCTTGCCATTACCGGTCACGTCCCCTACCGGTAGCTCCCGCTCCAGTTCCTCATCATCTCGGTTTGCAACCACTCCGTAAGCCTTAGTCATCTTCGGCGTCTCCTTGACCGTTTTGGACCTCAGCACCACCCTATGTCTAGTCCTGGTCCTCCTACGCCTCATCATAACTTAACTCCGAAGTCCTACAACCAACTACAACAACAAGCAAATCGTCACGTAGCACCGTACAATACACAAAATCATCAATTGGCACTTTCATCCATACAATGCATTATGCAGAAAGTATGCAACCAAAATGCAATGATCTAGGTCACTCCAACTCAACCCATGACTCGATTTCCTAAAATCCTGTTTTTCTGTGAAATCCGGTAGTACCGCACGCAATATGCTGGTACTACCGCTCCACAAACCAGTACTACCGCACCTTCGCACCTCACACTGAACTTCTCTGAAAATAACGTACCGCCGTGTAAAATTTGGTGCTACTGCATTGCGGTATGATCGCACCAACACCTACGGTACTACCGTTTTTTCTGAAAATTTCAAAAAATAGTTCAAACAAAATACATTCTTTTGTAAAATCGAATAATCACTCCAGAAATATTGTAATGATTTATCACAATATTAAATAGAATCTTTTCACATGATCCTTCACTAGAAAATAATATACAAGAGTACGCCTAACTGTTGTACTGCTTCTTATCTTCAACTGGTGCTAAGTTGGAGGAACTACCACGTAGGCAGCTGCTGGAGAAAGTTGGTCAAATTGCTAGAAGCAGCATGCTTTAGTGATCCTAGTGGTATTGCCATCACGAAATGCTCGCACCAGCTGCTGGTTTTGAAAACAGATTAGACATTGTAACAAACCAAAGGCAAACATACGAATTAAATTAGAGCCTTTTCCTCCGTCGGCCAGATAGAGAGAAGATTATCCTTGCATTTTGCCACGTAAGATGCTGTTTAATTATCATTAGTTTTCCGGTGGAATCTTTCTTGAAGAATGCATACGCGAGTGTCATTCACATGGTTGTACATTTTGAAACCATGTGAATTATAAATTGTCCTATAACATACGAAATGATGTAGAAGAGAGAGGAAGAGCATAAAAAATTAGACCACCTATTATATAGTAGTTGACTATAACATAATAAATAAGACATATTATATTATAGAGAAACTGTCTACAGAAACATACAAAAAATAACATATTATATAAGCATTCTTTAGTGTTATCTATAAATGATATAGAGAATATTATAGATAATAGTTATCTATATCATTATATATATACTAACGGTACAAAACGTACGATTAAATTTTCTCCTTTTTTGCCGACCCACAACCGCAGAACAAATTAAATCCACTGGACGACAGCAGATCGATACACAAGTACGTACTCGTTTTGTTTAGCAATTTTGATTCCATGTGCTTTGTGCAGTCTGGAGCACTCAACTGATGACTGCCTGTGGCCTACGAATACGTGCGTGCACATGCTTGAGTACTCCTTCCTTGGCTCTCAAACAGGGGTAGCTAGCTGTTTACTGGTTTCCATGAGCTTCAGTATATATACGTACCCTCAGAAATTAAACAGGGCTGAAACTAATATGCAAGTCTCTAATTTGTGTGCCTAGCTCTAGCTAGCTAGCTACCGAGCTCAACCGACTAGTCGAGTCTGCACAACAAGAAATAGCATTCATAGAATATTAAGGCACCACTCAAAACGACTTAAAATTAATTTCTACTTCTAATTTCTGTTTTTTTCACTATTTAGTAATTTCATCTTTTTCTTTTTTTTAGATTTTTTTAGGCTTTTTTTTTTCTTTTTTCCCTGTATTTCTTTCTATTATCCATGATATGTTAACATATTTTTTATTTTTATATTTTTAAAATTTAATTATATGAAATAAACCAACTCAGTTACAGTAAAAAAATAAATCAACTACAGTAAAAAAAAGTCATAAACCAGCGCTAAATTAACCGCTCCCTAACACAAAATTCATGGCCTCCTGAGTCACCTCCCAGCCTCCTGACTCCTGTACTGTTTGTGCGCGCCCCAGATCGTACGACCCCTCAGGCCAAGCCAGAGCGCTCTCCGCAGGCATGTATCATCGACGCGCCTGCAATGCAACTAATTATAATCAAGTCAATTAATGGCTAAGAAAACTATCACCAATTCAGCTCCTACCACGTGAAGAGAGATTGATCATCTTGATCAATTTGGAGGATGTTATGCATGCACTCCATGCTTCTCCATCGGCTGGTCAACATCCACCATTAGCCTTGGAAAAGTCTTGGCAAGATATGTTCACGATATTGGCAGAAATTGTTGAGTGAGCATGCCAGATCAAAACCGCCTTGCCTTCAGACTCCGATTTCACCAGATCAAACCTTCAATGCTCATCACTTGGATTTTTACGCCAGAAAAATGGAAGATTCACACAATAATAAGATAATATTTATGAACGGGGAAGAGCACCAAACAAGCCTGCATATCAGCGCTCTTGATTAGCACTTTCAAGGTTCAAGCAGAGGAGAAAGTGATCAAGTCCTTTCCAAGATACGACAGACATGTTAGTTGCTTCAAGATCTGCCATGCTACATGACTACATTAAGCTACTACAACCAGAGGGCAACGCCATTTGGCTGGCTTCCCTAAGCTTGGGTGTACGCCTGATGTTTTGGGCGCTCGGGACAAAGGGTTGGGTTCCTGACTTCTGTACATCTTATCCGAAACCTGCAACATGAGACGAAATCGATTACAAAATGAACTCGGTATCTGGAAATGGCCCAAAAAGAATGTTGTTTATATCCTGGTTAAACACACAAAAGGGTCCTAATATTCCTCAATTGAAGACAAAATGTTCGAGATTGGCCAACAGATCTAACATGTGAAAAAGCTGAAATTTTCAAATACTCTTAACAAGTTTCAACACAATCCTTCGTAGGATACATATCTTCTCTAAAGAGGCAACGGCTAACATACTAACTTGCAGAACAAACATAATTATCATTTTAACATATGGCATGTATTATGTGCTAATACGTACTAGTAAAATTCACAAGTACATTGCTATTACTTATTACAAAAGTCAAAATAGTTATACAAATTAAGTCGGTTCAACAGATAACTGCATCTGTCATGTCCGTGGGATAAGACATGCAACGGGTAACTATGTGACAGGACCTCGGCGGCCAGGAGACGTGGCAGACAGAGGGAAGGAGCAGAGTTGCACAGGAGATAGAGAATATAAGGAGAGAGATTAGAGATACTTCTTGCTTGCCCTTTATTGACAATTCCATCCCCTTATATAGAGGGGTTACAACTAAAGATAGAATCCAACTAACCCAATATCTCGTTTCCTAACTTATCTCTGATTCCTGAAGTCCTAACTTAATAGCGAAGGCATAGGGTGCCACCAGCCCGTAGGCTGCGCCATCCGTAGCTTGTGCGCCAGCTGTGGAGGCCCTGTGATGCAGACCAGATCATATGCCAATTCATAGAATCTGCTGTTTTAAAAGAATGAAACATCATCATGTTTTCAATCTAGTGAAAAAGGTAGCAGCATGTGAAGAGAAGAGGATGCGTGCATCCAAGCCATGCAATCCTTTTGGAATACAACTAACAGAGATATTTTTGGGGATAAAGGAGCATGAGATCACGCTGTATCTTTCTCACGCTGTCACGGGCTGAAATTACTGTTCACACCTACTGTTCATATATGTGTTTATTAGATAGGTTTACTTCCTTATAGATATATTTCATTTATTAAAGATAGATTTTCTTAGAGATAAAGATTATTTCTTAGAGATCAAGTTAAGTTATTCCTATAAAAAGGACAACATGTATCTATTATCAATCAAGCAATAAAGCAATGAAAATGAATTAATCTAATATCTTCCTCAAGTTCGATCATCCCAGTCTATACTCATCTCTCATCCCACCAAACTGCCGCCGCCCAGCTTTCCTCTTAGTGGTGTTTACCTCGACGAACTAAGATTTATCACATTTGGTATCAGAGCAATCGATCCCTTCTCATGATTTCTGCTACCATGATTCCTGTTGCCAAGTCGTTGGCCACGATAAAGGCTAACGCCATCAAGATGGGCGACATCGACAAGAAGATGGTTACCATCTTCCTCAACATACATGCCACTTTGGAGAAGATCGCGAATCAAAAGAAGATACAACAAGTGGCAGGAGTAGTGCTGTTCCCAGCAGCCACCATGGCGCCGATAGAACATATCATGACAACCACGGTTTTGCCGACGCCTGCCGCACTGGTGGTGTCGACAGAGCATGTCATGGCAGACGCGGTTCTGCCAACGCCTGTCGCACCCGTGCCACACCCTGCCACGGCAACCGTATTGCTACTGAAGCCTGCCGCAACAACCATGTCGCTGCCGTGACTTGCTGTGGTACTACCGACGTCCGCCATGACTACACCATATCCTATCACGATGCTGCCGAAGGCCATCGTGGCCCTGCCGAAGCCTATTGCGGCAACCATATCATGGAAGCCTACTACAACGTTGTTGTGGTTACCATTGCGTCTGCCGTGACAATTGCAGATGCCATCAATGTTGTTACACTTATACATGGATGATGGAGGCCATAGTATTCAAAGTCACCAGTAAACGCTATAGTATCTTGTCAACTTGGAGTCTCCAAGGGCAACAGCCATGGCCGCCACCACAGCTCGAGAACGAGCTGTCACCGAAGGGGGGAGAAGTTGTCATGGACTGAAATTATTGTTCACACGTATTGTTCATACGCGTGAATAGTATCATGGTACTATAACATTCGTATATGGCATTAAATAAATTAGAATAGAAATAAGAACTATTAGTTTACTTATTAGATGGGTTTACTACCTTATAAATATATTTCATTTATTAGATATAGGTTTTCGTAGAGATAGAGATTATTTCTTAAAAGTCAAGTTGAGTTATCTCTATAAAAGAGATAGCATGTATCTATTATCAATCAAGCAATTAAAAGGAATTAATCTAATCTCTTACTCAAGTTATATCATCCTAGTCTATACTCATCTCTCACCCCGACCAAGCCGACGCCGCCCGGTTTTCCTCCCGACGGTGTTTACCCCGATAAACTAAGGTTCATCACACGCGCATGCGAGGGCTAGCACATGTGCTTGTGCGTGTTTTCCTTTGCCTACGCATTTTATTTTCCCTGGATGATATGGGGTGGGTTCCACATAAACTTCGACAACTGACAACTAGATTGGAGATGATGCACCAGGATTCAAGGTTTGAATCGGTTTGAGTGTTTTAGTCTGAGATGTAAAAGGACTAATTATTTTGAGAGTTTTATTTTCCTTAGTTAATGTGAGTCTGTTTAGAAGGGTTTTTTTTCAGGTCATGGCATGTCCATTAGGGATTCTTGTCCATGTGGGCCTCAGGCCGTGTGTTTTAGGTGGCTGTGCGGCTATATAAGCACAGGGTGCGCATCAATGTAGAATCAAAGTTTAGATTATAAATTGATACACTGTGTGTGTGTATTGGCCTTCGGCTGTTAGGGTTTATCCCTGCTCTATGTGTGTTCTTGAGGATCCATCTAGGGTTCATCTTCGAGCGTGTGGGATTCGTCTGTGGTGTCAATTTTCATCCGCTAGATCAATTGATCCTATCTTCTCGTTCACATGCTATGGTGTACGTAGATCGAGGGTTTTATCTATCTAGTTTGAATTGCATCTTGTAGTTTGTGCTCTACATATCTATTTGAGAGCTACCAACCCTTGGATTTAATCTCATCTCGAGATTTGATCTGTATCACCCTGGTCACACGTCAATGCTGGTAGGGAATTCCCCACATGACAGAATAACGTGGCAGGTCTGTTGATACTCAACGACATATGCTATGGTTTTGGACGAACCTACTGTGATTAAGTAACATGATAATCCTATGCTTAAAGGCTAATTAAATAGAGAAATGCCCAAATATATGACAAAGACTAATTTATTTTAAATAAAAACAATTCAACAAATTTGCATAAACTATGAATTGCACCTACATATAACATGAATAAAATGTTTCTACCCCTAGAGTATACATCTCATCTTTATAGATCAATGCTTGTTGTCCTAGAGTGTGATAGTAACATCATCTTTCAGTTTGGGTGTACCAAACTTCACATATCAGGGTCCCTGAATTTAACAGTACAGAAAGCCACAATCTACATATAACACAATCCAACTAATTTTGTCATGTTTTGCTCATCAAAATTTAGAGCATTCCATTGCGATGATAGGATTTGTTTCTGGGTTAGAGCTCAGTAACACAAAATGACAAAATAACAAATTTTAACGAGAAAAAAACCTGAAAATGGTAACCTCCGATTCCAGCATTCAATTGCTATGATGTCCGTCTGCCATAAGGCACTTGATCGTCCTACATTTATTAGGATGCATCAGTGCATATGCATCACTACAATTTAGTGAATTAGTGACATAACTTGACTCTATCAAACCCTCTAAAAATACTAGACAGCTGCAGCACACATTCTGACATTCACCTGAAATATATTTGGATACATCCACTGGACTTCCCTAGAGTGCTCTGCTGCTGGTGTGTGTTGGCCAAACTGTCCAATTTGAAGAAATCAATTAATTATTTACTCTGTTACACATATTCAAGCAAAATCACAAACGGAAATGCAAGCATGTGCTGCATGTCGTTGCAAGGAAAAACCTGCAAAGTGTTGCCTGGATGCAGCTGGTTACCATAATGGTGTGGGTGGCTAGATTGCACCGCATAACGGCTTTCAAATGATAGCTCATTTGGATTAACATCTTCCTGGAAGGTATACGGTTAAAAGCAACGGTAATGTCAAGACTCTCGTACCTAATAATGGATTTAATAACCAAATATTGATAATAGAGACTACCATAAGATCAACAACACCATGTGCCCTGACATGAGTACCAAGGTTTGAGGCAGTCGAAGAAGAATGAAAAGCATCCTTCTGGCTTACATCCGATGATACCAGTAAAGAATCCTGCCGTGCAACAAATAAAACTTAATTAGCACCAACAACAAACTAATGCAAGGAATGCATAAACTAGAAGTAAAGAGACACCTTATTGCCGTATTGATTTGATATGGAGTCCACACTTATCTCTTTACTCTTTTTGGGAGGACGGCCGCGTCGCTTTTTGTTTGGACCCCCCTCAGATGAACCAGGCTGTGAGTGGTTATCACCATTCGCAATTGCACGTTCAGATGGTGTAAGTTTCTGCTCCAATTCACAGCACAAATTATCATCAAGAAGGGTCCTTTTTATGTCGCTTATTAGTTTTAATGCATGCTGATACTTCTCATCTGAAGCCGTCCCAATCTCAACAAGACGGAGGCACTGCAAAGAAATATAATCATAGCGCTCGACATGATTACTTGTTACTAAATTCTTTAATGGGTTATCCAGGGCATGCAACTGCTTAAAGTCAGTCCGCCACCTATTAAGTACATAACAAGAGGGGATATCATACACTTGCTGCCATTTAAGAACCGATAATGCATGCCGACAAACAATGCCACTAAACTGAAACAGACCACAGTTACATTCCATCCTGTTGGTCTCCATACAGTGAACAACCTCATACTTTTTATTCACCATTTCTCTGCCTGATTCAGCTAAATCAATAACTACAAAAGAAGATGTCGAACCATCCAGCTGAACTTGACAATGCATGGTTGTTGCTTTTAACTCATCCTGGAATTTGACAAACATGTTCAAGGTGTACAATTTGGATAGCTGCTCTTCCATAGGATACTTGGATACAAGGACCCTGCTGCTACTTAACGACTCAAAATCATCCTGTTGCTCCATTTTGTATTTGTCCTGTAAAAGAATCATGTAGCTGCTAAAGAACGACACCAATGTGGTCCCTGGGCTGATTGAACCATCAAAAAATGCATTTGGACTTTCCCGGTGGTTAACAGTAGACAACCCAGCCCAGAAGGCATCTTTCAGGAAGGCAGGGACCCACAAGTGTCGATCTTCATACAGAAAGATCATCCATTCATTATCCTGAAGGCCAAATCTATTGATCAAGTTCATCCACCTTGCCTCAAACTCATCATCCTTCAAGGAATCATATATTATAGTTTCCAATTCGGCTTTTATCGATTCATATTCTGCTAATTCTCCTAATTTTTCTGAAATACTTCTTACTACATGCCAATCACTTATTCTATGGCGTGTCTTCGGAAATGCTTCTCGAACAGCAGCTTTTATCGCCACACATTCATCAGTAATTATGGCGTTTGGAGGCTGTCCCTTCATACAAGTTAACCACGACTTCAGCAGCCATAAGAAGCTCTCTGTACTCTCATCTGAAAGCAAGCCACAGCCTAACAAGACAAGTTGACCGTGATGATTCACCCCCAGAAATAAAACAAGGGGTATATCAAACTTATTTCTTAAGCAGGTTGTATCGACCCAAATAGCATCATTAAAATATTGGTATGCTGCCCTGGATCTTGAATCAGCCCAAAGAACACTCCTTAGATGACCCTCAACATAAAAATCCATGACATAGAAGAAGTTTGGCTGCTTTGCCTGCATCTCTGAAAAAAAACCATTGATGGCCTCAACATCACCCTCCCCAATCTTAAGCCGCCCCCAGTCATCAAAGATCGGGACTTCAATGTCACCAGAAGTTGAGCATTCACCTCTTGCAGCCCTCACCACTAGATCTTTACTCATTCCACTAGGCAAGGTCTTGTAACACCTCAGAAAGCGAGCCGCCGAAGGATTCAGCGCGTGGTTGTGCTCAAGATTGACATCCGTCAGATGCAACAAGCCATCCCCCACAGCCTCGCAACGACGGTGGCCTGGCAATTGGTCTTGGCTGTTGGCCTGGCTTGGTAGCAAGCGTCCTCCTTCCCGTTCCCCCACTTGTTACACACGAGCACCAGCCGCCGGCAGAGCCCGGCCTTCGTGAAGGACGACTTCTTGACGCAGACCCCGAACCCAGTGCGCAAGGCGTAGCGCTTGTAGAAGTTGAGCACCTCCTCGTAGGATTTGAACACCATCCCATCCCTCGGCGTCCGGTCATCCCCGAATGGCACCCTGTCGGCCCCATCCAGCTCGACGCTCTCCGCCGCCGCTTCCACCATGGCAGCGAGCTCCTTGCTGCCGAGCGAGATGTCACCCGCGTCATCGTCGTCTTGGTTGCCAGAGAAAGCCAACTCCTCCACTGGATTCGAGTCCACGTCCATCATGCTTCTCTCCCACCAATCTACAAACGCAATGGGGAAAAAATCGGCAATGCTTCCTTAAACCATTGCACAAGTAATTCTGATGTAGCCCCTCATGGGCGGACCTAATCCTCAGTTGAACCCCCCAAAAAAATGGAAAATAAACAACCCGCTATTAGTACTCAGATTTGGATGAGATTGCTCACAGAAACGAAAAGATCCTCCACAAGGATGTTGACGGGGATCTCCGGCTGGAGCTCACGGCGCCGGGCGCCGGAGAAGGGGCAGGAGGGCAGGATCTGGCGAACGGTGGAAAGGAAGGGGAGGAGAAGAGGCGGAGAACGTCTCGGTCGCTACTTGTGGTCGGCTTCGTGCCGAGGACGGGAAGCTCTGCCTTTCCTTTGCCTTGTAGAGGACCTTTGGACGGATCTGGTGCGTCCATTTCAAACCAACGGTTAGATTCCTGGCCCAGTAAAACAATTTCCCATTATCCTTTCTTTGCTCCCATCCCATCCATGGTGGGGTGGCCATCCTTCCTCCTTTTCTGCTGGGCACACCATGACAGCTCGCCATTCAGCGGTGGATCAACAACCGGAATAGGGCTCTAGTTTAGAGCGTATAATATTTTATCAGTGTAAAATTTAAGTAAGTCTAAGTAAATTAAGTGTACAATTTTTCTTCCAACTCAGTTAATAGTGACCTCATGCACAAGTATCATGCATAAGAAAGAGTATCATACACAATGCAACAAACCGAACTACTCTAGATGCATATGTGTCTTTTTGAAATGAAAATAAATTCGAACTTTGGGAGGTTAGTGCGGAACGGCCCGATATAATGTGTGGATCGGGCCATTTTTCCTTCCTTATGAGCTCAGCGTTGAACTCATTGGTGGCTTCTTTGGCCTTGGCCACTATTTCTCTTTTTCTCGCGCTCCCTCTCGTGAACCTCGCGCTCCTGCGCATACACGCTTCGAAATGAGCTTTCGTCTCCTGACGTATACGCTCGATTTGCTCATCATTGTGGCAATCCTCCTCCGGATCTCGCAAACACTTTTGACATCCCACTCCTCGAAGTCGAGAGCCCACTGGTCATATGGGAGGATATCTAGGTCGATCCATTTACGGTAGTCACATAGCAGTTCCGGGGACTGCAGGTAGATGGGATAGGGTGTTAGTGCGCACTTTAAAAGATAAAATAGTAGGAGGGAACACACTGTAACTAATCCTTATCGATTACCGATAGTTGTTCATGTTCTGACGGTGGTCGAGATAGTCACCAAAGTAGTTTGCATAACCCAGTAATGCATGCCCAGGTTAAGCCGTTGCTTAGACTTGAAGAACTTGCATAGAGTCCTGCATTAATAGAGGGGCGACATCTCCCCCTCGGGCAAATGTTGCGATGAACGCTCAGTTGAAACGTTCAGGACGATGTTACTGCTACGGAGGTCGTCATTGTAGGGAGCTAACCTCTTGGCACAATCAGCTTGTTCGGTCTAGGCTGCAACAGCTCTTGCTTGTTCATCATGGGGCGTAGCAGACCTTGCTAGGTCATGGGTCTCCTCCCATTGTTTCATCATCTTGTCCTATTGATTTTTCTACCTTCTATCCATCCCGATGTTATGAAGCAATCTCTGGTGTAGTGTTAGGTTTAGCTGTGTAGTGTTCTCTCCCGAATCTCTTCCACCTCCTTTTATAAGGCAAAGAGTTGGCATTGTATGGTTAATTTCATGTGAATAACCTGCGAGGCAGAATGTTGTCTTGTCTTTCAAAAAGTTGGTGGCAAAAAGTTGCACGTATAGTCATCACTATGCAAAGTTGGACGCTTTTGGTATTGTCACTATACAAAGATGCCTTATCTGGTTTTATCACTATACAAATCTGCTCCGTCTGGTCTTGTCATTGTGCATAGGTGCCCCATCTGGTCTTGTCACTACACAAAGCTGCCTCGTCTGATCTTGTCACTGCGCAAATGTATCCCGTCTAGTCCAGTCATTGCGCAAAGCTGCATCGTCAAGTCTTGTAAGTGTGTAAAGCTACCCCGTCTAGTCTTATCACTGCGTAAAGTTATCTCGTCTGGTGTAGTCACTATGTAAAGCTGCCCGTCTAGTCTTATCATTGCACAAGTTGCCCTGACTGGACTTACTGACTGCTCAAAGCTGCCTTGTCTGGTCTTGTCAATGTACAAAGTTGTTTCATCTAGTCTAATTACTACGCAAAGCTGCCATGTCTGATCTTTTGACTGCGCAAAGCTGCACCCTTCGGTCTTCTTATTGCACAAAGTTGGCCTATCAAATCTTATCGTTGTGCAAAACTAGCCCGTGTAGGCTTCTCACTTCGTAAGGTAAAGGGTTTGCATGATGTGATAAATTTCATGTGAATAGCCTGTGAGGCAGAGTGTTGACTTATCTTTCCGAAAAGTTGTTGATGAGCGTAGTATTGTCATGGCTAATATTGTACAGAAACTTTCACATTCTTCTTTGCAGGATCCTTATTTTTGATCCAAAAGCAGGAAGGTTAGTGTTGTCAAGTCAATATGAAAAGTTGACGAGGTAGAGTGTTGTCATGTTCTACTTTGCAGAAGCTGTCACGTCATGCATTTCGGTCCATAGGCCAATTCTATCTGAGGCATAGCTACACAAAGATAGTATATGACCTGGTTTGTCACAAAGCACATTGCCTCCAATGGGCTATAAAATGCACATCCACCTCCTTGATAGTATGAGCACTCCATGTAGTAAACCGTAGGAAGAACTTCCTTATTCGTCCTAGACTAAGATGCCATGGAAGACGCCGAGGGGACAATATCAAGTAGAATAATTGTTTACAAACCCAACATGAGCAAGTTTATGTTGATCCATTTTATATTTGTCCATAGTTTGCATAATACAACACTTTTTTTTGTGGATTTTGACCCTCTAATATATCACACCAAGAATCAAGTACAAAAATTTAACATTTATTCATAACATCATTAATCGATTAATAATAATGCATTGCATTCTTATATTTCCAAGTATTTTTCGAAAGAGATGGAAAAAAATCAATAAATCTGAATTAATAGACAATTCAATTTTCCAATGGAATCTAAATACTCAATTTTACAACCAACTCGGAGAGTCAAAGGGAGGTGGCATAGCAAATACAGATCTAGATCTGGGGGAGGAGATGACAAGGGCGTTGGCGCGTGGAGGACAACGGTGTGACGGAGAACAACGACGGGTCTAACGCATCAGGAGGGCGATGGCACACAAGGAGGACAACAATATCGAGCAATGGATTAGGAGGACAACTACACATATGAGGAAGACAGTGTCAGCTTCTCCTGGGGAGGATGCTGGAAGAGGGTGGCAGCCTCTTCGGGAAGGAGTTCATCGGTTGGGAGAATGCAGTCGCTAGTGGCAACCGCAATGCAAAACACTAGCAGGACATCCACGTTGAGTTGGGGGCAGGATCAAAGTTCTAAAAATCGGTAACCGGTATTCGACTGGTCACCCAACCTAGTAGTGATTATAAGGCATGATCGACCTATTATTCGGCATAATCAACCCGATTATGCAGATAACTAGCTAACATGTAGGGACACCCGTTACTTGTATACGGTCTAGTAGATCCATTTTTGAACATGGGGCAGGATGCCAGCTGCTTGCTCGAGGCAAGACAATGGCGATGGGCATGGGAGGACGCTATGAAGGATGGAGAGATAGGGAAGGAGGATGGTGGTATCGAGAGGTGAGGGCTATTGGCGACGGCCCAAACCCTACACGGCTCATGAGTTGTTAGAGAGGAGGCATAATGTTGTGTTGGTTGGAGAGGGGGGATTGAGGAGAAAAACTGAAAGATGCTTGACTTATATACCGATGACATTTGTGAGTAATTTCAATGAAGTTTAGTGGCAAATGGTTATTTCTATCCCAAAAGTCAAAATAAACACTCCTCACTTGGTTTTTGGCTTATAGTTATAAAGTGTCTTAGGTTTTTTTTAAACACAGTTAAAAAATCATCTATTTATTTAGCCTTTGGCTTTTCAGGTTTTTAACCAAGAAAATCCTAAACAATCAAGACCTTCTGCTGCTAGCCAAAATCTGAAGCAAAAGAAAAAAGGCCTTAAACGAGAGCCCCACCAACCACCCAACCCAACCACGAGTGAGTCCACGACTCGACCGCACCACCTCTTTTCCTCTCTTAGGGAGCCTTGGTGTTGGAGAGCGTCTCGCGCGCGCTCGCTCGCTCAGGTACAAAGAAACCCTAGTTTATAAAATCCTCTCCTCGCCGGAGAGGTAGGGCCGGGCGGAGCCGTCGGCCGCAATGGACGCGATGCGGAAGCAGCTCGACGTGCTCATGGGGGCCAACCGCAACGGCGACGTGCGGGAGGTCGACCGCAAGTACTTCGACCGCGACGTCTGCCGCCTCTTCCTCGCCGGCCTCTGCCCGCACGACCTCTTCCAGCTCACGGTATCCTGTCCTCCCCTCTCTACGTATATGTTCCCTCCACCCCCACCCCCGCGTTCCTTCTCTGTGTGTTTTTTATTCCGTGGTAATTTGGCGGAGCAGCGTCTGTGGTTAGACCGTTGGTTAGGTTTGGAGTGGAAAAAATATCTCGGGTTGTTGCGTTAGTGAGAGGTCATGGCGAAACCACGAACGATAAATGGGCTCCACTTTGATATATCAGAAGTAATTTCACTCTATGCTGCTGTGATCTAATCGACTAATTCGTTCATGGCAGAAAATGGATCTCGGACCTTGCCCCAAGGTTCACTCGCTTCAACTGCGGAAAGAGTATCCATCATTTTACCTCGTTATGCGTGGCATGCTTCACTTTGATTTTTATTTTTCAAATTTCTTCCCCAAACCACTGTATAGTGTTCGTTCGTTGCATTCCTGAGCTCTTGGTAGTTATGAAGAAGTAAAAGCAAAGGGAGCAGATAATTTTGATAGGGAACTCGAGGATATGATAGATAAGCTCATTGTGGAGTGCGAGAGGAAAATCCAGAGGGCGCTGAAACGTCTTGCTGATGAGGATGCCAAGGCAGCTATTGCAATCTCTGTGTCTGAGGTTACTCAGGTATTTAGCCACCTGTCTGTATCAACTATTAAAGCTTACTATTTGTCAGCGGGCGCTTCAATTAAATTGCTCGTGTTATTGTTAACATTTGCAGACAGATGAGGTGTTGCAGCTGTCAAAGGAAATCAAGGCGAAAATGAATGAAGTTGATACCTTTGGTAATGTCACATCAAAACATATTTTGTCTAATTTGTTGAGTACTTCTATTTACAGTGGTCCTGGTAACTATGGGTTCACTGCTAATATCCGCCCTCTCAATTGAGGGAGATAGATGTAAAAGTTTATTGCAATCTCATTAGGCCTAAAACAAGAGATGCTTCAAATTGTAGAACTACTTGTAGTTTTCTTTATTTTCAAAAGATCCATCCTTGTTGGATTGCAGATATGTTTAGCTGTCCAAAACCACATTTGTTGCAATTATAGATGTACACACTGTTGGTTTTTGTGGCTGGATAATGCATTGATAACTGTCTTAACCGTGGTTTTGAACATTCTTTTCATCAAATGTAACTGCCCCAGCAAAATAAACTCTCTCTGCTCTAATATTCTTGAGCAGCACTTTAGATGGGAGGTGGAGCATTTTTATCTCAACGTAGTTTCCATTAAATTAGGCAATGGGCACTAGTGATCTAGTTAATCATTTGGTTTCGTTACTAAGTAGTTAGTTCATCCTGTGTGCTTCATCACTATGTTTTAGTGCACTGATGAGGTGGCAGTTTAAGCCCTAGATTGTTGAATTTTACTATGGAAAAGTCCATACCCCACCCCAATAAGTCACTTGCTTTTCAATTTGCCCACATATCTAATTTTCGCTTACTTTGCCTCCCATAAGTTCAGTTATTGTGCAAATAGCCCCCCCGGCGCGGGCCACACATTAACTCTACATCTCATGGGTTTAATTATTTGTGTACTTGTTTTAATAATTTTAGCACTTGTTTCAATTATTTGAGTGATATCGGTACCTGAGATACACAATTTCAGTGCTGAAACATTACTATTAAAATCATGTATTACGGGTATTAAAGTCACTCAAATATTTGAAACAAGTATTGAAGTCATTAAAATAAGTATTGAAATTGCTGAAACAAGTGCCAGAGATGATTAAAACCATGACAGCCAGTGTTAACATGTGCCATGGGTACATCAACTTATGGGGGCAAAGTAAATGAAAATGAGATATTTGTTGTGGGGAGGGCAAATTGAAAAGGCAAGTGTTTTATGGATTTTTCTGTTTTGTTGCTATCAGCTCTTAATGTTTCTCATCAACATGTACCAAACAGATTTTGAAGGGAAAACTGATGATAAAATCAAGGCCCAGGAAGTGGTGGAAGAACTAAGATCTAAAAGGGCTGACATGCAGGTATTACTTTGATAGTTTGAATATCTGTGTGAATTCTCATAGATTATGTATTGTCAGTACATGCTACTGATAATAGGTAATGCTTTGTTTTGACGTGACTTATTGTTTTTCCTGCTTTGTTGCAGGCTACCCTCTTGCTTGATGCCTTCAACAAGGACAGAGCTTTGTTACCTCAGCCTACTCAAATTCCTCAAATAGCACCAGTACCGACACCTGCTCCTCCCGATGCTCGTACTCAAGAAATGATCAATGAAAAGATAAAGAAAGCTGAAGAGCTTGGTATGGAAAAAATTAACTGCTTGTTGCTTTGTTTCTTCTAGACATACATATTCAGTAATGGGGGCTGAGTTACAGAGATTTTTCTCCTTGTGTGTATCGGATTTGAATTTAACCTCTCAATTAGATCATAGAACAAACGGATTTCTAGTAACAATATGAACCTTGATTTTAACTTTTATTGGAGAACCCTGAACTGTTAACTGATATGAATGTTTTTATTTTTATATTTGTGCTATTTTTTCTCTAGGCCTTTTAGGCCTGACTTCATTTTTTGGGCCTATTCTTTATTTATTTCATTTCGATTTTTTCCTTCTCCTCTATCCCTATCCTCTAGGCATTCTTCTGTATGAATTGAGTCTGTCAGGATCATAGATTTAGTTTTACAGTATTATATAGATCTGTTGGTTATTTGTTAATTGGACATCAGTGTTTTCGTTAGCTTTTTTTATTTTATGAGACTGTGACCACACCAACTACTTGATCGTTTCAAGTCAAGATGATCAAAATTTATTTGGTTTTTTGTATTGGTTATATAAATGCATGCTGGTATTTGTTTTTTACAATATAGTGATATTTTCATGCCTGTCCTTTTGGTAGGTGAACAAGGGATGGTAGAAGAAGCACAGAAAGTTTTGGAAGAGATAGAATCTCTTAAAAAGGTAACTACTTGCCATGTTCACCTAACTTTATTATGTCAACATTTCTTTGACCAGCCAATTGTAGTGGGTTAATTTTTAGCTTAGCCTTTGCAGACAAAGGATATAGATAACTTGTGATTTCTAGGACACCGATATTTTCATTCTTTGATTGAATGGACCATGACTGATGTCTTTTTTTTTCTTGTGTTTGTGATTTATCATTAGCTGGCAGCACGGCAGGAATCAGCTTCAGAGTCATCTAAATATACAGTTGCTGATGTTCGAATTGTGAGTTTAACACTACTAATGGCTAATTTTATTTAATTTTTTATTTGTGTTATAGCATTAGTTTACACAGTATGTTGTTTGATGGTTGCTTAATTTGTGGCTTATGGGGTGACTCTGATACAAAAGTTCATTCAAGATCAGTAGCTTACGTGATGCCTTGCCCTTGGACACACTTGGTTTGGTACTAGCTATTCAACAAACATTTTTCTCCAACTGTTGTGTGCTATACTGTTGATATGAATGCTCTGTTATTGGGAAAATGATTATGCATTTCCGAGGCAGTGCTATTAGGGAAAAGTTTGTAATTTGCATTGTTCAAAACTTTCGAACATTTTGATCAGATGTTGTACTAGAATCCACTTGTATCAGTTTAAGCCCTTTCAAGTGGCAGCTCAACCTTTGCATATTAGGAAATCTATGCTCACCATGTATATTACATGTAGTTCTCAATCCAATGCGCTAATCAAATATAAAGTAGTATGCAGGCAGTGATCTCTTGTTGCTCTACAAATGGATTTATATGCACCTGTGTTAGAAAAATTATAGGCTAATTATGATGTGATCTTGGAGTGCATCTATCTGCAACTTCATCCTGCACTATATTTGAACAAACTATCATGTGCATCTATTATATCATATGTAGAATTGTAGGTGTGGATTTCTTGATATTCTCAAATGTGTTGAATTAGGAATTGCATGCATATGTAATTGTACGTAGTACTTTAAGAATTTGGTTGCTGCTCTCGTTTCCTTGAAGAAATTTTCTATTTTTTTATATTGTCAGTTCATAACCTGGCCAACTGATGTTTATAGATTAAAGTTTTGCTAATGGACTAATGGTATTTTCTGTCCACCTTTATAGACTGATCAGAAGTTACGTCTCTGTGACATTTGTGGAGCATTTCTGAGTGTTTATGACAAGTAATACTTTTAGCTCCTTCAACTCTCAAAATGCTCTGAAACTTCGGTGTCACATTGCACCTTTAAGATGGAAATATATCTCATGCCATATTGTATGCAGTGATCGGCGTCTTGCTGACCATTTTGGAGGGAAGCTACACTTGGGCTATATGCTGGTTCGTGAGAAGCTGAAAGAACTCCAGGTACTTTCTTGCATGCTCAAGTACATGTATGATGTTGGGGAGTGATGAAATAAATTTATTGTTTCAGATATTGTAAAACTTAAAGGCATAAACACAATAAAACCAAGAAATCTGCACAATCTTATTAAGACTTACATTATATCTGCCCATTACAATATAAGTTTATGGATCTATTTCTTTGTCCTTTCTCTAAATTTGTTAAGGTGCAAATTTTGAACATCTTTATCAGGTGCTGAATGTAATGTTCCATTTTCTGCTTTAAAGACTTACTCTGTTTTGGGCCTTTTGGCATCTGTGAGTTTTCTTATCTCAAGGAAGAACCCCTAGGTTCGCACCTTTTCTATATATTATTTTATTTCTCACATTGGAGAGCGCATGGTTATTACGATAGTCATTACAGGAATTAGTCAATGTTGCATAATTGGAATCTCATGTGACAATCATCCTCCTACCCATGGCAACAACAGCTGTCACTGTATGTTGGCAAATGTAAGCATAGAAGTGTGCAAAAGATGGTATGGAGAATCATGTTTACTTAATTGTGTCAAGTTGCTCATATACTCTGCTTAGTATTATGTTGATCAGAAGCTGGAGATTGCTTTCTGCTGGATGATCCATATTTTGTAGAGCTGGTGATAAATAGTACTGGTTAAGTTACTCTGAAAGCGCGCACTCCTTTTGCCATCTTTTGCTGTAAGTTAAACTTGTTCATACACAACCAGCTCCATAAGTTTGTAAGTTGTCATTTGCTGAAGCAATCTTGACAGTAATGAATCTCTTGCGCTTTGTTTTTATTATTTGAAACACTTTCCTTTATTAGTTATTCTCCATTTGGTAAGTACGTCCATATCATGTTTTATATCATTATAAAATATGATGTATCCTCTTCCAGGAGGAGAGGAATAAAAGAATGAAGGACAGATCTGAAGATGACAGGCGGTATGGTCTTCGCCATCCTTGTTTCATTTTAATTTAGTAAACGGCATAATCCGAATGTACATATTGGGTTTTTTTAGATCAAGAGAACACAGCAAGGACCGCAATGGGCGGGCATCCAGGGACAGAGATGCAGAAAGAAAGGACAGAGTTGAACCTCGAGAAAGCAGAAGAGACCGTGATAGGGATTGCGATAGACGCCATGATAGGGACCGTCGCCATGACCGCGATCGGGATAGAGACTACAACCGCTCCCGTGGCCATGATTCAAGGAGAAGGGATCGCTTCTCGATCCAGGGAACGCAGGTATTGCTGAATGGTTTCTTTTGCATAGAGTTTTTTTATTGTAAGCAAGTCTGCCTTCTTGTTTGTAGAGCTCTTTATGCCAAAATAAAACATTTTACCATGGAACGACAAAGAACATATTGAAACTTTCTGCTTTTGATTTGAAATTCTTGTTATTGTCATTGGCCAACCCTGACAGCTGTTGCGATTTTCAGGCGCCACGATAGATACTGAATCTGTTGCTCCATGGCTGGCTGATTTTGGAGTATACTCTGGTCTTCCTACGTGATAGCAATGGTTCTTTGAGATACTGTTAAGTTGCGCTTGTGTTGGAGAATTCTGGAAGCGTTATATTGTCTTTGTTGCTGGATTGATGCAGTCAAACCTTGTGCTTTCTGCATCATTTTGTTTGTCTGACCTAATGTGGTGGGCCAGCATATACTGTTTTATATTATACCTATGATGTACCAAAAACAGTTTTTTGTTCAACAACAATAGTTTTTTTTTTGGCGGCAATCAGCTAAATGAATCGAGAATCCTCGTAGCTAAATGAATCGCTGTATAAATAATTGCTTTCCGCTTACACTTCCGAGGTTACATGAACAATATCTATAAACCCTTTCACGAGTTGTAATAGGCAAGTTTTGAAGGAAGATAAATCTGAGATTTGCACTCAATTGGTTCCCCAGTTGCTTGTGTCCCAGGCACAAGCATGATGGGTTCCTGGCATTGCGTCAGCCAGCTACTGCTACGACCCTCTCCTGCCTGAACATGGTGGCAACCTGAAGTCACGAAAAGTACCAGCACGAGCTGCACAGCTCCACAGAGTGTTGCCAATGGATCTACCCCCAGTTCTAGAATAAAAATACGAGGAAACGGCACCATTCTCTCAACAACAGTAAGAAGGCAGTAGCAAAACCTGAAGCTTGCCTTTCAGTCCAGATGAAACCGATCTTACACAACCCGTTGAGGTTGGGCTGACCCATCTCGAAAGCTTTCCGCTTGCGGACCTCGAAATCCTCTTCCTAATGCTCTAGACCAGTGGGATGACTCCTCGGTTGAAGACTTACACATACATGTCACCACCGGCGACAGTAAGCTGAACTACCAACCACATCCACATGGGTTGATGAACAGCGGTAGTAGTGGTGGGAAACAAAAGGCTCATTAGTGAGGTTTATTGGCTCAATTCGAAATTGTTTTAATTATACTTGCTAATTGGTTAAACATTGAATGAGTCAATTTCGGATGAAATTGAAATTTTTGTGGCTCAGCTCGGCTCGTTAGCTCGATTCTAAGAATATTTTTAAATTATCAATAAAATGATATGGAATCAAACCATGTTAATTTTGAAAAAAAAGCTCGATAAGACGAGAAGCTGGCTCGATATCCACCCCTAGATGATAGGGTATAGTGAATGTCTTATGACCAATGAATTATAGAACAAAACATGGAATATAACTAGACAATAAGTTCATATAATACCATAAGCTTTACTTGGAAGTTTGGCTTGTACTCTGAACTACAAAACTAGACATTTGATCTTTAAATTTTGCAATTTGGTTCAAATAACACCCTGACGTGGTTTTACATAGTGGTAATGCTCACGTGGCACGTGAGTGGATGGTTTTCCTATGTAGGATGATATGCTGGCAAATTGGGTTAATGATATGCAGGGCCCACAAAGTCTTTTCCTCCATCGAGCTTTCAACCGTGCTTCCATCCCTTGTAGTTTCCTCCTCTCTGTTTCGATTTAGGAGAGAAGGCTCATGGCCATACCTATGTGATTACTTGTAGAGCTGTCCAAATAGGTTATGTCGTTGTGGGTTGGCCTGAGGCTCGACCCAAGCACAACATAGCCCATTTAGCCAATGGGCCATGCTGTGCCTGGGCCAGCGGCGGTACGACACGGCCCGGCAATTTTTTTTTTGTAATTTTTCTTAATTTTCTATAATTTTCCTTAATTTTCCATAATATTTTATATTTTTTGAATTTTTTATTCTTTTTCGGGCTAAACGGGCTAACTGTGTCGGCATAGCCCGTTTAACCCTAATCATGCCCATATCGGCATAGCACAGTCACGGGTTGTGCCTGAGCCCGATCTCAATTCATGAATTTACACGATATAATTTGTTTATTATTCGTGTCTAAACAGATCGTTGTCTACTCTGGATCGGTGCCATACCGGGGGCACGTTGGTCACCCCTGATTCACTCGATTAGTATTATTTTAGCTGTGTGATTGACTGTACGGATATGCATAATCATCTGAGCCGGACCGTCCGGGGTCCACAGCTTCCAGCTCCTTCCGCGTCTAGCTTCCCCACACGCTCCGCTCGCCATCTCCACTCGCTTCGTCCAGATCGCCTCCGCACCTCAGGTAACCCACTCCCCCCTAACCTTGCATCTCACATCAGTTGTTATACTCTACTCAGATCTTGCCATCTCCGTGGAAGCAAGCTCTGATCTCAGGTCTTGAGCTATCGTACATGTCAATGCTGTTTCTTGCGTAAGCTTGCCCTGATCCAATCTTGATGCGACCTCTTCTTGGTTCTGCCGTAGCAGCTAGCAAGCATGTCTTCGTCGGAGAACCCCACGGTGACCGAGCGGGGCGGCGGCAAGGACCGCCGCGACGACGACGGCGACCGCAAGAACGAGGGCGGCGACAAGAAGGACGGCGGCTTCATCGAGAAGGTGAAGGACTTCATCCACGACATCGGCGAGAAGATCGAGGAGGCCGTCGGCTTCGGCAAGCCCACCGCCGACGTCACCGGCGTCCACATCCCCCACATCAGCCTCCACCGCGCCGACCTCGTCATCGACGTCCTCATCAAGAACCCCAACCCCGTCCCCATCCCGCTCGTCGACATCGACTACCTCATCGACAGCGACGGCCGCAAGCTCGTCTCCGGCCTCATCCCCGACGCCGGAACCATCCACGCCCACGGCCAGGAGACCGTCAAGATCCCCGTCTCCCTCGTCTACGACGACATCAAGAGCACCTACAAGGACATCAAGCCCGGGAGCATCATCCCCTACCTCGTCAGGGTCATCCTCCTCATCGACGTCCCCATCATCGGCAGGATCAAGCTCCCGCTCGAGAAGTCCGGCGAGATCCCCGTGCCATACAAGCCGGACGTCGACGTCGAGAAGATCAAGTTCCACAGGTTCTCCTTCGAGGAGACCACCGCCACACTGCACCTCAAGCTCGAGAACAAGAATGACTTCGACCTGGGCCTCAACATGCTCGAGTACGAGATGTGGCTTGGCGACGACAGCATCGCCACCGCTGAGCTCACTGAGTCTGCCAAGATCGAGAAGCAGGGGATCACCAAGATGCAGATCCCCTTCAGCTTCAGGCCCAAGGAGCTCGGCTCAGCTGTCTGGGACATGATCAGGGGGAGGGGCACAGGGTACACCATCAAGGGGAAGATCGATGTCGATACTCCGTTTGGGAACATGAAGCTGCCCATAAGCAAAGAGGGTGGAACTACTCGCCTCAAGAAGGAGGACGACGACGACGATGAGGTATATGCTGATTTCTGTTGATTATTTCGTCTTCCTTGCTGTTGTGTACTCATCATATACTAGACCAGTTTGGTCTTGTTTGACTAGGATGACAGTGGAAAATTAGCATAGGACCAAGCATATACACACACACAGACACAACCAAGCGTAGGTTTTCAACTACAGGAGCGCAATAGCTGAATTTAATAGCCCTTTTCCTACTGTTCTGAACTTATGATGGATGTTTGGCACTAAAAATAGTCGGCAACATAAAATTGATTCCATTTAAGTTCTGTAGTCTTTCCATGCTTCTCTAGTACTAATAGCAGCTCAATCATTTTTTCTGTCGTGAAGCTCTAGATAAGTGAGTGTAAAGAGAGTTTGCATGTAGTTGACTGAACTTGTTATGCTAGAAATTATGGTGTGCCTACGGCAGATAATCAATGTATGATTATAGATCAGTACTTCAGTAGTTATACTCAATCAAACATAGAGGATACGATTAAAGCAAAACTTGCATTTTGATATACTTAGAATATCATAATTCTGTTTCATAAGATGTTAGCTAAAACTGTGGCATCCGTTAAAATTTTAAAGAAAAAATTCACATCACAATCTGACGGGAAAATATATATATATAGTACATGCAGTTACCGTCAACCTATTGCACGAGTCATCTTAAATATCACAGGGGACTGATCTCAAATTTTGATCTTGTGATCCTTTAAAAATAGTTTGGGTTAATGGGGTAACATTGCACAGTATTTCCTTCTTTCTAGTTCAAATTGTTATTGTTTCCACTAAGCATACTTGTGCCGTGGAACCTTCGCTAATCTCTGTATTTGTATTGCCTTTGCAGGATTGAAGTGCTGTTACCTAAACACACAAGATAGTGATGCAGAGAGAGTGTTGTAAGGGGATGTCCACCTATGTATGCCCTTAACGCTAGTTGAACTCTTGCGTTAGCCTATGGTGTCTTGTTGGTTACATACATTGCCTGAACTTCCTCCGTGTTGTATGCTTCATTGTGCACTGTTCTTGGGACTGCATGTGCTGCCCATCTAGTTATCTCCTGCCTGTGTGCATTATGTGTGTGTTAAGAGATTCAAACTTCATGGTTGGAGCTTAATAATAAATGAGATCCATTGCCCCTTGTTCTTTGTGGGGTTGGTATCTTAATTTTCATTTTCAAAATACTGCGTTGGTGTCTCTCGCCAACATGCGGTTATGTTTGTCTAGCTATTGTCATAATACACTGATTCAAATGAAATGATGCATAGGCATTGATCGCAAACCCTTTTCCAGTGGTAAATTGACCATGGATCATGAAGATTCCAGATCCGACCTGCGAGTTGGTATCGATTTTATGGATGGTCCTGCGTTGCTGTGAATGGTCTGGACTGGAGAAGCTACGCATGAGGCTATGTGACGAATGATTTGGTTTGTTTTTACGAATGAATGGGGTGAGAATGATTTTGAGTGCAGTAATTGGACAGGCAAGCGTGGTGCAGACCAGAGCAGTCACTGGGATGTCCGTGGAGAATGATGAATGGGTTGGAATGGAATGGATGGCTGGCTCCTCCGGCTGGCACGAAAAAAATGCAGTACCAAAGCATCATCCATCCACTAGTGGTGGCTCTCGTAAACAAGGTAGCACTAGCATTCCGCTGAAAATATGCACAAACCACAAATGTAAAAAAAAGAGAGTAGGAAATTCATTTCTTTAACTGAGCTTCCCACAGGCTCCAAGGAATCTGCTGATATTTACATTATTACTATACAGCTAGCTCATGCCTTCCTTTTCTGCAGGTTTCTGATCCCAACAGGGAAAAAAAAGCGGGGAGAAAAGGGTCCTAGCCTCATGCGGTGTCTCTCTACAAACTGGTTCCCAACCAAAACCATGTTTTTTTTTCGTCGACAGTCTTCCCGACCACGCCTGGTTTGCTCAATCGGCACTCTGCTCTACAGATCAAGCGCCAGTTGATGCGCTCCTCGCACAAAAATGTACACCTCTTCTCTTCCTCCTCTCATTGCCAACCAAGTTACAACTACGACGGTCACTTCTTTCTCCGCTCTTATTCTTCAGGCTTATTCCTAAGATCTTTCAGTGCATGCACTACTTTTGGTTTCAGCTTGTGCTGCAAAAGCTTCCCTTGCAACGATGTTGACCTGTCCATTTCAAAATCCAAAATAGCTAAGTTGGGTTCGGGTTATTTACAGAATATTTGAGTTCTAAACAACATTTGGTGTAATCATTTTTCTTTTTGCAGCTTGACAGAAGGTATATCAAAATATAAGTGATTTCCCCTGGTTGCTCAAACCAAATACAAAAATAAAAACAGCAATTTGAACCTGGTTTCAGCCCTGCATCAAGCTCCTTTTCTGATTCTTTTATCTGCAGAACCATAAGATAGATAAGCTGCTGTCAGGCAATCTGCACATCAATAGGGAAACTTCCATGCTGTTAGATACTTGCATCGTCGTAAAAGTAATGTTTTATGCTTTTCGATAGCACATTTACAATAACCAGCTTTGTGTTGTCATGGATGCAAATGCCCTGACTTTGACCTTTTAATATCTATCATATTTACATAGCATGGCTTTACAATATAAACATTGCTACCATAGTGACATCAAGACATTTGGTCTGAAAACAAGAACTGTAGTTACATCAGCAAAATGGATATAAGACATTCAAGTCAAGCATGGTTCATTGAGCAAGTAAATGTCCAACTGATGCAGAATATTAAGAACTAACCTCTTTCACCAATCTTTTAGAGCTCCAAATAAGGGTGCCCTACAACACATGCAGTGAGAGCGAGCTTTAAATCATCAAGAACAACGTCTGATGAAAAACTTGAAGTAACATCCTCTTGTATCGTAGATATAAAGTTTCAACTGCTTAGCAGATTCATGTTGTTCAGGTAGATAATTTCCTTACAAATGCGAGCCCACAACTATCATGCATTTTATCAATATTTCAATTATCTTTCCTGTCATCTCTTTTGAAGGTAATGATTTGTTTTGACAGATAACAATCAGTCCTGTTTTCCAGAATAAGAGCTTGCGGGAATTTTTGGTTGTTAAATGTGTAGCTACGGTATGGATTTTCTGATGCTTTCAGTTTCGAAATGCGGCGGAACTTAGCAAGCAAAATATAAGATCTAAGCCCATACACTGGTACATGAATGTCTAATGACAGATAAAGACCAATAAAAGAACCTAATCATGACAAAGGTGAAAACATATTTCTCCGTGTGCTAATTGTTGCTCCAATGCATCGGATGTTACGACCCAGACATTTGGACAGCCATCTGCCACCAAAGCTTCAACCTATGTTGGTGGTAACCAGCATGAGAAACTCTTAGTGACATTACATACATAATATCTGCTATTTGGTATGATGGCATTCCATGTTTATTTGCTTCAAAAATCACTTATTGGTGGCCAGCGTGAAATTTTAGTAGTACCAGTCTGGAGCTTAATATGATCACAACAAATGCTCATAAGATGAAAATGCAGCGGAGGCGAACCAAGAGTGCACCACTTCAGATCAGTATAACCCTTGTATGTTGTATCACTCATTCTACTGATACTATTTTGAAGAATCACTGAAGATTTGAACAGTTGGGGCATGAACGTACGATACGACTAGTAAAAAGGCCTACCACTGGAACCTTCCTGCTGGCTGAAACTGACTGAACTATTTTCTGATAAAAATAGTTTCAGTCATGCATTCTTCATAAAATCAGGGCCTTTTGCCTATTTAATTAAATCCATGCATGATTTTGTGTGGGAGCATGTTGACAAAACAGAAAAGAAAGGGAGAAACCTAGTGGGGTTTGCTTTTGCTGTTATTTGCTGGAATCTGTGGACAGACAGAAATAAGATGGCCATAGAGGGTAAACTTCTTTCTCATCCAAATCAAGTTTTGTACAAGCTTCATTCTTTTTTGCAGCAGTGGATGATCCTGTTGAGGGAGGGGGACCAAGAGAAGCTGAGAAGATTCATGGATTATGTGAGGATGCAAGCTGGGAAACTAAAGAAAAAGGAGACAATGACTGAAGGACGTTGAAGCAGAGCTGTAGTGACATTTGTGATCACGGCTAATGTGCTTTGTGGGACTTCTCTGGTTAGGGAGTTTGAATTAGCCCTTGTTCAGATAGCTGGTTGCCATTAGTTGTGATTTTGTTTGTTTTTGTCGAGCACTGGGTGTACTGTGTTGCTTCATATTTTGTCGGTGCCTTGCTGTATAAACTGATAATCCCAGTCTTTCCTTGTAAGATTCTGATGCTTAACTTTCAATAAAAGTTGGGCCATGCCTTTCATCTTCTTTTTTTTTGCACTGGCGTAAATGCACAGGTATAATCAACTAGGAACTCTAGGGCACCTGATGAAGAATTTCACAACATACCTCCTCCTCGATCCACGAATCAGCAGATAAGTCAGCTGAATATACCACATCAACCCTGTTAATGAAGCAAAATCTGTTTGTTAAGTTCCCCTAAGAACCAACAAGAAAAAGCTGATTGAAACATTTAACTTTCATTTATTTTATCAGACAGATCAGCTACGGGGCATCAACATCTAATGAAAATATCTAGCACCAAGAGTCAATCTACACATTCGAAAATGGTCATAGTAACACAGTAATATCTTACCCTTTATATGTTTCCTTGTGTGTAGAAAGCCCAGACATTGCAGCATCAAATACGACTACAACTCTCTGCAGGAATCATAGTGACAAATGATATAAGATAGATGGCGTAAAAGAAAACAACATGGGTCTTGAGAGAAACGTATGCGTTGCTGTTCCAATGTAAGAGGAGAAAATCAGTGGGAAATGGTATTGCAATTGACGGGTGAAAAACAACATGAACTAGTTATGCGCCACACTTGGGTAGATACATACATTTGTAAGTTGTAATTAGTTTCTTTCACTACAAACCAGAGCATACTAAGTAGTAATAATTAGTGTGCCTTAATCTGAAGAATAATGCACTACACTGCATAATAGGACACTATTACAAGTTCCAGGACATATCTGACTACAAAAGTACTACGTGCATCTGATGATCTGATTCCATGGGGATCTGTTTTTTTATCTCTAAACGTAAGAGTTAATATTGCATGCTTTGGGTGCACCACTGTGTTGCTCCTTGCATTTATGACATTTTTCTGACGACACTATACAAGATGCTGCAAATCACAAATTTTAACCATAGAATTGGATAGGAAATCATAATGCAGGAAAGTTTTTTGTTTTAACTGAATGTACAAAAGTTTGTACCTTCCAGAATTTTAGAATCCTCAAGTTCTGCTTAACATTAGATGTAATTCTAGGAGGCCGCCGATCAGAAACCTACAAATAATCAGTGTGTGAGGACACTCCGGGCATATATCCTGACCTTCTAGATTCATGATAAAATCTTCCAATTTCTCGATAATCCTAAAATGCAATAACATAAGAACGAAGATAATATTTTTCCTCTCTTTTTTTTTGGTGCCACAACAACTTTTTTTTTTGTCATGAATAGAACAACAATAAGTTAATCAGTCCCTCTTTTCTTTTTCCAGATTTTATAACAAAATAACAGTTTTTTCCTTGACTGAAGCCTCAGCGTGACTTCCCCCCTTCCGTGCTCTCTAACCTTCTCCTTCTCTTTGAGGCAACTCTTAACTTTCTCTTTACCCCTGAATTTTATGTAGCAATGATTCGGTGCTGCTAAAGACTAAGCATGATTCTAGTCATCGCCTACTTCTTGTTGGCTTGCCACGCCTTGCATTGTTCCTCCCCAGACACATTAATCTTCATGCTGCGCCAGGTTTTGATGGTACCGAACTTGCATCGATGAGATTGCGACGAGAAGGAAGAGGATTAATTAGCCTGTCCTTGTTGGTGCCCGAGGAGCCGCCTCTGCCGCCCTTTCCCTTGGCCTTGTTCTTGGCCATCACCACCACGATGGCGGACGCGGAGTAGGCGGCCGAGCCCACCGTCTCGCCGACCGCGACTCTCCGCCGCTGTATCTGTCGCCTCTCAGCCACTGCCTGTTTGTGTGGGGCGACGCGACGAGTGGCGGAGAGCAGAGCGAGTGGAAAGGACAAAATTGAGGATTTGCCGTGGTATGGTAAACAACTGCATTTGAAGATTTATCCCTCCATATCTTACTATCTCTATAACATGTATGGCTCTCACGTAAGGATTTACTATTTAATATCTCACTAATATATAGATTAGATAATAAATTTAGGATCTATATATTAATAAGATATTGAGTGATAAATCCTTGGATTTCAATGGAAAATGTGGTCCTTAGTTGAGTGTAGGAGTGGATATTGAGCCAAGTGCTCATCTTATCGAGTTTTTCTCAAAATTAACATGGTTTAATTTAATATTATTTTACGTATAATTTGAAAATAGTTTTATAAACGAGTTGAGCTGAGCTGAGATAAAGCAAAATTCAAATTCATTTAAAATTAATTTATTTTAATGTTTAACTAATTAATAAATATAATTAAAATAATTTTGAATTAAATCAACGAGCCCTATTAACAAATTTCTTTTTGTCACACTCGTGCGGGAGCACTCGCAACTTCAAAATCAAAAGGTCACCCCTCATAGTATGAGAAACGTTCGATGCCTGATCGGATGGACAAGAATAGTACACGATACTAGCCTCGGCGTTTTAACTACCACAGCCATAGCCATGAGAATATTATATCTCGTGATGAGAATGATGCTTTGTAATTTCTCTCTTAAAATTATGCTCATCTAGACCGTCTGTTCTTGATCAAACGGTCTAAGAAAAGAGTTTTCTTCCCAAAAAAAGTAGAGTGTTAGAAGACCTCGGCCATTTGTTCATGCTCTGAAACCTAGCGTATGTATGTGCGTTTGGTATGTGTAATTTCACATTCCCCTCTAATATAATATTTCTCTCAATTTAATTACTAGTAACATATTACTAATAATATAAAATTCCAATGTTTGATTAGTTTGAAAGAAACTACAAAATAGTCTTTATAATAGTTTAAATATTTCATAACTCGAATCAACAAGTCCACAAATTTAAATTACATGATTTGAAATTCAAAACCTTGAAGGTTAACATTCATAAATTTTATATTAAAAATAAAATTTGAATTCTCTCAATTTAAAAAATGCAACAATCAAATATCCTATTCTTATGATTCAAAAGCTCAAATTTTGGAATTTTTTATTTTAAATTTTGAGTTTGGAACTTTAAAATATTCAATTTTATAAAATTTAAATTTTCATAACTTGTTTTTTTGAAATCCAAGATTCAAAATATCAGATTTTAAGATTTATTTTTAAAATAGAATTTCAAAATCCAAACTTGATAATTTGAATTTTGAAATTTCAATTGCCTGGTTTAAGATTCTAAAATTTAGGATTCAAATTTTGATATTTTGGTTTCAAAATTCATGTTTTGGAAAAAATGTTTTTTTAATTTGGATTTTGAATGCAAAAAGTTCAAATTTTGAGTATGAGAAAATAAAGTAAATGATAAAAGTGCAATAGCAAATATTCTTTTCCCTTGGTAATCCAAGATAGACATAAGGTTTTACAAGAAAGTGATTCCTAAAAATTATGACAATCTGGTTTTCAAGGTAATCTTGAATTCTTGGTTTAGATTACTGATTATTTACCAAACAAAGTAATTTTATAAGATTATTGAAGTATTTGTGAAAATCCTTAGAGAATTCCATCTACCAAATGCACCCTGACAGGAAAAGAGAAGAGAAGGAAAGTTGCAGAGGCTTTAGCTATAGCTTTGAGTAAGTTGCCAAGGCTATGCTAGCTTTGAGTCATAGTGCAAGTCTGCTTCATTGCCATCTCCACTTTCTTATATGTGAAGTGGTGCTGCCATATTTTTAATTTTTTTTCAAAACACCTAGTACAACACATAGGCACCCACACACACGCACATCACCACACGCATGCACTCACACACACAACGCCTACGGAAGACTAGATGAGCGAAATTTGAAGAAGAAATAATGAAGTTATCATGGTCGCTTGTTACTGAAAGAAAATGCTCCTAAATGAGACATGCAAGGTCAATCTTGAGGTTTGAACCCTGGTAGACTAGGGGCATGTTCTTTTTGGCTAAAATTTTTGAATTTTAGCTGTTTGCGACAAAGATTACGGAGAGAGAGATACTCGCTTGCGATTTCGGATAGTACATATGTTGGACTTTTAACGTGTACTATAATTAACTTGTAGACTCTATCTTAAAAAAATATTCCGTTTAAAAGTTAGTTACTATAGCAAAAGCCAAAAGCTATTTTGAGAAACTGAAAAGAACAAACCCTAGGGATACAATCACCTCCACTAACCACCCAAGCAAGACTTGGATCTCCCATATTTTTTAGTTCTTATACTAGGATCTCCTCACTTCCATGCAAAATCCACATATTCAAGGGGCGCTTAGAATGGCAATGTGTTATGACTTTTTTCACTATAGCTGGTTTATTTTTCACTGCAACCGAGACGACTTATTTAACGTGATTAAATTTAAAAAATAAAAATAGAAAAAATAGATTAACCCATCATAGACAATACAAAGGAATACAAAAAAAACAAAAAACCAAAAATATTATAAAAATATGAACTTAAGAAATAGTAAAATAAAAACAGAGGTCAAAAAATATCGTCAAAACGAGCGGGACCTCGATACCAACTTCATGAACCATCTTAGTATTTTGTGCACTGTTTGGTCGACACGTTGGCCTCCTTTCCGTTTGGTTTTTTTTTTAAATATGCAAGCTGCGTTCCTTAGGAATCGTGAGTAAGCCGGCCAACACGGGTGGCTCTGATCGAAAGCGCGTGTCCTTCGCAGCTCTCTCCTCGTTGTTTCCTCCATCTATGTGTAGCTCCCAATCAAACAAGGCAGTTTGTTTGGGGTCAAACCATAATTGAAGGCGCAAACGATAATGGAGGATTTGTACTTGATAGGAATGTCTCCAAATTGTGCCTTTGTTTTTGGAATCTCTCTTTCTTCTTTTTCCTAGTGGGATATTGCTAGACGCACATCGAAATATGTCCACATCAGAAAAGCACTGTCTTCGTTGGTGCTGAATGCTAATGCTTGTGCATGGAATAGATACGGTGGATAGATCGTTTTCGGTATTAAGCTATGCGCAGAAAAAAAAAGATAGAAATACCAAACATGTTTACATGTAAATATCTTTTAGAAAAAAAAGCTTAGAACACAGAAGGACCTATGTCGTTTTGTTGTGATCACTGGATCATGCGTTTGATTTTTCTGATTATTGATCAGGTAATCAATTATTACACTTTTAGGATTCACTACGAGATCAACTTTAGAACAATGCTATAACATCCATCATTTAGAGAGCACACCTAAGCTTCTTAGACCCCGCTCGTTTCAGCTTTTTTTCAACTTCAGCTTCTAGGTTCAGCTTTTTTTTCATTATTCAGTAATTTGTCTTTTTCTGAATTTTTTTAGATTTTTTGAGCTTTTTTACATTTTTCTTTTTTTTTCCGTGTTCCTTTGCATTGTCCGTGATGGACTAATATATTTTTTCTATTTTTATATTTTTTAAATTTAATTATGCCCAAAACGCTAAATCAGCTACAGTAAAAAAAATCAAGTACAGTAAAATTTTAGCTAAAAATCAAAACTATCGCTAAAACATCACCCCTAAATCTAACACGAGACGAAAGCAACACGACACAAGCGAATACACAAGGTGCAGCAAAGTGCACGTACCATTTTGCAGGCACACTCTGTCCGAAATAAAAAATCAACTAGGCCTCCTGCGGAGCCAAGACCAAGCAAGCAGACGGCCAAAGAAATTAGCGAGAAGCAGCAGCCTCTTCGGGAAGGAGGAAGAAACAGGGGGTTGGAGGCGAAGACTCCAAGGAAGCAGCAGGCGCAACGAGACACAGGAAGAAGCCAAAGAAGAGCCGGAGATTCCGATCGATCGATGGCTCGCCGGCCGGCGCCGTGGGAGCAGGGCGGCGACGAGTACGACTACCTGTTCAAGATCGTGCTGATCGGCGACTCCGGCGTGGGCAAGTCCAACCTCCTCTCCCGCTTCACCCGTAACAGCTTCTCCCTCGACTCCAAGTCCACCATCGGCGTCGAGTTCGCCACCCGCACCATCCAGGTGAATCCCCAACTCCCCAGCCCAACTGATAAGCTCCTCCTCCTCTTCTTGTGGGATTTTATTCAAGTGATCGCTTCTTTAATTTGTCGAATTGGATCGTGTCTGTGTGCATGCATGCTGCTTGTACTCCGCTGTCCTGTTTGATACGCTAGATGCTTTTGCTTGATTGCTTCCGGTGTGAACAGTACAAGCTGGAGGCAAAGCTTTTCTGTTCTTGGTTCCTATGTCGGGTGGCACTCGAAACTCGAAAGTTGTATTTTTGGATGTATTTCACATTTGATTGTGCTATTTTTTTTAGTGATTTAGATTCTTGTTTGGGTGCAATTTTCTACTGTTAAAGTAGATTTTTGCACTCTGTTCTGACGGTTGCCCTGGCCCCAATTGGACGTCTGCGTGTGTTCCCGTTTGGCGCCTTTGCTTCTTGTCCCGGTGCGCTAGGCCTTATCTGAGCAAAATTCGATTGAGGGAAATTAATCGATTTTTTAATACGAAGAAATGAAGGCAGGTGTTCGAAAGGGTTGGTTAAGAAAATATTTTTGCAGCAGGAGAGTGCCCTCCAATTTATATCAGACGACAACTTGAAATTTGATATTTCAAAATCTTGACTTTCGTTACAAACAAACAGTTATGAGTTTGCTTTGGTACACAACCAAAAGTTTTGTTTTACATAGAAGATAGAGCTCAACCAAAAGTATGCACATCTAAAAGACCCAAAAGTTATGAGCATATAGTAGAAGATTTGAGAAGTCACCGACTCACGGTGATACTAGTTCCTTTGCTTTATGAACTTTCTCAAAAACAGTCCTGATATTCCTGTATCATCAATGCTTTTGTCAAAAACCCCAATGTCAATCTTGCTGCTGGTGTCTGCCATCTGCAGTATCTGCACCTTCTTGCATCATGCATCGCTGCAATGGCTGTTAACGCCATCTCAAATTCTCAATCACTACTGGCATCGTTGCCATTGCCATTGCCATTAGAGCATATGCATCGCACGAGGCTAACAGGAAGCTAGAGGAGAGGGAAATTAGTTAGCGTCGAGGCCATGCGATGAGGGCGCGCTTGCTACGGCCTAAGCGTGTGGCATCGAAGCAATTGTTGGACTCCGGTGCTAACACTTGAAACAAAAAGAAAATTAAAAAATGGACGTGTCTAACTGTATGAACTATGGATCATTTATGTGAATCATTTTATAAATAATGAAATCTAAAATATTTGGCACCACTTTAGTACCTGTAGAAGATGCTAAGAGTTAAACTAAAGTAGCTACCAATGATATTGTGGATAGGGAGGGTTGATGGGTCCACTTTAGCACCCACTCGCGGTAGGTATGGGACGCTTGAACATGGCGAGGCCCAAGGCCTCGCACACGCGGTTGATGCGCGGGCTGCTCGACGTGGCCAATGCTCGAAAGTTGTGCTCCTTGAAGAAATAGAACCCCAAGAGCAAAGCCGTTGCACGCTCGCCGCTTCACGGTTAGCGGTGCGATGCCGATCGGGTGCAAAAACTTACCGGGTCGTGTGGGCTTTGCCAGCAAGGATCGGCCGTTGTCGATCCGAGCGGGCCTATCTTCACGTCCCATCGCCAGGCCAGTGGAGACACGTGGAGCATGCAAAATTCCTCGGCACAGTCGCACATGTTCAGGTAACAAACATCAGATCTCACCCTCCCGCGTCTGTGGCACAATCTCGTCATTGCCAGGGAGGCGAACGGCCTCGTGGGACAAAATCTTCCCCTCACGCACGAAGGACTCCACCAGCTTGTCCATCGCGAGCGATGGGCCAAATGTGTTCACAAACACACTGTTGACCTTCTCCAATGCCTTCTCGGAATGCTCGTCTCTGCTGGCGTGGCTGCTTGACAGCACCGATGCGCCACTGTGGCTGCTGCGGTCACTTCCACGATCCATACCAATAAGCAAACACAGGGTGGGGAGAAGGTGAACAGTGAAACTTCAGCGAAGAACAAGCGACACCGACGAGAAAGATCACAAGTAACAACAGCCAGGCGAGAGAGAAAGAGGAAACAAATAGCTAGAAATGAAGTCGCCACAGTGCTTAAGTACAGAATGTGACAATGCCATTTAGCGTTGACAAGGTGGGTGCGAGAATCGAGAGGACATGCACGACGCCGTGACTGGCACAACGGCCCCATCTCGCACGACTTGAAGAGAAATTGTCGTCAAATGTGACCTAGCCTCGGTTGTCATGCGTGCCAACGCCGTTGGCACCAATCAAGCGGGAATTCGAAGAGACGAAAATTCAATGGGCCGAAGGGACAGAGAAGATCAAGTAACAACTAACATGGTCTCAACCCACAGAAATCGATCCTCTGTAACCATGAGAGGCTACTATGGGGTAAGTGCTATTACCTTGACCCAGTCGGCCTATTACACCAAGAGGCCCAATAACCATATGACGTGGCTGGCCAAAGAGAGTTGTCACAGGGAAAAGGCGTGATTGCCCCTAGGATTGTAGACCTAGATAAAGTCATTTATGTAACTAATCTCCTCATAACTATAAATATGTACCTCAAGATGCCATGTGAGGGGGGAGAGAGAGAGACTCATGTTTTTAGAGATAAGCTTATATAATGCATACACCTTCTACACACCATTTCCATGGATTCTAAGGCTCCGGGCAACCCCTTTGCAGCCTCCTCGTAATCCTATTATTCACTGTTTGATCCGTAACCACAACAACTCCAATGTCAATCTTGCTGCTGGTGTCTGCCATCTGCAGTATCTGTACCTTCTTGCATCATGCATCGCTGCAATGGCTGTTAACGCCATCTCAAATTCTCAAATCACTATGGCATCATTGCCATTGCCATTAGGAGGTGATTGCTATAACAAAGTCCAGAGCAGGTGGACCTTGTTGGTAGTTAGTCAAGCATATTATTGCACTTCCAACATTCCAGATTGCTCAAGCATGGACTTTCCTTCAGTTGTCAGTTGCACTTTATTTTTTAAAATTGTAAATAAAAATAGGTGGTTTCCTATTTCCTTTAGGTAGCATCAAATATCGCCTTGCTTTTTTTTTAAAAAAAACTTTTTGAAAGCTTAAAGGTCTATGGTTACATTGCTGCACTTTTGTAATTCAGGTGGAAGGAAAGACTATAAAAGCACAGATATGGGACACAGCCGGGCAAGAACGGTACCGAGCGATAACAAGCGCTTACTACCGCGGAGCCGTGGGAGCATTGCTAGTCTACGATGTCACAAAGGCTACGACTTTCGAGAATGTGAAGCGGTGGCTCAAGGAGCTCCGCGACCACGCCGACTGCAACATTGTCGTCATGCTCATTGGCAACAAGATCGACCTCAAGCATCTCCGCTCAGTCGCCTTAGAGGATGCAGCAAGCTTTGCAGAGAGGGAAGGTTTATCCTTCGTCGAGACTTCTGCGCTCGACGCGACAAACGTCGACAAGGCTTTTCAGACCGTCCTCACTGAGATCTACCGGATCATCAGCAAGAAGGCTCTGTCTTCAGATGAATCTGGGTCCGGCGCTGGTGCTGTCAGAGAGGGGCAATCTATTCAAGTGTCGGCCGGAGACTCCGGCGGTTTTACATCAAGATGCTGCTCTTCCTAGCGATGCTCCAACAAGATCATTTCAGTTGGATCGCTTGGGCCTTGGGGTGATCCTCTTTGTACAAGTCGACACGCGCTGTCCTGCGTCAAGAATAAAGAATTACATTCAGAAGATAATTTTCATTGTGTACATAAGATTGACATAGCACGTCTGCTTTGACATTTGGGCTTTGATTTCCCGCGTTATATACTTATAGCCTAGGTGGTGCAGTTGCTGTTCTACTATTGCCAGATTCACAGAACCCCTCTCTCTCCTCTGTCCTTATCCCGTCACCTCGACAAATTCATAGAACCTCGCGACACACACAAGCCTCCGTTTCTTGATTGGATTGTATAATGTATACTCTTGAGAAAGTAATTAATCAAACAGTAACGAGGGAGAGATCGATGGGGCAGCTGCTGAACGCGGTGATGGACTTGGTGGTGCCGCCGGCGAGCATGGTGATGCTGGCGTTCGCCTGGCCGACGCTGTCGTTCCTGCGCGAGGTGGAGTGGGTGATCAAGACCCTGACCATGGAGAACATGCAGGGCAAGGTCGTCGTCATCACCGGCGCCTCCTCCGCCATCGGAGAGGCACACACTTGAGCCGCTACTATAATTTACCGTCCCACCCTGCGCGTGCATGCTCCGGCGACATGCACCACTGTATAAGCTGCAGGCTGCAAGCAGATCACTTGGAGAATCGTACTACTAATTTACCAAATAAATAAGTAAATCGTTATGGGACTCTGAATAAATTAAGCGTTTCCTTGACGAATTTAATTGTAGCAAATGGCGTAAGAGGACGCGCGGAGGAACAAGAACCTGGTCCTGGTGGCGAGGAGGGAGCACCGGCTGTTGGGGATACGGGAGAACGCGCGGCTCCTGGGCGCGGGGCAGGTCCTCGACATCGCCGCCGACGTCGTCAAGGAGGACGACTGCCGGAGGCTCGTCAGTGACACCATCAGCTACTTCGGTCAATGTGAGCTAGCACAAGAAGAGTTTATCTCCCAACCAAATCCATGGGTATATTTACAACTTACAAGTACTTAATTGCATGCTCTTGCATATCGATCTAGTGATTTTTTTCCCTCTTTAATTTGGCAGTGGATTAATTTCCAGATTAATCCACTGTATATTTACAGAATAAAGAAATCTCCTGGAGAAAACTGACAAATTAAGTGGTCGTGCCGGAGTGGTTATCGGGCATGACTAGAAATCATGTGGGCTCTGCCCGCGCAGGTTCGAATCCTGCCGACCACGTTTTTTTCCTTAATTGCTTTTTAGACCAAAGTCAATCATGGACCTGTTCTTTTGACTTCTGAAATTGGTTGTTGGCTTTTTGCGACAGTACTTAACTTTCAAACAAGTATTTTTTAAAAAATAGAAATTTACAAGTTAATTATAACATACGTTAAAAACCTAATATCTATACCATTCAAAATCGCAAGTAAATATCTCTCTCTATAATCTATATCGTAAACAACTAAAATTCAAAAATTTCAACTAAAAATAATAAGTCATAGCCATATCAAACAAACCCCATATTACCCCGCTTCATTTGAATCCTGCCGACCACCTTTTTTTTCCTTAATTGCTTTTTTAGACCAAAGACAATCATGGGCCTGTTCTTTTTACTTCTGAAATTGGTTTTGGTCTTTTGTTACAGTACTTAACTTTCAAATGGAGTATTTTTTTTAAGACAGGATCTACAAGTGAATTATAGCATATGTTGAAAGCCTAATATCTATACTATTCAAAATCGCAAGCAAATATCTTTCTCTATAATCTATGTCGTAAACAACTAAAATTCAAAAATTTCAATCAAAAATCATAAGCCATAGCAATATCAAACAGGGCCCATATTACCCTGCTTCATTTGAAAGCAAGAGAGAGTTTCTGCTGGGTGGGGGCACCAGCTTAGTAACAATCAAACTGCTTTCTTAGTTGCCTTCACCTTTTCTCTCGCATCAGACGGCAATTTCGTATGCTTACTACTAACTATATACTGACGCTTCTTAACATAATAGAGTAGGGCAATTCTCAAAACCTAACTCATCATTTAAGTTCCTTGTGTTGGCTCTTCCAAGACGGATTATGAGCTTCAGAATTTTGCACAGCAAGATGGGCCTTCTTCGTCTTCATCCCTGGCACCCTCCGCCTTCGCTAGCAGTCAAGAAATGGTGTGTCCAGGAAGCTCGTGAGAAACAAAGCCGCAAGACGTCTTGTACCAAGCTGGCTGTTGATCGCTCAGGCAGTAGGCTGTGCCAGCATCAATTTACAGTTCTGCGCAGCACCGACGTACAATTTTGAACTCTGAACTCTGGTTGGAACAAAATCGTATCACAAGGATAGCCGAAGAACGAGCAAACAATGAGTCAGTGCCACTTGCTGTGCCACAGAGGGGCAGGGCATACAGATGCATCTTTCAGCACAGAGGACTTGCCGTCTGACAGAGCCGTTGACCAATGCCATATGCAACACCCGGCGCACAGCTATGCCTCTGTTCCAAGGAATGACCAGGCTAGACGACATCTAAGCCGCAGAGATATTGCATCCATTCTAAAACTCTAAATATTATTTCATCATACCTGTAGTGCATCCTGGAACCTTGTGGCAGACGCATGGGTTGCATTAACCGGACAAGCATGAACATCAGACCTCATTTGTTTTCCTACAACCAACCCAACGGGAAAACTTCGCATGTGTGTTTACTCCCATTACATGCATGGATAACAACCAGGATATGGAGCCTGTTTATAATTAATCGATGCCGTCGCTGGCCAGCATCTTCACATCACTTCATGAATCATCTACTGAATTAAGGAGCTGATCCTCATGTCATCTATGGATAACTTTCTTAAAAGTTTTAGACAGCCAGTGTATATCTGGTGACTACTTGCCTGTAGAGCCCACGCAACTGCTTGACTTCTGCTGGAGCCAAACTTTCAGTTTCTGAGCCCATGAAAGGGAATCTCGAACCTGTTAGATGTCAATTGAAAACATGTGATTGTGCAGCAAAAGAGAGCTAATATGAATCTAAATCCTCAAGTAGACTAAGAAACATCACAACAATTTCAAGGAAAATCTTAAGAGCATGAAGTATAACCTTGAGAAAAAAACTCAGGGTTTGTATTGGTATTTGCTTCTGACTTCTGCTTAAAAAAGCCAAAAGCTAGTATGAATACTCGTCTTCTCGAAGCGACTTCTTCACTCATCTCTCTACCGTCTCACTTTGGGGATAAAGTAAGGGGTTACAGGTGTATCACGCACGCCACTCCTCTCACCCTCGTAACGTGCATGCATCTCTCCCTCATTTTCGCCACTGCTTGTGTCCTTTTTCTTAAAGTCACTTCTTTCAGTCACTATTATTCATTTTCAGCCAAAAGTCATAAGCCACAGCTAAAAGCTATAAACAAAAGCCAATACGAATGCCACACATATCAACAAGACCACCATATCAATAATGAGGTACATCACAATCCAAAGAAAGTGCAAATACAAAATCTGGAATTTACTCACACACACATTTTAGATCGATTCCATATGATACTAAGGCACACGAGTTCAATAATATAAGGCACCAATACATTAATTTTCTTGCAATACAACAACGTTCGTGTACAACCATACAAGGATGGATGCTTGGCACTTCTGAAGCTTCCAAAAAATGACTTGAGTGGTCCAACCAGCTTTTGTTACTGCCATGCTCTAGCTTACGAATACAAAACCAAACCTTCAACTAGCAATGTATGTGCAAGAGCTGGTTTCCCTCTTTGTCAATTGCCTTATTTCTTCGTTGAAAACTACAACTTATAGTTCTTATCAGTATTTGTTAACAAAAAAAAAAGAACAGCATTGAATTTCTAGCTCCAAATTTCATAATTGAATCATAAACAGTGCCAACGTGTGCTTCTATACCTCATTGTTCCAAACACAGTGCTTGCCAACAGAGCCTTGAGTTATCACATCATACATGCCTTAAGACAAAAGTTGAGTATCACCATTTCTGACTTCCAGTACATACCGCATTGTTTCATGTAGACCCAAATCCAAACAATGCCTGGAGGCTCTCAGATTGTGCAACCAAGGAACACTAGTAATGAACTAATCCTTACCTGCTTGTTTAAAATGCAATAGAAGAAATTGAACTTCCAAAGGATCGTGCAAGTGCAACTGATTTAGCTCGCAAAGCGGCCGCTAGTCATAAACATGATTCAGAACTCAAGCAAAACTACCAGCCCTTGTGGCCAAGTATGGAAATCAAGAAAACCAGGTGCTAAGCTATTCCACTAAATGGGGAATTTTTTACATGAAAAATTAAATGGATAGCGAGAGGATAGATATTGGCAACTCACGGACGCCGCGCCTCGTCGGAGATGTTGCGTCGCCGCCACCGACGCCTGCATACACTTCTCTCTCCTTCTTGTGCTACAATCTCCGGCGTGGCGGGGCGAGAAAGCGCGGCGGCGGCGGTCAAAATCCTATCCCGCCCAAGCCCTTTGTACAGGTGGCCGCGAAATACAGAGGCCGGGATAGGGCCTCCGTGGGTGGTGGTTTGCCGGCCGACGAGCTCGTGGTTACAGGATCAGGAGAGGATTTGAGCAGGGGAGGCGGCCGCAAAATGAGTAGAAGTACTAAACTAGAAATGTACCAGCAAGTAGGCTCGAAATGTTCTTGAGACTGGAATTTTGTCGGAGCCGGCAAGGTAAGCACCGAAAGGAGAGGCCGACCAGAAACACAGCAAGGCAAGCACAGTCGTTTTCCTTCCAGGTTCCATTCCTGAATCCTGATACACTCTTGTTACTGGTCACCAGTTTCTTCGTCTCCATCGCTGGATCTTGACCGTACATAATTACACATTGATGCTCCTTGTTCTTGCAGAGAAAGAACAACCAGCTATTATGTCAACAGTAAAAGGATTTTATTCAGAAAGTATGATTATCCCTAAAAACAGTTGTAGTTCGGCAACAAAGGACGGTGAAAATGTTCGCACAGCTTACCCCCACCCCGGGGGATTTTTCTCTACACCACAACCGTAAAATACACACGCTGCTATCTGCCTATCCAGCTGCATCATATTCTGTGGAATGAATGAATCGCCAGCCAACCCATGGGCAGAAATACGCTATTTTCGACTTGGTAGCTGCCATCGGCGTGCTATTCGGAGCCTCAGTGCTCACAGGGCTGCATCGTCTATGCGCATGCATGACATAAAGCTTGTTCCATCGATAGGTATCATATCATCATGAGTGTCAAGTTTCATGGACACATTTTCCATGCGCCATCCATCACATTTTCATCAATGTACGGGCGCAAATCCCACATAAGGCAGTAGCCCTCAATCTCTGCTGCTGGTGATTTAAGGGATAATGCCCTGACAATCTTTTCCTGCAGGTAAAATGAGCCTTCATTAACAAAAGGATGAAAGAAGCTGTAATGTTCCATATTTTGGATGCGATAAATTTGAAAGCACAAAAGCAAATGAACATATTTAAAGATGGATGCAAATTTACCTGCATCATATAGTCAAGCTTCAACATGTTATGAACAAGGACCATCACTGTTACGAATGATACATCACTATCCAATTGATTTACAGATTGCTCCTTTTCCTGCCACACGGAAACACTGTTACTCGGCTTTCATTCCACTTCATCAGTGCAAATAGCAAGTCTCCATCTGTTGAACACTCCAAATAACAGAGTAGTAAAAGGAATATACGATCAGAACAGAGACCTCTACCTCTATGAAGCAAGATTCCTTAATCATCTTGTTATGAACACTACGATTGTCCAAAACTTTTAAAGCACATAAATTGGCTGTCAATGTAATGTTGTAAGCATCCTCCACTAGACATTGAAGTTCTTTGAGCAATGCCTTCACTGAGCAGCAAAGTAAAGGACAGCAGATCAGTTAATTATAGTTCATAGACATAAGTATTTGCTACTGTACATTTGTGCTGAAAAGGCAGTATTATTCACCCATAACAATAATTTTAAAAAGATAAATTGAAGAGGACGTTACAGTGGAATTGATGCACCATTCTGCTTATCTTTGGCAAAATAAAACTGCCATGTACTTGACAAATGCAAGACACACAAGGACAATTCGCTAACTAGTGAGCATTAAGATGGTATTTGACAGAGACCTCTTGGCAACATAGTTATGGTTACTCTATCATAACATATATGTGCACCATTGCTGTTTGTCATCATTGTTGCATAAATCAGCATTAGGATTAATACTGCCCCTTTCTACCCTAATTTGAACTTCATACTTTCCAGCATGAGAATACTTCGCATACATTCCGTTAGAATTAATTATAAGAAAAAAGAACAAAAAGAAAGAAGGTGGGGAAATGCAGGAAATAAGAATCTCTCTAAAAAAACAGCTTTTGCTGCACCAATCTGAGTAAATCTGGCCATTCAAGCCATTTGGTGATTTTGCATGAGAGTTGCATTGAAGTTGTGCTTTAATAGTACAAGAATCTCTGGTGAACAGAACAAAGACTAACAAGCTAACAAAGTTACAATATTAGTTATGATACAAAAGAAAATGGCCAAATACCTTTATTTATATGATCTTCAAGCTCGCCCTCACATGAATGTACTGATAAAAAAAGGAAAGATTTGATATCAAACTGACAAAAAGTTGTAGGTTATCACTTATCACTTAAAAGTAAAGCATTATGTTCTTCAGGGTCTAGATTTTACTAATGGAAGTCAGGAATTGTAGTGGAATATATTTATATCTTGTTTAGAAATTTGCTCGCTGTTATGAGATGGGAAAGCCATTTCCCCAAGTTCTTTTTTTCAGAATATATAACTCTCTGTAATAAGCAAGTTTGACATCTAAATCAAATCAAAGAGAAGTGGAAAAGCATATTTCACAAAACATGTTCTAAAAATTCCATACGCATAATAGCTATTTCCTGATGCAGCTTGAAGTAAGGATTTAGGAAAAAGGTGAACAGCACAATCAGGCAGGTTGCCACATTTATGTAATGAGTTTTCTTTTCTGAAAACATACTGACATTTGGTTATTTGTTTCTGTTGATTGGCTCAAGATAAGCATATCATATCAATCGTTAGCATTAGATTATAATTTGTGTATTGAGCTTTTCCATGGGAAACATACTCTCATTGGTAATTTATTTCTGTTGATTAGCTCAAGATATTAGCATACAGGAATAAATAACTCAAGATAGGCTAAATAACTCACACTGATTTATGTTTGAGATGTTTTGGCAGTGAAGGCTGCAGCCAGCTTCGAGGTAGGACCTCATTCTATCAGTGCAGTTAGATTTAACTATCTCACCCACAATATCTGATTCTTTATGAATCTGAGGTCTTCGACAATACTCTGAAATAAGGTGGTTCAATAACTTTGATCAATCACAATTCATGGAGGAAAGACTGTGAAGCATATATATATTCTGAACCATCCAGGATTATCACCACGCACGCCATTAGTCAACCAAATGACTTGCGCTCACCAAAGGGGAGGGGGATACATCAAAACTAACCTAGCTCCCGATGGAATCTCACAAGGGATCGCTTCCCGGTGTCAACTAGGTCCTCGAACCGTGCCACCCTGTGTTCAAAATAAGCAAGCATTACACATGGAACTGTGGAAGAAGGAAGTAGGGCAGATCACAAAGGAAGGGTACAGAAGTACTTGGTCATGAACTCCAAGAAGGCGCGGCGGCGAGTGCTTTCCTCCTCAGACGCCGCGGCGGGCGGCGCGCCGACCATAGTTGGAGCCTGCAAACGTTAGACGGAGGTCGGCCAGCGGCGGCGGCGAGTCCAGTAGATTAGATCAGATGCGCCTCCATTCGTGGGCTGGTTCGACACTTCCGGCCCACTTTCGCGTGTGGTTAAATTTTCAATGGGCTAGGCTTGGTTCCCCGTCGAGTGCTACGCGAACGGAGAAAGGCCGGTGAGGCGCCACGTGTCCCTCGCGCTCCATTCGACTCCTCCCTCGGCTTCCTCGCGGCCTCACCTCTCCCACCCGACGAGAACCCGCGCCGCGCGCCATCTCCACTTCTCCGGCTCCGAGACCGCGATGGCTTCCGCCGCATTAGCCTCCGCACCGCCACTATTACCCTCCCGTCCCCCTGTCGCGCGCATCCAAGGCCGCGCCCGCGTCAGTGCATGCGCTGCCTGGCGGTGGCAGCCGACGAGCTCTCCGCCGACCCCTCCTTCCCCGAGGGTGAGGACCGCGCGGTCTCCGGGTACGTACGTGCCGCACCGCGCCCACCCGCACCAGCTCTTCACCATTCAAACTGAGACGCGTGGTTCAGTTCACCGTTGTTGCCTTTTGTTTTCTGATCGGTCAGGGTGGCCGAGAGGCCGGAGGCGGACGTCGTCGTCATCGGCAGCGGGATCGGCGGGCTGTGTTGCGCCGGTCTCCTGGCTAGGTACAGCCAGGACGTGCTGGTGCTCGAGAGCCATGACCGTCCGGAAGGCGCAGCACACTCGTTCGACATCAAGGGATATGAGCAACAGAAGGAACATGAAAGGATGAGTTGCTAAGAGATCCTCGACCAGAGACAGAAAGAGATGTACCATCAGCAGTAAGAACACTGACAGGAGAATCAAGAGGTGTAATAGAAGACAGAGTGGAAGAATCAGGAGTCATGTGAAAAGATGCTTCAGAATCAAGAATCCACGGGAGGTACCGATCGTAGGGGTGGTTTCTCGGTGCACGAAGAGTCGATGAGCGTAACTCGCGAGAACTCGCCGAGGAGAACTCTGGCGGCAAGCAGGTGTCAAAGTCTGGCTATCTCTTGCTCGGTGAGAGAAACTGGCGAAGAGGTCGGCGTGCAGACGGCGACGTAAAGCACTAGTGCCGGAGAAGAACGGCGTGATGATGCCGCTTCTTCTTATAGCACTGGACTCAATGTGGCCGGCCTTGTCGCGAGGGAAGAAAGTGAGGACGGCCACCTCCAGACGAAGGACGGCCACCACCACCGCGTAGCCGCCAAGAAGCCGTGAGCAGCGGTAGACGAGCGGCGAGCACGAGGGGGAGTGGCATCGAGCCGGCACCACTCGAGACGAGTCTCCTCTGCGCGTATCTCGGTGAGCCTCCAGAGAGTGACACGAGGGTGGCGTGCAAGAGGCCGAGCACGCCTTTGCTCGAACTCGGGGCGAAGCGAGTAAGGAACTCGTGAGACCACCAAACTCCAAGTCGGCACATATATCCAGCAAAGACGGACAGAACGAGCAGCGACCAGCGGTGCGGAGAGAGTCCAAGCGACGCCGCATGCAGAGCTCGGCGTAAAGGCATCAACGAGAGCATCACCTGCTGAAGAGAGTGCTCTTGGCGAACCACGGACAGTGCATGAGGCATCACCAGAGGGCTCGTAGCGCCGCGAAGATGAGTCCACATCCGAAAGCCGAAGGAGTCCCACAACCTCGTAAGAGAACGAGGTTGGATATCGCGATGAAGACAAGCAGCGGCTCGGCGCCGTCATCGCACCACCGAGTGTAGGTGGTCGACGATCCTTGTAGAAATCGAGCCTCCCGGTAGGCGAGGCGCTTCATCATCAACAACTGGAGCGGCCTCGTGAGCAATCTTGTCACCGTCGGAGGCAATGCAACAGCGTGGGCTCGTCGGAGGAATAGGGCAAGGCGGGCAGGTGACATCGCCGAGAGGACGCCCGAGACGTAAACCACGCATGTGAATGCGCATGAGACACGAAGTCGGTGTAATTAACACCATCAAAGACCACCGGCAATGAGGAGGGAAGCGGTGCCCATTGGTAGGCGGCGGCTGGCGCGGCGACCAATACAACGAAGTCTAACAGCGCGCCCGAACGGCGCGGCGGTTAGATCGACGTTTTTTGGAACCAGAAACCTAACTAATAGTGGCCTTCGCCCGCTAGCAACACACTCACGCACACACGCACACACGCCGGCGCAGAGGAGGCGCGCGGCGGCACCGTGGCGGCGGCGCGCGCCGCGGCGGCGGCCGGCGGCGCGGCAATGGCGGCGCGGCGCGGCGGCAGCAGCGCAGCGGCCGAGCGCGACGCGAGGCGGCAGCGCGGCGTGAGCGGGCCGGCGGCGGGCGACGTGTGGAGGCGGCGGCAGCGCAACGCCCGCTCGGCGGCCGGATCTGCTCGGGAGAACTCGCCAGCTTCGGGAAGCGCGCGCGAGGACGACGGCGAAGACCGGCGGCTGGATCGCCGGCGCGCAAGAGGCTGCGGGAGAAGCCTCGGGGAGGCGGCGCCTGGCGGCGGCGCGAGCAGCCGGCGGCGGCGCGTGAGGCGCCTGGGCTGCACAGGGAGACGGCGGGGAGAGGCCGGCGAGAGCGGCCGGCGACGTCGGGGAGAGGCCGACGGCACGGGAGCGGCGGCGAGCGAACCGAGGGAAACCCTAGGTATGCTCTGATACCATGTTATGAATATTGTGTGCATCTATTCATGAGGCCCAAGGGGCAATATATATAGAGGTACAAGGGGATGTACAAAAGGAATACAACACAGCATAATAGGAAACAGCATATTAGGAAACAAATATCTATTCTATCCTTAACACTTCTAAGTTTATGATTTATGATTTCTACTAAACAAATAAATGGATTGGTTTTTCGCCGTCATTTTAAAATAGCTCATTGAAGCAGATTTTTCGAAACAACTTATAGACATTCAATTTATTTACGCAAGCGCTCATGCTAGGATAAAAAAACTATCGATCATAGCTGAAAAAGAACGCACCCAATACTAGACTGTCAGTGTGCACAATTCTAAAGGATCCATCCCGGTTTTCTTCTAGAAACTTCCATGTTCAAACTCTATCTTGTAAAAAAGGGAAAGAATTCGAGAAGAATGAATGAATTTTCTCGCGCGACTTCGCACGCAAGAAAGGAACACGATGTATCTCAACCGTCTGATTTCACGAGTGTCTCATCTTGCACCGAAGTCAACCCTACCGTGTCCTCTCTTGCAGCGGAGAAAAGAACCCAAGCCCTAGGCCATGTACACCGTCCGATTAAGATCTAACGGCCGTGATCTCCCACCCGTCCCCCGAACACACCACCCTTCTCCTTCCCCTACCTCTGCATGTGACATGTTTGATCTTTAAAATTTCAAAAATAGCTCTTAGAACCCGAAAATTCCAAATATAGCTCCATGCCTGACTGCGCGACTGTTTGGCGTTGACATGTGTGTGGTGGTGCGGCTGGGGAGCGCACCACCTACTGTTCACAGAGTGGTGGTGCGGTCCCGAACCGCACCACCCACTGTTCATCCCTCGCATTATTTTTTACATTAAATTGTATTTTTTATTTGAAATCTTTTGTAATTAGATAATTTAAATTTTTTTGTCCATAATTTATTTGTACAGTGTGGACGAATATAATTTTCGTCCTAAATTATTTATTTGTACAGTGTGCATGAATTTAATTTTCGTTTGTAAATTATTTATTTGTATAGTGTGCACAAATTTAATTTTTGTCAAAATGTTTATTTGTGCACACTATATAAATAAATAATTTACAGACAAAAATTAAATTCGTGCATACTGTATAAATAAATAATTTAGGACAAAAATTAAATTCATGCATACTGTACAAATAAATAATTTAGGACAAAAATTAAATTCATGCACATTATACAAATAAATAATTTAGGACGAAAATTATATTCGTTCACACTGTACAAATAAATTACAGACAAAAAATTTTAAATTGTCTAAATACAAAAAATTTCAAATAAAAACTATAATTTAATGTAAAAAATAATAAAGGGAATGAACAGTAGGACCGCACCACCACTCTGTGAACAGTAGGTGGTGCACTCCCTGAGCGCACCACTGCACACGTCTCAACACTGAGTAGTTGCGTGATCGAATAGGAGGTTATATTTGAAATTTTTGAGTTTTAGAGATTATTTTCGAAATTTTAAAGACTAAACCTGTCATATGTGTCCAAATTTCGCGTCTCCTCTCCGCCTCTCCCTCTCTTCTCCCAATCATTCAAAACCCTAACTAAACCCCGGTCTTCGCAGCACACACTCCCCTCCCCCGGCGATCTCTTCCGGTGAGATGAACTTCAAGGGCGCGCGGATGCCGAGAGCGCCGCCGTCGGGGGCGGGCGCGCTGGCCAAGGTGGCGCTGCTGGGCGGCGCGGCCGTCTACGCCGCCATGAACAGCCTCTACAACGTCGAGGGAGGCCACCGCGCCATCGTCTTCAACCGCATAGAGGGAATCAAGGACAAGGTAACCTTCGACCGATACATCTCGCGTTCTCGCTACCTAGGTCGCAGCCGTGTAGTGATGCGATGCGATGGGTGCTTCACTGCCTCTGTTGTTGTGGAGTTGTTTTAGCGAGCCGTGTGATTGATTGGGTTTGCATTTGACCTGCGACTGGTGTGCTCCGTGCAGGTGTACCCTGAAGGGACTCACCTGATCATCCCATGGTTCGAGAGGCCGATCATCTACGATGTCCGCGCCCGCCCCAACCTCGTCGAGAGCACTTCCGGAAGCCGGGATCTCCAGATGGTAACATGCTCTTTCTTCGATCCTTGTACATGGAAGTTGTAATTTACTAATTTTAGTGCAAATGCGTGAATTTACTGCTTGATGTGCATGCTTAATCACGTAATTTGGGTCCAAGGGATCTGCCTTTACTAGGACATGTTGTTGACATTATGTAGTTGTAGCCTGTAGGAACCTTCGTTGGACACATGTGAACTGTTTAGTGTTATTAACATGTGGATGGTTTGGTATGCTAGTTTGGAGTTTATCAGTGCAGAGTGTTGTTACCGTTACAACAGTTGTTATGGTTTACCTGCAATGGAGTAACTCAAAATGTGGTTGACTCTGGCCATTGAAATTCTAGTACATCCCTAGACAGTCGATAGACACTATGAAATGCTGCAACATTATAGTCTATAAGCTGTCACTATTCACTATCTGAACAATGTGTTTCAATTTGCGTAGGTTTTTTTGCATGTTAATATGTTCTGAGGGTGTTCTTGATCTGCGGAAACACTTGAGTAAATGCGATTTAGGATGTTATTTCAGTTCTTTAGAAGACTGCCCATTTAAAAAGTATGTGCTCATTTGTGAATGAATTTTCTTAACTCCTTTACAGAGCCCGGTCAACAATCCATTTTTTTGCTTCATCATAATATATTGCCTTCACCATTTTAGACGGTGCTCATACTAAGCAATTTAAACTTGTATTGACCATTTGAATTAGTTGTGTTTATGTGTGTTTACATGCAAGTTTCTTGTTTTGCACTTTTACTCAGAAATAACATTGACACAGCAACTCTTTTGGTGTATTTGATACCACTTGATATCTTGGACAGGTGAGAATTGGTCTTCGTGTCCTTACACGGCCCATGCCAGAGAAACTACCAACCATCTACAGGACCATGGGGGAGAACTTCAACGAGAGAGTTTTGCCTTCAATCATTCATGAAACACTCAAAGCTGTGGTTGCCCAATACAATGCCAGTCAGCTAATCACACAGAGAGAGGTACCATTTCATCATATTTGTTGTGTTTACGTATGTTTCCATGCTATGCTAGAGAATAGCTGATCTTACTAGGATATGATAATAACTTATCCTTTATCCAATCGCAGGCTGTTAGCAGGGAGATTAGGAAGATTCTGACTGAGAGGGCTAGAAACTTCAATATTGCTCTGGATGATGTGTCCATCACAAGCCTCAGCTTTGGAAAAGAGTTTACTCATGCTATTGAAGCCAAACAGGTTGCTGCACAGGAAGCTGAGCGTGCCAAGTTCATTGTTGAGAAGGCCGAGCAAGACAAGAGAAGTGCAATTATTAGGGCGCAGGTAAGGAAAAGAGGAGATAGATGATTTTTAGATGGCCTGCACTTATTCCCCCTATAATGTTTCGACTGTTTATAGTTTCATTGACAATTACTAGAGGTGTATTGATAATGTTCTTTATGTCTTCATAGTTTTATATATTGCATTACATTTGTTGAGTTGAGCACTTAAGCGTAACATTCAATCTTCGTTCTCTATTTGAACAGGGTGAGGCTAAGAGTGCAGAGCTTATAGGTCAGGCCATTGCCAACAACCCTGCTTTTCTGGCTCTCAGACAGATTGAAGCTGCCAGGGAGATCTCTCATACCATGGCGGCCTCAAACAACAAGGTGTTCCTGGATTCCAATGACCTGTTGCTGGGGCTCCAGCAGCTAAATGTGGGGGGCAAAAACAAGAAATGAAATCATTTTTTGTGATGTTATGGTTACTGTCGGTCTATCTCCGTGGAAGAGTACTTTTAAGAGGAATACTTAGTCTTAAATGTAGTTTCTGTTGAAGATTCTATCTGACCCAGAACTTGCACAAAAATGAACCGAGACACCCTGTGCTACTGCAATTTTTTTTGGGGAATTTGCAAGTGAATTATCAGCAAGTATTTTTGCTGTGCAAATCACTGGAAGTATTAATACTAATGCTTGCTTGGCTTAGCTCTTGAATGAGTTGTTAGTAGTCGGGGCCTACTCTGGTAGAATGATTGCTTCCGGGGCAATTGTGCATATCTTCAGAATGTCTTGAGGTCATGTTGGCTTATTTCATTTTACGCATTCACGCGTGTCCTCCTGTTATGTTTATTTGGAGTGATTAATTGTATTATGTGCACAATACAAGAATACATAAGCTGGGGTTTAATGATCAACTGGAAGGAGATACACGTCGAATTTACGTAATATTTGAGCATGTCTGCAGACATGGCGATTAGTCAGGAGCAATTCGCCCACAAGGCAGAGCAGCTCGCTCTCTCACTCTTGAATGCACAACAACAGCAGCTGGTTCACTGAAATCAGAATCCTTGAAATGTTGTGGGCACACAGGACTCCATTACAGTACAAGTAGCTCCTCTCCATGAAGCCATTGGCAAAACTAAGCACAAATCTAGCCCAAAAAAAAGGACGAACATCAACAAATTTACTATGGTGTTCCATGGTCACTGCTGCACAACAAATTTGCAGCAGCATGCGATCGATGCTCTTCATGTCAACTTCCAGATCATTACCCAGGCCACCTCCTGCCGTCCTACGTACGAACGCAGAAACTAACAGGGCAGTCTCACCCCAATGCTCCAGCACCAGTTATTTGGCAGCTGATTGAACCAATTCAAGCATATATCGAAATCAATTAGTCAAGTGGAATCAGCAACGCAATGTGACCAATTTCACGATTCATTCCAACCAAAACAAGATCAACAAATTATAAATTTAAAAAGAACGATCCATTAATTCATATTGATCTTGCATCTTGATCTAACTTTGCCTCTAACCATCCTCCGTATTTTTCACTGCAGAAGTTGCCGACTTGGGATGGAAGCCAGAGGAGTACTCCGTGCGCCCGCAGCGCACGGGCCTAGCAAGTCGTCGACACTTTCTCCGGCGGCGTACTGGGGACAAGCACCATGTACCGTCTGGACGGCGGCGTGATCCTGGTCCGACTCAGCGATTGGTGCGCGCACGGACCCCTGCTCCTCTCCAAGAAGCTCTCTATACAACTCCTCAGCCGAATGTGCGTCCTCGGCTCCGACGGTCATCACGTCTCCGGACATCATCATGGCCTTCACCTCCTCCAGCACCAGCTGCTGCTCGAGCGTCAATTGCGGCCGCACGCTGGGCGGAGCCTCCGGGTGATCGTGATCGGCCGCCTTCCTCTTCTTGCGGCCGGACTCGGGCAGGGCAGCCGATGATGCCCGCGAGCGAGGAGGCGCTCGAGGCGACCGATACACCTTGCAGAGCACGAGGTCGGCGCCGCCGTGTTCTTGGGAGTCGATGCTGTACTCCACCATCAGCCACCCGGGCTTGACGACACCCGACGCCGTCTTGACCTTGTAGGAGAACTTTTGGAACCACCCGCGGGCGGCGCTGTCCTTGACCGGCTTCGGGCCCGTCTCCGAGTGCCAGCACTCGTTGCCGTCGGCGCCGACCGTGCGCGACTTCCTCGCGGGGCCGCCGCCGCGTGCGTTCTTGGCGCCGCCGACGTAGTGCACGGGGCTGATGAAGTACCAGACCCTGCCGTCCCCATCGCCGGTGCCAGGCGCGGGGGTGAGCCCGGCCACCAGCTGGTCGGGGGCGGCGGAGTAGACGTCGACGTCGTGGATGAAGTCGGCGTGGAGGGGCTGGCCGGCGAGCCTGGGGCGGAGGAAGCGGTCGATGAGCTCGTGATCCTGGGGGCGGAAGGCAAAGCCTGCAGCGAGACCGGGCGCCGCCTGAGCCATGGCCGGAGAAGATCGATGGAGACGAGGAGGAGGAAATGGCAGTTGGTGCTGGATGGATGGCCTCGCCTTATATGGCCGGATCGCCGTGGGGCAACACGAGAGAATGCGGATTCGTCGTCATCGAGTTGGATGCGGATTCGTCGTCTCCGACGCCGAGACGAGGTGAGCTGTTGTTTCCTGGGAGTAAATGCTAATGCGGTTAGTTCCTTGCACAAGTAGCTTACCGCATGCAGCGAGCTCCTCGACTCCATCCCAATGCATGCTAATATCCGAATCATGTCGTAATAACCGCGGTATCAGCAAATGTTGAATAAATTTTCAGAATTATAATTAAGTAATAAAGCATGTTCCAACATAGATTAAATGTCAAGAGCATTAAAATAATAATCGCAACATCATAAATATCTCTCAAACCATTTAAATATGAAATCATGCTTAAAAGGCCTGCTGAAAATAAATAAACAATTAGCATAATACTTAAATTATTGTTTGTAGTTTGTGCTCTTAGGTGCCGGGCTGCTCTTGTATTAAACAAGGCCTCCTCGCCATGGTGGTCTAAATATAATCAATAATTAAAATGACGGTCTCTAGATATTCTTCTATTTTTAAGTCAATTACCTTAGCACAGTGATCAATTATAATTCAGAAATAATAATAAGTTATGAATAACACTTCATAGCTTTGCTATGATAATTAAATCGGTAAGACAACGAGCATGAATATAAAACAGAATCTTAATTGAAGGTAGCTGAAAGCAAGCACACAATATATGATGATTAAGGCTACGGCAAAAATAAGGACAGCACCAATAGTGGTTGCCAACTACTCAAAGTACTAGTAGAATTATCATTGAGCACTTACTAATCCCATAACATACAATTGTCTCCCAGAACTAGTGATAATATTATCAAATACTAAGGTATACTAGAACGGCTCACAATTGCACAATAACAAGAATCGAATACCACTCGCAAAGTGATGGCACTTGAAGCTATCCAGAAGGCAGCAAGCCTAGGCACACTGAAGTCGACGCTGTGCTAGAAAATCTATCACCATCGTTTGCACCGCGGCGTGATTCTCAGGGATACAAAGCCACCCACACCCGCCGCTGGGCTCGGTCCTAAGTCTCCGCCCTTACCGAAGTACCACCGCACCGACTCAAAGGTCAAGAGCGTGGCCTCGAGTTGTTGGAGATAGGGTTGAACCGCACTATCGCCACCGCTCGTTGGAGCTCAAGAACAATTTAGTGCATGAGCTCAAAGAAGGTGGAAGAAAAGGGAGATTGGAGGCTCGATTTGGATTTAAGCCTTGAGAGAAGAAGGGAGCTGAGCCGGTTACAAGGAGGAGGAAGAGATGGCGGCGCTGGCACTGGCCCACTGTTTCGTCGAAGCATCATAGGTAAAGACCCTTGCAACGGACATCGCCCACACGCGTGAGAGCCAATTGTTATGATTACGCGCCAAACAATAGATGATGGAGCTGCAGGGAGACCGCAAAGCAGTATCCGGAGCCTAGAACTCACGGTAGGGAAAGAAGTAGAAGGTATGAACAACCCTGTATTATTTAAGCCTTTTCTTACACAAAATATTCCCCTTGTATGGTGCCATATAGGTCATATTTATAACCATAAAAAATATTAAATCTGTATATCAACTTACTGATGTTTTGACAAAAAGGAATTAATGTTGCATCTTTCTCGAGATCTTGTAACAAGATGGGGCTCATTGATATATTCGCCTCATCTTGAGGATGCCCTTGTATTTAGATAGTAAAAATTTAGGAGGGCTGAAATGTAAAAGGGACTCTGTAAAGTAGGGAGAAGAAGAGTGAAGGAGTTCAGTTCAACCACCTGTATTATTTCCGTGGCCATGGCTGCACAGGCTTGATCAGTTGCACACTTACACAAGAGTCAGAGACAGATATAAAAATGTTATTATTTAACTTAATTCATGTAGGGTAATGAAGTTACAAATTGATTACAATGCTTTTTTTTATCTCTGCAATGTCCTAGTGATGAAGCTAGTCCTTGCAACCTCAGATTCTACTAGTGCAGAACATGAATAAATAGCTAGCTAATCAAGGCAGCTACAGTTTCCCTCCTGGCATAATCCCAATTTTTTTGTATGACTGCATGAGATAAAATGGGACCTTCTTGCATCATCTCAGAACCTATCTTATTATCTGACCAGAGCTCGCAACAGAAAAGGTACTATCGGTGTAGAGAATTTGCCTCATGCACAAATCGGAGTACTAGCTAGAAATTAAAAGCTATATATATGCTAACTTAATTTGCTTGGTCCCAACTCCCAATAATGATGGTTAATCAATAGTAGACCGTCCCGCTCGAGTTGAGGAGGCACTTGTCCGGCTCCCGGACAATGTAAATCTCATCTCCGACGCTACCGTACAGGTCCTGATTCCTGTGCCATCTCCACAGAGCATGCGTCTCATTCTTCACCTGCAGAAAGATTTCATTTCATCATGCCAAAATAATCTCTCAGTGATCAATCTAGTTGATCAATTGACGAGGCAGAAATGGACTAGCAGCTGGAGAAGCTAGAGTAGCAGAGGCAGAAATGGACTAGCAGCTGGAGAAGCTAGAGTAGCAGTATAGTACCTCAAGAATGCCGTGTCCGAAGCTGCTCTCCCGGTAGGCGCTGTAGTCCGGCTGCCGATCCCAGCAGAAACTGCCGGCGGCTGGGCCCGACGTGAAGTTGAAGGCGCAGAAACCGCCCATGAACGCGTCGGGCGTGGACAGCGGGTCAGGGCAGTGGCCCGGCTCGTCGGCGTGGGTGGTGGCCATCTTCTCGCGGTTCCCACCGTCCCCGACAGAGATGTGCACGGGGCCGCACGGGTCCAACGTGTAGTTGAACACCCGGTTAGAACGCTCGTACGCGTGCACCTGACAATATTCAGAGAAGACAATCTTTCAGAAAAGAAGACCCACAAACTCTGCTGATGAAGTATGCATGACAATGCTCAGTGAAGTCGCTGTAAGATTGTGATAGAAGCCAGGTCGTGGTAAGGCTTGCTTACATGGCCAGTGAAGACGATGTCGACGCCGTGGGAGTAGAGCAGCTCCTCCAGCTCCACTCTCATGCACTCTGCTTCTCTGTAGTGAGCTTTGTAGGTGCTGTACCAGGGTGCATGCCAGCCGGCTATCAGCCAAGGGGTCACTGACCTGTCCACCTTTGACAAGTCTTTCTCCAACCATCTGTATTGCTCCCCTGAATTTGTTGCGCAGAATGAAGGTTAAATATCAAGGTTCAGCTTCATGCCACTAATCAAAAAACAGGTACGAAATGTTCAGAACAGGCGTGTATCTTGACAACATTCATACATAAAGCTGCAGGTGTAGTACACATTGGTATGCTTCTTTACTGAATTTTTTAGAATAAAGTCTTTGATGAATTTTTACTCTGACATCCTATCCGAATTCTCCTTGACTTGACAGTTCATAACTGTTCCTATCCACTGAAATTATTGTGTCATGGTAGGAGGCGATTATGTGATCAAGAGGGAAAATTCAGGTTATGGTATACCTGATTTGCTGTAGTCAGCATACGCCGCGAGCATGATGAAATGGATCCCCCCAACGTCGAAAGAGTAGTAGAATGGAGAAAAGGATCCACTCTCCTTCGACGGGAACGCGTATCTCGCGCTGTAAGACGCAAATGTCTTGTTGTCAATCTGCTGCTCAATCTCATGGTTCCCTTCGATCACCATCATCGGGATCCTCGACGTGACAGGCTCCATGTACCTGCCAATTAGCAACCCCAAACTCTGTCAACTGCAACCGACTTAAGAATTCTGAACAATTGCTTGTTCAGAGTTTCAGACACCTTCGGTTTCTTGGTTTACTACTACCTTCCCCAGTAATCCCAGCGCGGCTGATACGTCTCGTGGATGGGCGTCGAATTGGCGAACGAGCAGGAGTAGCAATCTGCACCTGTGCCATTGGTCAGGTACAGGTTGGCGTAGCTGACGTCGCCGACGAGGAGGATCATGTCGGGCTGGTTGCTCACCATGTGGTCGATGGTCGAGGTGGTGTTGTACGTGAGGCCAAGATCCCCGACCACGGCGATCCTCCCCGGGTAGCTCCCCAGCCCGACGGCCGGCATCGTCCGGAAGGCATGAACGTCGCTCATCGCCTCGGGGATGGCCGGGTCTCCACACTGGTAGTAGTACTTCGTCCCAGGGCGAAGCCCTGCAGATCATACACATGTGGCAATGTGAATTTCAGTCGTGACATGTACTGATTGGTGTAAAAATGGCATCTTTTGCAACGAAAACCGAGTCGTGGTGTGGGGGGGTCGATGAAACTGTCGTCACCTTGGAGGCGGACGTGGTGGATGATGCCGGAGGTGTAGTTCTGGAGGCCCTCGAAGGGGTAGAGCTGGCTGTAGACGAGGGCGTCGCCGGTGGCCTCGTGGACCAAAGAATCGGTGGCGAGGCCGTAGCGCACGACGCTGCCGACCGTGCTGGGATCCAGCGGCTTGACGTCGCCGCCCATTTGGAACTCCCCTGCAGAACCATCGATCCATCAAGAACCGCTCCGACCAACCGCCAATTTGACCAATTCCAATGCCAATGCCAAAGCCAAATTCCAAGCTGTGTTTACCTGTGATCCAGGAGACCCAGGCGGAGGAGGGCGCGGCGGAGAGCGAGACGGCGATCTGCTCGGGGGCCCAGCCCGTCACCCGGCGCTGCACGCGGGGATCCGTGTCTGGCAGGTCCACCGCGTGGCCTCTGTCCCGGAGCGGCACGGTCACCGGCCGCGACGGCCCGGCCAGCGTCGACGCCGGCTCAGGCGCCGCGGCGGCGGCGGCCACGATGGCCGCCGCAAGCAGCAACAGTGGTCCCCACCGCATTGCTGGGTGCGGGTGCTTGCTTTTCGTCAGGATCGATCAGAAGACAAGTGCGAGGTGGGTAGCCAGAGATTATAGAGTGGATTCATGGAGAGAAGGAATTGGGATTTTGGAGGGAAATTTATAACGAATTGGGACTGGAGTGGAGGAATGTCGTGGACCAGACCACCGCCTACTTGGAACGAGAAGAAAAGCTAGTTGGAAAAGTGCGTGCATTGTTAGATAGAATTGGTATGTATCCAAAGATAGAAGGATAAGATTAGATTTGATCAAGACAGGAAAGTGTATCTCTGCTCAATCACAATTACCTTGTAATCTCCAAGCCGTGTTTACTGGCTATATTAGGGCACATACAACAGTTCAAACGGTTGCTATCTGTATATACATGCACATCACACATAAACAACAAAAAGATAGTTTGTACAATGGGTTGTCTATTTAGTTTTCTGCAACCATATATTTATTGCATGCATGCATCCACGATCAAGCGTAAATAAGATCTATATATGTCATTGTGTTGCTTCTTTGATATTTGGGATGATCAATCATACACCAACAAATTTTGTGATGAAGCGAATGGAAAGGGGCCGATGGAGGAAGGGGCGTCGGTGAAGCCACCTCGGCAGCCGTTGGTGGAGGGTGAATCGCCCGCGCCAGATGCAGCCGTCAAGCTCTTCGCTACTGTTAGCCAAACAGGACCATGCACGATACGTGCATGTCCCGCATGCCGCCACCAATCCCTCCGGAGATCACAGCAAATCACACGAGATAGTTTCCATATTTAGAAGATTAGCTTTCCATCTGTTGGGCAGCTGTATTAGGCATGTACGAGCTGTATTAGACATGTTCATGATCTGGTTTCCAACCAATCACATCTCCCTATACTCTACATAAGCCAACGACACCTAATCAATCGTCAAGTGCGTTTTCTCACACGCCTTCCTACTAACGACGTCCTACGTTCCCTTCTGTTCTAAGCCAGTATGCCGCCTTCCTACTGGGTCGAGGCACTTCACACCGCCACTTATCTTCTTAATCTCCACCCCACAAAATCACTCAACTTCGGTATCCCACACCAGGCTCTTTTTGGCACTCCTCCCGCCTACTCACATCTCCGAGTCTTCGGCTGTAGGTGTTATCCTAACCTATCTACCACTGCCCCTCATAAACTCACCCCATGATTTGCGGCTTGCATTTTACTAGGATATCCGACTAACCATAGGGGGTATCGTTGCCTTGATCTCACCAGAAACCGCATCATCATATCTCGCCACGTCACCTTTGATGAACATTCCTTCCCTTTTTTGAAGCAGCCTAATCCCGCGTTCGTGCTGATTTCGATTTCCTGTCACACGCCGCTCATGCACCAGCTGCCGCTCTACAACCTATCGCATGTCCTAGGGCACCTGCATCCTCTCTCGTGCATGCGCCACTCCAACATGCATCCACGTCCCACCTGCAGGCCGCGCAGTCCTCCACGATAGCGCCTGCGGCCTCCCTACCGGCCATGCAGAGCACTGCATCGGCACTTGCACCCTCCCCGCAAGCCGCGCAGTCCTCTGCGCCGGTGCCTGCGGTCTCCCTGCCGGCCATGCAGACCACTACGTTAGCACCTGCTCTCTCTCCGCAGGTCGCGCAAACCTATGTGCTAGCGCCTGCGACATTGGCGGATACTGCAATAGCACCACCACCTGCAGCTCAGGCCATCACCCCAGTGGTCAATGATCGTTTTGGACTTCCCATGGACCGGCTGAACCTCCACGTGGACATCCCCTCACCGATTCCACGCACCTACCATGACATGCTTAATGACAAGAATTGGCATCTCGCCATGCAGCGCGAATTTGATGCCTTGCAAGCTAACAACAAATGGGTCCTTGTTCCAAAACCTCCAGGTACTAATGTTGTTTCAGGAAAGCGGATTTTTCGACACAAGCTAAAGCCCAATGGCTCCTTGGATCGATATAAGGCGCGCTGGGTACTCCAGGGATTTTCTCAACGCCTCGACGTTGTCTTCGGCGAGACGTTCAGCCCGGTCGTCAAATCGGCCACCGTACGTACCGTCCTCACCATTGCCTTGGCCAACGGTTGGCAGGTGCATCAACTCGACGTCAACAACGCTTTCCTCAACGGCACGCTCACGGAGACCGTCTACTGTCAACAACCGTCTGATTTTGTCGACACGACATGCAACACGCATATCTGCACCTCAACTGGTCCCTCTACGGCCTCAAGCAAGCTCCACGAGCTTGGTTTGGTCACTTTGGGACCTACCTTGCCTCGTTGGGCTTCACAGCGTCCAGGGTGGATCCTTCAGTGTTCATCTACCGGCATGGCAACAACACCATCTACCTCCTGTTGTACGTCGATGACATTGTGCTCACTGCATCATCATCGACTCTTCTTCGATAGGTGATTAGTTCACTTGATCGCGAATTCTCACTGAAGGACCTCGGCGACTTGCATTTCTTTCTTGGCGTCTCCATACAGTGCACCGCCTCTGGCTTATTCCTCTCGCAGCACCAGTATATCGAGGACATCCTTGCTCGAGCCGGCATGACTAACTGCAACCCTTGCAGTACTCCTGTTGACACTAGTGCCAAGCTACTTGCGGTCGGCCACCCGGTCACTAATGCCACTGATTATAGGAGCATCGCCGATGCCCTCCAGTACTTGACGTTCACTCGTCCAGACATCACGTACGTTGTTCAACAAGCGTGCCTTCACATGCACAACTCGCGGGAGCCTCATGCCAATCTTTCTAAAACGCATCCTTCACTACCTCAAGGGCACCATCGACCGCAGCTTACAACTACATCAGACCTCACCAACTTCTCTCACCGCCTATACTGATGCTGACTGTGCCAGGTGTCCTGACACCCTCAAGTCTACTTCAGGATACAATATCTTCTTTGGTGATAACCTCATTTCATGGTCCTCCAAGCGGCAACAGACGGTCTCTCGCTCCAGCGCCGAGGCGGAGTATCGTGCTATTGCTAATGCCGTCGCCGAGTCCTGCTGGCTTCGTCAATTGCTCACCGAACTACATCGCCCTTTTCAGCACACGACTGTTGTTATCTGCGACAACATTAGTGCAGTTTATCTCTCAACTAATCCTGTCCAACATCAGCGGACAAAACATGTTGAGATCGATCTACACTTCGTACGAGAGCGCGTGGCTCTCGGCGAGGTTCGCGTGCTTCATGTGCCTACAAGCTCACAATATGCCAATGTCTTCACCAAGGGTCTTCCTGCGGCTGTTTTTCGGGAGTTCTGTTCCAATTTGAACATCCGTCCCGCTCCAGTTCCAACTGCGGGGGGTGTTGGACGAACAGGACCATACACGATACGTGCATGCCCCGCATGCCGCCACCAATCCCTCCGAGATTACAACAAATCACACGAGATAGTTTCCATGTTTAGGAGATTAGCTTTCCATCTGTTGGGCAGCTGTATTAGGCATGTACGTGATCTTGTTTCCAACCAATCACATCTCCCTGTACTCTACATAAGCCAACGGCACCTAATCAATCGTCAAGTGCGTTTTCTCTCACGCCTTCACATACGTGATACGTGGCAGCGCCTTCCTCTCGAGATTGATGTTGTGCGTGTGTGTGTCGTCGACCAAGTGCAAGAACGAGGCCCGTTCATTCCGATTTGGGTTCTAGCCTCTCGTGGGATGAATATATTGGTTTCTTAATTTTTGTTTTTTATTTATGAATTGTTTTGGTTTTCTTTCCTTGTATCGTATCTAGAGATATACTAGTAATTTTTTATTTTTTTAAATAAATGACTCATAAAAAACTATCTATCGCTAAATACAATTTCAACTAAAAGTTAAATAGTCGAAAGCTAGAAACCACTAAAAAAAGCTGGATTGAACGCCCCTAAATCACCAGCATTCCAAATGGAGGCTAAAAGTGTATCAACACCGATAAATTATACAGAAGTTGTTCATTCATCTTATTCAACCAGAAAATTTCAAGATCTCGTTGGGAATACATGAATTTCACAAGAATTTTATAAAAAATTCATAGAAAATAGTTCAACTTTCGGGGGAGAAATCCCGCATTTCAAGCGTGGCGTAGCAGCGCGCTTGCGCTGGTCATATGCCAACTCTTTGCCTCGCATAGGTCTGCACAGGGAAATGTCGCACGGCATGCTGTTATTGGGCCATTTTGTCTCGCATGTGATGCGAGGCCGCGGCAAACACCGTGGGAACTTGCAAGTGGGCTGGGCTGTCCTGGACTGGCCCAATTCGAACCAACACGGAACCAGACGGCATGATGCTGCGTGGTTGCCAATAGCTGGGCCCACTCGAGAACCCGACCACCCGCGTCGGCGTCGCATCCTCCTCCGTGAATGTTTCCAGCGGGGATGCTAAACCGCCTATACATTTTTTTAGAAAAGCCCATCCATTTATCTTTCTTCTCATCTGCCCACTCTTTCTACCTTCCCTCTCCCCTCCTGGCTCCGACGGAAGGAGCTCGGATGGCAGCGACGTGCCAAAACCCCGAGCTTTTCGATGGCAAGGCGGTGGCGGGTTTTCGGCAGTCCGAAGCTCCCACGGCGATGACACCAGAAACCTCGGGGTTTCGAGCGGCCTCGTGGCAATGGAGTGTTCTTGACAACGGCGATGGGGTGTCCAGCGATGGCGACATCAGCAAGTAGGGTTTCTAACGAGGGAAGAGACCGGAAGGGAGAGGAGAAATGAGATGGTGTTTCTACAAAATGGAAGAGAGAGGAGAGATGTGCGCAAATCTTGAAGCACAATAGACTAGGGATGGCAATGAGGCCTATTCCTTGTCCCCTGCATGGGGAATTTCCTATTAGGGGTAGAGATTGAGAATTTTTTTCTCTTATAGGAATAAGTAGCAAACAAATTTATTCTCCGTTAGGGATAGTAGGGACGGGGATATTCCTCTACCTCCATACCAATTTTCTATTGGGGACCCAAATTATTGTATATCATACCATATATCTCATATGATGTCTTATAATATCTTATAAGATCCTAAATTAAGAAATAAACACTTGTTTGAATTATGTGATGCATTTATTGTATATTTACTGTGGTGGATTCATATAATTTTTATTGATCTAATTATCATATTATTATTGACTGTAATTATTTATATACTACAAGTGATTACTTATTATCAGGGGATGTGTCCTCATCAGGACCCGTTCCCCACCAGGGATAGGGAATGAGAGAAATTCTTCTCTAGACATGTAATTAGGGTCAGGGATGGGAAACCAGGGTAGAATCAGAGACGGAGATGTATTACCACTCTCTGGTAGGGAATATCGTTGTCACTCCTACAAAAGACGGATGGATTAGTACATGTAGATGTAGGTCCAAGTACGCTGGCAAAGCCTGTTCCATATTTCCATTTCCAATCCAAAGGCGGGAAAGGAAAAAGGGGAGAGAAATCGCTCGCATTTGGATTTGGGGAAAGAGCGGCAGTGCCAGCCGCGGCGGCTGGAGCAACGGCGGCAGCGAAGATGTCGTCCAGCTTCTCGTTCCCAGTGATGACGCCGGCGCAGATCGCGGAGGCGCTGCACACCTACGGCCTCGCCCCCGCCGCCAACCTCCGCGCCGACGACATAGCTAACCCCCAGCCCGACCTCCTCCCCTCCGTCCTCTCCCTCTTCCTCGCCTCCGTCGTCGACCCCCTCGGGTACGCTGTTATATCCTCCTCCTCTTCCTCACCCACTCACCAACTCACTTACCGCGGGGTTTCCCTGGGGGTTTTCCAGGGACGACCTCGACGGCAACGACGCGCAGCTAGGTTTCGAGGCTCTGGAGGCGCTCGACAACCCGGAGCACCACGCCGAGGCCATCCGGGTCCTGCGTCTCTACCGCAAGGCGCGGGACTTCCTCGACTCCATCCAGTTCCACGGCTTCACACTCCGCGACCTCCTCCGCCCTGACCCACAACGCGTCGCCATCGTCCTCAGCGCCCTCATCAACTTCCTCTTCTACAGGGAAGAGAAGCTCAGCCTCCTGCAGCCCATCGTCAATGAGTTTCCCAACTCCGATGAGCGCCGCATGGAGCTCAAGGCCAAGATCGCCGAGGTTCGGTTTCGCTCATTGCTCACTGTTTATGCAGCTATATAACCTCTTTGGGGGAAATTCCCGCAGAGAAGAGATTGTTAAAGTGCCCGTTTTGTTCACTTTTTTGTGGGGTTTTCTCATGCAGCATCAGAAGGCGATTGCGGATCACGAGCTCGTGGCGCAGATGGAGGAGCCTATGGTCCAGCAGCTGGAGGCGGAGGTCAATGCCCTGAAGCAGAAGATTCAGGACTACAACAAGCAGCAGATGGCGCTGCGAGGAAAAGCCAAAGCCATAAATGACAGGAAAGAGGAGATCCTCAGCAAGGTGCTGATTCTTACCTTGTGTCAGCAACTCGGCATCATTGTTTCTCTATTCCTTTTGTGAGGACGCTTTAGGTTTTTCTTGACATCTGACCAGCCAAAACTCTAATATTCTACGATTAGGTTCAATGCGGTTGATACACAACACAGGATTAGGAAACTTGTTCTGCACGTGGCGTTCAATTTGCCATATATGTCTACTTGAATAGTTGAATAATCTCAACAGCTACTGAATTGTTTTAGGATAGTGTATAATTCTTCTACTTTGTCCTAGCCTCCTAAGTGATATGTTTACCACAGTGTAGAGTACTCGAGTTCTTCCACTTTGTCCTGGATTATTGTACGACATTGCAGAGTTCTACTTTTCTCTCACCCATCTATTAACTACATTCACTCAAAAGATTAGATACAGTTTTGTCAGTTAGAATGATTATTCGTCCAGTATCACTTTTCAGTTTTCACAAAAAAATAATCAATTATATTCTGTGGGGGTGTTGCTGATATCTTCTCTCAATAAACTGTTATAAATCAAAAGATCTAGTTATTGATCACGAGTTCGTCATGTTGTATAAATATATATCAGCGGTCCTTGCTGACAGCAAATTTCAGTTGTAAATAACCAACATGCTATCAGTTCCATGCCTACAACATGAACAACGTTGGAAGCTGTATGAGTTTCTAACGAAATAAGTAACGCATTGCAATATTTGGTCAAATGTGAACAGCCTTGTACTGCAATCTATTGGGCTTAAGCCCTTTGGTCTGGCTTCGGTCTGGGCTTCTAGATCAAAGCTAGAGCTACTTGGTCAATCAACCTGACTCCAAGTTTTGGCTTATTTAGAGCCTAGGTGAAGCCAGAGCCTGTTTCGATACTAATAAATTTGAGGCTCCCATTCCGTAGGATCTTCAGCTCTAGTAGCCAGAAATATATATGAACCCATTCAACCACAACAGATTGCGTAACTTGCCATTGATTATAATTTGTAACAATAAATGCTACATTTTATTTTAGGGCTATAGATTTCATTAGACTAGGAGCTGTTATGCCAAACACACCTCAGCTCCTTCTTGACTTTGACAGGCCATTACTTCATACCTCCACCTTCGGTAGGTTAGCAGCGCTGCCTCCAGGCCAAATAGTTCCAGGAGGACCACAGTTTACCATTTGGAAAAAGTGATCATACTGCATAATTTGGATCCACCATTTACTCGTTTTGACCTCTGTTCGTAACCAATTGGTATTCAACTATACTTTGTGAATGTGGACATTGAGCAACTGATATTGCTCTTCCTAACATAAGCTGGCATTTTTATATTCTATACGAAAAGCAATGTTTTACTCCATAATGTTGTATTTGTTCCTTTTATGTTTTCCTGGTGCAGATCTCCCAAGCTGATTTTGAGTTGATGAAACATGCCCAAGAAAATTCCAAGTTGTTGTCCAAAGTAGTTCAGTCCCCAGAAAAGCTTCAGGTGAGACCTCTTTCCTTTTTTTTAATTTATCGCTGCAGGCACAATGTTCCATCTTGATGACCTTCCATTATACTCCCAAATATGTTAATCTTTGTTTATTATTTGACTTGATTCACCACACAGTCATCTTAATGCGCTCCTAAAATAAAATGCTGATTGTTTATGTTTATATTATTGGCTGTGAAATATTCAAATGAACCTATGAAAGGCAGTCCTTTTTTTGCTCCAATTTCTGACTGAAGGGTCCATGTCATGCCTGGAACTTTGTGACAAGTCTAGAATATAACTTCTTGAAAAATCACCAAATTCATCGTGTCTCCAAGTCATTGGTAGGCGAGATCCACTAGTTGGCCTCACATGTTAATAATCAGGAAGATTTGTGTTCGTCCTGAGATAGACCTTTTAAAAGTTAGTCCACTCCAGCCAACCCCAAAATTGAGGGACCAAAGAAAAGGTTGTATTCAGAAGAATGTTTCTGCTTCAATTTGATGTTGAACGGTTCACAAGATGCATTGTAATTTGTGAGAGAACTTAAAAATCAAATAAATATTATTTTGAAATGCCCATGCTGAAAAACTTAGGTGTTCCATTCAAGCAATCCTACAGATTTCAGAATTATCTTCTGCAAGAAAACAGTATGCCTTGTTTGCCCTTAGTGATTTACTGAGTACATCTAGGACTGATAAGGGTACTGCAATTCTCCCAACTGTCGACAGAACTTTGTATCAAATGTGAATTATTTGTCCATTAAAAAATTGCAGTCATTGCTGAATGCTCTATCTTGGTTATTGAGCATGTGACTACTAATGCGTTCATTGCATTGTCTATTCTACTGAAAGATGATAATTCTTTCGGGTGGATGACACTCATACTAGTTTAGTGGCTTCCAAGTGCCTTTTGGAAGTACATACGGCCTTGAATTAATCAGATCAACACTATGCACTTCTATCAGCATGACTGATCTGTATAAGCTTGCATAACTAATTGTGGATTTTATTTCCTATTAAAGAGGGCCCTGGAAGAGAAGAAGTCAGCTCGTGCTGAGTTGAAGAACTCCGAGAAGACGGCAATGCAAAGTTTTCAAGAGAAAACTGCCACTTTGGAGATGTACAGTAAGGTACTCTTGTTCCAGTTTTCGTTACAACATGCCAATGCTAGAAGGTAACTTGTTTATGCCATTTGGCTGCAAAAACTTCTTTCAGTTTTGGACGGAAATTGATAAAACGAAATTCCAACAAATCTATAGTTCCTCCATCTGTCTACATATGGTTTTCTAGGATTTAGTTCCCCGATATATGTCTATACCATTTTGGATTATCCATTTGTTACAGCTTGTGGGGCTGGCTTGTAGTACAAGTGCCCCTTACCGCTGTTCCTTGTTATGCTTCACCAGTAAATACCCCATTAATGTAATTCCATGCTAAACTATCTCCATTTTGCAGGCTTATGAAAAACTGGCGAAGCAGTTCTCTAAAATCCAGGCTTTACATGAACAAGTATGAAAAGCTGCAAAGCTTGATTGCATTCTGGAGCTGGATTAATCTAACGATAAGACTGTAGTAACTCATTTATTTATTTCTGCTGCTAGGTTACTGCTGCTAAAACAGTTGAGAAGGAAGTTAAAGCACGCAAAGCTAAGCTTAGCGATGAAAGCATCTCAATTATGGCCCTTGACGCAAAGATTGTTGAATGGCAAGGAAAAGGTTGTCATTCTAAATGTTTTTTTGGTAGTATTGCTCAAGTATTGTATGTTTCTTTCTTTTTTTTAAAAAAATACTCTTTTCCCTCCCATTATTGCATGAACCCCTTCCAACAGTACATGAAACGGAGGAGCGTCTCAAGGCGAAAGAGAAAGAAAGGGATCAAAGAATAGCAGATGAAAATCAGAAGCTGGGTGCTTTGAGGTCCGAAATTGAATGGAAACTGCAGTGCCTTGAACCTAGAGAAAGGAAAGTCGAGGCAACGGTCGCAAAGGTGATGTTTTTATTCTGAAACTATGGCTGGTTTGAACTTATGTACTTTTCAAGTTACATTTTTTTTTTGCTTAGGAGTCATTGATTTCGATGTTTACATGTTGTCTACTTACCTTTGGTGATTCCTTGGAGGCTTGCTAGTATTTTATTGCCGCCAGTAGTCCAGAAACACATGCTGTCCATCTCTCTAACTACAAAAGCCTGCAGATTTAGTCGTCTTATTTTTTAATTGTGTGTTCCTCTGTCTAAAATAGCTGACATGTTGCATTCCTTTCTGTCACCACATAGGCTGCTCATTTATGTTCGGAAGCTGATTCAGTAAGGATTACTGCCACAGCAAAACAACAGGAAATACATGCTAAATTTGAAGAAATTGTGCAGGCGGTATGTTTTGAATTAGAAAACAGTTTCCTAAAATATCAATAAATAATGCGCTTCTTTTCAGGAATATGCATAGTTGCTAATACAATCTTTCTACAGTTTAACTATTACATGGGGACTGTTAACCCTTTCCTGGAACGAGTCGAGGAGGTGGGCAAAGAAACTTTGGAAAGGTTAGATCGCCGAGCTGTCGAGGATACCTCTCCAGGGTAGCCGATTGAAAAGCACCCACACTGCTGTTGCCGCCCCCCTCTTTTGTTGTCGGCAATATGTCGGTTGAAAAGAGCGTTCCAGCGCTTTTGCCGTCTTCCTGGGTCGTCCTTGGTTTATGTTGTTGTAGCCTTTGAACTTCCGTTTAATGCAGGGGGTGAATGACAGAACTCCTGTCCCCGTTTGCCCCCGTTTCAGAAAAAAAAAAAAGATATCCATTTGACGTCTTAGAAGATCGTGCTGCTGTTGAGTTCCCCCAGCTGATACGATTGGAGTTGTAAATAGTACTAGCCGGCGGCCCGCGCGGTAGACATGGTTGGTGACACACAGTTCTATTTCTCGTTCGACGATTCAAACTGGAATTTTTCCGAGGCATGCGACTTCCTAGGTTAATTTTTCTCTCGCAGCAAAGCAGGTTTGACCTATTTGTGCACCAAACTATATCAAGTACTGGGCTATATATTGGACCACTGGCAAATAAAAACAGTGCCTACCTGATAATACGAGTTGATTGATAACTTAGATGAATATGTAGCTTTTAGTGCACATAGCCAATCTAACTTCACGTTCACGTAATGTGATTCAACGAAGTGATTGCCACCACACACTCAATTGTCCTCAGCATCTCACAACGGCAACATTCAAAGCTGGTCAGGCTCAGGAAATCAAATACATGACACAAAACAATTTGTTTACACAACTACAGCCACTCTAAACATCTATGAGCAGACCGTATTTTTTCTATTGTGATCCATCACATGAATTCATAAAGGAAATCTTTCTAGAAAAGGATAAAGTTACAAGTGAGTAATCCATATTTTCTCGGCCTTTTCACAATCTTCTTAAAGAGATCACCTCGCGACTAACTTCCAATCTGTCTAGATACCAACAAGCACCAAGAGAATAAACCAATACTTCGCTTGACAGCGCTCTCTAGAAATAAATACACTTAAAAAGCTTACAACACCTCAAAATGAATGCTCAAAGTTGAAAGAGATGTAGAATGAATGTTCTAAGCTCAAGAATGTTCAATGCACGTTCAACACTTTGTCCTTGGGCTGTTGGAGGGGTATTTATACCCTCACCAACCAAAATTAGCCGTTGCAAAAATTTATTCTGAAAAATTAGGAAAATCGGAACAGGGATGGGCAAATAGGGGGAGGAGGAGGCAGTGGGCATATGTGGTGGCAAAGGATACATTCTTTCTTTATTGGCTCTAGTAATCTTTTTTAAAAAAAATGCCCGCAAATAATTCGTGCGTTTATAGTGCCAATTCAGGCTTCCAAAGTCGAATCGATTTTTCCCCCTCAAAATAAAGATCAAAATATGGGTTGGCCGGGTTGGCCTGTGTTCTGCATCATCAAAATATGGGAGTAGAGCGTAAGTGTGCAGCCGTTGGGCCCAATTCAGCTTTTTCGTAGTGCATTCTGGAACCTGATCTTTCTCCACCGAAAAATGAAAAACTGATACTATATTCCCCAAACACATCTCATCATCCCTTGCTTTGACAGTGCCTCAAAACGAATGGCACGAAACAGGAACTACAAGATACACACTGCGTCGACCCATATCACCACAAGTTAGAGCAAGGACGGCAAGAATCACATCCACGAAGACCTTAGCTCTACAGTGACACCTGGTAAGAGTCTTGGTAATGAGCACTCAAAGAGTAGTTAAGTGATTCAGCCTTTGTAGTGAAGCTGGCCTTGTAGAATCTGGTTGTCTTCCAGCAACCGGTCGTACTCCAGGAGCAGCTCCGCGGACTGCTTCTGTAGGGCGTTGACATGGGCCTCTGCTGCCAATGCTTTCTTCTCATGATCTTCCGACTCAGATTTTAGCTGCTTCATACCCTCATTCAACTTAGCGATCTCCTGCTTAAGCTTCATGATTTCACTGGATGATTTCTCTTCCTTTTCACGGAAGGAACGATTCTCCATTTGAAGTTTCTCGACCTCCTCTCTGGAGGTGTTGGCTGCTTTCCTCATTGTAATGAGCTTGCGGAGATAGTGGTGCAACCGGTCAATGACAAATGCAAGGAATAGTGTATATCCTACAAGGAACGACAAACTGTTAGAAGCTGTCATGCCAGATTTACATATGCCAAATGGATGATCTATAAATACGTATTCTACTTGTAATAAGAGAGTACAGACAATATTATACTTTTGCTGGAAAAATAACAATACAACACTCATCTAAAAATGGATGTGTTCAACGTTTCCATTAAAGCATAGACTCAATTCCAAATATACTGTGTCAAATGTTCGAAATACAATCTGCAAGGAAGTGATCTTTTTGAGGCCTACTATTATCATTTTGCATCTGGATCTCCCAATCTTCAAGAAGGAAAAGGAGAAGATTGGAGATATAGCTTCAAAGCACAAACAAGATGATGTGTATTTCAATTAAACCAAGCTGTCATAATCACTTTATTGGTGTCTAGACGATTCATTAGTTAATAGCACTGCTCTAGGGTAGGAACTGCAGTTAAGGAAGACATGTGCACATGAGGTCATATTTGAACAGGCTGACAATCCATTTTTATAGTTTTCTGGATATAGTACTGCAGATCCAACAAATACACAGCATAGACCCATACAACTCCAAATGGGTACATCGTTACTTATAACTTCCCCATAAAATATATGCAGACTTTGTGCCATACCCTAGAACATCAACATTTACGTAAAAATATATTTTATATTGTAATAATCACTATTGCAACTTCACCAAGCTAGCTCTCTGGCAACTGGTATGTGTTGCAAATCTTGGGACCCTGACAAGTACTGCTTAAAAACAATGTGTTCTATAGTCAAATTGTATTTTCACCAGCAATTGACTTCGGTTTTCCTCTGTTATGTATTTTGGGTTGTTTTGACATTGTGGTTTAATTTTAACACGCCCTAAAGCCCAAATACTTAACGAACCATAATAAACAAAACCAAATTATCTCTGATTTTTCTAAACTGGCAACCGTCCTAGCATGCACACCATGATACCTAAATTGCAATTAAGAATTCTAACCCAAGAGTGCTACACTGGTACTACAATGACCAACTAAAAGTAAACAGACTATGTTACTAAAAAAGTAAGTTGTATTGGGCAAAATACACCTCATTTTGAAACTGTACCTTGATCTTCAAACTAGCTCATGTCCCTTACTCTAACCTACCACTTTAAGTCTTCTTTTTTTAAAAAAAAAACTTAGATTGTTCTATTAGAGATCACTTATTCTCAGGTCTTAAACCTTATCACCAGACACACACCAACATACTCAAACCACCTGAAGCAGCAAACTGAACTCTTGAATAACATAAACATGTACATCATGATAATTAAATATTCAAAAGCTTCAGGCTAAAAAGGAGCATTTGATCTTGCCTTTTGCCTACATCAAATGTTTGAACATTTGCCATTTTATTTTTCCAATCCTCTCTCCTAGTTGGACATGATGTGATTAATCAATAATACAAAAGCAAAACAAATTTGGCCCAGGACAGCTAACCTTTAGAAGGGGCCGATCATCCAAATGCCCACCAAAAATTTACTATAGTTAAATTATAACCATACCAAACATTCTCCAAAGAGTAAATGATTGCTCACACCATGCTACCATATTTTTTTAACACCTAGGGAGCAAGAGACAATCTAATGCAAGCCTATGCAATAGAAGTTCTTATTGTATCCAACCCAAGCCACTGTAATAATAGTATTTCTTTACCAGTTGACCACAAGGAACATAACAAAACGACTAATGCTACTAACAAGTAAACACAAACAGCATCACTCTTCAATGATAAAATCAGACTCCAGTTATCTATAGATTTGAGCCTCAGCAAATTCTTGTTTGTAATCTATAACTAGTCATATGCCCGTATTTTTACACCCTTAAGATTTTATTGTTCAGATCAAATGGCTGAGAAGAGATATGAGAGAGGACTCATCAACCACCAACTCCTTCTTTTAAAGTAGTAAAGATGTGCAATTTACACCCTGTAATTTCTGTACTACATCAATGAGCAGTCAATTACCAATTGGATCCACAAGCTTAGGTATTACATTATATTTGGTCGCACATTTTTTTGGTTGGGGCGCTAACAGTATATTGCATATTCTAAAGTACAGATTGGTATAATAATTATAACACTTTTCACTGCTTGATTAAAAGCGAACGTATCCGAAATGACACCTTCCTATCCGAAGCTATCTCCTTCGCCACCTAAGCAGCAATCGCTACTTCATCGTCCAAGCATTCATAACCAGCACCAATGCTAAGTTGCTAACACAATGTTATCAGCAAAGAACTAAAGACAGTTGATGGAGGGGACTGGAGAGTAACCGAAGAACTCAACGCGTGCTCACCAATGAGAGAGGCCTCGAGGAGGTGCGTCCTCCAGAGCACCTGGTCCATGGGGCTGACGGTGCCGAGCTTGAGGCCCCTGTTCTGGATCTTGAGGATGCTGGCGACGCTGGACATGAGGATCACCGAGAGCGTGCAGGCTAGCGTCTTCACGGTAGCCGGGCCCTTGCCCGTCTTCACCTGGTCCACGCCGCGCATCGCCAGCTCCCGCAGCGGCCCGACCTTCACCATCAGCAGCAGCGCCAGCGCCCCCTCCGCGAACAGCACAAGAAACAGCAGCTGAATCATGATATCTACGGCTACTTTTCTTTCTCTCTACCAATCAATCAATTATGCTACAACTCCGCCTTAACCGCGCGCGAAAAAGCTGCGATTTCTTAGCAAAACAACCAACTCTGCTTCCTCTCTTCAGCATCAAATTGAAGAACCGATGCAGGAACGGAGGTTGCTTCACAAAACCTCCGCGCCAAATAGTCAGACACCTCGTTTTCGCCGGAGAAAAAAAAATCAGAAATTTTTGACAGGGAGATCGATATGGAGATGGACAAGAACCCACCACCTTTCCTGGCCTGCAAAAGGGTAGTTCATCAGCAATCAAAAGACCAAACCAAAAAAGCTGGGGCAAATGGAAATTTTCCAGAGGAATGAGGGAAAGAAGAACCCCACCTTGCCTCTCTTGCCACGAACCAACCCAAGAACTCAGAACAATCAAGAATCCGTGGCCTGTGGGCGCGGATTATGGGATGATGCTAGAAGAAGTGGAAAAGGGGAGGAAAAGGTGGAGGGATTAGACTCAGTAGAGTAGAGAGACGGCGGCGAAAGGCGACGAGGAGGGGGAGCGTGCAACCAGAGAGAGAGACAGTGGGAGTGGGAGTGGGAAGTTCTTGGCCCCTTGCCTGCTCGGTGAGTAGCGTTCTTTTTCACTCTTTTTCTTTTTGATTATTAATGGTGCTTAACTCTTGCAAATCCTAAAGGTCTCCCGACATGCTTAACTTTCAAGGAATTTAAAAGGGTACGAGCAATGCATTTGCAACTTTATTGGGTCAACCTTTATTGCATGTACGTAGATGGTGGTTTTACTTATCCTTTTTGTATATTACTCCACTTTTGGGGGAAAAAAAGGAGAAGGTTTTCAGAAAAAAACTTGTATGTTCCGCTAGAAAAAGAGAGAATATTTGGGTTAAAAATAGAGATTTTACTCATCCTATAAGCCGTTTGATTAGACTAAAATTGATAGTTTATAACTAAAATTATATTATATCTGATTGAAATTATATTATAGTTAATGATAGCATATTTGATGTAATTATTTTAAAAAATCTAAAAAATAGAAAAACAGATTAGCTCATTACATATAATACAAACGAATACGAAAAATCAGTAAAAAAGTTTATAAAATATCAAAAAATCAAGAAGATAAAAATTATAAATAATAAAAAATAAGTCAGATGACTCAAACTTAAACTCAAATCAGCAGGCCCCATTCAAGTGTGCAACTGAAGTAGCGTGAATAAGACAAGTGAGTACTGCACTACTGCTGGTTTTTGTTCGATTCTATAACGTGCCCGTATGGGAATTTGCAATGTCTGTCTGTGAAAATTTTCTATTCATCAGTGTGTCTCGGGCCATGTTGGCGGTTTTCTGGATCTTCTGAAGGATGAAGCAGGAAGGTGCACGCACAAATGCACAATGGCATAAGGCCACAGTTTTTTTTTTTAAATGCCTTTGTATTCCTTCTATTTTTACATATAAACCCATGCAACCTATGCTCAGTGCTGCCTATGATCAGGTGCTCTGTACCAGTAACGGATCTAAAATTTTATCATATCCTAAGATATAGAGAGCTAAAGACCACTACTACTTAGACTGAGGGACGATTGTATCTAAGATTTATCTGGACTTTATACTGGATAAAAATCGCATGATTTATATTAGAGTCTAGACTGTTATAGGGCTAGATCTACCCCTACCCTGTACCACTCTAATAGAGTTTTCCTTGGTTATAATAATCCAATTAAAATAGCATTGGCAAAAGGCTCTGGATAATAATGACTAGGACAGATCAGATTACCCTCGTCTTAGCTGGAGTAGGAGCTGTGTTTCTAGCTTTTGTGGTATATATGTTTCTAGTCAGTCTTAAATAGCATATCAAAATATGCTAAAAAAATAGCATATCAAAATTTGAGGTACACTGGACCCTTTCTACCATATAAGCCCCAAGGAAAACTGAATTTTCATACAAGGGGCTTTCGGGGTACATCATGATTCTCCATGGTGGTAGGCCCATCAGATTCCTCTGCGATTAACAATAAGCAAGTTACTGCAACAACACGATATTATACTAGGTCTAAATGGTGTCCCAGGCCGTGTATAAAATCTAGGAATGGAATCTGTATATTCCCTTGTGAAGATAACTGCTGGGAAACAAGTCAACAAAAAAATAGCATTGGATGAGCTGCCCTTCAGCAGCAGCAGCAGCAGCTAAGCTCTCACTGTCTACGGTTTACTTGGCAAGTGTGGTAGCATGTGTATCCTGAAGTAAGCAAGAACCACCGCCATGATGGCATTGACAAGGAGCAACAAGAGTTTTAAGGCGATAGGTACAAGGCGTACAGGAGGGAGTGACCACCACAATACCACATCACGCACCGCATTCAGCAGCAGCAGGGAAGGAGGGGAACTGGGGAAGGGAAGCAAGCGACGAAGCAGCAAGAAACCGACGCCATAATGGTCAAACATGACTCCTCGTCCTCCTACTACGACCTTTTCTTCCTTCCCCTCCCTCCCATTCTTCCTACTCTTCTTATCCTGGTCTCGTCCTCCTCCTGCTCTCCTATTGGGCGTCTCCTTTCTTTTTCTCATCTTGTTGAGCGCAGCAATTCTTGCTCCAAATCCAGGCAGGGACGGGAGGGGCGGCGCCCTGAGGCGTAAAGGAGCCGCCTTTGCTGCTGTTCTTGGAGCTCACGGCCGTTCTTGGGGCCTTCTCTGACGAAATGGCCGTAAGTTCTTGCTCTATCGACCAACTTACTGCTGTTTCCGAGGCGGATCGGGTTGGTTTGCCTGGTGGTAGGAGAAGAGTTCGTCTCGGGCGTTGCTCCTGGCATGTGGGATTTCTTGGGATTGCCTCTAATTGGCAGGAATGCTTGCTTTGCCATTTCTTTCGTGTCCCTGTCCAACGCTAGGTTTGCTTAGGTTGTCTTATTTTGTTGGAATTATTGATCATATACCCTCCACTTAGATGGAAATTGATGATTTACCCTCCTGACCCATGTGTCAATGACCTACGATGACCTCACATATCATTGAGTGGGGAGGGTAATCTAAACCCCCTATTTTGTTTCGTGGTGGGGAGACAGATTGCATCTCTGTGGAAGCAATTTCTTGTTGCCTCCTTTTTGGGGCTATTTTCCTTACTTTTTTTTGGCACAAAATAATACTAGTTTGAAACCAAAAATGCTCCTCCCAGTTGCCATGATCCAGTCTTTGTGCATTCGAGTATGTGATTTTCCTGTGTCTTGAGTGTTGCAAGAATGTCTACATGGCTAGTTTGCAGGGCTGATTTGTCGAGGATGTCTATGTCCTTTATATTGATGTAGGGAGCTCGTGTAGTGAAAAAGATCTCAGCTTATTGAATCTGGGGTGTGATATAGCTTGACTACTTGTGTGTTTTGGACTTGCCAAGCTACAAGAAAGCCCCATCACTATTATCTGGTTCACCGGTTGTTTATTAAGTAGGTTCCAGTTAATTGTGTTAACTATTGGCAAAGTGTTTGGAAGTGAAAATTGCTTTATTGTTCTGCATTTCGGTATTATTTCCTGTCATCCTTGTAATGCGTCTTTAGTAGTGTTCCTGCAGCCATGATGAATAAATAATTAAGTAGTTTTCTTTGAGTTGTTTTAAACTACATAGGATTTGAGGAAACCTAATTAGTTGAAGAAAACTGCAGTTGGCATGATGATGATATGAGAATGTACATATGTGATTGCAATAAACAATATGTATTCAGGCATGATCAAATAACAATGCTTATTTTCGCAAGAATTGATCGAATGGTATAATTCTACATCTAATTCCTGTTATATATGAAAGAAAACATGCTGAGTTACGAGCTCATGTAGGGTTCGGCATGCTGTCTGCTCTAGAGTCTAGACCTTTATTTTCTCTCTCTTTCTCCGGTTCAGTTTCTGTAGTTTACTTAATATGATAGGTGTTACTTTGATCTGCCAACCACAATCTAATGAGAAGTTACTTCTATGTTCAACTGCACCAGCATAAAGGAGTTCCTAAATTTGGAAGTTGGGAGGATGAAAGTCAAGGTGATCACCTTTACACACAGTATTTTGAAAATGCTCGCAAGGGTAAATCTCCAGGGAGGTCTGTTAATCAAAACGATCAGAATGGGGATACAGAAGCAGTTTCAAAGGATCCACCTTCGATTAAGGCCTCTCCCCTGAGGGCTGGACTGGATCCAGGGGTACGAAAGCCCAAGGATGAAAGGCGTGCAGGCCGAGAAGATGATCTTCGTCGGCACGAGGCCACTGCTCGAAAACCGCATGCTGAGTCGCCTAAACATAGATATGGGGATCACACCAACTATGACAATGCAGCGAAGAAAACCAGCACGGAACGATCACCCATGCATCCTTGTCACCAGGCAAGAATTGCAAACAAAGGTGGAGTTTCATCTCCTCCTTGGGATCGCAGGGGTTCGTCAGAAGGAAACCGTGGAACTGCTCCCACCACACCTGGAAGGTCCAAGAACAGATCAAGCGGCCGTGGTGATGAAACGGTGAAACCCTAACTTGTGAGGCAATATATTAAGTACATTGTACTTTTGATATGTTGACTATGAACAGAATGATGAAGCAGCTTGTAACTGCATTTTAAGTTTTGCTTGTCCATATAATTTGATTTCTGAAGTGTTGTAGTTTATTTCTGCACGTACAGCCTGAGAGAGGATCAGCTGTGCCGAAGTTCGGAGAATGGGATGAGAAAGATCCTTCTACAGGTGAAGGTTTCACCGACATATTTAACAAAGTGAGGGAGGAGAAGCAGTCTGGTTCTGGCAATGCTCCTGTCATCACCAGTGATGCAGGTTATATGAACCGCTCCAATCAAGGCCGCAGATATGAATCCTCGGTAAGTCCACTTTAATTTGTTGTTATTTTGATCAAATATGTGGATTAAGCATTCTTTTCTACAAATAAATCCTTGTGGAACTGGTTGCCACTTCATGTCAGCAGCATTGTCCACTGAGAAGCAAGATAGTGAACCAAAATATACCTAGTACAACTGCGTCGTGCACCTCTACGGCTTTTAGGGATAATTAAAAACTAACTAAACTCCAGCTACTTCCAATAGTGCAAACCAGTGCTCCTGGGCAAAATCATTGCAAAATACTAAACAAAAGCCCAGCACGTTAGTGCAAAATATTAACCATAAATGTAACCCTCTTCTTAGAGTCATTGCATCAAAGAATCCTATTTAATAGTGTACTGCTTCCTTGTAGGGTTGCTCATGCTTCGGTTGGTTCAAGAACTGAGACCAATCCTATATGCGAGGATTACATAAACATGCGGTGATGTATCATTATCAGATGAATGCCCAACCTGTTGTGATATTTGTTTGGTAGCGAGACATGTCAGAAGACGAATTTGCAAGATTGTGGTCCAGTAGTTTGAGCTTTTTGTAACATGTGGTTCGTTTGTCTGGAAAGAATACTGCAACGTTGTCTCATTGCTAGATATTCTAGTTCTAGTTGCAAACCAACAATGTACAAACAGCACACTGCCACTTCCAGTTGGTTTGCCTATTGAGCCATACTGTGTTCTTCGTTGTGGCTGGATGAGTACAAAATATTAGACTGGCTTATTGAGTACAAAATATTAGACTGTGACTTATGACTTTTAAATTCTAGCTATTCGTGAAAGAATATGAAGAGAGAGAATCACATGTGATTTTGGTTAGTATTAAAATCAGTATAATATCTACTATAATCAATTTGTAAATTTCACCTTAAAAAGATGTATGGTTTAAAAGTTAGTTACTATAGCAAAAATTCAAAAGTCATAAGCAGAAAGTCCAAAACTGTTATAAACTAACACTGCGTTTGAGAACGCACCAAGTGTAAAAAGAAATTAAGCCTTTCCTTTTTTAAAATAAAAGGTTCAGGCTAAATGAAAAAGAATAGAATGCCAGCTTATGATCGGTCAATGCAAAGCTTTTTTTCCCCATGCCGTCCTGCCGTATAGACGTAAAGATCTGTATGGATAATGAAGCGTTCGGTATATCTTCAGCAATACATGAACAATGGAAAGCCACCAGGTAATCTTTTGTCAACAAAAATCCGGGTATTTCGACCGAGATAAGGTTTTGATGCACATTCTCAAATTTTGGATGTACCCTTGTAAATCCTAAGGTGCCTGCCCTAAGAAAATCAAACAATGACAGTAATCAAAATTCAGTGGTCTATGTATAAATCACACAAACTTCCAACCTAAATGAACAACACCTGATATATCTATGCATATTGAAGGACCTACTGGGAATATTTCTATATATCAACAATGTTCTTTGCATCAAAACTGAATGTTATCTTGTTTGTCTTTAGGGGCAACACACTGCCATAGAGCTCTGTAGGATTCAATTTCTCTTGCATCTATTCCTAGCGCACGAAGATTTCGTGCATATTCCTGCAAAATAATACATGCAAAAGAAAATGTCAGTGGCAATGCAGTGCATCCAAAATAACTCGATACACTTTAGTTCTATATCATGTTTAATCACACAAGTTATCTCAACACTTTGCCTGATATCTTTTCAATTCTTCTGAACAAGACATGTGGAAACCTTTGTATGTGTATAATGTAGCACAGAATGTACCAGGTGTATAAAATTGTTGCACAAAAGAATGGTAAAGGACAGCTAGCAAACCTGAATATCAAGAAATAGCTGCATGCAGATCTTGTCAGTATCAGATATGATGTTATCTGAGGCATCAGTACTAGCTCCTACTCGTCTTTGGGCACCTTGGCGCAGTCTTTGCAATGAAGATTCAGTTTTCCTTGCCTTTGTATTGAAACAAATTTACGTAACTAACTGATAAGTAGAACCGAATTTTCATAAGATAGGCAATCCTTACTTACCACATTGACTACTTCGGATACCATATCATGATAAATTGCAGTGATCTTGCATGTAGATCCATGACACAGCTTAGTTTTATCATCTTCTGATAAATAGTGAACAAGTTCTCCTTCAAGAAACACCTAGAAGAACAGAGAGTAAAAGCTCATAGTGAAACAGCGCAAAATGAAAATAAACATATACACCTGTTATGAGAAATTTCAGCTGATTTTGACATCACTGTAGGAATATACAAGAACCATACAAAATGCAGAACATAACTAGTCATACAATATGATCTCTTGGCTAACACAAAGCCCAGACCAATAAAAATTCAAAAAGCTTAGGCTAAACTACTGATGTTTACACACAAAATCCATATCCTCACATACACACACATTCAGTTATCCACTCTGGAGCTTCAAAAACAATAACAAGAAAAAAACACCAGTCAAACCAAACACTAGAGCATCTAAAGAAGGATACCCTGCCTGCATCTTTGTTGTCAGTTGTCAGCATTCCGGAAAATTTCACTTCCCACGGGTCAAAAACAGGCTTTAAGGGGCACAACCACAGTTTCCACTGAATTGAACCCTTTTTGTGTAAATATGCTATTATAGAACATACATATGCTTTCAGTTGACCTTTGATGCTTGAATGCAGAGAAATATAAATTGCAAAAAAGAAAAGTTAAACATGAAGTTCATTCACCTTAAGTGGATGCAAAATTCCAGATACATATGGAGAATGCCTCACTGGAAGTTTATTGGTCATCCTATATGTCGCTGTTATTCCCTTCAGGTGTTTCAGGTCCTACAATCAATCCAACAAATAGTTAGAACAATCAGAGAACAAAAGGAACACAGCTTAAAAATGTTGCATTAGACAAAATAATTTACAAATGAAATATTAACCTCTATATCCAGGCAACATTTCATGCCAAAACAAAAAACAAGTATGCTTATAGCGTTTCCCTTCTGCTGGCATTGATCTACTCACCTCATTAGACTTTTTAACTATGACCCCAATCATGACATTCATTATGGCAGGCAACAACGCCTTTAGAGGCTCAACAGCTTGCAGTAAGCTTTGTTTCACAAGAGTGAGTACTTCAACGGGGCATGATGCTAGCAATTGAATAACATGTTCCACAAAGTTGCCTGATTCTGACAGCTCGCCGATTACGGCATTTACATCATGCATTACCTGTACATTAATGAAGATAACATTTTGATCCAAAAGACAATATGTCAAAGAGCCATAAACCTCTATGTGCTCAACATTTTATATCATTTTCAGAATGTAACAAGAACAATGAAAATAGAGGCGAAACAACAGGGAAGCTGAGACTAGCCTCCAACCCGCAACAGTCATAAAATATAACCAAATCAAAAAATGGAATAGCTCTTTCCAGTTCACATGTGAAAAAAACTTTAGCCTCATGCCCTTTCATTGCCTCATAGTTGCCACACAGTGTGCTACCAACTGCAGATTATTTCCTAAACTAACCCCCACCATATATGATCCTGGTTAAGAAAGAAGTGGAAGTAGTCAACTTTGCGCTGACTTCCCTGAGTACTTGGACATTAGCATGGAGTCAACTAATCAAATTATTACCAACTTAATTTAGCATATCCACAAACTTCAAACAAAGCATACACATACAGAGTAATGCATAGTGCTCACAACTAAGATGATAATACTCAGTATTTCAGTCATAAGCCACAAGGTTCACAGTGCAAAATGAAAAGTGTTAGGTTCTGATGACTGAAATGACATGGTCAGAGTTCAAAGAGTATTGTAGATGTGACTTACGTATATGAAATCCTCCACAGGTACAGATAGTGCCCATTCAGCATCTGCAGGAGAACTTGAAACCCCATCAGAAGCTTTACGTGCAGCCAGACCAGAAGAAAGCCATATTGTATACCTTATTGTACAGGAACATAGAAAAAAGTCAACCTCCATATGCTAAATTATGAAAAAGTGAGGAAAAGGAATATCCTTTGTGGTAGCTATACCTTGAAATAAGCTGCAAAGACAAACGGAGGAATTTATCAGAGTGAGAGAAAATAAGAACATCATCACTCCAGCAGGACTGCAAACTTTCTAAAAGTTTAATACTCTGCTTCAACAACAATGTCTTCGGATTCGCTTGATTCTCACGCATTCCGACTGGACTAATTGTGGCTGTAAGAGCAGAATCAAGACCACCAGCAATTTCCTGAAATCTTGTGTAATTGAACCAGTAGAAACTGAGTTAGAAACAAAGCTCTGAAGCACATGTAACAATAGAATAGTATAAGGGGTGTTCGTATTGGCTTCTGCTTCTGGATTCTGCCTGGAGAAGCCAGAAGCCAATAAGAACAACTGGCTTTTCGAAATAGCTTCTCCACTCCTCTAGCTCCCGTCTCGCTCCGAGGATAATATAGAGGGTCACGGGCGCATCACGCACCCCACCTCTCGTTCCCGTCTCGCACACGCATCTCTCCCTCACTTTTCCCACTACTTGCCCCCTCCTTCTAAAAGCCACTACTTTTCATTTTCGGCCAAAAGGCCAATACGAACACACCCTAAATATATATGCTTACCTTAGTGAAAAGTAGACATTAACTTGCCACTGTCGCATGAATTCTGTGTAAACAGGCTCAGAGCGGAACTTTGTTGCAGCAGGCTTGGAAGGGCAGTAACCTACATCACAAAATATTAGATTAATCATGACTCCGAATAGCCATATGCATCAATCTTTAAAAAGTAGAAAAGTCTTGCACTTTGCAATTCTCTGTAACACAGCAAGGAAAAGGACGCAGTGCAATGAACTTCCATTCCAACACAGTTGGCAGCTGAATGTAGCATCTGGTAAATATAAAAGTGCTCAAGACATCACTTCCTCAACTAAGGAACAACCCAGTCTAATCTCATCCCTTCTTAGTCCTATATGATGGTTGTTCCACTCATAGTATCAAATACATGGACATACACCAGCATGCTTTGCGTGCAAGCATAATAGTATTGTGGTAGACTAGCAGGTCACATCATAGAAAACAATAACCACTTTGCAATGTAATTAAGAATACCTTCCAGAAAATCAAGGAATCTTAAGCTCGCTTTGTAGTTTTTCAGGAATCCTTCAGGATTTCCAGAAGAAAAGGCCCCAGGTTTTGCCTTGAGGATTGCAGCATGGACTTCTTTGAGTATTGAATTGGCTAGAAAATCAAAAACATGAAGTCCAGAATTTGCTGCAAATCAAATGAGAGTCAATTAGATGATGGATCAATCTATGTCCAAATGCAGCATGTAGGCTTCAACTTATTAAAGTAATAATGAAAATTTTTAACAGAATTCATAATTACCTGATGAAGATATTTCGAAAATAAATTTGCAATCTTTTTCTACATGTTGCATTATCTGCTGATAATCATCTTCCAGTCCATCAGAAGATACCCCAGCAACCGCTTTTGCGTAGTTTTGAGGGACAATTTTCTGAATCAACGGGGACACAACTGTCATACGGAAAAGCTCTTCGGCTGAAGATGTGTTGTCAATAGCAGCATAAGCGCGCAAGCAGTTGTATATTACTTTCGCGTCAAGATGTTCTAGACCATCCACAAAGCAACGCTCCAAGCTACCATCAAGTAGTTTCATAGCACCTTGGACCCTCTTCTCCATGTTCTCAATAAAAGGAAGGTTCTGTACTGCCATAATGAAACAGAATAAGAAGCATAAATAAGTTGCATTAAAATGTATATGATGCATCATTTTAACAATGAAGTGAAAGCTACCAATACGAAACTGTGTTGACACTTTAAAAATAAGATTCTGGCCAATTTTTCTTTATTAATCCAAATCTTAGTTTCCATTGCTGTTTTACCGTTATGTATATTGCTCAATGGTGGCACAAAAAAAATCAAACCTTTCATGCGAACTAGCTATATTCATTTTGCATTGCAAGTTTTTCTTAATGGTTTTGCTCAACAAGGAAAATAAAGCAACTAAGGTACTTATAGGTTAGAAGTGTCTAAGGAACAGCAGTGTATGCTGGGGCACAAACTGACAAACCTGTGCGTGACTGATGTAGAATTTGAGCCGGTTCATCTCGCTGGCGATTCTTTCTAAGAGAATGCTTTGCGTTTCTCTAACATCTATCCCAGCCTCCACATTTGGTGGCGTGGTATCATTGCTTAAGTGGCCCTTATCAACTGAAACAACTTCAACATTCGATGTATCAGATGGTGTGGTTGGTAATTCCTTTATCAGTTTCTCAACCTGGATTTAAAAAAACTTTAGATTTCAGAAACAATATGACATGGGCCATAGCTCTACCTAAAAATGAAATGAAAACATAGATAAAACTTGCTTTAACGGTGCCTTTGATAAAATAATCCTAGATGGTCATCAGTTGACAGGTCAGAGCAACTTTTTGGAACATGAAACAAAAAATCAGCATCATGATAAGTTGAAGCATGCAAATTTGGACACACATATATATATGCATATGTATGCAGGGATAAAAATATAGCAGGAAATGACATATGGATCATCTGTATGCGGGGTAAAATTTTAGTCGGCAATGACTGATATATCTAGTTGTGTAGTCGGATCAAACAATGTTGGCGAATAAGCAGCTACATTAACGTTTAACGTGGAGCAGTCTGAGATCGGACCTTGGAGACGACGTGCGATGTGTCGAGCAGCAGCTCCAGAAGCTCGCGGGCGGCAGTCGCAGCCGCGCGCTGCTCGAGCCCCGCGCGGAGGGCGGCGAGCGCGGCGGCGGCGGTGGCGCGGAACCCGGCGACCTTGTCCCGCAGCTCGGCGAGCGGGGCGCGCATGCGTGCGGCGGCGGTGTCCACACCCTTGAGGCGGGCGCTGAGGCCAACGAAGTCGGCGTAGTCCCGGTTGATGAGGCCGACGAGCTCGGCGCGGAGGGCGGCGAGGTGGGAGCGGAGCTCGGCGGCGAGGCTCTCGAGGGGCACGTAGGAGCGGAGCTCGGCGACGTAGGCATCCGGGTCGAAACCGGCGCGGAGGAAGACCTCAGGCTTGAACCAGGGCGGGTGCGCCTCGATGGGCTCGCCGAAGAGGTCCGTTGGCTGCAGCTGGGGCGCCACGGCGAGATCCGCCATGGCGGAGGGTTCAGCGCGCGGATGCCGCCGCGGACGAGGGGAGAGAGACTTTGGATCTGAGGGATAAGACAGAGTCAGATCTCGATCTAGCAGAGCAGACGGTGTGCGCGAGAGGAGCAAGGGGAATGGAGTGAAGTGCCAACGACTTGGACGTCGGTTACAGGTAAGGTGGGCTCGCGCGTCGCTTTGCTGAGCGGGCTGGGCCAGCCCTTCTTCTTTACTAGGCGGTCGGCCTCCAACAGTTGCGGTGTTACTGTAATTAGTAGTGACTTAATGGGCTTTGTGCCCTTCAAATTTTGGAGTACTCCGGTCTCCGAGCCACGAACGGGCAGTGACCTAGGACTCATTCATATTAGTTTTTACTAATAATTTTTAGCTATAGCTAATAAATAGTAGTAATTGATAGAACTGATTTTTTGACTATATATGATAAATAGCAGTGGCTAAGTACACTATATAAGAAAGAGAGCAAACGACGATGTAACAAAATGTATTATAATATTCAGACCGTCATGTGACTTAATTCCATTATGACATGATAAAATACAAAGTGTATTATAGCATGCATAAGCGCAAAGTGGTGGCCTATAGAATCGACTTATAGAAACTAGAGTATTCATATTAACTTTGACTTTTGAAAGCAAAGACTAGAAATCAAAGCCAATATAAACAGACCTCTAGTCGAGTCCAGGAGAGTACATATACATATCTAGTTTGTCTCCTTTCTTTTGCGAGGAACACATGTACGTGTTATAAAACTACAACAAAAATAGATAATTAAATAACATGAGACACGGATTTAACATAAAAAAAGGAAAACAATTAGGAGAGTGAGAAGGCAGGAATCACTATACAAGCAGAAATTACAAACATGAGGAACATCGACGTATCTAAACCTTGCAACTATAGAGTACATATATAGCCTAGATATCAAAGTCTTGATCAAAGAAGGAAACCAAATCGGAGTCGATACGATGGTTGATGCCATGTCTAACATGACTTGATGCATGCATCACTCGGCGCCACATTCAAGCTTCATATTCACAAGCAGCGGTAGCGTTAGCTACCGTGTGAACTTAAGTAAAAGAGTCGATAATTTATGGAGATAGTTTTTTTTACAAAAAAAATCAATAATCCATACGTATTTTTGAAAAAACCAAAGGTCTTTTCTGGAAAAAAAACCAAAGACTCGTATGTAATATCAGAGAAATGCGGGGCTTTATCAAGTAAAAGGAGGATTTTCTGAAAAATTTAAGGATCTATATGTAATTTTTTTAAAAATAGAGTTATTTTGTGAAAACTACTTATGTGGCAGGAATATTTGTATAAAAAAATCGAGGACCCTTACGCTATTTCATAACTTTGTAGGATCTTTTTTGTACAATCCGTGATATGGCATAGAGGGAGACCAGAGTATTTCCGTCAGAGGCAATGCACCGGCTGGATTGGATTGCCGAACGGACTCTGCTCGACTTGGCTTTGGCTTTGGATTCGAGCGCATCGAATGGTGAGATTGAATGGAGGTAGGTAGCAACACGAAAGCCGCGACGTCTCGTCGAGACGTGGCGACGAAAGCCGCGATTTATTCCGAAGACCTCCTGGGGCGATTGGCCCTCCTGGGTTATGTATACGAGAGTTGGAGGAGGAGGGATGAAATACTTCGAGGCGACGAGTAGCGGAGCGCGCGAGCAGCGGCCAGCCGCGCGCTGAGCGTCGCGGCGAGGCACTTGCTGCAGGGGCAAACATGAACGATTCCATCGTCTCCTCCCGGATCGCCGCAACCTACGGCGGCGTCGGCTGTACCTGGACGGAGCCTATGCTGCGACCGCAAGGACTACGGTGGCTGCTCCGCCATAAGAGAGACAGCTCTGAGGTGGCTTCTAGCTGCTGGTAAATGATGATTTTTACATTCTAGCCGACGTGTGCATATGTTGCAATTCAGGAAATTCACATAAAACCTCTCATGATTTTTTTTCCTCGAGGGATCTCACGGGAATTTTATAGCAATAGTATTACTTCTGTGTAAATCTTATAAATCTCTCTCGATACAAATGGGGCCACATGCTATAGTGGGCATATTTAACGAAATAAAAGTCTAGCAAACTATCTTCAACATAAAGTGGCATTATACGCCTGATACTACAAGCAGATTGATAAATCTCACCGTGAAAGAAATTAAATAGTACATTACAAGCATAGCTAATACAATCTAATTCGACGTGAATAAGGATGGATCGCTATAGAAGAAAGGCAGAGCTTATAACGAAGTACCCTGGGATGGCAAATTAGATGATACTAACTGATCATGCTTTGCATCGTTTATTTCATCCACGTGTTCTCGCCCACAATTTCAGCCTCGCTGGCTCTTAATTTCGCTAGCTCAAGTTCTTCCACCACCTGTGTCATTGTCGGTCTCTCATCCACATCTCCTTTGAGACATTGTACCGCGATGTCATCAATCTTGTCCAGGCAATCCATGTAATGAGGCAGAGCATTAGAAAAGATCTCTTTATCATACATCTCCCTTCTTGTACCCTCGTCCTTGTAAGACTTGACAAAGTTTATTGGAAGGTTGTTGCTCCCTTCGTACTTGAGCTTCTTCCGGGTGATGAGCTCCAAGAGCACAACTCCGAAGCTGTAGACATCGCTGTTCTCCATGAAATGCCTTGTCTTTATACACGGGGTCTATGTAATTCATATCCGAACTGGGCTTGGCATACCGTTACCGACACGAGCTTAGATGACCCAAAGTCGTTCATGAAGTTGTCTTCAAGGAGAATGTTGTCGGACTTGACATCCCCATGAACAATGTTGTGGCCACCATGTGAGTGCATGTAGCGCTTGGCAATGTCCAAGCAAACAACGACAGAGCACGCCACTGGCACACTGCGAGGCTTCCGCTGGGGATGTACTCAAGACCAACATGGGAACATCTTTCGACGAGACGGACCCGTGTTCATGTCGATCCGAAATTGACGTGAGCTTGTTCACGAAATCATCTTGTACAATGGACCATCGCGACCTTTGGTTGTCGCTGGTTCCCATGTAGACCATGCCGAAGGCACCATTTCCAATGTAGGTTTTGTAGTTCTGTGTGATCTTGTCCAACCGCTCTTTCGTGAAGATGTTGATATCCATGCTCTTCAGTATTTGGCCACTGTTTCTGTCGAAAAACCCTCTTAGCTTTCGTGAAGAAGGGGTAGTGGGAGCACAGTGCAACTTGAAGAAATTCAAGAAACACTGATAACGCTTTCAGCCTTCCTCTGAGAACCACAACAGATGAACAAACGTTGAAGAACTCAATGGACACACCAGCACCACGTAGGTCGAAGGTCACGCTGCACCCGAGAGGTACATGTTCTTGACTACTCAACAACGGACATATTGTTGTTAGACAACGATGAGCCTAAGACCTATGAAGAAGCAATGGTGGGACCAGACTGAGAAATGGCTTGAAGCCATGAGATCCAAATTGAATCCATGCATAGTAATCAAGTTTGGAACTTGGTTGATCCACCGATGGTGTTAAACCATTGAATGCAAATGGGTTTTCAAGAAAAGATAGACATAGATGGAAATGTTCACATCTATAAAGCGCGACAGGCCAAAGGTTTCAAACAAATTCAAGGTATTGATTATGATGAAACTTTTCGCCGCCGCAATGCCAAAGTCTATTCGATCATTCTAGCGATTGCTGCATATTTCGACTATGAAATATAGCAAATGGATGTCAAAACAATTTTCCTTAATGGAAACTGAGTGAGGATGTACATGACACACCCACGTGTTTTGTCGATCCGCAATCCGTTGGAAAGATATGCAAGCTCCAAAGATCCATTTATGGATTAAAGCAGCATCTCGGAGTTGGAACATTCGCTTTGATGAAGTAATCAAAGGGTTTGGTTTCATCAAGAACTAAAAAGAGCCTTGTGTTTACAAAAGGCTAGTGGAGCGCACTCAGATTTCGGTCTTATATGTGGATGACATATTACCGATCGGAAATGACATTCCTTTGCTCAATCATAAGTCTTCATTAAAAATAGTTTCTCTATGAAAGACTTAGGAGAGGCAGATATATTCTGGCATCAAGATCTATAGAGATAGATCAAAAGGCTAATTGGATTAAGCCAAGATATGTACATTGACAAGGTGTTGAAAAGGTTCAACATGCATGATTCCAAGAAAGGTTTTCTACCTATGTCACATGGTATAAATCTTAGCAAGAATCGTGTCCTAGTACACCCGATGAGCGGGATAAAATGAATACGATTCCATATGCTCTTGGTCCATTATGTATGCCATGCTTTGTACACGCCCGCATGTTTCAGATGCTTTAAGTGCTACGAGTAGATAGCTACTCTTTCCAGTGAAAGTCAATGATTGCCGTGAAAGAACATCTTGAAGTACTTGAGAAGAACTAAAGATGTGTTCCTTGTCTATGGAGGTGAGGAAGAGCTCGTGTAAATGGTTACACCGATGCTAGCTTCCAAACCGACAAAGATGATTTTAGATCGCAACTGGATTTGTGTTCTCACTCAATGGCGTGCGGTAAGTCGGAAGAGTTCCAAGCGCAGACGGTTGCCGATTCTACAACAGGCGAGTACATAGCAGCTTCTCAAGTCGCCAAAGAGGCCGCTTTGGATCAAGAAATTTATTTCGAGCTTGGTGTGATGGCTAGTGCCTCCACCAATGGACCTCTATCAGACAATAGTGGGGCCATTGCACAAGCCAAGGAGCCTAGATCGCACTGTAAGTCCAAGCACATTTTACTAGTCGATTTCATCTCATCCGCGAGATAGTGGAGAGAGGCGATGTTAAGATATGCAAAGTACAAACGGATTTGAACATTGCGATCCGTGACAAAGCCGCTTCCCACCAAAGCATGAGGCTCACACTAGGCAATGGGTATTAGATACCTACCGGTTGACTCTAGTGCAAGTGGGAGATCATAGTGATATGCCCTAGAGGCAACATGGAGATGTTGTATATATCACATACTATGTTTATGATACATTACTTTGTTCCTTGGAATAGACATCATCATTATTGATCAATGAGTATGTGACTTATTCATGAGACTCTTAAATACTAAGATGTTGCTATTTCTAAATGATCCTGGTCGTATCATATGAGGAACAAATATGATTCAAAGACAAAGATCAAGATATGTATTGATTGATGATCATGTCTCATGGATCATGGTATGGTGATACCAAATCAATAATATGGACATGTGTTAGTGAACATATGTTGGATAGACTCGCCATGAGACACCGCAGAGATTCCATGTGTCATCGGCTGGTCTCAAGTAGTGTTTATGTAGAGTCCTTAGACTTGAGGTCATCATGGTTCCCAACATGAGTAGTAGCTTATTTTGGGACTACTAATCACTACTCCGTAATCGTAGTCATAAAAGTAGTCTTCGGTTTGCCATGAAACATGTAGTGGGATGTGAATGATCAAGATAGAATTTGCCCTCCTTATGGGAGAGATATCTCGGGCCCTCGATGTAATGGATTATGAAAGTGCATGGCCATGCCAAGGTGATTGAGGAGTCAATCACGAGTTTATAATCCATCACTAATCGAGAGAGTGATTGAGCTATTAAGAGGATGACACAGTCTCGCCTTGAGCTCAATCTATATCGTGAGGCAAAGGGATTCGTACATGAGGGACATTACAAAGTTCACCGATATGATCTTTACATATACTTTGGGGTTAATATGTCTTACTAGAGACCGCTATTAACATGGTAACCTAAAGGCGTTTCCGGTCACGACCAAGTATACGTGAACCTCACTGTGGTCGCACGCTTAACGGGTTGGAACACTAATTCGAATATGATTCGATATGGGCTCAATTCGGATAGAGATCCGAATAGACTCCTATTGGGCCTCGGTCCACGAGGCCCACGTGAGGAGGTCTATATATGGAGGCGAGGGGCGAGGGATGTGTGCCTGTTAACATCTAGCAAAACCCTAGCCGCCACCTCCCGAGCCAAACCCTAGTCGCTCACGAGTGCTAGTACACTCGCGATCGGCGCCCACCCGGGACGTGTGGATACCGGTGGAGGCGCCGCTGCTGCAGATCTTGACGGCGTGCGTGGGGAGACGATCCGTCGGACGATCGGCTACTTCCACTACTACCTCGACGCGCGTGATTGGATCGATTTCAATTCTTCTTCGCACAAGGCCTAAGTGGTAACGATCCATGATCCTTCCTTAGCATGATGTTCTTGGGTGCGCGGTAGAAAAGTTTTGTTTTCTGCTTCCGTAGCCTACGCGTATTCCTTTACTCTTGTCACTTTTGCCGTCCCCTTTTTGCCAAAATTGGCATTTGCACTTGTAATCGCCAGTCTGTATTATGGCATGTGCTACCACTTGGACAGGGATGTTGCTCGCACTCGTTAATATCTGTATGAAGACCTCCTTGTGAGGAGAGATTGGCCCTCCTGGCCCTGGGGCGGCGGCTGAGCAGTGTTTTGGCGATACTACTTGTGTATGACAAAAATAGATGGCCAAAAGAATATACTGTGTTTGCGCCGATGCGTCTACTTGGCTGTAGCTGGGGTGGCAGCCTGCAAATGCAAATCAGTCAAAAAAAACCTGCTGCTAGTGCGTACAGATGTAGCGGAGCACAAGTACGTGCAGCCACTGCACCGCCAACCTTCACACAGTCAAATCGCAGTCACTGCATCCATCGAAAGAGATGGGGATGCATCAAGACCGGCTCATGGTGGCAGCGCATGTGCAGGGTCAGGGGTGTACGTATGGTATGGGAAAGGCCATGCTTTCTCGCTTCGTTGAGACCGTGTATCACAGTAAACCCTACAGCTTGCACGCTTACCAGGCAGTGGGTATGTAGCACGCGTCACGTAGATTTCACGGGGCGTTCACTGCCCTCTAGCTTCAAATTACAATGTACAAGTGCACCGGCATGATCTATGTGCGTTAAGGCAGCGCTCACAAATTATTTCTTTGCTGTATTCTTTTGTATTATTCGGTTAACATGTTTTTTCTATTTTTAAATTATTTTAAATCTAATTATACTAAATAATCCAACTCAACTATAGTAAAAAATAAACTAACTACAGTAAAAAACCATAATCCACCGCTATTCTAAAACCTCTTAAACTTAGGAAGGGAAAGAGAAGAAATGCGCAAGTTGTGAAAGGGCGACTCAAGTGTGATAAAACAATCTACTAGTAACAAAGGCGACGACGTCGGAGAGGTGGCATGTACCCCTGCCGCCCCGCCACAAGGTGACAGAGCTATCTGTCGCCCGACCACCGAACAACAAGCGGCAGGCTTGCCGCTCCATAGCTAGAGAGCTTAATTACCTATCGTCTACCTATGGGGCGGCAGGCAATCTATTGCCCAATGGTGGGGCCACAGGGAGCATGTGTCACCTCTCCGACGTCGCCGTCCAGTTACTAAATGATGAAAACATCATTTTTATCTATACACAATACATATAACTATTTTTATAAATTATGAGTACAAATAATATCATATATATCAAAAATTACTCTGTCCTAAGATAAATCATATGCCACTGAGTATTTATAATCCCACCATGTAGAGGGAGGGAGAATAGCAGTTGGAAACTGATGAGCCTAGCTAACAAAAACAAGCTGTCGGTGGGCGGCTGTCGGTGGGCGGCTCAAGCGCAGACAGCGCACCGGCTGCTCTGCTGCAACGGCAACAAAAACACAGCAAAAGTCCCGTGCTTTGCAGCAGAGCCGACGATTTTTTTAGATGGAAGCAGAACCGACGATTTCCAGCCAGCCAGAGGCAGAGGCTAGCTTAGGCTTAGCTTCACTTCCTCCCTGTACAACCACCAACCACAGCTGCTTGCTTACCTCCTCCTGCCTTTGCATTATTTTTCCCTTTCAGGCTGCCAAAGCGCCTTTTATTTCTTTACAACACTTTGCACCGCTCATTTTAACAAAGTCCGTGTTCATTCAATAATTTCTTTTTCTGATTTTTAAAGATTTTTGAACTTTTTACAACACTTTGCATGATGGGGTAACATATTTTTTTCTATTTTTAGTTTTTTGTAAATTTAATTATGTCAAATAAGCTAACTTTTGACTTAAAGTCAACTTCGCTATTTCATGATGAAGTTAGATTCTTTTGAACTAAGTCCTATAGTTTATGGCTGTAGTTTTTAAATTCTCATCTGTTTATAAGAGATATATATGTAGAGAAAAATAGTTGTATGCGATTTTCGCTAGTACAGCTGAACTTGGTACAATTTATACTATAATTTATCTATAAACTTTGTGTAAAAATATACTGTTTAACGATATGTTACTATTGATCTATAGAAAAGCTATAAGCTATAAATACTTTCAAACTGGCCTCATCAATCAGAGGACACCAGCAACGACGATCGAGACGCGGTGCCCTCAAAGGCAGACGCGGTGCCCTGCAGCGCAAGGAAATACGATTCGTTGGATCGTGCGTGTGCCCGCCGGATGAATGCCGCCTACTTGTGCTAGTTGCCGGACTGGACTTGTTACCACTTGAAACACAAGCAACGCACCGCCGCCTCCTGCGTGTTTGAACCATTTGTTTGGAACGAATGCTTACGCGGAAAATATAACGTGTCTGCGAAATTCTTGCTGAATTCCTACCTTTCTAAACTGACCTCGAAGAAAGCGTACTAGTTTGGTCCGAAACTACATGCGGAGGCATGTACGTTCTAGCTTGAGAATGCTTGTTTCCGCGTGATGGATAGTTCTTTTCGACTACGGTCGATGGCTTTTAGCTCTAGCGTAAATGTTTGTGCGAATAAATCGAATATAAGTCGATAAGCTATTTCAAAAATATCATCTTGATAAGTAACTTCAAAACTATGATAAATAAACTATTCTATTTATTTATTTAAAGAAATCTTTAAATTGTTGGCTGAAAATAATCCAATCTTGCCCGGACTAGCTAGCACATGCCCACTTTTATCCTGCAATATATATAATTGTCTTACCTACTTGCTGTATCACCTAAACAGCAATTTCTCCACTGAGCAAAGTGGTCAGCGGTTAAAGCTAGCCTAGCCAAGAGGTCCCTGGTTACCTGAACTATAATTTTTTTCATAAAGTTTATGCAAACCTGGTTGGTTTACACTTAAACAGGGATTTTTCCGGTTAAAATTACAAACAAACGCTAGGCCTCCAACTGTCCTCCTTGTTTTTTTTTTCTGGGCAAGGATTTGTAATGTACTCCAGCCTCCTGGGGCCACGTTTCAGCCTCCACGTGCAAAGCAACTGTAGTAGTAGTAGTATGTACATGCACCTCCCTTTCTATTTCTTTTGTTTTGTTTTAGGTGCTGGTAGCAACTGACCCTCGTCTATGTTGTCGCATCATGGATTCGCTAATGCACGTTGGCCATGTAACACTTCAATCAGGATCGATATAACAATACGTGGAATCCAACCAGGTATATCAAGTTGCCAGCTTTTATTATGCTTGCATGTACGAGGTCACTCGAGGAAACTTCCAAGACAATACTAACAGCTGTCCCTCAATGTCAAACCCTGTTTACATGACACACCGTAATCATCGGTGGGTTTTTTTTTTCAATGTTGTAGATCATATTTTTTGAATTTTGGATGGATTTTTTGAGCTATGACTTATGATTTATAACTATATTTTTATGTTGTAGCTTATAATTTTTAGCTCATATTTTTTGAATTTTGGATGATTTTTTTGCTGAGACTTATGACTATAATTTTTTTTTAATTCTAGTCTGTTTGTGTGAAGCGGTACGTAAAAGGAAATAGTCGTATACGATTTTAGCCTATATAGTTGAATTCGGTACAATTTATACTACAATTTACCTATAGATGTTGCCTTAAAAAAGTACACCATTTAACAGCGAGTTACTGTAGAAATAAAAGCCAAAACATAAGCATAAGTCCAAAAGAACCGAGCCTTTATCTATTCACAAGAGATAGTACGAACACGGTGCATACAAGGTGACTTATGCCTGATGTTTCTTTTCTTTCCTCTCTACAAGGCACTCAGGTTCTTCGTCGTCTTTTCAAAGTGATTTATCAAGATAATTTTTTAAAAGCGACTTATCATCTTATCAACATTTAGTTTGTTCGCATAAACGCTCATTCTAAAGACAAAAATCATCAAACATAATCATAAACCATCATCCATAGTAAAAAAGAATGGTCCTGTTGCTTTGCATGCCTATGGGCTCCACATCACTTAGGAATAATCACTTAGGAATAGTATTAGACATAGCTTTCTCAATATATAATATTTATTGGTAGGCCCATACAGTAAATATTCTCATTCTCTATCGATATTCTCTCACACATAGATATATTAGGTGTGTTTAATACTGTAGGCACTGCTCTACTCTGTAATGCATGTGTTAGACATATTTTCTTGTTGTTTTTGTGCTCATACAAGATAATACTTTTATCCTTTTCTTCCTTAACTCTTTGACACTCATCTCTTACTCTATATGGATAACTATTTATTAGCTATAGATATTTCTGATATGATTGGGTTCTTTTGGTCTTATGGTTTAACTTTTTGTAGTAACTAGTTTTATCTTTTTAAGACTAGATCTACAAAATCCATTTTAGTAGTCACTGTCCTGACTTCATCTATATCAGCCAAATTGCAATGAGTATCTCTCTTCGTAATCTCTCATATGAACAACTATAATTCAAAAGTTTAAACCAAATATCATAAATCGTAATATCAAAAGAACTCCCCGTAGAATCATCGGGAGAACCTACTACTGCTAATTCCAAATTCCTGCCAGAACAACGAACTTGGCCGGGTAATAAGTAGCACTAGTCTGCTGTCTGCCTAGAAAAGCAGAGTTTGGTTTGGTACGTGCATGAAGGGTGTTATAAATTCAACGACCAGACAAAAACGTTGGACCAGCACGCACCACCGGCCTGATCGGTCAGCGAACTCCACGGGACCACCAGAGTTGAACCCGCGCGCACGTATACATGGCTGCGCCTAATGAGGTTCGGCAGAGCTTGGAGCTTGGAACTGGTGCTTGAGCCACAGCGCCAAATTAACCAGCCCTTAGTAAGGTTAAAAAGCGTGTGAAAACTAAAAACAGTCCTTTCGTTTGGCCTCGGATAAAAGAAATACTGCAAAATCGTGTAGTCAACACCGCTGCACCGACAAAAGAAATGCATGTTCGATTCAGAAATGTTTAGCCTTGTGATTCCGAGATTGGCGGCAGAATGAGGGGATCTCGCAAACCTGTTCTGCTTTTGTTTAGGAGAGAAATGCGAAGCAGGCAGGCAGGTCCCTGCTACCTGCTTAATTACTCAACTCATGAGAGGAAAGTAGTCGTTCGATTTGTTTTGTTTGTTCAGAAAGGCTGAAAAGAACAGGAATACCTAGAGGAGCACGCAAGTAATGAGGCCGCTTTTGTCGTGCCGCCCGCCGATGGCGACAGGACAGCCGCCGCGGCGAGAGTCGCGAGACTACGGCTGCGATCATTACAGCTTCCAGACGTGTGACGGGCGATATTTACACTGTAACAGCAATTTTGGTACTATAATATTTTTGTTTTAATTCAAAAATATTTTTACGTTTTTAGTATTTTTATGTTTTATTTTTTTCTTGTATTCCTTTGCATCGTCCGCTCTAGATTAATGTGTCGTTTTTATTTTTACATTTTTAGATTTAATTATGCCCAATAAGTCAACTTAACTACAGTGTTTTTTCAGCCAGCTATAGTGTTTTTTCAGCAAAAGCCAAAAGTCATCGCTATTCCGATCACCACCGTAGGTTTTATTTTTAATTTCTCTTTTTGTACTATTTAGTAATTTTTATTTTTAGATTTTTTAGACTTTTTTATTTTTCCTTTTTCTCGTATTTCTTTATATTGTTTGTGGTGGGGTAACATGGATTTTTCTTTTATTTTTACATTTTTTAAATTTAATTATATCAAATAAATCAACTCAACTATAAAAAAAATAAATTAACTATAGTAAAAATTATAAATAAACATTAAACTGAACACTCCCATAAAGCTAACCCAACACGCCCAGTGCGTCACTCCTGCCCTCATCGACTCACGATTGTAAGCACAAGTAGACACGCGTGAGTTCTCGAGGAAATGAAAGCAAAATCATGCGGGCGTTCCTTTTAGCGATGACTTTTGGCTGAAATTTTATAATTAAAATTTAAAAATATAAAAATATATATTAGCCCATCACAGACAATACAAAGGAACACAGGAAAAAAAATAATACAAAAAATCTAAAAAAATTCAAAAAAAGACAAATTACTGAATAATAAAAAACTAAAATTAGAAGCTAAAGTTAAAAAAAAAGCTGAAACAAGCGGGACGCTGCGTCACTTCCTGTAGAAAATTTCTTCACCCAACTCACCAGCTAGGAGCTAAATAACTCCATGTGATAAACCGTCCATTACAAGTTGATGCAGATGGTAACTCCATCTGTAAGGTCTTTTTTCCCTTTTGGATATGTAAAATTCATTAGGTAGCATTCAAAATAACAATGATTTATATCTTTTTATACTATAGTTAGCTGATTTTTTACTATAGTTAAGTTGGTTTATAGGTATAATTAAAATTTAAAATTTTAAAAATAAAAAAATATGTTAGCACATCACGGATAATATAAAAGAATACAAAAAAAAGAAAACAAAAAAATATAAACAGTAAAAAAACCATCGGTGACAGCAATCGCTGATTTTTAAGCCAAGTTGAGCTATAAAGTTATCATAATACCCACTATAAAATGGACATACAAGTAGCTAGCTAAACTCCTAGGTAAACTGACCATAAAAATCCGGATCCTTCTGGAACACGATTTTCACAGGAATCAGTTTAATTTCCTTGTTCTAAACTGTACCTACATCTTTGGAACTATTACGCACTAGAGAATATCTCTGACAGCCAACTTCATTGTAATCTACTACCTCCGTCCAAGATTACGAGATATTTTTACTGTCTTCTTGATGTAATACGTCTTATAAATTTTGGATGGAGAAAATAGTGCTTAATAAAAGAAAGGTAATTACAGCAGCAATAACGCGAGATTATTCCGGCCACGGCAATAAAATCCTACGGCTACGGTTACAGTATGCAGGGAGAGCAGCACAGCAGCAGGCGGGTGGCACCCACCCGGCCGGGTCTCCCAAGGCGAGCCGGCTCGACGACGGTTTCTTCCGTTCCATTCTTCGTCGTCCCTCCCCCTGCTTTCTTGTTAAAAGGAAGCTCTCCTCCCAATTCTGGGAAGATCGACCGAGTCCTGCCTGCGCCCAGCAGCAGATCAACACGAATTTGCGAGCTTTAGCGATAGCGGTCCACCGATGCTGGGCGGCAAGATGAAGGGTGGCGAGATAAGCAGCATTAGCCCGCTGGTCTCCTTCGCCCTCGGGGCCGCCGTGGCCACCGTCTGCACACTCTTCTTCATGTCCGCCAGCCCCGCCCGCCGCCTCGTCGACCTCTCCGCCTGGAGCCACTCCAACGCCGAGGAGCTGCTCTCCATACGGGAGGTCACCGCCACCGAGGAACAGACGGCCTTCGCGCCGCCTAACCTCGCCACCGCAGCTCCGGCTCCAGCCCCCGTGCAGGTACGCGCTTTAACCTGCTTTCTTGCTCTTGGCCCTCCTCGCTGCCGGTCTCAAAATCAATTTGTTCGTTTCCATTTACCACCACTGTTTTAAGTTAAGCGATCGTTTTTCTCAACAAATTACTCTATTGCAAAAACCATTCTGATTTCAACTGTAAGCTCTTATGATTGATGTGATAACAAGAGGGGTATGCATGCACGTGCTATGTAGATTGTTGATCATTGGTCAAATATGCTATTTTCTTCCTCTCATTTCCCTTTTTTTTAAAAGAACAAGCTTTTTTTTAGAGCAAGATGAACAAGCCTGTGGCATCGATCGTGTAGTAGTATTTAATAGAACGAAAAAAACAGAGATGCCATTTAGATGTGCTTCAACCAGCAATTAATAGAAAAAACATATTAACGGAATCCTTTGTTGAATAAGTTGCGTAACATGACGGCGACCGGTTAATCAAAGCACGATTAGTGTATTGTTTGCCAAGTCTAATAAATTGTAAAAACCGGCCCTCCAGACCAGCTCCCGTCTCTAGGCTATGTGGACGTCCGTCTCTTTCTTCTCCTCTTGGACCTTTCCCAACAACTTTCCCTTCTCCCCATGTAAGCCATCACCATTAAAAGTCCAAATGGCTCATCACACTGTAGCTTCTCCACATGCTACTAGAGGATAAAAAAAGAGCTCAAATTAAGCATGAGTCATCACATTGCTCGTCCTAGTTACTGCTCCCAACCCCTAGCAATAAAGTCCACAGCCTACCATATGATATACTATAACTACTAATCTATTTTCAGTATTAAAGAACAGATATATAGCAAAAATACTCTGCAGTAAATTTATACTATGAAACGATTGTTTTCGAGAACTGGGATGGAGGAAGCAGAGGATTCCCACAAAACAATGGGAATTGATAGACCTCGGACGTCCGATCCGTATCGGACGCTGGCCCACGTATCTGCACGCCCACTCGACCCATTCTTTTTCCGACTGTAACTCGCACAACATTCTAACTGGCTCTCGTCTCACCACCTCTCACTCTCTCCTCATTCTTTGGCATCCAGCTGCGTCCTTTTGCCCCTGTCACATACTCGCATGCAGCAGTCCAACTAGCTAGTACGTACTGATCAATCTACGTATTGTTCGTCGCATATGATTGACATCTCAACAGAAATCATCCAATGGAGCACGAGCAAGCTAGTTTTGACGATGATTATTATTGATTGTTGCGATTTATTTACGTAATGTTAATAGGCTGCGTCGCCGTACGGGGAGCTGGAGGAGGTGCTGCGGCGGGCGGCGACCAAGGACCGGACGGTGATCATGACGCAGATCAACGCGGCGTGGACGAAGCCGGGGTCGCTGCTGGACCTCTTCTTCGAGAGCTTCCGGCTGGGCGAGGGCGGCGTGGCGCGGCTGCTGGAGCACCTGGTGATCGTGACCATGGACCCGGTGGCGTACGAACAGTGCGGCGCGGTGCACCGGCACTGCTACTTCCTCCGCACCACCACCGGCGTCGACTACCGCTCCGAGAAGATGTTCATGAGCAAGGACTACCTCGAGATGATGTGGGGCCGCAACCGGTTCCAGCAGACCATCCTCGAGCTCGGCTACAACTTCCTCTTCACGGTCAGTTACGTGACTCGCTACCGTCATTGCTCCTTGCTCTCAGAGACAGTGCGTCGCATTATATCGATCGTACGCATCACAGCTTGCTCGAACGTACTCTCGTGCTGCTGAATTGAAGAAATGTTGTGGTCTGTCACGTACGTGAAAAGCTGAAAGAGTACTACTCCGTAGCCGACACGGTTTTCCTTGCCCGATGGCGCCGTGGGGGACCGTTAGGTGAGGCAAGACGACGTCCGGGTTATCGGTGCTTGAATGAATGATTGGTAGCAGCAGCTGAATAATTGGTGCTAGCTAGGCAGTACTGTCCTGGCTTAGCTAGGGATCTAACACTGACGATGAACAACTCGCAGGACGTGGACGTGATGTGGTTCCGTGACCCGTTCCGGCACATCTCGATGGCGGCGGACATCGCCATCTCCAGCGACGTGTTCATCGGCGACCCGTACAGCCTGGGCAACTTCCCCAACGGCGGCTTCCTGTTCGTGCGGTCGAGCGAGAAGACGGTCGAGTTCTACCGGCACTGGCAGGCGGGGCGGTGGCGCTTCTTCGGGAAGCACGAGCAGGACGTGTTCAACCTCATCAAGCACGACATGGCGGCCAGGCTGCAGCTCGCCATCCAGTTCCTCGACACCACCTACATCAGCGGCTTCTGCCAGCTCGGCAAGGACCTCAACAAGATCTGCACCCTCCACGCCAACTGCTGCGTCGGCCTCGGCCCCAAGATCCACGACCTCCGCAACGTCCTCGACGTCTGGAGGAACTACACCGCCGCGCCGCCCGAGGACAAGAGCGCCGGCAGGTTCCACTGGAAGCTCCCCGGCATCTGCATCCACTGACCACTGCCACTCTAAACACACAGTACCTACAGTTACTCCGCATCCGGGTTTCCTTCAGTTCAGCTGCCCATTCTTTCTCTCCCTCGCCTTCTCCTCCTCTCGTAAAAAGAGGGAGATCGAGCGAGAGGTCGCATCGATTCATTGCTTTTTGTCAAAGCTAGGAACTACTAATCTGTTAAGTTATATATATATATATATATATATATGGATGTACACAGTTCAGTATGCACATGTATCCGTGCTCTCCCCTGTATAGATGAATGTAACATCTTCTATATATATTATGTTCAGAGTTTTTTTTCTCTATATAAATAGTCTTCCTCCTATATGAAGTGCGTACGATGATATATAGGATGTGTTGTTGAGGAAAGAAAACACGTATTAATTAAGGCAAATACTGATCCAGATGAAATGGGCCGAAACAGCTATTGATCACAGTTCAACGGGGCTCTGTCAGCTTGGACGGGGAAAATGGGGAACTTGACGCAGGTTGGCAATGCAAAATGCTACAAAAACGATGGATGTAATCTAAGTGTTGCTTGGTGATATACGAATGCAAGTTTGAGATCAGGCCTTATTAGACAAGTTTCGGGTAATTCAAATTGGAACTAAATCCTAAGGATCAAATGCCCAGTTTCCAGCAGACCCTTGTAGGACAAAATTCGTACGTGCCATGGTTCGGCGCAGCCCAGATCATGCTTTACGTCGTAAACGGGCCAAGTTTCTGGACCAAAACCGTCTCTCTTTTTTTTCATGTTTCTAGGGTTTTATCTTTTGTTTTCGGCAACGGTGCGAAACTTTAAAAGGCCCAATAGGACAAACCGAAGAGGAGCCAGCCTGCAGAAATAACAATCGTACAGAAACCTGTCGCAAAGGGTAAAATCCAAATTGTCTCTTAAAACAGTCTTACCCTTTGCAGTTGCTTGAATTTCACGTTTATTCATTTCCAGGCGATCGATTCGACCCTTATCAGTCATCCCTCCGACGAAGACGAAATCACAGCGATCATCTAAATTCCAAATTAATTGCGACGTTACCTTCACCTGCAAATTAATGCTGTATTTTCATGGACGATCGAGTATGGAGCCAATCGGGAGAAGCTTCTACGTAAGAGCTATGGCGCCACACTCGGAGCTAAGAGTACACCACTCTCTCTTGAGTGCAGCATTCGACGGAAATGGAATACTCACTCATACATAAGAGTATGGGCTGCTTTCACTGTTACCTGGGGAGGAAGACTTGGATCCAATCTGGAACAACGAATTTCTGTACAAGTTTCGAAGAGAATCGCACCATTCCTTTCGAAATTCCCGTAGAATTCGTGTGTTTCAAAGACACATGATTCTGGATCGGTCACTGTACTGTAGGGAGTAGTGGCCTCAGTCTAGATGTGAACAATTACTAACTGAGCATGTGGAGCAAGGAGAAGCTGCGACGAGTTGGAAGGGGACGGTGACTTGTCAGTGGCTAGCTCAGCTACATCCTACATGGCATCTGTACTCTTGACGTGGAGATGCACAACGGTTGTCTTCCGGTACGCATCCGATTCGGTTTGTTGCTCCTGGCCTAGCCTGCTGCTTTGTACCAGCTATGATATGAGCCCATAACTATCATCGGCACACGGACACCCTATGAATAGACGCCCTTTTCTTTTTCTTTTTCTTTTCCTTTTCCTCGTATGAATAGACTTTTGTGGCCTCATCGCATGCCATGGGTCAGTTCAGTCTCCTCCGGTCATAGATAACAGAACGATCGACGAACACCAATACCGAACACTGCCGACGATCCAACTCTATCCATATCTTCGCATGAAGTTGAAAGTGTGAATGACCGGTATGGCAGTAGATAAGGTAAATTATATCTTTAAATTTTCTTTTAAGTACCCTCCTAATCTTCACAATAATAGCCATGAGAAACTATGCTGATAAAGAAGTAAAAAATCCAAAAAAATATTGATGTTACAGTAATTTCAGCCTGTAAATAGTGCAAACAACACTATTTTAAATCCAAAAATTATGAAACTTTTGATCTGTCGATTCAAAAGATCTAAAACTTAAACCAATGCTAGTTCATGACCTTAAGAATCTATCTCAACAAAAAAAAAACATGAAAGAACTTGAGAGAATTATGATCTTTTAGTTTGTGAAGCTTTGTTGCATCAAAACTGAATCAAAACATAAAATTGAGCTAACTCTCGAATCAAATCTCCAAATCACTTAAAATCTGGTATGCACCTTCTCTAGGATATTAGGAACATATTCCAATTAATGATCAAGAAAATTATTAACAAAATTCTAACATTTTTTCGTTTGAAGGTAGATTACACAAAAATATAGGTCAAAAAACAAAAACATTGAATATAACTTGGTCGTGGGTGTATGATGGCCAAGATGACTCTAGATGTGTTTCCATATGTCCCAACATGCAAGAACACCAATAAAATTGCAGTAAAGACAGTTGAATTAAGAAATCACTTGAAGAGGCCAAAAGAGCAAAAACTAGATTTCTTCATGAACTTCCAATCAATTGCCTCGATGGGTGGAGATTAATTTTCAGATGTTATCTCCATTTAATCTTGCACATCCTTGACACAACAAGATTGAGAAGGGAGATAGAGGAGAAAAAATTAACTAAATTAGGAGCAAATCAATCAACACAAAAGAGATTCATAGAGATAAACAAATATTGATGTATTCTTACTTGAGAATGAAAGTTTTATAGCCATTCCATTTGTCCATTTGGAGGACAAGAGATCATACCACAATACTCAACTTCTCTCAAACCATAACTCTAGAACTCATGAATACTTAGTCTCAAGAGAACATGGTTGGATAGTTAACTACAAGTCTCCATTCTAACCCGTTAAATATATGGACTACCCAGTCCCATCTAGCACTTAATGGATACTATCCACTTAGCATATATGGGAAAAATCCGATAATCCCATATATGGGTTTTAACTTATACATTACACTTAAGCACGCTTTTCAAAATATATAAACCCAAATCAACTAAGTCCTACGTTTTGATCCAACTTGATCATACGCTTTTCAGTTAGTGCTACTGTGAACCATCCACATGTAAACTGCAAACTATTAAAACACCATTCCTTAATTTGGTCATCCTCTTCCATTGCAAGCAATCACCATGCTTACCATGTGTAGGTGCACCACTAGCTTGTCACTCATCAGTATGTCTCTTCTATTTCTGTTCCACCGAACCATGTCTCACTTGAACCGACCATACCACGTGGTACAACCTGTTACTCGAACTTTTCTTCAATATTTTTTGTCTTTCTTGTGTCATGCTTAAACTCATTTATCTCACCCGGTATTCTCAATCATCGACGTTGATCATGGTTGACTCCAAACGACCCTGTACATTCAAAGACAAATAAATTATTTTTAAGTATAAATTCTTTCCAACTTGACCTATATTAGCATAATATGTCTTATGCAATCTATAACCACTAATATAGGTCACAAAATTAATCATCCTATGATTCAAATTCCTCAAAATCATTTGTTTATACAAGCTATCTAGAAAAATACGTAAATTTGTAATTTCTAAATTTGTACTTATCAAAATAACGATAATTCACCACAACAAAACCATAGAACCTTCCCATGGCCGTTCGAAGTGCACCGTTAAAATTTTCCTTCAGGTCTGTACTTCAACGTGTACCTTACGATGCAGTAGTGGTAACAGTTTGAACTTAGCCAATGAAAAAACAGTAATCAATTGATAAATAGTTAAATTCAGGCAACTCAATCGGTAGTAGATCAACTAACGTGCTGAGCTAGCAGTACGTGAATGAATAATGAATGATGGATGATGCGTGCCACTTGCAGCTACATTACGAGATTCTCCCTTGAAACCAGCGGAATCGATGGACAAGCTAGAGTACTGTGCTGCATTTCAGTTAGTGCTACTGCGAACCACCCACATGTAAACTGCCCTAGCTAAGAAGTGGCCACGTAGCACCTATCACATCAGTTGACATCACATCACTTGGCAGGTTAGCAAGCAGGAGTACAGAATTTCACGGAAATGTACCGTATTAAAACAGTTTATATGGATAATTTTTTTAAAAATAATTTATTAATTTATTAGTTTTTGATTTATTCATACAAGCGTTCATATAAAGGATAAAAAATCATCAGTCACAGTTGAAAAAATACACCCAAAATCGATGACAAATACTGTAGTAACAAGCTTGATAGCTACGTAAAAATAATTTTCAGTAGCTTCTGCGTCGTGGTTGGATCAATTTGCAACCTACTATGTATCAGTAAACACCTATAGCTAACTTTTTTTAACTGTAGATGAGTTGACTTATTAGACATAATTAAATTAAAAATATATATAAAAATAAAAATAGTATGCTAATTTAGAGCAAACAATGCAAAAGAATACGAAAAAAGTAAAACACAAAAATTCAAAAAAACTGCAATAAGTCACCGAGCCAATGAAGAAGCGGAACTGAGCGCAGCCTCAATCACCTTCAATCTTAATAGTACCACTGCAATAAGTCAAGAATGAAAACCGTCATAGTAGCGTGAATTCATGACCGAATAACACATTCAATCACGCAGGATGAGAAGAAGGGAATTACCGATCGAATAGAATCGAGTCGAGTCGATCCTAATTCCAAACGTAGGAGAAACGGCAAGCATTTCAGCGGGTTTACACTGACACATCGTACGGCGAGAGCACCATAATCTAAAAAATTTTCAACTTTTTTGGAGTCCATTTTAACTCGTTTACTAATATATATAGTAGACTATGCTTTGGTCTTTACCTTATGATTTTGAAATTCTGACTGTTTACAAAAGATAATATGCAAAAGAAAATAGTTGTACGTGATTTTTGCCCATATAACTGAATTCGGTATAATATCTACTACAATTTATCTAAAGATTCTGTTTTTTAAAAAAATGCAACGTTAAAAAGCTAGTTGCTAGACCACATAGGAGAGTATGGTACAGAGACTGCACAACTAATTTGGGTGTATACCTGGCAGTAGGGGTGGAAACGAGCCGGCTCGAGCCAGGCTCAGCCGAGCTCGCACCGAGTCGAGCCATGGCTCGGCTCGGCTCGTTTAGATATCGAGCTAGAGTGCAGGCTTGGCTCGACTTGGTAGATGGCTCGAGCCGGCTCGTGAGCCGAGGCTTTTGGCTCGGCTACAATGTTCTGGCGACAGCGCTCTGCCCGCTAGATCCCGCCAGGCTACTCGGCCCCAACCCAGAACACAAATCCAATCAATCAAGGAGCAAGAGCTGCAACCTGCAAGACGGAGGATCTACTCACTGGGGGAAGAGCGACGGCGGCACCGGAGGGGATCAGCGGTGGGGCGGACGAGCGGGGGAGAGGAGGAGAGGCGGCGGCCGGGGATCGGCGGTGGGGCGGGTGGGGAGAGGGGATCGACGACGACACCGGGGATCGGCGGTGGGGCGGGGGGGAGAGGCGGCGGCGGCGAGGGGCGGAACGGGGAGGGTGGCGGGGGGTGCGGGGACGAGGAGGAGGCGGCGCGGGGCGGGGCGGGGATCGGGAGAGAGGCGGCGCGGGGTGCGGGAACCAGGGAGGAGACGGCGGCGGGGAGGGGGGGGGATCGGGAGGAGGCGGCGACGCGGGGGGGACGGGGAGGGAGACGGCGCGCGCGGGTGGGGCCGGCCGGCGGCGTGGGGGGCGGGCGGCGGCGGCGGCGGCGGGCGGAGAACGCGGGGTGGGGGGAGAGCGAGCGAGTGGGTGATGCGAGCGAGTGGAGAATGTATGCGGGCGATAAGCGGTTGGAGACCGGACGCGAGTGGCCATATGAGCGATTGGAGACGGATGTTGTCGAGTCCGGCTCGAATTAGCTCGGCTCGTGGCGCTCGGGCTCGGCTCGTTTTTGAGCCGAGCTGAAACACGGGCTTGACTCGTTGAGTACAGCTCCGAGCCCGAGCCGAGTCCTATAACGAGCTCGAGTAGATCGCGAGTCTCGAGCTTTTTGTCCAACCCTACCTGGCAGGCCATCCGGATCCGGCTAAGCAACGCCGCCACCAAGCACGCTAGCAGCTACTAGTTCCAAATCAAATCCATCGTCGTCCTCATTACACTACTCCGATCCGCCAAATGGAGATGGAGATCAATTAATGGAGACAGGGTAGTTAAAAGCCTTGTTCAATTTGGTATTTTCTAGCAGCTTTTGATTAAAATATGAGTGTAGAAGTTATTAATTTTCTAAGATATTCAATTAAAGAAAGATCAAAAAAAAACAGTTATATCTCAAAAAACAATACAAAGAAAAAAAAATAAAAACACAATGATAAGAAACAAACGTATTTCAAGCGTTTTTGAAGTCATAAAAGTCAAAGTCTTAATCCGTTCAGTCAGAAGTCTTTAATCCGTTTGAGACGGGGGCAAAGCGATCCGTCACCCACGCATGTCAGTCAGCATGTGCATTTCCATCGCAAACAAAAACTAGCCTGAATACTGTACAAAACACGCACTTCCATAGCGATCCATCGATCCCCATGTAGGCGAAGCTTCCGAAGAGCACAGTATTCTACTGCTAGCTAGCTCCATGCGCTGTCAAACTGCCTGCTACTACCAGTAATTTGTAGTAGTGTGCTGTACCTGTCTTAGTTTTACACTTTTACTGGCTAGCTAGCTACTTGTTATACGTCTGCTTCGTCTAGCTCGTACGCATTCCAAGAGACCGGCGGAATGGCCGGAGCCGCCCATTTAAGGGACGGGAACCGCAGCCACACCTAGTCCTCTCATCTAGTTCACCAGTTACTACGCTAGTCCCTGTGCACAATTAACACAAGCTAGACAAGCTCCCGTCCGCCCGTCCATGGCGAAGGTCGCGGAGGCCACAGGCCGGCAGGTGGCGTCGTTCGTGCTCGGCTCGGCGGCGACGCTCACCGTCGTGCTCCTCCTCCAGTACCGGCCGGCGGAGTTCATCCGCACGACGGCGCCGGTGCAGTTCTCCGCCTGGAGAGATCACCCGAACGGAACATCATCATCATCAGCAGAAAGACAGGTGATTGCAGGTGGTGCAGGAGCTGGTCGATGTGTCGAGGCTAACGTCACAAAGGCCAGCACCACTGCTACCACCGCTCGGAGTGATCTTCCCGGCACAGGTCATGAAGAAGAGGTTAATTAATTTGCTACTCCAATTCATCTATGCTGGTTGTACGCGTCTATTCATGTCGGAACAACAGAGATCCCGTGCTTACTTTTAGTGCCAACTCAGTCAGCTCACTATTTCCATTTGACGCAGATTCCAGTTTCCATAATTTTCTCAACCTATTTCGAGTTTGAATGCTGAATTCGTCCGAATTTTTCTTGATTTCATGATCTGGTTAAATTCCTTAGAAACGACGTAGAATTAATGGTCATTCAGAATTGAAGTATACTCTACATCAAAGGAAATCTTCAGCTGGTGCAGTGGTATTACGAGTTTTGACTACTGAATTCGTTATAATTTTTCTCGAATTAACTACATATATGTAATCACGATCTGGTTAGATTCCCACTCTCCTGTTCTGGTTAGAAATGTGGAGCTAATGGTCATTCAGAACTGAAGCATATATGAATGTGTAGACTTCTTCGGCTGGTGCGGTGGAATTTCCTTCGTGTTGCTGGTATTGCGTAAGCAAGGAGGAAAACGCAGCAACCAGTACGAGCTAGGATAACTACGTTTTGTCTGTTCATAATAATTGAAAGGCATTAAACACTGCCTCATGTTGTAATGTCAGGCGGTGGAATTCCCGGGCTTGGCGGCGGCGGTGGAGCGGATCGCGACGGACGACCGGACGGTGATCATCACCTGCGTGAACCACGCGTGGGCGGCGCCCAACTCGCTGCTGGACCTCTTCCTGGAGAGCTTCCGCATCGGCGACGGCATCGCGCACCTCCTGGATCACGTCCTCATCGTGGCCATGGATCCCACGGCGCTCGCCCGGTGCAGGGCCGTGCACCCGCACTGCTACCTCTACACCATGGACGGCGTCGACTTCACCTCCGAGAAGTTCTTCCTCTCCAAGGAGTACCTCGAGCTCGTCTGGAGCAAGCTCAAGCTCCAGCGCCGCGTCCTGCAGCTCGGATACAACTTCCTCTTCACGGTACGTACACCGTCAGCGTCCGTGAAACACAATTGATCTTGCTGCTAATCAACTTGCAACCTTCAAAGCTGCACATATCTGGATCTGCAGGAAATTACTTGCGCTTATCTCTGCAGGACGTCGACATCATGTGGTTCAGAAACCCGTTCAAGCATGTGACGGCCTACGCGGACATGACAATCTCCAGCGACGTCTTCTTCGGCGACCCTGACAACATCAACAACCTGCCGAACACGGGCTTCTTCCACGTCAAGCCCAACAGCAGAACCATCGCGATGACCAGAATCTGGCACGAGTCCAAGGACAAGTACCCCGGCATGAACGAGCAGCCTGTGTTCAACAGGATCAAGAAGGGCCTCGTGAAGAATCTGCAGCTGAAAGTTCAGTACATCGACCCGGCGTACATGGGCGGCTTCTGCAACTACGGCAAGGACCTGAACAAGATCTGCACGATGCATGCGAATTGCTGCATCGGCCTTGGAGCTAAGCTCCGTGATCTCAGGACTCTTCTCGATGACTGGAACAAGTACACCAAGATGCCGCAATGGGCCAAGCATGCGGCCGAATGGACCATCCCCGGCGCATGCATCCGTTGACGCAGAGCCACCCTCTGGCTACCGCACGATCACCCATCTTTTCGCTGCCGTATTTCTCCGTTTTCTTTCTGTACGTATACGTTGTTATTTTGCTGTATACTGGCCAAATACACCTTTATGTGTGCGGTTGTTGCACGTGTCTCATGATCGGTAGGTACATCCCAAAAACGCATGGTAATATAACAAGTATCCCCAAGAAGCTGCATTTGGCCGTTTGTGTCCCTGTTTTATACTCTGTCGGTTCGATTCAAACTCAAGTTCAAACCAAACCCAACTTCAGACGCACAGACATCAAACCAAATGGATCGAACTAGAGGATTCAGCCGAATTTCGTCTAAAAAGAAGGCTGTACAGTTGGGCCATGCCAGGCAGTATCAGCCCATTAGGCCCTCACAAAAACAAGCACCCAATCCAATCCCCACAGCGAGGCTTTCTCCATCCACTCCCCCCCGCCGTCTCCTCCGCCGCTCCAGGTGCCGTACTGCCAACGAATTCTCTCTTGCCAAATTTTCCCCAGATTTCTTCACCCGCTGTTCTATACCGCTGATTACTTGCTTGCCAGTCCGCTTCCATCGTTCCCGCTAATTTTTCGCCGGTTTCTTGGACTCGGAATTGGGCTGAGGAGGGGGTCATTTGCCTGCAAAAGTTGAGCTTTTCTTCCCAACTTTGTACAGGGTGGTGTTGCGGTGAGCAGGTGGGAACCCGTGGTGGAGGGAGAGAAATCAGTCATGGGCGGAAGTGGAGAGGAGAAGCCGTTCAACTTCCTTCAGGTTTTGTTTGGTGCGTCAACTCCTCCCTTACCTTTCTGCTGCTGCTTCTATCCATGGATGCCACGGTAGTACGCTACGGCTACGCACCCCCGATAAGTCCGTTTTGCTTTGTGCAAACTTGATAGGGATTAATACACCTTCTTTTCTGTATTACTGTTATGCAATCCGTTTTGCTGCATTATATATTTATAATTTCGTCTGTTGCAGAGGGCGTCATAGCTGGAGGAACTGCTGGTGTTGTGGTGGAAACAGCCCTGTACCCAATCGATACAATTAAAACCAGACTTCAGGTAAATCAGCTTTGCACCGCACAGTATCCATTTTTGTCTTTTAACATGTAGTCTGTAGTCTGAAGATGTTAGCTGTATAGTTCATTCTCACATGAAACGTTAAGGGGTGCTTGTGGTTTTCGATCTTGCTTGCTTGTAATGGCAAGCCAACTAGACCCCATAATCTATTCCTACAAGTCTTATTTGTGCTAAGTGCCCGGAGTTACCTGGTTACGGATGCCATTGTCTGGCAATGCCACAAATTCAAGAGCCTTGCATTAGTTACCTGCACATGGATGCCATGTCTAACCCTGATACGAATCCAAGTGCCTATAGCCTATAAGGCATGCCACGAAAAAAGAGAATATCTGCTTTCATTTAGATGAGTGACTTGAGCAATTGCTCCAGGGATTCGGGACTTGTGTTTGATGCAGCTTATAAGGGTGGAGTGAATAAGAATACTGATTGCGCTTCTGCGTGCATTACTGCATTATACTTATTTAAGTGTGCCTGCAATGCCTACCAAATCCTAATACGCTTGTCAACCAACAAATGCCTGTTACATTTTTTATTTACTATCTTGTGCCTCCAGTTTCTCTCATGAATCCAATTTTTTCTGTTCATGGTTTACCAGTAACGAAGAATCACAACATTTACATTTTGTCTGAAGTTCTTTTGTTATTATTTCTGTAGGCTGCTCCAAGTGGAAGTCGAATTGAATGGAAAGGCTTGTATTCTGGATTAGCTGGAAATCTTGCTGGTGTTCTCCCGTGAGTCTACACATGTTAACCTCTCATTCCCAATATATGCACTCTCTTCTTCATATTGCATCTGCTGCATCGAAAGCTTCTTGTCATAAGTCATAACATATGCATATTGCTTTTTCCCCTTTAAATGTCAAAGCAACTTGGAGCTGCAAGATGTTAACTTAGTATGCCCCAACCTTAAAGTATTAGCCCTCTTTTATTGGATACTTTATTGAAGGAATACTATATAATAACTTAGCATTGGATGCAATGATTGTTTTTATAGTTAAACTGCAAGTAGGTATTATCTAAATAATAGTATTGCTGTTCATCTTTGACTGACAGTCATATCCCTGTTCAGAATAATCCCTAGCTTCACTTTTCCTTAGACACCTTGAGATGGAATCACTGCCCTTTATTTCCAATATATGTTGCTTATGTCTATGTGATTTTCTTAGCCTAATATGAACTTACTGCAGGGCTTCTGCTGTATTTGTGGGAATATATGAACCAACTAAAAGAAAACTATTGGAGACATTCCCTGAAAATTTGAGTGCCGTTGCTCATTTTGTAAGTTAGCACGTGTTTTGCTTATTGCTGGACTAGCTGATTGCTCAAAGCAAGGCATCTTGGTCTATAGATCAGGCTGTAACACTTTGCTGTTTATTTCATGTACTCATCATTTCTATACCTGCAAGCTTATCGACAGCACTTTTAATGTTCAGTACCAAGAATGTTATTGTACACCATATTTATGAATGCTCAGTCCCCATAGCTTGTGGGTTTATGTCTGGATTATTTTCTAAACGAGCATGCTACAGACTGCAGGAGCCGTTGGTGGGATTGCTGCTTCTCTCATTCGTGTCCCCACAGAGGTATGTGTTTTTTTATATATTATGTACTCTTAATGTTGTTTTGCATTAAAAATAGATAGCATTGCATTCAGGTGGTGAAACAAAGAATGCAAACCGGTCAATTCAAGTCTGCACCTGATGCGGTCCGCCTCATAATTGCTAGAGAAGGATTTAAAGGTCTTTATGCTGTATGTATCTTCTGACCTCTTATATGGTGAACAATCTTTTAACTGATATTACGCTAACTTTTTCCTTTCCATTACTTATTTGAGGAAAATTTAATGATTCGGATCAGTTTAATTTGTGTTGAACAATGAATGAATGTTGATTTGAAGTGTAAATATCTTGCTGTCATACAATAAACCTCATTGCCTTATCCATTCTAATACTGGTTTTCTTTTGGTATGTAGGGTTATGGTTCATTTTTACTTCGGGATCTGCCGTTTGATGCCATCCAATTCTGCATATACGAGCAACTTCGAATTGGTTACAAACTTGTGGTACTTAATTATCTATCGTTGCTGAGATAACTATTTATTCTTGATTCAACTGAACTACTCACATAAACAGTCTTCTCTAGGCCTCAAACCACTTTCAGTCTTAATATGGGATCGAGTATTCACACCGTCGTATATGTTGTCCCTGTATGACTGATGTTCAGTTAAATAGTATGTGTCAGATATGGGGCCATCATAATTTGGTCAGAACATTGCATTGCTGACACATCCTGACACCACTCACTTATGTAAACCTGATTTTGTATGCTGTTTTCATCAGATCCTGTTTGCGTGTATTATGATTTGAGTGACTTGATTAGCTGCTCACAGAGTGTTTATTGTTGTTAACTGTTGTCCAACATGAACTGAAACTATGATTTTCAAGAAATTTTATGACTTACTTGCCACGTTTTCACTTGTCTTTCCAGGCAAAGAGGGAGCTGAATGATCCAGAGAATGCACTTATTGGTGCTTTTGCTGGTACAACTAAATTCTCAATTTAATCTTCTGAATTTCTGATTGTGCTTGCACAATGTTTGGTTGTCCATTTTTTGTTCGTAAGTTGCCTTTTTTTAAAAAAAAAACTAAAAACTTCCTTGTATACCTGTTTTGTGTTAGGTGCCATTACTGGGGCTATAACAACACCCCTTGATGTCCTGAAGACAAGATTGATGGTTCAGGTGGATCCTTGTACTTCTAATAAACCTTTCCGTACAGGAAACCCTATTTGTAGCACTGACCATTTTTGTGTTGGTTCCGATTGCAGGGACAAGCAAATCAATACTCTGGACTTGTAAACTGCGCTCAGACAATTATGAGAGAGGAAGGTCCTGGGGCATTCTTGAAGGTAAAAAAAAAAAGTGCACTACCACAGATAAAAACAGTTTGAACATTTACACTAGTACATAGAACAAAATACTGGATGACCTGATGTTAACTAGAAGCTTTTGGATTGGTCATCCTATTAGTTGCACCGTAGAAATATGCTAGGTTGATGGTGAGTGACACACTAAGACCACAATCCTTGGTGCATTACTACATATATTCTTTCACACTGGTCCTCTCGTGGTGTATCTATCTGCCTTGAACCATTGGCGTAAAGTTGAGCTGGCTCTCATGTCTGCTGGTGCATCGGGCTGATTTGATGGTGTTGGCCTTGGCAGGGCATCGAGCCGCGAGTGCTGTGGATTGGCATCGGCGGGTCCATCTTCTTCGGCGCGCTGGAGAAGACCAAGTCCATGCTCGCCGAGAGGAGGAACCTCCGCAAGGATGAATGAACGGATGAGTCGACGACGCTCCCTATCACCTGCACTTGGATGGATGATTGGTCCCGATCAACTTGACGCTGCCTTTCTCCGCACCATTACACATCCGTTCGTCTCAAGTTTTCTTTGTTTCCAATTTGATACGAAATGTAGTGATCAGGTACGATCATCATACGAGGCTTCGTGTGCCACTTCTCTGTCTGGTCTCTCTGCATCAACCAAAACTAACTGGAGTACACCCAGTCAAAAACACAGTCAATCAAGTGATACGCGTGTATGTGTTCAAGAGTTTAGCTGGTCCAATGGCTTCCATGGCAACAGTTTGTTTCATTTGACGCCAACTATGTAACACAGGAGGAGCAATCCTAATGGAATGCGAATGAATGGTACACAATCTCCAATGGTTGTGTAGTACTGGATACTCCTTCATGTAGCGAGGAAGGAGCAGCGCTACATGAAGGAGCGCATGCGTGGGCGCACAATGGACTGGGCGCCGTCGACGTATATGGTTGTGCCCGTCATGTAGCGGGACTCGTCCCCTACCAGGTAGAGCACGGTGGGCGCCACGTCCTTCTCCGGATCGAGCCATCTCCGCAGGGGCGTCACCTCTTCAGCCGACTTGTCGGCCTTCTCCTTCCCCACGGACACCGGGAACTTGTCGCGCAGATGCAGCCCGCGACAGACTGCATTCACTCTTATCTTGTGCTTGCCAAGCTCCATTGCTGACAGCTGAAACAGGAATACAATATCGTGATAACTCTAGAAATACAGATGCAACCAATCGCCAGTTGCCGCTGAAAAAATGTACTTTATGAAGTAAGGTCAGGACTAAACTGAAGAACACCCTTGCTTAATCCTGCCAACCAGGTAGGGTCAAAGGTGGCAAGTACAAACGAACTACACATGAAGAACCAGCTGAACCAGATAGGATCTAGGAATGCTTTAAGTATTCCAGTTTCAGGCTTTCTGGCGGACATGTGTCTGTATGGTAATACGCCAATACCGCACTAGTGTTAGTAGTAGTAGACAAGAAGACTCACTCGGACCAGCTGGTGAATAGCACCAAAACTTGTGCCATATGCTGCAGCCCCCGGATATAATCCTCTCTCAGCACCAATAATCTGAGTTAAGAATACTACAGACCCGCCGGATTCTGAATCCCGGAACCGCTTTGCAATTGCCTTCATTAGAAACCAAGGTGTCATTACATTCACTTGTATGGTCTTCTTGTACTCATCTTCACTTATACTGAGACAATCTTGAATTTCCCCTGCTCATACAGTAAAACAAACATTTACACATAAAGGATTATAATCAGCCACATATTGTGAAAGAGAACGGAACTGGCGTTTCATAGTTCTACTGTGGTCAAGTCTGCAAGCCACATATGGACACGGGAAACAAGCACTATTTCTTTGGTTCTTTCAAGTAGAAGGCACCGTATCCCCAAGTATTGATAAGAAGACTTATCCGAAAGAATGATTTCGTGAACATTGTACTTGAAAACATGATATGAGCTTCACCTGATTCTGTATCCCCCAACATCCCACAAATTGAACCGAATACATCTGGATTTGATGAGTGCATCCTTGTTCGCAATGTCACGGAGTTGTTAATTCGTCAAAACCAGAAAGAAAATTTTCTCTAAAAATAGGAGATCAGGGGCCAGGATAGCCCCAGAGAGGCTAATAGGCTGTTTGGTTTGAGGGACTGGACGGTGAATGCATCACCCGACCCTAACTCCGAACCTAACTGCTTGTTAATAAAGGTTTGGTTTAAGAAATGAAATAGGTTGGTTGGTCCATCAACACCTCATCCCTCGTAAGCATAAGGTTAATAAATGAGGAACGGAATAATCCCATGATGGATTAACCCATCCTAGATGAATGGAATTTCAGAGTTGGCAAAGGGCTGTGGATATACTACGAGGAGCTGAAGTCGAGCCAAGGATAAAATAATAAAATTCAGCAGTATACCCTCGAAGGAGTAGCAGTTCACCAAGGCATCCAGGCCGGCGCCGAAGCAGCGCCACGCCCTGTCCACCGCCGCGTCGACGGCCGCCTCGTCGCAGGCCTCGAAATCCAGCCCCACCACCGCGACCGCCCCTCCGCCCGCGCAGCGCCGCACCTCCTCCGCCGTTGCAGCCAGAGCGCCCGCGTCGCCCACCAAAACCAACCTATGCAGCGTGAGTGTGTGTGTACGGCGCCGAATTACAACGAGGCAGGCAGATGGCTCATACCTGCAGCCGTGCTTGGCGAGGATGGAGGCGATCCCCCGCGAGACGTCGTCGCCGTTGGAGGTGAGCAGCACCCGCTTCGCGTAGGCGTAGGCGTCCCCATCCCCTTCCCACAACCGCGTGGCGTGGCGTGCCCTATCGTCTTTTCCAGCAACCGTCCGTGCCATTCCTTCCAAGTATTTTTATCGAGTCCAAGAAAGTCTCACCTCATCTCTTCTTTCATGGCGGATTTATTGTGCATGGAATTAAAAATTTTAGGAGCATCTTCTATCAGGCAATAACTCGGTAAGGGTAAAGTACCTTATATAATATATGTAATTAGCATTCGACAACAACCCAATAAAAAGACAACGATAGAAAGCAGTTCAGACAGCGGAACAAAACAAAACACAGCAGTACTAAGGTGTTCAGAATAACGATAATTTATAATATTTTTACTGTATCTAATTTATTTTTTTATTATAATTAACTTATTTGATATAATTAAAATTTAAAAATATAAAAATAAAAAAATATTAACCTATTATGAATAATATAAAGAAATATAGAAAAAACTAAAATAAAAATAATCATAAAAATATAAATATAAATAGTGTAAAAAAACGTTGAAGGCCACCGCTAACGGCTGATGAGAAAGGGTACATCAACGAAAACTAGAAAAGGGAGCAATAATTGTCTCCCGATATGAGAAGGGCCGCTGATATGTCTCGCGAAGGTTGAACTTCCTTGCAATAATTGGTCGAACATCTTCCACCCCAACCAAGCGTTGCAAAAAGGGGAGCAATGTTAGGAGCTCCTTGTCGTTTGGATCATCAAACCAGCTTTCAATAGGGACAACATTGTCTAATCGGAACCCAAAAGCCTGAAAGCAAAAACATCAGTAACCACCTCTCAATTCAGGACTGATTCTTACTGCCACAGAAATCTCTAGGGACCTATAACAAACTGAGACGATATTCCAAATGAATAAAGTTATGACTTATGAGAGTTTCATTGCACAGAAAAGGAGAATTGACTACACCCATGGTAGTGCTACTCAGGAGTCACAATAAGTCGTTGGCCACTGGTCAGAACTCAGCAAACCCATTCTAAGGCCCAATTCCCTATTTCCCAACATATACACTTCACAATGCTAAACCAACACACCACCGTATCATTCCCTATTCTAAGGCCCAATTCCCTATTACTCTCTTCCTTCTTTTTCTTACTTGACTTTTTTTTATTTTTAATGATCTTCAATATACAACTTTGATCGTTTATTTTTATATCTTTATATTAAAATATATTAATAAAATTATAATATTATAAAAGTGTTTTTAAGGACAAATTCAACAATATAATTTTCACATAGCCAATTAAGATAGTTTAAAATTTATCGAATGACAAATTTTACAAAGGTTGATGACACGGATTCTAAAATATCAAGTAAAAGAAGAACGGAGGAAGTATATATCTTGGATTATTGCTCACTCGATCACCTCGGTCACAAATTAATTGTTGTCACCATAACACATGCCCCTTCAGAAAAATAGAAGGCGTATTTTTTAATGCTCTTATCCACAAATATAAAGCGTATTTTATATCTCAATACAAAAATAAGTGTATCATTGTTATGGTACCTTAATAAATATTAAACTTTACTTTGTATTCCCTATCTGCTTAATAATAATGAAGGATAGTCGAGTTATTTTTAATATTTTTTGATCAATGTGCAAAATATGCTCTACATTTTGGACTCATGCATAGGTGTATGCAAATATATAAGGTGGGTTTGACCAGCTTTTCTGCTTTTACTACAATAACTAGTTTTTAAATGGTGTATCTTTTTAATATGGTGTTTACAATTCAATTGTAATACACATTATACCGAATTTAATTATACCGGCCGAAATCGTATACAATTATTTTCTTTTTGTACTATCTTTTACAAATAGACAAAATTAAAAAGATATAAACAACGGGTCACAGTTTGAAATAACCCACCCATAGCCGTCACATGGCAAGCTATGCACACAGTCAAAATAACTATATATAGGTTCGTGTGGAGCAATGAAAAGTAGCAGACTGCTAGAGCTAGCTAGTCGTCCAAGGAAATGGCGATCCCATTAATCCCTTCAAAGATCCTCCTAGCTGTGCCTCATCAATGGCAAATCCCCACCACCCTCCTCGTGGTCCTAGTCCTCCTTCCCGTCGTCTCCCTCCTGCTGATAACAAGAAGCAGCAGGAACAGCTCGGCCGAGAAAGCAGGGCTGAAGCTGCCTCCGGCCCCCGAGGCTTCCCGTCCTCGGCAACCTGCACCAGCTTGGTGGCCCGCTGCCGCACCGGAGCCTGCGGGAGCTGGCGCGGCGGCACGGCCCGGTGATGCTGATGCGGCTGGGCACGGTGCCGACGGTGGTGGTGTCGTCGGCCGAGGCGGCGCGGGAGGTGATGAAGGCGCACGACGCGGACTGCTGTAGCCGGCCCGCGTCGCCGGGGCCGGCGCGGCTGTCGTACGGCCTCAAGGACGTGGCGTTCGCGCCCTACGACAGCTACTGGCGCGAGGTGCGCAAGCTCTTCGTCGTCGAGCTCCTCAGCCCGCGCCGCGTCCGGGCCGCATGGTACGCGCGCCAGCAGCAGGTACTTGTTCTTCACAGGGTTGTTCATCTTAATTCAGTTATAATAAAAACAGTTATAAATACTCTTTATTATGAGCGTACAGATGAGAAACATGAGCTGGAACACGATATCGTCTCCAAATTTGATTGCGACTAAAAATAAGATCTCTAATGATCAAACAAAAAAGAAACATCAGCTATCTTCAATTCGTCTAAAACAAACAAACAAATGAAACGTTATAGATTAAAACATCAGCTATCTTCAATTCTCTCTTCCTCCAATGGATATATACAATAAAAAAAAAAAAAATTGACTCAAGACCATGAAGTTACGCTAAGGAGATATGTCCACCATAGGTTGTTGACATGGACTGCGATCCATAGAAAATATCTTCCGATACGACAGCCATCATCTCGCGATCCACACTTTGTCTTGGCTCTTGATCTGCTCCGGTCTGCTTTCTACATTGAACCATGGACACACCAAATTAACCTGGAAACAACTTCTTTGATATTTTTGGGTTAAAGGTTTCAAAAAATCCCGATATTTGTTCATTTTCATTTCATTCAACAACATATGATTGGTGAGATTCATGTGGAGATCAGACATACATCTAGAGCCTCCTTGCCAGCCCCCACTCCACCCTCCTTTTTTGTGCCCCTACAGTGTTGCTGATCGTGACTGTTAGGAAGAGTAAAGAAGAGAGAGAAGAGAAATAGATGGCCCCGGACTTGTAAATAGGGCTAATTAATAGGCTCTACATGTTAGTCTGATTGATAAGTGGGTCTTATTTATTATATTCCGTTGGATGAAAATTATGAGATATGATAATCAAATGTGGGGTTTTTTTGAAACCTTTAACTTAAAAATATATGATTCCTTGAAAAAAATTACAAGACATAGGATTTTATATTATATTTATCATTAAAAAAAATTTACTTAAAAAGAACGGATGAAGTACTAACAATGAACAACAATTAATCTTGGCTAATGTTAATGGCTAGGTGGACAAGCTGATCAGCAATCTGACCCGAGCGAGGCCGGAGCCGGTGGAGCTGAATGACCACATCTTCGGCCTGGCCGACGGCATCGTCGGCACGGTGGCGTTCGGCAACATCTACGGCACCGAGCAGTTCGCGCACAAGAAGCACTTCCAGCACGTGCTGGACGAGGCCATGGACATGATGGCCAGCTTCTCCGGCGAGGACTTCTTCGCCAACGCCGCCGGCCGCCTCGTCGACCGCCTCACCGGCCTCGTCGCCCGCCGCGAGAGGATCTTCGAGGAGCTTGACGCCTCCTTCGAGATGGTCATCGAGCAGCACCTGGACCCTGCCCGCGCCAAGCCCGAGAACGGCGGCGATCTCGTCGACGTCCTCATCGGTCTTTGGAAGGACCACACTGGCACCCTCAGCTTCACCAGGGAGCACGTCAAGGCCATCATCTTTGTACGTCAACTAAATTACACCGCACATTAATTAAGCTTAATTGTTACCATCACATGGCGGCAATCTTATTCGTAGGACACGTTTATCGGTGGCATTGACACGAGCTCGGTGACGATGCTGTGGGCGATGGCCGAGCTGATCCGGAAGCCGACGGTGCTCAAGAAGGTGCAAGACGAGATCAGGGCCGTGGTGGGCGGGAAAGAGAAGGTGCAACCGGAGGACGTGCCCGAGCTCAGGTACCTCAAGATGGTGGTGAAGGAGACGCTGCGGCTGCACCCGCCGGCGACGCTGCTCCTGCCGAGGGAGACCATGCGGGACGTCAAGATCGGCGGGTACGACGTGCCGGCGAAGACGAGGGTGTTGGTGAACGCGTGGGCGATCGGGAGGGACCCGGCGAGCTGGGACAATGCCGAGGAATTCGACCCGGACAGATTCGAGGAGAAGGAGGTGGACTTCAACGGCGCGCATTTCGAGCTCGTGCCGTTCGGCGCGGGGCGGCGGATTTGCCCGGGTTTGGCCATGGGCGTGACAAACGTGGAGTTCACGCTGGCCAATCTGCTCTGCTGCTTCGACTGGGCGCTCCCGGAAGGGATGACGGCGGGGGACGTGAGCATAGAGGAGGCCGGCGGCCTGACTATCCGCAAGAAGACGCCGCTCGTGCTCGTGCCGACCTGCAGATTTACGCCACCGCCGCGCGGCAACTAGCTCCATCCACACGCATGTGCCTGTCAAAGATGGTCGGAAATTTATGTTCCTACTGCAGGAGAACGCGTACTTGTAATGCCAATCGATTGGCTGGCTCTCTCGGAAAAAAAGGAAAAATAAACTCTGGCACACTATCATCGAGACCAACACTGGCCTGCAAGAAAAGCCGATAGTGGAAGACATCATTAAAAGAAGAAAAACAAAAACCAAATGATATATAGTGTCTTCAAATGAATGAGAGCAATACCAGAAAAGCATGAGGAAAGGATAAAAGGTTGTGCAAACTCTCTCAATATCTGCTTTGATGTCACTCGTTCCACTAATGACCTCCATACATTTATCTATATTAGGATTTAGGAGCAAGCTTCATAGCCACCTCTGCCGTTGCCTCATATGAGTAATCCATCCAAATGAAAAGGCAAATAAAATGCAAGCTAATTAAAAATATAAACTTAGCCAGCAACAAGATGGTAAAATTATCATTCAAACGACACTGCAAATGACAAAATCACAAATAACATAATTTGGATGTGACAAGCAAATAAGCTGGTTTCTTCAGCTACTGAAACTTGAAAAGATAGAAATGACATAATTTTTTAAATTTAACTCAAGAACTTCTCGGAAATCAGCAACAAAGCAAATCTCTCAGTCAATTACGAAGAACTACCCAGAAATCAGCAAAAAAAGCAAATCTCTTCTTCAGTCATTTATGAACCGATGTCTTGTTCTCCATAATCCATGTTCACCAAAAAAAAACTAATCTGTGACTAAAATAATCCACCAAATGGCCAAGCAAGGTTAATAATTTAATACACGAAGAGTAGCCCATGTTTATTCATCTTCGGTGCCTTCAGTTGGATAACACTGGTTCTCCACTTATTTTATGCCAAAGAAAATATGTTATGATAGAGATAGTTATCTATTTGGAAAGTAAGTGCAGAATTCTATAATCTATCCTCTGATTATAAATGCTTGAGAAAGAACAACTATTGAATAGCAATTTGCCTTAGGTAATTAGGACTCTACTTTCTCTTTAAAAAAGTTGAAGTACTCATTTCTTGACGACACCATGTATACGGTGATTGTGTGTGTCAACAAAGAGTGAGAGATTATACCGTGAAACTAGAATTGGCAAGCCAGCCATTCCATTTCTTCAGAGTTTTTGTGTATGAATCAGAGGTAGATCCAAGCGAGAAAACTATTGGTGTCACATATATTACACTATGAGATCATCTATACTGAAGAACAGTAATAAATAGTAATTTTTTAGAGAATTTAGAAAATTTCATTCCGGTCCCATGACCTCAATCCTTATACACTGGATCCACCCCTGGTATGAATCAGTACAAGCTTGACTCATAGTCCAGTCTGGATACTCAAGCAGATTACGGAATAGTTAAACAAGGAAGTCCATAGCCTTGAAAGGCAAAATTTTGAGTAGATACAAGTTCGGTACTTGACTTGCCGATTAAGGTGCGTAAAAATTGACAAATTATGCAAGAGAATTTGGAGCACTTTATGAACCACATAAGTCAATTTGTGCAGCTGGATGAACCTTTTGCAATCTTTTTTTTAAACTAAGGACAGGAGCTCTGCCATTCATTTCAAAGAGAAAAGAAATACACTGGTCTAAAAGGGTATAGAAAGGACATCAACACTTACCCCAAAAGGGAGATACCAACATAGGAAATGAGTCCTAACTAGAATTTCTACCAAAACACCCACTGTCTTGCAAAGACAAGCACCTTATGGGGCAACTACAAAAAAAAAAAACTACAAACAAACGTAGCCTAGGACTAGTGTAGGATCGGTATGACAATAGCGATGGTGAATGGTTCTTTTGAATTTTTCTGCCAAGTATTCATCAATTTTTATTTCAATAGTTATGAGAAGTTATGAAGTTATGAAAATCAGAGACCAATCACCGCATAAAAAATTCAAACAAGAAACTGATCAAAACACCCTTCAATTTGCCTGGGAAGCTTGTTGCTATAGTGATTCTGGTAAAAAACGATGGACAGTAATGGTCAGACCACTGCTATAGTGTTTTTAGCCTGAGAATAGGAAATCAACACTGTTGCAAATTCAAAAACCAAAAAACTTTTAATTCGATGACTCAAAAGCCATGAAACTTTGTACACATTTTGCCCAAGCTCTCATAAATCTATTCCATCCATGGATCGCAGAAATCCATATCAAAACTTAGACTTTGTTGAGATTGAAGCAAGATTGTATCAAAAATGGGCAAAATATGAAAATGATGAATACAACTTGCTTGTAGATAGAAGATGACTTTAGATATATTTTCATATATCACAGAAGCAAGAACAACGAAGAAATTAAGCTAAAAACTCTTAGACCATGAAATCACTATGTGAGATCAAAATAAAGAAAATCGAGTTTCTTTATGAACTTGTTAGCAAAGTGTTTATATGGATGGAGATTGATTTCTAAAGACGATTTTTATCTCTTATATGACCTTGTCACAATAAGATTAAGAAGAGAGAAGAGAAGAGAAGAGAAAAAAATCAACAAAGACAAGTGCAAATCAATCAACACAAGATATAGTCACGGAGATGAACAAAGATCAGTGTATTGCTATTAAAGAGGAAAGTTTTATAACCACTTCACCTTAAAGGACAGAGAGCACACCACATTAAATAGATGGGTTAGCCAGCCATACCTAACGCTTAGTAGATACTATCCACTTAGCACAATAAAGTAAACCTGATAAACCCCCATACACGGGTTTTAATCTATAAATTATATTTATACACGCTTTTCAAAATACATAAGAACCAATCCGCTAAGTTTTTAGTCTTCATCTATCTTAATTTTATTATTTTCTCCTTTACCTAAACCGCTCTCCAAAGTATTGTTCAAGCGCTGTGTTTTTGCTTTAAGCTAGTTTTCGATATTTTGGTTAAACTACTAAAGTACTTTTTTTACCTGGTCATCTCCTTCTATTGCAAACAATCGTCATGTTTACCACGTGTAGATACACCATTGGTTTGCTACGCATCAGTAAATCTCTCCCGTTCTGGTTTCACTGGACCACACTTTACTTGGACCGACCAAACCGCATAGTACAACCTGCTATTCGAACTTTCCTTCTATATTTCCCGCCTTTCTCATGTCATGCTTGAACTCACCACCTCACTTAGCATTTTTCGGTCGTTCTGAATCTTGGCTCCTCCATGAGCGTAGTGCGGATCCTTGACGTAGTTGACTCCAAACGACCCTGCACATATTAAGACAAAGAAATTAATTCTAGATACAAGTTTTCATAACTTAACCTATATTAGCAGTAACATATTTTATGCAATATATAAACCATGACATAGATTACAAAAACTCATTTTGCGACTCAAAACCACAAAACTCAAAACGTGGCTATAAGCTCAACATCCAACTAGGTTGACCGGATCTCACCACCAGTTAGACCGCTGACCATTTCCGATTGGACCAGAAATCATTCTCGGTTCAACCGCTGGGAACTATCTCGTGCAGCGATCATCTCTCTGATTAATTAATGCTGACATTTGAAGGAGACAACTGAGGACAACTTGGGTATGGATGGATTACTAGGAGTAGGAGAAAGGAAGGAAGTAAGAGAGGAGGTGAAAACAGCACTGCTGAAGATTCAGGTCCAGCATCTCTTTCAGAAAGGAATACAGGTCAAAAGCTTCCAAGCTGCTCAAACCATACGTGGGCTTCTCCATCCATCCAACTGCCTACATCTCCATTTTCGTTTTTGGAGGAGCTGAGCCTGAGCTGGTTCAGGTGAGACGGACGGAGCAAGCAGTCACTCAAGCCCTTGCTCTGCTGCGCCGTCTTGGAAAGCCCAATCGACACACGGTCTGCTCTGGTCTGTCTTCGACTGCTGGGCCTCATCCGCCAACCCCTCGGCGACTTCCCCAGTACCGCCTCGAGCACCCAACTCGTCATCCTCACCGCCCAAATAGACACGTGTCACGATCTAGAAACTCCGTAGCAGGCGAGGGATGAGTCCGTGCGAGCTGGTCGATCCCACTGACATCATCGCCGAGCCCAACTGAACCACCATCCATTCCATCCGCACCCACGGATTACGCATCTCGCGCGCGCCGCCCCATGGCCGATCTCCATCCGCCGGAGCTCGACACCAACGGCGCCACCGCCGCCCCGCCGCCCCGAGGGGACTCCGCCGCCGAGGCAGCTGGAGCCCAGCCCCCCGCGCCGCCCTACTCCAAGCGCCGCCGCCGCCCCAGCGTCCGCCTCGGCGACATCGGCGTCCACCCCGCGGCCACCGACGCCCCTCTCCCGCGCCGCCACCACAAGCCCTCCTCCTCCCTCCACCCGCGCCCACCACGCCGCGCCCACCCGGACGACAGCCTCGACCCTGCCGCCGCCGCCCACCGCCGCGGCCCCAAGCCCGCTCAGCGCCGCGCGCGCACCGCCTGGATCCCGGCGCCCGCCGGCGCCGAGGACGAGGAGGAGCACTACTACGACGATGCGGACCAGTCCGACTCCGCCGCCGCCGCCGCGAGGGCTAGGGTTTCGGGAAGCCACGACGCCAGCGGCGAAGAGTCCGACGGCGTGGCGGACTGGGGCCTCCCAAATGGGAGGCTCCCCATGGCGATGGGCTACGGCGGCGTGAAGGCGTGGCTGGATGGGCTCGGCCTCTCTCGGTACGCGCCGGTGTTCGAGATCCACGAGGTGGATGACGAAGTGCTCCCGCTGCTAACCCTCGAGGACCTCAAGGACATGGGCATTGGCGCCGTGGGGTCCAGGAGGAAGATGTATGCTGCCATCCAGAAGCTCCGGAGGAGCGACAGCGTTTCCTGAGCTGGTGAGCTCCTAGCTTCTGCTGTCTCAATTTTTGTTTCATCTCCATAGAAAGCTGGTAGTGACGAGGGCAATTACTAATGATGCTTCTGGCAATCCGAGTGTGTATATAGGTTTGATGATCATCTCCTGTCTGTCGAATGACGTGCTATTGAGCAGTTTTTTTTAAAAAAAGAATTGTTTGAAAAAACTTGAAATAATGAATGCAATAAGGTGAACGAATGCTTATGAACGTGATCCCACCACATTGCCGTGTTTGCTCGTAATAAATGCGATCAACGCTTGGTCTTTTCATTACTTGCTTGTTTTTTTGTTATACTACTTCCTATCCAGATTCTCCTGCCGTGCTTCAAGACTTTAAATGAAGATCCGTTACAAACTCTGAGACTGGAAACCGGTGGAAATAATTATAAAATGAAAAGAAATGCGATTGGTACATGAGAGAGAGTATTATAAAGCAGATTGTGCCTTTGTAACCAGATGCCTCATGATTTTTGTGTGCCTGCCTGAGGCCTTTTTTTCTTCTTCCCTTTCTTTGGTCATTAATTTACTATCTTATAGCCCTATTTTCTGACTTGCCTTGCCATTAGCTCTGAAAAACGAATGAGAAGATAGGGTGAGCTAGTGCTATCTTAGGATACTAGCCAGATATTGCTATTGGGTTTCTGCATTGAAGGAACTTGACAATCATGATATCTAGTTTATAATTTGGTGCAACTTTATCTGTGTATTGGCTCCTGCAGTGGTTGTTGTTGACCTGGTAATTTTGTTTAGTTTAAGTACTTTGCCACAGCCTTTTTTTTACCATATAGATGAACGTTATTGCACTAAAAATCTAGAAGCATTGTGTTGTGAAATTGGAGATCGCTAAGTTCTGGTCGTTGCTAAAAAGGCTATTGCTGGGTGAAACCTAAATTTGGGGAGAAGAATAAAAAAATCAGTATAGGGGTAAAGCCATTTGTAATTATAAATTCATCAGGACAAACACTACAAAGTGAAACTGATTCAAAATGGACACTATTTAGTAACTTTATCATATTATGTGCATGTCCATATCTAACTTGGGTGATCAGAGCTAACCTATTTTACCGCAATGTACACTGTTAAGATCGGTTTCCTAGTGTTAGGTGATTAGTAGATTACCTTATTGAGCTTCTCCTCAATAATAGTTGGGCGGAACCGGGGTTCTATGGTACAGATGTATAGGCGTATCGAGGGGGCAACAACTATTAGGATACATGGGGCATTTTTCTTGTAAAGGCCAGGGCTATATCTTCGAATAACAAATGAGCAAGTCACCCTTGACTAGCAAAGGGTGTCCCTTACACCATTCAATACTTCCTCCAATCCTCTGGACTGACACTTAAAGTGAGATATGATTCGTTTCTTCTTTGCATTCCTACTTATAGTGTGGCAAAGAAGTAGATATGATAGATGCATAAAGACAACCACATAAATTTCATAAAAATCAACGTGTCATCACTCATCCATAGTTTGCTTTATGGCACATCAGCACACTTTTTCCCTTGAATCTTTTCTTGGTCATGGTAGGTATTTATTCCCCAAATCATGCAGGGACCAGTTTCTTTTTTTTTGACCTTTCCCATGTTCTCAGGAATCATGTGAAACATAATTTCTTTTGAAGCATCTTTACCTCTTGAACTCCCTTAAGGCCATAGTTTGATGCATAGGATACATCTTCCAAAAGTCTATAGAGGGTCAACACATAATCCTTATGTGGAATTATTCCTTATCAAGTGGGAGCAACAAATTTCCCCCCCCTTAAAATCAGCTCCAACGGAAAAGTCAGCAACTCAGCGCCAAGTGCCTCACCGAAGATTTCTAATTTCATCCTCGCAAATTCAACCAATTTGCATCAATCATCCCCTCCCATGATGTTCCCGTAGATACTAAACAAAGCTTATACTGAACTTCTTGAACCTGATTCATGAACACTATGGGAAATCATCCATATATGTAGTTTCAATCCCTAAGGTGAATTCATTTGAAAAATAATGCAAGTGATCAACCAATGATCGTTGATGAAAAGAGTAATGGATCATGTTGGGTTTTGGTTGGCTTTTACACTGAGCGGTGCACAAATAAGGTGATCTACTCTTTTACTTTAGCTTGCCGTGGACTCCAACTATAACATTGTTTCTGTTAAGGATATAGAGTTTGTATTCTATTCCTTATATGTCTTTCTTATCACTATATGGTATATTCCTCTTATACTCTATCTGTATATTGCTCATTGAGTCTCTTCAATATACAAACAATATTTATAACATGGTATCAGATATAAGGTTTGTAACCTAACCTCCGCTCGCTTCCGCATCTGTAGCCCCCGGGAGGATGATCTGCACTCCCGGGGGCGACCTCCTCTCCTGTCGTTGCCCGCTGGTGTCCTGCCGGTCATCTTCAGACCGATTTGATTGGCTTCGTCTTCATCTTGCGCTTTGGGATTTGCTCTTCGGGTCGCTGCCACCGTCGGATCCTACCCGCGTCGTCGCTAGTGTGTTCGCTGGCCGTCGCAGACAGATCTTGCTGCTGCCGGCTCGTCGCTCGTCTTCGGCTGACGCCGATCTCTTCATCTTTTAGATTCAGATTTGACCGCCGCTTGTCACCACCCGGCGGATCCGGGCAGCCTTGATGCCAACCGGATCTGTACGCCGCCGCGAGATCCGTTGGATCCGGGCTCTTCACCGGTTGGCTCTCCCGACTCTGCCGGCCTATGCCATCTCTTTGGGCTGCCACCGCATCTCCTGGTTTCAGTCGTCGACGACCTCTGTCTCTCCACCTCGGCCGCAGCTTGACTCTCCTCGAGCGGTGTTGGAAGTGCTATGGTCGGCGCTGGTCTCTTGCGGTTTGATGCTCTTCTCGCAGCTCGCCGTGGCCATAGTTCCCCACCTTTTCCGCCCTGAGGTCGCCGTCGCGCCTCCTCGCCGTCTGCTCTACCGGATCCGGCTGCATCCAGCCCGCCTCGGCCACCGCTGCGCCTTTTCACCGCTAGCTCTACCGAATCTAGCTAGATCTGGCCTGCCTTGGCCACCGCCGCACCTCTTCGTTGCCAGTTCCCTCATCACCAGCTCGTCTTCATCGGATCCTGGCTGCCACATTCGCTCGCCGCGCTCCGCATCCCTCTCCGCCGCCTGAGCCTCGCTGGAGCCGTCGCCTCAAAACCTCTTGGCTCTATTTGCGCAGTAGACTGATGGAGGAGAAAGCAGAGGATAAAGTGGAATGATGGTATGCGATGCTGTTTGCTAGGTGTTGGGGCTATAAAGCTCAGGTGCTGCTGTTGCCAGGTGTTGGAGTAGCTCAGTGCCTTTAGGTGCATGGTGGATGGCTTGCTTTGCTAGCTCTTTAGTTTCTGTTAAGGTCTTCCTGTTGTTATCTCTTTAGTTTGTTTTTTTTGAGTCTTATGTTGCGTCTATTCAAATCCATAGTCATCTATGTTTTAGTTTATCTAAATCATGTGAATCTACAAATTTCTATGTCAATTAGTCGATTGCTTTGCTAAGCCTCAGTCCATCCTCTAGGTTTCAGTGTGGTCTTTCGTATGGTAGCAACCGCCGCTATTCTCTCTGAGCCGCGTGTAGGTCGTAGAAGTCGTTATGATGCCTTTGCTTCTCTTTAAATCGCTGTCTTGAGTTTTTAAGGCCGTCGCTCTTCTTTTGCACCGCGCTTCTATTGTGCTTCTTATGCATAGCGCCGTCATCGTCTCGGGCTTCGTACTTGAGTTTATGAGCTGCCATCATACTTTATAGGCTACCGTATGATTTCGGATGAGGATCTTTTATTTTTCGATATAATTTTCAAGAGCTGCATGTTACAACGACGTTTAGAAGATTTGGATTTTGGATATTTCCTATTTTAATGTCAACTCTTTGAAATACAATACTATTACATATGTCTTGCATTTGAGGGGGTGTTAAGAATATAGAGTTTGTATTAGGATATAGAGTTTGTATTCTATTTCTTGTATATCTTCCTTATCTCTATATGACATATTCTTCTTGTATTCCCTGTATATATTGCTCATTGGGTCTCTTCAATATACACACAATATTCATGATAGTTTCATCAGAAAAAAGCAATTGTTTGTTTGTTCTGTTAATTGTTAGACTCTGTTTGTCCTGTTCTTTTACTGAACTTCTCATTCACTTTTACTGCACTTCAACTTACTCCGCTTCCCTTGTATGCCTATTATCACAAATTAATTGTTAACCTTGTATGGAGCTCAGAATTGCTTATAACTTTGAACGCCATCAGAGATTGTAACACTCGAAATCCTCTAGCGAATACATTTTTCAGTATGCTGAATTAGTTGATGCTAATTCTGAGGTTTGATTTGTAATAATGATTTTTTAGCTCAAGACGATAGCTAATTTCATTTATACCCTCAGCTGGTCATTTGCATTTCTACAATAGAATCCATTCTTCTTAAAGTCAATTGGCTATATCTGCATTTTCTTCTATAGGATGAGTGTGTTTTCTGTTAAACCTATTTTTAGAGCTCTGTCGTGTCTCAGATATCGACTAATTTGTGCATGTCGTGGACCCATAACATAATTCGAATTAATATCTCATACAGGTGAATTTTCTTATCAATTTACCATCTATGTCTGGTTATAAAAGGTAGATTTGCTTAGGCATTACTTGCTATTTGTATAAAAGGTAGATTTGCTTAGACATTACTTGTTGTTTGCTTATATATGTAGCCTGGAATGTGTCCACTTCTTGTAATGGTAGATAATAATGTAATGTGCGCAAGACTGCAAGCTCACTGTACAATGTAGAACTATCGTGCAATACTGGGGGTCAACTGACTAAAGGCAGAAAAGGAATGCTGGTGATGGATACTGGGGGGACTAAGGGGTTGCAACTGATTATATACCTGAAGTAAAGGAGCAGTTTTAGCAGACATAAATTAAGTAGAACAAATACTTGTATGTATTGTCAGGTTAACTCCTGGTTGTCTTTAATCAGTAAGGCACAAGATTCAGGTCACAGATTTTTCTATTGGGGTACTTAGCCAATTCTCCCTCTCAGGACTTTCTTAATAGCTCCTGGTTAAGACATGCTGGACGGCTTGACGTCAAGGGTGGAATGATTGGGTGAAGCATTGATACATTTTGTAAGTTTAAAGTATAGTGAGTGGATCCTTTATCCAAAAGCCCTAGTTGTTTGAAATGTCACCTCCAAAATACCGTGGTTCTCTAATTTTGTAGTCTTGTGCACTTTCAAGAAGATTGTCAGTGTGTTGGGATGCTGCTGCCCTGTTTGATATGGTGATATGGGGGGATTGCGTGGTGCCTGTGAAGTTACTTATGGGTGGAATGTGCAAAGCTAGAGAGCACCTCATGATAAAAAAAAACAATACAGTATTTTCAAAATCATGGTGTTGTTAGTACGAGTTCGAACAATAAACTTAGCTACACCCTCAATCATATGCGGAGACCGTTGAGGGTGCGAAGGATCCAAAGAGAAGCACAATCACTAAGTGTATTTCATATGGGAGTCTAGGGTTACAAAATAGCATCTCTTCTTCCATTACAAGGGGTCTTATTTATAGGGGAAGAGTGGGAGGTCAGTGTAGTTATAATTTTGCCCTTAGGATTTGACAAACTTCTGAGGGCATTTCGGTCATTTGCTTCGTGCGGGTTCTGCCGCGTCTGGGACCCTGGGGGTCAGTCTGGGGCCGGTCTTGTGTACTCTGCCCGGGGTTGGCTTCGGACCCTCCTGGGATTGGTCTCACGTACCTCGTCTAGGGTGGACTTGGCTCGAGGTAGGTCCTCCAATGAGTGTCATCGCTCTGTGGTGGTTGTGGACCTAAGGTAGCGCAGAGACTCTTCCCCAATAGTAGCCCCTCACCGATCTTGGTGGTCGCTAACTACCCGCTTGGGTTAGCGCATCGACTTGCAAAAGGGTCGGTGTGCTGCCTCGGGTCAACGGCCCCACTAGCAGTCTACAATGCATTTCGATAACATGTTAATATGCCTTAGTCCTTACGCGAACTCTAAATGACAGGCCATGTCAGCGTCTCCAAGTTGGGTTCCCGGATGGTTGTCAAAGTGTTGTTGCTCCGCCCAGTCGATTTTGGGTTGTGTCGGGGAGTTCACTGTCGCATAGGACGCGGGGTCATGAATAGTTATGCAGTCAAGTGTCGATTGCCTTGATGCCAAAGCTACGCGGACACGTGGGGTTGTGATTTGGCCCAGAGAAGTGCCTCGTGAAGTCAGTTCTCGATCTATAGTGTTCGAGAGGCGAATGCATGCATAGGAGCTCAACTTATGTAGGTATAGTCACCAAAGGATGGCAGAACCCAAGGGGGCAAAAGGTTGACTTATAGTCACCAAAGGATGGCAGGGCAAAAGGTTGACTCATGTGAACATGTTAGAAATAAGTGTCTAACTTGCTAGTTCAGAACACATGGAGTTCTTGTGTAATCGAGTCGTTGCGTGACCTTGGTGGGATGGGTATGGGTATACCGCTAGTTCGAATACGATGGAGCTTCAAGCGTATGAAGCCGAATGGGGCATACACATCCCTATTAGCGAGTTCGATTGGTGATGTTGAGTTGGACGATATCTGGAGACGTGATCGATCGATGCATGCCAACACACCAAGATGTTCAAGATCAGTGAGCATACCCTTGGTGGGGTTCGACCTTTGAGGTGAGAGGATACGTGCTAAGTTGTTGCCTGCTCGACCCGTTGAAGTATGATGTTAGAAGCTTAGAAGTGTGTTGCACACCTGGTTTATAGAGAAATAGCTCATGAAACAAGGAGTATCTACCGTGAATCCAAGATGTCGAGAGATGGGCCTCGAGGCTAATCACACCATGCTTAGGTGATGGGCTGACGCTTGTTGATGTGAAGCGATCAATCGTCCGGACGTGTACAGCTGAGGAGATGTCAATAGATCAGTCAAGTTTGGTCAAAGGAATGCCCTGTATATCCCAATCTCCTGAGATTGGTCTTGCGTATCTCACTCGGAATGGACTTAGGGACTTAGTTTGAGATAGGTCCTCCAACAGATGTTGTTGCTCCTCAACATGAATACAAAAAGTTGGTCACATTGGTTGACCCGTGCATGCACACGCACTTGGGTTCCATTCCATTCCCCGGCAACATGGATGACCTTGCTCATCTATGACCGGGCATATGGAATATGTGCATGTGAAGAAGAAAAATAGCGCCAAGGAAGGAGATAAGCTTCACTGGGTATATCATGGCATGGCATTGGAAGCGCAGCGGCTGTTTGGCTCGAGGGATGGAATCATCCTGACCCGGATGAGGCATCGTCTCCGTGTTTGTTTCGTAGGATGGAACAGTCCGGGATAGGATAAGATGGTTTTATTTTAGTTTAAAAATAAGAAATATTTTATAAAAATACTATATCATGTCGTCACGCCCCGATCTCTATGTGACAAATGAGGTCCTAGTTGCTGAGCACGGTGATGATCCTCTGGGGGCTTGACAGCTTCATACACAAAAAGTTGTGATGCAGTATCGCTCCGATGTCGAAGGTTATGTCCTCGCTTCGGGCTTGGTCACCCTGCTCGAAGGATACTTGGAGTCGACATCTGGCCTAGGGCATGCAGGGGCTAGCCCCTGAAGTCTTGGAGGGGACACACGGAGGCTCGAGCTTACTTCAGGGGATACCCATATGGTCAAAAGCACTGACGAATAGAATATCTGCGGAGCTGCCGTCGTCGATGAGGGCGCACTTGATGTTGCATCCTGTAACACTGGCTTGAACCACCAAGGGATCTTGGTGAGAAAATCAACCCCCGTCGTGTTCATCATTATGAAAGTGATGTCGGCCTGCGCTCAGCCCGATGGCACTTGGATGGGGTAGGCAACGACGTGAAGCAACCGACGAGCGTAGGCCTTTCGTTGTCATTCAGACAAGCAGCCCTAGCTGGGAGCATCCAGTTTTTTAGAGGGTATAAGACAGACGGACGTACGCAACACATACACAATGGACACGCGTCTTTTATATATTAGGAATTAATCAAAGGTTCTATTGCCTATCTTCAAATTATATAAGCCTAAGTTTGATACAGACTTAAAAACAGATCTAGACCTTAATTCAGATCAAACATATTTACCTTCTTAGTTGTGGATCAACAAAATGCAATTCCGCGGGACTGATCCATCCACGCCGGCCGTAGCAAGGTCGCGACGGCAAAGCGAGCGAAACGAGTAACACTGGCGCGCGCGCGGCTTGCTCCTGCATGCATATCTACCGGATCGTGATCGACACTGTTGACGCTTCATTTGCAAGGCCAGACGTATGCCAGCGACATATGTACAGTAATCAACAATGGTGGATTCATGATTTCTTAGATTAGTGTTTGGAGTTACAAAATTATTATTCACAAAGATTTATACTAGAAAAAATAAAGCACAAATTGACATTGTTGTTACTAAAGACGATATATCAAATAATTTAGAGAAGTTATAAAATAATTAAAAAAAATGGCAATCTAACCCTGACATTTCTTCACGACTTTGAAGCAAGATTATGACATCATCATTCTTAATTTGAACAAAAAAAATTCTCGCTCAAGAGATATAACCAAACAATCATATTTCAAATCTACAAGCTTCCGCTTTGTTTTTGAATGCTCTACGGTCTACGATTCAAGAATCACGATTCACTAACAGAACAGACTGGGGATTTGGGAAATAGGAATCGAGAATGAGATGCAATGCACCGGTGTTGTTGCTGAATGCTCAACTGCTGCCTATTGCTTTTGCGCCACCGGTCGTCGCTGCACCCCCTCCATCCCCGGCTCGCCGCTCGACGCGGCCACATGGAGATAGCTAGACATCGGTGGCCCGGCTACGTAGATCTGCCCCTGGTAATCAGTGATCGATCGTTCATTTTCCCTAGCTCCTCGATCACTGGCGCATATATAATCAATCACTTTGCTCAAACATGACTCACTTGACCATCATGGCAAACATCGATCACTCAAACAGTAGTTGTTCAAGCATGCATCCATACATTATTCAAGCCAAAGCAGGGATCAATTACTAATTAAACAGCATTCATTCATGTAATCTGCTACTCACTCATTCATTCATTCATGTCGATCTTCTACTCAACAGCATTCATTCATTCATGTAATCTGCTACGGTGGAATACTGCTTGATCGTCATCACTTGATCAGTCGAGCGTAATTAACATCGATTGATCACTTGCTAATTAATTATTTTGCCTACCTACCTTCCTGCGGTAGCAGTGCATGCTGCAAGTGGCACTAGCTAGTGTCTGTCGTACGTACGTAGTTACTACGTACCACTCGAGTGATTGATGCAGCTAGGCAACAGCGCGTAGATAGTAGATCTGGACCCTTGTCGATCTCTGGTCAGTTGGCTGCAGGTGAAACCAGCTTCAGATTCCCGCCATACACCTCCGGTAGCTGGCTCTCATCAATGGCTTCCCGGAGCGTCTTGTCCAGTTCCTTGTCTGACACGAACACAAACTGCATGCCCGCATGCAGCAGCAGATCGATCGATATGTTAGTGCTCCGTTGCTGTTAGCTAGGGCTGATCGAGCAATGATCAATCGATGTTTAGTTACCTTCTTCTTGGTGTTGTCGTCGATGAACGGGTAGAAGATCTTCCAGGCCGCCTTGAACAAGTAGGGCACGTGAATCAGGAGCACCCTGCCGAGCCTCTCAGGGTAGTAATTCTGCGCGACATGCATATAATTAAGTTAGCCGTTCTGAACTCGACTGACAGAGAGAGGATGACTACACCAGACCATGTGATCTGCAGCAACCTGCATGATGTCCAGGGCTGCAACGTACGCCCGGATGTCGCAGTTGGAGTACCCCCACCCTTTGAGGTCCGCAACGGCGACGAACTTCTCTTGGCCCCTCGGCAGCCTGACAGCGAATTAGTTGAAATCCCATTGATCGATCGCCACAACACAGCAGCAGCAGCAGCAGCAGATTCGTGCTACCGAAGCCGCGATTAAGTTACTCCTAATCAATCACTGCAATCCAGAAGCAGTGAAATGCAGTTCGTCAGAAATGGAGCACGCACCTGGTGCAGGTCTTGTCGAGGACGTAGACGACGTAGCGCTTGAACTCGTCGATGCCGCGCTTGGAGGGCAGGTGCCTGGCGCCGAAGACGTACACCATGGGGCGGCCCAGCTTGTCGAAGCCCTGCATGTACACCTTCTCCTGCGCCACCTCGCCGCTCACCTCCTCCTCCGAGATGAACCCGCTAGGCTTCGCCGCCGGCTTCCACTTGACGTACCCCAGAAGCATCGCCGATGCCTTGCCGATGTTGTGCTCGCGCGCGCGCAGGAAACGACGCAGCATCAGGTCGTCCTCCTCCTGCACGCGTCCAGCATCGATCCGTCGTACGTCATGCATCCACGGCAGATGGAGGAATCTTACAGAAAACAGGTTAAATTCGAACGAGCCCTCAAGATCTATCAATGTTCTAGTCACACCACATGACTCTGGATTGGATTGGCACGTTGAAGAATGAATCTAGCTATCGAAGGTTAGCTAGGCCAGTCCGATTTGCAGGACCGAATTGACTGACATGGCATACATCATGAGGCCCGTCTTGACCGACGCTTATGATGGACTCTTCGATAGCACGGGCTATGTATGGCCGGATTGAGCAAATATTCAAGCCCCCTTGCGACCATACCTTTCATCCATGCCACCAATAAATACACAGCTTGCAGTAGAGGAGTAACAATCCGTGATACTGAACTACTGCTCTTATCGCTCCTCTGCTTGCAATCATAATAGACACAAATGCTTTGCATCGTGATCGATATACTCAATGCACGGCACGGCAAACATCATTCACACATTGCTAGCGTCCAGTACAATGGCAGCAGCTGGTCGATTTAGTGTAGCAGTAATCCAATTCCCCTGGACTGCGACGCTAGCTGCTGCCTCAACGGCTAACCACTTTGCGCCTGACCTTCAACCACCTCGAGACGGATGAACCACCCGCCCTAAGCCGCAACAAATGAGAAAGTGACCAAAAACCACTTGCAGTGCAGCAAATGCGTGAGACGTCTGTATGACGACCGACAGATGTTGGCTCATAGGCACCAGGGTGTTCTGCTTCTTCCCAACAGTGTCTATCTCTGAAAGCCACTAGTTCTAGCTTATGGCTAACAGCAGATCAAGACAGTCAGACAGAGTTGCAGAAACATTTCGATTACTGCTCAATCACATGAGTTGCGAAAATTAATTTGTTTAGGTGTCTATAGATACCTTGTACTATAGTCTAACCAGTACCTCCTGATTTGAATACCACTTCCTAGTTTAAAAATTAAGCAACAACACAATTTTCATCAATGGACATGATCACAGCTGTCTTTCTTTTGGCCCCTAGCCATGATGAGCGCTTGTCTGCAAGTTGAGTGGTGCAGGTGCTCTTTTAAGTCATAGGGCCTATTCATATTATTTTCTGTTAATGACTTTTAGCTGTAACTGATACATAGTAGTGGCTAGTAGAAGTGACTAATAGAAGTGGCTGACGAATAGTAGTGTGTTATGTAATAAAGACCGTATAACGAAAGGCACTATAACATTCGGACCGTCATATGACTTAGGGAAATGTGATATAATAAAATATAAAGTATGTTACAATATGTAAAAGATGAATAGTAGTGGCTGCTAAAAGCAGCTTATAGAAACAGAGATATTCATATTAGCTTCTGCTTCTAGAAGCTTCTACAAGCTGATATGAATAGGTCCATAGTTTGTGGAAGAGGAAATTAAACGAAGGAGGTGTGAACGAATGATCGTATACGTAATCCTATATATACAAGAAAACGAATAAGGCGTCGATCATATCGTTGCTAGAGCAAGGGAGGGAAGTCGTGCAAGAAGTTGAGGAGGAGATCGATCGATCCATCCATCCATCCATCAAACAAACAAACAGACATACCTTGGCTGCAGGGTCCTGGGCTTCGACGACGGCCCTCAGCTCGGCTACCTTCTTCCACTCGGCGGCGTCGCCGTCGCGGTGGTTCGCTTCCTGACAATCCATGCCTCCCTCCTCGATCTCTTTGCCTTGCTGCAACTTCTTCAGATAATCAATCAGCTTTGGATGCCGGAGAGCGGGAACCTTTTATAGTAGGAGGGTGGGGTCGGGGGTGAGCTAGCTAGCTGTTCCCGGGGTTGAAATGGATGCGCACTGACGGCTATTTACGGCCTCTTTTTTCGGTTTACAGGCTTATGCCTTTTGAAACTAATATATATGACAGTTTTTTTATTTTTTAAAAATAGTTTATTAGAACAATTTTTTTAAAACGGTTTATCGATATTCATTTCATTCGTATAACATCTTATGTTAGAGCTAAAAGATATCAGCTATGGTCAAAAATCATCAATTGTATCTAAAAAGAATATGGTGTGGTGTCACGTCGCGGTAATTGGCGGCACAAACGCTTGGCCGCGCCCCGGCCGAGGATGATAGACTGGCGTCCTGCTTGATGTACTACGAGCGAAGGAACGTGTGCATTCTATAAAAACTATATTGGAGCTTTGGAGATCAACTGTATGATTGATGACATAGCAGTATTTGGACATAGCATTAACAATATTTTATCGCGACTAACTACAAGAGAAAAGGCCCATGCTCTATGATGAATATTGGTAAGCTTCTTCATTGGCTACGTGGCTTGTTGTATATTATATTGTCTTTGAATTAGCTTTATTGTTTTCAGCTAAGAGGGGTACAGAGGGTTGAAGTTACAAAGGCATTTGAAGTTACAAAGTTCAATAATTCAGCTTCCAATATTGCTCTTCATGATCAAATGCTACAGTTCTGTTTTTTTTGGTTTTTGATTTCTCCAAAAGTTAAAAAGACAAATATCAAAATGGAACAGTTTTTTGAAGCGGATTCTTTAAACGGCTTCTAGAATCCAAAATCGTGTGCGCCATCCGCGTTGGTGTCTCCGCTGTATCGAAAACCGTAGATAAAAGCCATCAGCCACCGTAACCCAAAAGAACACCCCCTATGGCAGAACAAAATATATGTTCTACCTTTTAGTTTCATTAACTTCCTTCGTACAAAAATTAAACAAAGCTTCTTACCTCACTTGTTATTTCCCACTAACTCTTGCAATGAAAAAAAAAACAATGGTTCGGCTAATTCCAACATTCTATCCAACAAAACACTAAGACGTGGACTGTGTAAAACGTCGGACAGCTCAAAAATAATTACCAACAACGGTAAATTTTTTGTTTTGTTCTGGAAAGTCACACCGACTTTTTTTTTGCCTAATCCAATTCATCCTTCTTTTCATGTGCCTTTGTTGAATCTATAAGGCTGCAAAGAATAAAAATAATAGAGCGGTTTATGTTCGCATATCTTTACACTCTATGGAACAACACTATCAACTGAAAGAGACTAACGTGGCAGTATCATTTTTCCGGTTTTTCCATTTCATTAATTGCTTTGGACCCTTGTAACTCATAATTGAGTTGCTTTCAGCTTCAAGTAACAATTAATAGAAAATAGTCATAATCAACATATTTTGGCATAAAAAGATGCTATGTACATATAGAAATATACATTAAATAGCTCTATGAAATAATTAGAATTAATTTGTTTTAATGAAAGATTGTAACTTTTCCATCCTTTATTGCAGCTATCTCTATAAACAGGATAAAAATATATCACATCTCAGCTCTAACCATAAATGAAAAATAAAATTGGATGTCTCCTTGAAGTGAGGACACAACAATCTTTAAACAGACAGAAAGTAAGGCCAGCCTAGTTAGTTTAGCGAATGTATAAAACTTGAAGGCGGTTTACAATTTCTAAGCAGAGAGAAAGAAAAGGCAGGCTTGGTAGTTTAGATAATATAAAACTTGAAGGCAATAAACAAAGTAATTAGCTTTGTTCTGTTGCAGCCTCTTGTCATAGTTCAACTATGTTGCACAGTACAAAAGTGTAATTTTGTTGCACACCGGATGCATGATAGCAAATCTTCTTGTGAAAGGAAGAAACAACTAAACTTCCGAAGCAACTAGATTATTAAAATTTCAAGGAGCTATGAAAGGGACATAAACTTCTTAATATCATTGTTAAATATTAGAAACTAATGTATGCTTGATTGTTTACCGTGGAAAGTAATCACAAATATCACTGATCTAAAGTATTCTTGAACATAGAATTCTAGGAGATGGGTGAAGTGGGCCTTTTTCCTTTATATAAGAAGGCAATAGAGATGCATAGCACTACTCATGCCCTTTTTCTGTAGGCGCCACCGTCCGCTTCCTCCATCACATCACCAGCCACCGCTCATCGGCGGCGCGGGCAACAATGGCAGCGAAAGTGGAGCGGGCAAAGGTGAGGATGAGGGAGGAATTGGAGGAGGCGAGCACGAGAGCGGTTCATCGACGGCGCCAACTCACGGGAGCGGAGATAGAGAGGAGAAGGATAGGGCGATGTGAGATGTGGAGCTGGTCATCCTCACACTACGTGTCACTTTCCAATTTATACCTCTTATACAATGTTAGGGAACTAATTTGTACATTTTTGCAACTAACTGAACTAAATTTCCGAAAATAAAAATGGCATGTGTAGTGTTAGCTAGTGTCGCACTCATTCACCGTCACTATTTCTGACCGGAATTAAAAGAATGGAATGTGTTGAAGTATAAATGAATTGCCTATCTTTCCTCATCAGCTTAAGCTTTTGGGTGAACTGGTTGATGCATGCAACTCAATATGGTATCAGAGTCAAGATGTCTTGAGTTCGAGACCCGGCTGTCACAATTAAATAAAAATAATTGTAGCCCACTTCTATTCCACGTCTTAGGCCTGAGGGAATCTACACATGAGGGGGAGTGTTGAAGTATAAGTAAATTGCCCATACCCACCTTTCCTCATCAGCTTAAGCTTTTGGGTGAAATGGTTGGTGCATACAACTCAATGTGTTAGAGTACAATATATATGGTAGGATAGAGTCCTATTAGGATTCCAATCCCTTGTACCATCTTGCCCTCAAGTCTTGTACTCCTATATATACCGCCCTAGAGGCTTAATACAATACATCCAATTCCACATATTCTATCTTCCTTCATGGTATCAGAGTGGGTTTAGATCCTAAACCCTAGCCGCCACTTGCTTCCGCACCGCGCGCCCCTAGGGAGATCTATCTCCGCCGGGGGCAGCGCCACCGTTTAGGCGGCGGATCCTATTGATCCGGCTGCCGTCGTCGTTGTCGTCATGCAGCAGATTGGGCCTCCCTCCTCGCGATCGTCCTCGTCACGGTTGGGTTGCCGCCGCCCCGTTCCCCAGGCATCTGGCTTGTCCGTCGCCGGCTTGTTGCGTGTGCCGTGCCGCTCCCGCACCGGCTCGTCACGTGAGATACGCTGCTCCTCATCAGATCTGGCCGGATCGGGCCTGCCTCGATCGCGCCACCAGCCAACTTCGTCAGATCGGTCCTGGATCCGGCGATCGCCCCCCTCCTCCCATCGGGACGATGGCTTAGGTCGGATCTGGAGAAGAAGTCACCGCCTAGATCCGACCAAGAGTCCTCGACGGCGCCACTCCAGGGGACCTACCTTGCCGGTGCCGCACCGGGGGGCTCCGCCCGGTCGCCGGCTGCTCCACTCCGCTCGGCGCCGCTCTTGGTGAAGGCCAATCGCGCCATCGCCTGTCGGTGCCAACTGCCGCACACCGACGCCGTCCGCTCTCGCTGGCGCCGCCTGCCTGGCCGCTCCACCCGACCGCCTCTGCTCGGGCCTTGTCAGCCGCTCCACCCGACGAGCCCTGCGCCTGCTGGCCGCCGACCCGCCGAGGACCGGTCGCCGCCCTGCTGTTCCGTCCCGGCCGCCGAACCCGCGTCGGCTCCCTCCGTCGCTTCACTGCCCGTCCGCCGCTACCTGGGCGCCAAGCCTGCTCCGGTCGCCGGCCTGCCACCTCCACCCGGCCGCCGGCCCACCGCCTCCCGGTCGCCGGTCCCACCGCTCACCCGGCCACTGGCTGACCTCCAAGCCGCATGCGAGCTTCAGATCGGATCTGATGCTTTGAGTCTCCCAATAGGTGCTTTAAAAGAGAGAGAGAGAAGCTTTTTAGATCGGATCTGAGTGGTTAAGTACAAAAAAGAGAGGAGGTTACCTAGAGGATCCCACTGCTGTTGTTGTATCTTTTCTTTTTTTTCCCGATCACTGATTGGGGTTGAGTCGCCTACCGCCCGTCGACCTCGCACGTATCTACTCCGACATCGGCGTCGACTACACCAACCTCTACCTCTTCGACTGTGCGGCCAGGCCGGGCACGCGATACCGAGGGGACGCCTTACCGCGTCGCGTCTCGGTCATCCCGTCCGCACGTCTTCATCGCCGGTTCGTCATTGCCACCACAGATCGGGACGCCTCCGCCGATTTCTTCCATCGTCGTCCCGCCTCGCGCGCATTCGGCCGATCGACCAATTATGCGCGATCCACCCGGCTCCGTGGCGCCCATCGCCGAGTACTACGCGCATCTTCTCCGAGCAATGGGCTGCGCCGTGCCTCCTCCTCGGGCCGCAGCACCGTCGCCCGTGTGTCCCCTCGCCGTTGCATCTACATCGCTGTCTCCTGTGCATCGACGACTGTGCTGCGCAACCTCTTGTGCGCCATCTGTCTGCACCTGGTCTTCGTTTGCTGATCGGGCCTTCATCGCCGACATCGAGCGCTACCGCCGCGCTGCACCTTGCGTCGGGATCGCTCACCTCGAGCTAGAGCGCCCGCCCGATCGCCGCCGGGTTGGAGCATCCGCTCCCGCACTGCTTCTTCTTCGTCCAGCACAACCACGCCTGGTTGGGGCCCTCTCCCTTGTACGTCCGGTACTGGCAACATCGGTGTGTGCTTTCGTCCCCGGCGCGTTGCCAGGTCTGGAAAACCCGGCACACGCCTCGGCACTGGCGGCTTGACTGCATCGACTTCGGCATCGACCCTCCCGTTCCCGTCCCGTCTGCCTCGATTGCATCGCCACTTTTCATCTACATCATCGACGGCCCTGACTGCGTCGACCTCGACGCCCCTCGACTGCCTTCACGCGTCTCCGTCATCACCATGGCGACACTTTTGCGCCCGCGGCTTCATATGCGACCGCTTCGACATCGGTAACCCGACCACGTCTACGTCGACCACGGCCATCTCCTGGCGGCATCCTCGACCACGACTACTCCGCCCTCGCGCTCGGCTACCTCGACATCGGCACAAAGGGCTACCGCCTTGTTTGAGCTACTCGTCGGTTCCTACTTCAGTCACAGCATACGCGACGCATCGATAGTTATGACTGCGGGGGGATATCAGCTCTTTGGCTTCTTCTCCAGTCTCATCGTCTGCGATGCTCCCGTTGTGACCTGCGGGGATGTTAGAGTACAATATATATGGTAGAATAGAGTCCTATTAGGATTCCAATCCCTTGTACCATCTTGCCCCTCAAATCTTGTACTCCTATATATACCACCCTAAAGACTCAATGCAATACATCCAATCCACCTATTCTATCATCCTTCAGAATGTACAGTACAGTGTACAGTGGTAGGCTCGCTCTCCACTTCTTGGAGCTCATGAGCAGACCGGGAGGTCCAAAGCCAGCCAGCGCCACGAATTCCCCTGTTCCATTAGTATCGGCTGTTGGCTTGGTTGAGTAGGTTGTGGAGCTCACCGATCTCACCTCGAAAACAAAACACAAAAAAGAAAGATCGGTGTGCAATGCATGCGCTAGTAGTGGTAGTAACACTGACGAACACAACCACAGTTCAGTACCGGATGGCCCGATTCGATCATCAACCTGTTGGCATTTGTTTGTCTCCACGGAGAAGACATAATTCGTGTACTTTTCAACTTCTCAAACTGACTTTTCCAAGCTGCTGAAATCTTGCGCTGGATTTGGGGCTTCACCTGTCTTCATAGTTGATGGATTATAAAAGCAGTCTGCTCAGAGAATCGCCACATGCATCCTCATACGTACGTACGAGAGAACAAGATCCAGATTAATTCCATTTGGCCTTACAGCTCGCACTACGTCGGCAGGTTGATGTAATGTCCGTCCACGCAAAACTTCGATCATACACGAGCATATATATGCAGCCACTTGGCCCTAGCACGATCATGTTGTCACACGGCTACCATGCATGTTCAGGGAGCTTCGAGCGCCCCTCCACATAGTTGATAGACTAGCCTCTCAGCATAGTTCATGGCAGTTAGTTGTTTACAATCATAGAGAGTTGAAGTGTTTAATTAGATCTCATGGTGACGTCAGGAAAGAGCCATGCATATCTGTGTTATGACTGAACTACAAGGCAAGTAGTGTTTGTTAATTTGGGGCGATTGCAATAAAATTGGGAGTGTGGCAATTCTGGCTTGTGGTCACCAAGCTGAAGCAGCAGCAGTCTTGGCTTGTCTTTGGCGAAGACTTAGCGAACCCGTTCTTTCTCGACCGAGCGAATCGCCCCAAATTAAGCTGTATTTGTTTGGCGAAGACTTGACGTGTTGCTATTCTTCCTGTACCCACCCAAAGCTGTATTTTGTAAGGTTACCCCCATTTTCTTATCGATAGAATCAGCACCCCTAAATCCTACTGGCCAATCGGTGGATTCTCTAACCAACCATGCATGGAGATTCAAAAGAAAATTTCGTCTTTTTCTGAATTTTTTTAGATATTTTAGGCTTTTTTGTATTTTCTTTTTTTTTCCGTGTTCCTTTGTATTGTCTCTAATGGGTTAACATGTCATTTCTATTTTTACATTTTTTTTAAAATTAATTATACTTAAAAGGTCAAATCAGTTACAGTAAAAAAAATCAGCTACAATGAAATTTTAACTCAAAATTAAAACTAGTGCGCATTAAAACATGGCCTCCTCGATCACGAAACACTAGAGTGCATTAAATTAATGGCCTGTTGGATCACTGATGGTCTGTCATAAAAACAGTAAATTAATGTGGCGTGTTGTACTGTCGACAAGCAAAGGAAATCCAATAGGGCTTCTGCTGCGGATAGCGATGCAAACCCACGTCCTTTTTGCGAGTTTGAGCCGTCAAAACGGCCCATAAGTAATTAGAAGACTTGACGGCTCGGTCCAAAACTCGACGCTCCATCCCAAGTCGCAAGGGAGGAGGAGCTCCCTTTAATTAAAAACAAATTAAACAAGATGGATCGACCGCGTTCGAGTGAACATTGTTGCTATCTCTTTAATTAATTCCGCTGTTGGTACGACGGGAATTAAAGGTGGTTCGAGGGGCTTCGATCGTGCTCGCTGTTGGAGCCAGCAACCCAGCAGCTACCCGTCGCTATACGACGGAAATGCACATGTACTTGCGTGACTTTTTAATTAATTATCAGAGGTTAAAAGAGTAAAAAATATTTACCATAAGAAATTACTTCCCAACTCCCACAAACGATTTAAGAAGCCAATTTAATTTTTTTAAAAAAATCATTTTACTTAAAAATTGACTTTTAAAAGCCAAAAAGCCACGACCTTCTCGTCCTCGATCGGCACCTCCCAGCTCACGTGCATATATGGATGCTTTGACGTCACGGCAGGGTCACTGCAGGTATGGTAAGCAAAGCCTTCCCTGTTTGAGTACGTATGGCATACAAGCTAGCCAGTGGAGTATACGATAATTGTTATTAGAGGTTACCAGCTGAGTGTATATAATAACAGATCGAAGTACGCACGCAATCTCACGATATGTAGAGGCTGTCTGATTAGACTTGAACGGCACTATATACTTAATTAATCTTGCGTTTTTCCGCCCTGGGTTGACGCTGTCGCGTCCCCAAACTAAACGTTGGTGCTCGATCTCCTCCTCCTCCTCGCCGTCTTCACCCATGGAATGGTCCAAAAGTAATGGCGCCTCCATTGTGGGTCGTTGGCCGGCCAGCCGTGCTGCCTCCGTCTGGTCGGGCCCTACATCTACATGCCTTCACGCCTCCACTCGACCTGCATGGTTTTGGTGCCTATAAAAGCCCGCCCACCTCCTCGCCCATTGCTAACCACCACCACCACGGCTCGCTAGCCCTTCTCTGCTCGGCTGCTCGGCTGCTGGCTGCGTCGAGTGATCAGTACGTTACGTAGTGACAGATCGATTGATCGATCATTAATTAACCAATGGCGCAGGGAAGAGGCGGCGGTGGCAACGCTGCCGTGCTTCTGGGGCTGCTGCTCCTCTGCGTGCTCCTCCACGCCGACGTCGCGGAGTCGGCCGTCTTCACCGTCGGCGACCGCGGCGGCTGGACCTTCAACACCAACGGCTGGCCCAACGGCAAGCGCTTCAAGGCCGGCGACGAGCTAAGTGAGTGCCTAGCTAGATATAATAAATGTCCATAACCACGCGGACGTGCCCGGTTATCTGTTACTCCTGCTAGTACTGTACGTACGTACGTTATCATCTCGATCGATCGATCGGTACGTGTATGCATGTACGGCCCGGATTCTTGAATGTATGTGAGATTAATTCGACGTTGATGCAGCACCAGATCGACTGATCGGTCATCGATCAGTTTAGTTAACCAAATAATGCTCCATTAATTAACCGAGCGTACTGCATGCAGTGTTCAAGTACGACTCGTCGGCGCACAACGTGGTGGCGGTGAGCGCGGCGGATTACAAGCGGTGCAGCGCGCCGCGGGGCGCCAACGTGTACAAGTCCGGCAACGACCGCGTCACGCTCGCCCGCGGCACCAACTACTTCATCTGCAACGTCCCCGGCCACTGCCAGTCCGGCATGAAGATCGCCGTCACCGCCGCCTGATGGATCCGATCCATCCATGACGCCCGACCATGCATCCATCCATATAACTGCATATATATATATATATATATATATATATATATATATATATATATATATATATATATATATATATATATATATATATATATATATATATATATATATATATATATATATATATATATATATATATATATATATATATATATATATATATTTTGACTCGTGAATGCGTGATCGATCGGCACTCTTATACAATGTGTGATCGATGTGGAATTTATATGGATTTGTATTTGAATAAAAAGGCATACGACGACTGTCGTCGTTGATGATCGTGTTCGTGTGAGCCGTAATACCATATGTGCATGTGTCGACAATGGCCATGTCATGATGACGTACGCATGATGTCATTTGTGCGTCATAGTTTTCGTACCCTTCATCAATGTACTGCCCGCCGTACCATGCATGCGTATCTTGCTCTCAATTTGACTCTTAACCACGCCCCACGACCCATCCACACCTCCCATGGGCGAGCTAGTGGGACACACGAGTATGCAGAACTCCTCAGCACAGTCATATATGTTCAGTCGAAAGGTGAGTGCAAGGAGCCTCTGCAATCGCATCTTGTCATCTGGGTCCAAGACCACATAGGGTGATGGGATGAAGCCATGACACAGCGGTGAAGTTGAGGCTGTTGTTGTGTTTGATCTTATGGTAGAACCACCGCTCCATCTAGTGCGATTCCCACTTAGTCCACGTAGAGTTTGAAGGAAACCATTCGATGTAGGGATGTGGAGTTGCAAACTAACACTACACAGGTTGGAGTATTGACCATTCCCAAGACGCTTCGGCTAGCAGCACACATCATGCAGGGACGCAAAGATCGCCGCACTAGGCTCAGTACCCTCCCAACAAGTCGCCCAAGAATAAACAGCGAGGCACACAATGATGTTCGGTGTTAGTTGCTGGAGCTCAAGTTCATACAATCGGAGGAGGACATCAACGAAGTGCACAGTCGAAAGCAGAGCCCAACATCAAAGTAGACGAACACCAATGACTCGCCTTCCTACGGTTGTGGTTTGATCTCCTCACAGGCAAGGAGGCACGTGGCCTCACGGGACGCAAGTTTGCCATCATGCACAAGGGACTCCAGCAGCTCTTCCATTGTGTTTGATGGGCCCAGTGTGTTCATAAACACACCACTAAACTTCCCCGAAACCCTCCACCGCTTGCCAACAGCCACTTTCTGTCAGCATGATTGCTTGAGGGAGCCAACGCCCTGCTGTGCCCACTATGATCAGTTGTGCAAACCATCTCAGTAGAGAAAACTTGGGACAATGAGAGGGTGAACGGCAGGAAAATCAGCTAGGAAGGAGGCAACGGCAAGTAAAGCAAACACAAGTGCCATTTAATGCCCAGCAGCGGGTGCAAGAATCAAGGAGACGTGCATCTTGCCTGAATGGGCGCAATGGCTTGTTTCCCATGACCAAGAAATCAATTGTCACTATGTCTGCCCGCATCTCAAATATGCGGGTAAAGAATATGTAAAGTATATACTCAAATGGGGGTATTTGTGTAACAAGCCCCCTAGGGCTAGGGAAAGAATATGTTTACCCCTATAAGTATATACTTAAATAGGGGTATTTGTGTAACTAGCCCCTTAGGGCTATAAATATATGCCTTAGGATGTCAGGGGTATGGCTCTTTTTTTAGACAAATCTAGGTAAGACTGATTTCTATCCTTGTCTCTACGGTTTGAAATGCAATTAATGTGAATTCTATCAATGAGACAATGTGAGGGACAGAGGGAGGGCGGAGGTGAAGCGGCTGAGGCACCCGGCGCCAAGAAGGTGCAGGAGAGAGTGGTTCCGGGTCTGGACGAATGCGGCGGTGGTGCGAGGGTGAGGCCAACACCGAGTTTGATGCACCGATCACGGCGGCGAACAAGAATGGGGTGGCGGGAGCGAGGCATTTTGGTGGCCGTACATGGGTTTGCAGTGCAATACTGTCCAAGAGGTGTAGTATCCCATCCGCGGGAGAGAAGGGCAATATTGCATATTTCCCAAAATACATGTAAAGTACGGTATAGCTGAAACTGAAGGCGACAGTAAAGAAATTAACGAGGAGAGAACACCACGTAAATTTGGGCTAATAATAAGAAGCTAAATTGCTAAAAAGGCAGGTTTGATAGCTCGAAGGCATGTCCGAAGCATCAGCTACACCACTTAGAAAATGTACAGTATCTGCAGTGGCGAATGAACATAACAAAAAGGTCATAAGCAGTAGCATTTCTGGACTTGCATCTGAATTTCTAGTAAGCATAAATCCAAGCCACCATCATCCATCTTCCCTGCTCCATGTTCTTATCATTTCTCCGTCGCATCGTCCATTTCTGCAGTAAATAAATTAGCCTGAAAAGGTTAATAAGTTCTACTGTGAAGGACAAGAAAGAGCAGAGCGGGAAGTTTAAGATATTTTGTAGGATTGGGTATGGCGACTAGAGGAGAGGTGAATAGAAGTCTAAATATAATATGAGGTTTTTCAAAATCTTTTCCTTTGCGCAGAAGCAAAATTCTTCACCACAAGCTAGATCTCATGTACCGAAAACCTCACATTGGCAAGAGAGAAAACAGCACATGCACTATACGACATTTTGCCAATCAGGAAGTCATATAAATCTGTGTTTATATGGTCATGCAAAAGAAATAGAAAGAGCTGCACATGTTTGCCATCTAGCCATGAAGCCCACGATCAATTAATTAATGTGCAACATAGCACAGATTGCATACGAACAAATAAGGGTAGAGTAAGGCACCCAAATTTGTTAGAGACTAACACCATTTTTTTTTATTTTCGAAATATCCATCGCCTACTTCACCCGAATCTTTATTTGCATCAGATGCTTTCGAATTCTTCCCTTGTGAGAGCATTTGATGCGCCATTCCTCCAGCTGCTTCTTTTTCAGAGGTTCATCAACGAGGTGGCCCGTAGAGAGAGTAGATGACAACAAAACCACTGTGCGTGCCAACCAAACAAAAGCCAAGGCAATTTGGGATGCTAGCTAGTTTGTTTTGGTTTGCATATGCCAGTGACAAGGATTGCGATCGAGGATATCCCATGCCCTCCCAAAAAGAAGTAAGCAAATTAAGCACCCGGATTAGAGGGAGGAAGCAAAACATGCAAGTTTAAGCCGAAATAGGATCTTCTCCACGGCGCTCTCACCGGAGAGGCCGCACGCCTCCTCCAGCAGCGCGAACCGGTTCCCGCTCTCCCTCTCCGACGACGCCGCCGGTGGCATTGCTTGCTTGCTTGCCCGATCGGCTCTAGCCTAGTAATAGGCCGGGTTACTAGGTTTTGATGGCGACTGACGACGAGGCGGCGGCCGGAGATCACACACTCGTATTTTTGGAAGGCGCGCAAGTGACAGCCGGACGTAGGCGAGTTAGTATCGCATGAATTTTCCAAGCACATCCAAGGATGGTAGAAAATTCGACGACTCCCCAAATGTCATTGCATACATGTGTAACATCAATCGGTTTTTGTCTCCGACTCCTTTCAACGATCACTATTTATTAGCATAATAAACTATAATCACAAACCATAAATCATAACCCTAAAAGAACACCCCTATCATTCCTTTCAGCGATCACTATTTATTAGTCTAATAAACCACGACCACAAACCATAAACCACGACTCAAAAGAACATCTCTATTATATCCCATACAGGAATAATTGGTCAAACTTATCATGAAATCATCTATCACTCCGATTACATGGATTAGATAGGTATCCTAGTTACCCGGTGCTCTTCAACACTTACCGAGCATCATCCCTATAACAAAGATAGGAACTCTAATTTTCCCTATACCATATAACGTTTTTGCAAAAAGATTTTTCGGAGTTGTGAATTTACATACGAATCCTTGGTTCTTTCAAAAAAAAAACCTCTATCACCTCAGTTTTTTTGCAAAAAAATATCCGCTCCTCCGCTTATACTGCTAGTTTGATCTTATTCCAAGTCGAGACGATCATGCGTGATACAATCATCGACTACGTCGCTTTACTCTCTAAGGCCAGAGCCAGACAACCAACAGCCAGGACATGTTCATCCCAGACCGTAATGATGCAGCGCCTGCTGATGACTCACGGCAAGAGCAAAGAGTGACAGTACGCAATGCATTCACTGAGCAACTAACATCGCAATACGCTCGATAAAATGCCTTGAAATGATCGAGTGGACAAACACCAACATCAATAATAATAATATAAAAAAAAGCTTATGACGAGACTGTCTTATTTAATCACCGAGCTGTGCCCGTGGAGAGTGTTAAGGAAACTAACTGCGGTGTTACACAGCATCAAACCAACAGTGGGGAAAAAAGAATTGTTCAGAATGGTGGCCACGCCATCCGTCGCCGGCTCGCCTAATGCATTCAAAGAAAATGCAGACCGGTTCCTCCCCTTTGCTCTCGTGTGTTGCCGGTCCGACAAATGTTTCGTATCAACATTCATCTGTTCACTAATTTCACTACGCAAAAAAATGTGGACACAGATTAGCTCATAACTTTGGAGACAACTCCGGCACCAACAGTCCTCCCTCCTTCCCTCAGTGCAAATCTTTGCCCTGCATAGCGCAAAACAGAGGGATGAAGCTCTGCTATTACTACGGCAACACCCATACCGAAAGCTTGATGTCTAAAATGTAACCATACCTGGCTCAAGCGGAACGGGTGATATCAACTCAAAAATTGCAGTTACATTGTCACCAGGCATCACCATCTTCACGTTCTCAGGCAACTCAATCTTTCCAGTGATATCAGCAGTCCTGAAGTAGAACTGTGGGCTGTAATTCGAGAAGAAGGCAGTGTGGCGACCACCTTCATCCTTTGTAAGGACGTAAATTTCAGCCTCAAATCTTTTGTATGTCTTCACACTACCAGGTTTGCACACCACCTGAAATAGTAGAAGATGAAACCCACATAACATCAATAAAATAAGCAGCAAGAATTTTAATATCGGAGGACCACCAGTTTAACAACACGAACGACGCTAAAGAGTGTAAAAATATGCCAAAACAAAATGAAGTAATGGTCCGAAGCAATAAAAATAAAAGGCCTATACATTCCAAAAACCTTTGGTAACAAGTTGATAAAAGAACCATGCATCATTAATGTAATGCAATTTCCTGATACAGCTAAGAGTAGAAGTAGATTTAGCTCAAACTTCTTTAGGTTCAACTTAGAATCAGGTATACTAACCTGGCCACGCTGTACATCACCACGTTTAAGACCACGAAGGAGGAGACCAACATTGTCACCAGCCTGCATACAAGGAGTTGTAAGTACGAGACTCAGCATCAATCAAAAACATTGAATGGTCTACTTTCAGCATTGTTACCTCTCCATGATCCAATATCTTTTTGAACATCTCAACACCAGTAACTGTAGTCTTCAAAGGACCACTCTGTGACCAAGATATGTTTCATCACAATACATCAAGGTAAACAATGTAAATGGTACCAACTTGTGAGAGTAAAACTACAAAAATAATGCCTCCAGTTTCTACAAAGTTTTGCATCTATAGACGTGGCAGCTACTTATGTGTGCGTGTATTTCATATAACTTGTGCATGTATTCTATGTCCGTAGTTGCATGAAGCTACTCAAATTTGCAAATGTCTAGAAAACCCAGGAGCATCGTTCAAGGATAAATATTCACTATATAAGAGAACATAAAGGGAATCCAGAACATAAAAAGGGCAATTAGATTCTAACTCACTTGTGTCAAACCTAAGATCTCAACATCATCACCAGTTTTAATTGTCCCCTGTTCAACACGTCCAGTCACAACAGTTCCACGACCCTGCAGATCAAAACCAATTAATCGATATTACTATTAGTACCCAATGATAAAGTCCTGGCAAGACAAATACCTGATTCGTCCTTAATGATTTATGTAGCAATTGACCTAAAGATACTAAAATTCATGATCATACCAAAAAATTACTGACATAAACATATTCAAGAAAAAGGAAATTGTCGGGAGTTTAGAAATAGAGTACATAGAAGTAATGACTGAGAAAGCGTTCAATGGGCTGAATTGGATAAATAGCATTTTGAAATCAAAAAGTGTATTTCAGAGTTTTAGGGTATAATGCTAAAGGCTTTGCTAAGTCAAACAGAACAGCACTTAAAGATATCACATATCAGAAGGCCAAGTCTTAAGCAAGTAGAATTGCCCAAGATAAAATTATTTAAAGAGGCAAAATAGGCAAAACTAAAATAGTTCGATCACAAGTAATTTAGTAAAATGATGCCATCTGAAAATCCCCTATATGCACCAGACAGCCAAATGAACGTACCATCAGTCCACACAAACCACAGGTATAAATTGCTGTGTTCCTGCTGGGACAAACTCTAAGGGTATTCAGAATATGGATCGTGGGGGTAATTAATCCACAGCATGCACATTCGGTGTGTGCTGTATGAACACGTATGATGAAAACGCGAAAAATAATTATGGTACAATATTTTACGAGATTGGATCTGTCTCTGTAATAACTCACAAATGTGACTTAACACCAGAATGCACAGTACATGCCTATCACCGAACAGTGGAGGTATTGTTTTAATTCTCAAAGAATATTGCTATTTAGTTTTCTAGGCTTCCTACTACTCAATTCATTCACACCCATAGACTTGAATGTCCAATTATATATACATGTCAACAAGCTCAGCATTCACTGAATCTCAGGCTTCCATTTCAGATAATACACTATAGCCCTTTCATTTCTATGGGTTTGGATTTGTTGATTCGTAGTAGTTTAGCATGATGGACAAGTCAATGAGTCATTCAAGATTAAATGCAACCAATTAAACATCACAGTGAAGATGTAATATCAAAACCTGGATTGAGAAAACATCTTCTATTGGCATCAAGAAATTCTTATCAAGCTGCCTCACGGGATCAGGGATGTACTCATCAACTGCATCCATGAGTTTCAATATGGCATTCTTTCCAATCTCATCATTGGTCCCCTGCAAGGCTGACAAGGCAGATCCACGGATGATCGGGATCTCATCACCAGGAAACTTGTAGAAACTGAGGAGCTCTGCAAAAAAAAAAAAAAGATGAAGGCAACAATATTTCCTCAGAACAGGAACATAATCAACCAACTAAAAACAATGTAGAGAAATGGGAAACGTTAGCATACCACGAAGCTCCATCTCTACAAGTTCTAGTAACTCTGAATCATCAACAGCATCAACTTTGTTTAAGAAACAAACAAGTGATGGCACACCTACCTAAAAAACACAAAGGAAATGTTCAGTGATCAGAAATGCAAAGACAGCATGCCAAAGAAGCACAAAAAAAGAGGAAACAGGCAAGAACTCTCATGAATTTGAAACCTGTCGGGCAAGAAGAATATGCTCCTTTGTTTGTGGCATCGGGCCATCGGGAGCTGATACAACAAGAATACCACCATCCATTTGAGCAGCTCCAGTGATCATGTTCTAGAATTTTCACATCAAATTAGTCACACGCAACCGAGATGTGCATGCTGGACAATTAAGGAATCTAATAGCTCTTCATCGCTGAGTTTGGATGTTATCATGTCCAATTGATATTGAGGATTAAGCTGGTAGTTCTAAGAGCCTACTCAAAGTCCAAATATGCTCGCTAGGTGATTACATCAATTTGATAATTCACATGATTGTAACTGGAAAATCTCAATTTAAGATAAGTAGATAACTCATATTATTGTAAATGAGGTAATCTCAATTTAACATGCACAACCCCACACATGATTTTAAACACATAGTACCTCTAGACTCTCTACATACAACCTTAACATAATCATGGCTATTTACCTTAACAGATTCAACTTAGAGAACAGAGCCATTTACCTTAACATAATCGGCATGCCCCGGGCAGTCCACATGAGCATAATGCCTTTTAGCGGTCTCATACTCCACATGGGCCTACAGAGACAATCCCAGATGATCACTATTCGATCTACAACTGGATGTAAACGAAAAAAGACAAAATCTGGCCCAAATCAATAAAAAAAAGCACCAAGATTGAACCGTTGCAATTGTGATTCCTCTTGCTTTCTCCTCCGGAGCCTTGTCGATTTCGTCAAAAGCAACCGCTTTGGCTTTCCCGGCCTCGGCTAGCACCTGCGGTGACGAAAACAAAACGCACTCGAATCATCCAAATAGTTTGGAAGACAAGCGAGATTTGAACCAGAACTATATCTAACAAATCTAACCTTGGTAATCGCGGCAGTGAGGGTGGTTTTGCCATGGTCGACGTGCCCAATGGTGCCGACGTTCACGTGAGGCTTCCTGTCACAGATTCAGCCGAATTTCAAAACGCGAATCGATAGAGAAAACACGGAGCACATGAATCGGAAGGGAAATAACAAGCAGAGGCGAACGGATCTGATAAAAGGAGGGCTCACGTGCGGGTGAAGGTCGCCATGGACCTCGCCCAGACGCTTCCAGCCAACGGTGGCGGCGCCTGAGGCGACGGCGGCGCATCTGGGAGCAACGCGGGGCCAGAGATTGCGGCGGCGCGGAGGGTGCGGTAGGATAAGAGGCGGCGGGTGTTGGGATTCCGGAGCACCGCTGCAGCGGCCATTGCGTCGCGGCGGCGCGCGAGGAGGGAAGGTTTTAGTTAGGGCTTTAGGAAGGAGTCGGCGTCTGGGTGGAATGGGAGAGGAGACCGGCGGCTCTAGTCACTTCACGTCACGGCTCTAACCGACCAACATTGTGGACCAAGATCCACATGGGCCTATTGGGCCTTATCAAGCCCATTACTGGTCGTTCTCGGCCACAGAATCGCACAAAAATTACTTGTTTTTGTTGGCCACGCCCAATTCATCGGTCCACCACAGCCACGACTCCCATCCGTCGCCGCCGGCGCGTGAACTCCACAAGCCACCGCGATGGCCGCCTCCGCCCCGGCCGCGACGCTACTCGCCGGCGCCTCCCTCATGCTCCCCCTCACAGCACGGCCGCAGCGCGCGAGATTCACAGAGCTCCCTCGGGCTCCTCCCACCCTGCGCCTCAGCCTCGGTCGGCCCGCGCCGCTTTCCCCCGGCTCGCCGCGCGCTCGGTCGGTGCGGTGCCTGGCGGCTGGCGGCGCGCTGAGCCCGGAGATGAGGGCAACGCTGGACAAGGTGGTGGTGTCGCACAAGGTGGTGCTGTTCATGAAGGGGACCAAGGACTTCCCCCAGTGCGGCTTCTCCCACACCGTCGTGCAGATCCTACGGTCCCTGGACGTGCCCTTCGAGACGCTCGACGTGCTCGCCAACGAGGCGCTGCGCCAGGGGCTCAAGGAGTACTCCAGCTGGCCCACCTTCCCGCAGCTCTACATCGACGGCGAGTTCTTCGGCGGATGCGACATCACTGTTGGTGTGTATGCTCTCTCACATGTTTCACACACGCTCGCACTTCAAAAATTGAGTCTTTTTTCTTTCTGCTACGCTCGTGATTGCATGATGTGGGAATCTAACTAGCAGTTCAACGAGATTTGTTTTATCTGGTATCAGGACGTGCCAATTCATTAATGTTGGCCTCGTGCCAATTCATTAATGTTGGCCTAGCTCCTGGAGAGAACTCACACATTATTTCCTCTCTAGAACACACAAACACAGAGAAGACAAAATGTTTTGTGCTGCTTGTCTCTATTCTGTAGCGTGATAGCTTATTCCTTTTATACTTACAAAGCAAGACCGGTTACATGCATGCTATAAAACTCCATTACTCTAGTGTTACACAACGGAAACACTATAAGCAGCACTAATCACCATAACTCCAAGCGTTACATAACGTATGCATGCATGTAGAGTTATTACTAGCACAGGGGTTACCAACAATCACCCCCTAATCCCTGTGCACGTCCTGACGCCAATCAGAGCTCGTTGGTTTTCAGTTGTCAGTTCTGCAAGGAGTTGTGCCAGCCACACCCCCTGACAGACTGCTGATGTCTTTCACTTCTTCATCGTCGGTGACACACCTTACCGACGACTTTGATTTCTTTCTCAGCTCCAATTATCTTTCGCCGATGACGCAACTTGACGGCAACGGAGACTCTCATCAGAGCATACACATATGAGAACTTGGACACAACTATAAGGACACACACACATACATTATGCACTGATACACCTACGTGCATAAGCATGACATGACTATGCTCACGTATGTAACACACCTCCTACGTGCACAAACAACTCATAAATGACACATACAACACTCCTACTGTGCCATCTCTCTCACTCACACACTTCGATGATGCTGTCGCCGTTTTAGACATCACCATGTTCACATCTTACATTAAGACACTGCTGATGATGGAAGAACGTTGTTTGCCGTCGATGCCGCTCCCGCCTTGCAGCCCACCTATGCCACTCGTCGTCGCCAGCACCTGTGCACCTCCACTTGACATGCGCCGCTTAGCACGCCATCACGTCGACCAGCGAGTCATCGCTAGGGAGCTTCTCCTTGCACCTCGCTCTGATACCAATTTTTGGCCTAGCTTCTGGAGAGAACTCGCACATTGTTTCCTCTCTAGAACACACACGAACACAGAGGAGACAAAATGTTTTGTGCTGCCTGTCTCTATTCTGCAGCGTGATAGCTTCTTCCTTTTATACTTACAAAGTAAGACCGGTTACATGCATGCTATAAAACTCCATTACTCTAGTGTTACACAACGGAAACACTACAAGCAGCACTAATCACCATAACTCCAAGCGTTACATAATGTATGCATGCATGCAGAGTTATTACTAGCACAGGGGTTACCAACAATTAATCTTAAATATTGTGAGTTTCTGCGGGCAAAAATGATAGATTTGGCAAATGAAAACTCGATGCCTTTGCAGCTATTTCGAGCATATCATAATTCGCTAATCTCAAGTCATACTACAATCCACTTAATTGCCTTAAGCATGTTAGAAACCTTAAAAAGAGGGCCAGACGTTCCTATTATTTCTTGTGGTTGAAAGGGGTTGGGGTGGTGTCATAGGCATGAATTAGTTGAATTATGCACATTCAAGGATAAATTTTATGTTTCAGTACCAATGGCAGGAGATAATGCCAGCTTCTGGGATAATCTAATTATCATAATGCTCAGACTATCTTAACACCAATTTTGCCGTAAACCAAGAAATGTTGTTCTATTGTCCGTAAGTTTTTGGGAAGGGTGAAATTCCCATCCCATAACTGGATGTAAACCATTGTATCCCACTATTTGCACCACCTTTGATTAGTATCCGGTTTCCTGTTCTAGGCTGAACAACTGGCGTTATAAGTTTATTCCATCCCAAATTGTGTTGGTGTTGGAAAGTATCAATGTACAAGACTTGGTTTTCGAGGAAAAAATATTAAGACTCAAGCTTAAGAAAGATCAATCCTAAGTCTTGGTGATCTCTACCTAGTAGAATCTAGAGTGTATCGATGTACGATGTTATTGTACTGAAACTAAGGTGGATGGTGTACTCAGCTTGACCAAAAGAAAAATATGCACAAGAATACAAATCCATGATGCGACGAATCAACACCTTAAATTTTCATCTCGTTAGTACTTTTCAGATACTTGAGTAACCCCAGTGAACAATCCCATACACGAGATGTTGACAATGATTAATGTTGTTTTCTGCTATACTCAAGTTTGTGTTTTATCTCAGTGTTTTGAGCTGCTGAGCTTAATGCTTGAATTGCTTTATATTTTGCAGAAGCATACAAGAGTGGAGAACTCCAGGAAACACTGGAGAAAGCAATCTTGTCTTAAGAACATTGAACCACATCATACAGTAAATCTAAATGATATCGCCTTTCATGTGCTCTACTCCAGTCATGGTGGAGAACTGGAGATGCTAAGCTCTAGACAATTCAATTCATCAAGCAGTGAAGTCCAAATGTCTAGTGCACTTGAGCTGTAATAAATTTGGTGTATTTCGCCGTCAATAATAGTAGCATATGATACATCCCCATGTAATACTCATTTGTCAGCTCCATCCATTTTGAACTCCACTGGCTGTGTAAACAGTTGAGGTAGCTAATTGCCGGACCTGAGAAATTCCATGTGGTGTCCACAGTAGATTGGCTTAAGAGTGCATGCAGCTTCATGAATTGAGCTACGTCTCTCAAGCTTGTTTTTAGCTGACAATGTTGGAAATCATCTAAGGGGGTGATCATTTTAGCGATAGCTTTTAACTTTTAGCTGAAATTTTACTGTAGCTAGCTTTTTTTTACTGTAACTGAGTTAGTGGATAGTGTAGTGAATAGTGAAAAAAAAGCTGAAGCTAGAAGCTGAAGCCGAAAAAAAGCTAACTTGAGCGGGGCTTAAGATCGCATCGGCAAGTATCACATTTTTTAAACATATATTATAGGACAACACGTTTTCAGAAAGAAACTGCTGGAAGTTGTGTACGATCCAGTAGAATCTTGACTCGAGTCAATTTTCATAATGTGGATGTAACACCCTGTCCATTCACTAGTCTTAGAGTGTTACTATTATTGCAATATTATTTATTTTAACAATTACTAATAATTTAAGTAAATATAGTTTTATTCATAATACAGGAACTTAATGTATATCATATCATGTTGACTCTGACAACCATAGTATACAGTAGAGTCTAAATATGTTAACAAAAGGCGGCACGTGACGTGCCGCTGGTACGTGAAGTTATTCATATGCTATTCCTGCCCAGGCATGACGTTCTTAACGATCACCTAAGAACAACAATAAAGTAAGTGTGAGTCCGAAGAATCAACAAGTATAAAGGAAAACAGTAAATAATAGGTACACGTATCATTCAATAATCATCACAGTCTCGTTACCACTTATTTTTATTTAATCTCTCTAAATCTTTCATCAACCACTCATTATGCATTTGCACTTGTTCTCTGTCATAATGCAATAGCATATGCACATGCACTTCTCTCTTATCTCTTTAGCCTACACTAGTATAGCAAAGCAAGCACCTGTCGATGCTCACCCAAGCTCGCCTTGTTTTCATATGGGGATCACAAGTCTGTTCTTTTTCATATGGGGACCTCGATAGCCCATCATTCCTATACGGGGACTTCATAACATGTATCCAGAAATAGTCAACTCACCATAGCATGGTAATTAATGCACCAGCATTCATCTAATAGTAATCACTACTCGAATTTACCATTTTACCATGCAATACTGTTAATTGAGTGAAGTGGAGCGACGTGCAGACAGCATCGATCCCGGACCTCCACCTAAACAAGTAATTAACCTGACTCAAAATATTGTAAAAGTACATGCACACATACTGGCGTCATCGGTCTTATGTGCACGACTCGATACTAGCGAACAGGTCACTCAAGGCTAGGGGATCCGATGCGCATGTTTAAAGCCTCCATTTTTCCTTTTTCTCCTCTTTTCTTTTCTCTTCTTCTCCTTTTTTTCCTTCTTTCTCTTTCTCTTTATTTTCTTATCCAACCGAACACATTTTTTTATTTTACTCGGCTCAGTGGCCTTATCCTCACCCTCACCTTTCTAACTCTCTCTATCCATCTCAGATGGGGTTATCCAAATTCCCTAGTGGGAGTGTGCTGCCACCCAGGCCGTCGAGTCAGCGCCGGCCAACTCCTCCGCCCTTCCCTACTGCGTCGCCTTCCACCTCCCTCCCTCTCTCCCTCGGCTTTCCTCTCTTTCGGGGTCTCTCTTTCGGGCCCAACCATGCTGCCAGCCACTAGCCACCGACCGTCGGTCGCCTCCCTTGGTCACTCCTCCTGGCTTGGCCCCTTTGCGGTACCGCTCCTCCACGGTCTTGTCGACCGTGCCTCGCAGCCGGCCGGGAGCTTGGCGAGGCGCCGACCCACCGCCCCCCGGGGTGTCCCGCCTCGGTCCCCAGGACGCTGTTGACGTCGGCTCGGCTCTACTGGCACTGCTATTATTCCTCATGTGCCACCCCTCACAGGCTCATCGACTGAGCATCGCCCTTTGACCAGTTGCCGTCGCCAAGGCTTGGCCTCCGGCCACCGCCACCATAAGCCCTAAGGGCGTCGCTGGTTCACTCTTTTCCCCTATTTACTTTTATGCTTTTGATTTAGCTACTACTTTTGTCTTGCTCTAATATTAAGAACGTACGACTGGGAAGGCTCAAGGTGGCCGCCGTGATAGGACTTGGTGGAGTGCATACGCCGGGGAGCATGCACTATCATCCAAGGGTGCATGGTAATGCTACAGGCTCATCGCCGATGCGTTGGGGAAAGAATGGAGGCTTACTTAATGTCGGTAAAAAGGGGCTGAGGATGGACCATGATTTGGCATGGTTTGGTCATCGGAAGTCTTGCACCTCTGGGGTCGTCATCATCCTCCTGCTCCTCTCATTCGTCTTCCTCTCCTTCCCTAGTTCTTCCCCTCCAGGCTTCATCTTCCTCACTGCTCGGGTTTGGCTGGCAAGGAGCTTGGATGGTGATGGGGTTGAGCTCGCCTTGTGCCTTACCTTCTGTCGAACCGCAATGGTGAATGGCTCTTGATTTGGTATTAGGTTAACTCTCAGTTGAGGAAGAGAAATGACTTTGTGTGGGACTTGCTAGTACTGTGCTAGCTTACAAGGGCATAGTTGGAGCAGCCCCTTGACTTTGTGAAATGACTGGAATGCCCTCTCCTATTCTTCTCTCTTTATGGTTGACTGCCCCAAGGGCATTTTGGATTAAGGGGCTCTGCACTGTGCTTTAGGAGTTTTCAACTGCGACAAGTAAGTCGGTAAAAATGAGTGTTGGCTAAATTTTCTGCCAGATGACAAAGTCTACAATAGTCAGAGGTGCCGATCAACTCCGGACGGTCTGAAAACCTCTGTGAGCGCTACTTTTATTCGACATCCTAAAGCCAAAAAATTCTGATAACAAAAAATTTTATTTTCCTTTGGATTGTTTCGTTCTAGTGTTTTTCTTTACAACTGGGATTACAGTGGAGCATTGTTTTACCAATTCCAGGTTTGACCAACAAGCTCAACAGTCTCGCCATCATCAATTTACCACCAGAAATTACATCACATTGAAATTGGAAAGACAATGGAAATTGGAAAGATGTCACGGTGATTTGTGTACGCTAGAACTTCATGAAAGGCATCAGGTCATCTCCAACCATTCAATGAGAAGCAGAAGAGTAGGTATCTGATTTGCAGATCTAAGAATTCAAATAATCTTCAGGCCGATACATAAGTTAAGCAAATTGGTGGACAGCGATAAGCCCCAACAACAAATAGTATTCATCATTATGTGGTTACAGTATTTTAAGATCATTCACGCACGAGTTTCCAAAGCAAACAGGTGGTGCTTGAACTGAGAATAGCTTGATGTCCTGTGATTGTGAAATTTGACCATAAAATGCCAGGTAGAGAACCTAAAAGAAAGCTAGCCAATGCAAAATGGTTACAAATTAAGCTTTCAACACCGCCTTGTGGATCATCGTCTCCTTGTGTATTTGGTGACAGCTCTTCTCAACAAGGTCAAGAAGCTTCTCAAGGTTCGTTGCCCAGGAGTTGAGTATCCCATTGCTATCTTGAGCTGTCCGGAAGCATACAACTCCCATCGGCCTGTCAATCTTCGCAATCAGAGACTTTGAGTTCACCATGTCCGAAAGATGCTTCTCCGCCTCCTGAATGGTGAAAATGTAGGGCATATTAGATCTTGGCACTTGGCAGACACCATATCTTTTAACAAAAGAGAATTAAGGAAAGGTGTAATACTAGGGAGAGGTAGGAAACACGGACCTGCAAGCTCAAGCTAAGAAGATCCGCAAGCCTCTTCAGGGTAATCCTTGAATAGTACTTTGAAACAACCAAGATATTCTGAACAGAGCAAGAATTGAAAATCAACCGACAAGCATAAATCAAGAGAACTAAATAAATATATGATAAGCAAAATACATGTTCAATGATCCTCAGCTTCAAATCTTCCGCAGCTTTGGCACCCAAAGCTCCTCCAAGAAAGTTCTTCTCGTTCTCATATTCATCCTTGAAGAATTCCCACAAGCTGGTCCATTGAATTACCTCCATGGTAACAAGCTGCTTCAGCAGTAATCTTTTTTTTTTTCATCCAAACAGGAAAAGGTTAAGTGATTGCTAGATAAGGCCATCCGAAGTAATGAAAATTTGTAATTCTAAAAGCCACGCAATGGTACCGGAAATTTGAGATCTCAGAAAGATTTTTGTCTTCTAATGTAGCATTGAGAAGGCTTGATTGCATCGGATCATGAGGCGACAGCACCAAGTACCAACAGATCTTTCTAAGAACCTACAATTGAATTCAGGTGGTCAGATAACTAGGAAGGCACACACAAGTATACACACGCATACATAAGAGGGAGAGAGAGAGAGATTACTGGTATCCACTTTGTTGGATCCTCTTTTATTGATGGAATATCATATATCGACTTGTAACAACGGCAGATTTCCAGGTAATCATTGTTATGCGAGTAATAGCTGAAAAGAGAGAATGAGAAATCACGATTGACGGCCAATATGAAACATAGTTTTAGTAACCAATAACAGCTTGAGAAATTCATCTATCAAGTCATTCAAACAGGGAAACTACAGCAGAAAATAACTCGTCTTCAGAATGGTAGCCTACATCATATGCAAATAGTGCATTCAAGCACTAAACATAAAATGACAATACAAATAGAACATATACATATTGGCCAGTTAATGGGAGAAGCAGAGGAACTGAGCAAGACTTTCCAAATGAAAAAAAAGGCTGCAGCAATGACAAACAGATGGCAGTTAAAGTATATGACAACTTGTGAGCTCTTTTGTCTTCATTATGGGCAAACTATACCAGATAACTTTAAATAGTTAATGATTATTATGTATCACGAACTATACATTCAAGAGAAATTCCTTGCTAAACAAAAAAGTAGCACTAACTTGAACCAACATTACCAGAAAAGACATCCAAATTTACCATGAATTAATCTCACTAAGCAGAAGCACTACATACCGAATCATCAGTTCATAGTAGATGCGCTTCAGTTCTAACAGGGAAGGTATCTCTGCAGGAGCTTCCTGAACAATATTGTCACCTTCTTTTGTTTTCTTTTTTTCCTTTGATGGATCTGCATCGAATACCCTAGGGCTGATTTTCCTGGATAAAATTTGTGCGCGGACATAATCTTGACGATCCAGGCAAAGCCGGACCTGTGACCATGATTATAGTAAGTATTCATTAACCGGGCTTTTGTAACAATTTAAAGCTTTATTATTGTCAATTGGAAGCATACCTGCTCCAGAATGAATGCAATTTTCTCAGTCTTCGCCATTGACCCAAATGTTTCAACCTGAGGATCAACTTGTCAGTCGATGAGATATTACATATATTGGGGAAAACAGAACTAATGAATGACAAAATCATGATTATAGCAGATGAACCATATGTCCTGAATTCTAATGTGATGTGAACTTACAGCAACTTCTTGCATCAAATCAGCAGCCTCATCAATCTGTCCCTGCTCTTCGTTGATTTTTGCAAGTCTTTTGATCAATCTTGCTCTCTCTATCTCCACATATATCTACAATGGATGCATAACAGTGAGATTACACATGAAAGCCAACAAATCTTACGGAAGAAAAGTAAACAATAATCAAGTAGCCATGCTTCTCACTTTTCCAGCAGAGACGCTGCTCAATGTTTTGATTAGCTCAATACGTGTGTCCATCTCTGGCGTCAAGTCAATGTACTCCATTGCTTTCTGAACCATGGCAGTGATAGCCTGAATATAATAAAGAACCAGAAAAGTAAGATATGAGCATAGTTCAAAAAACTAAAATAACAGCAAGTTGCAGACATAGCCAGGCATGCTTATGAGATGTTCAATTTGTAAATAAATAAGTAAAGATGACATATAAATATTAAGCACAAGATATAGGCTCTAGCGAAACAATGTCTTATTGTATTGGAAAGAGAATTGTATGCAAATAGAGTTTCTTTTGCGAAAGAAAACTCCACAACTTTATGCACTTGTTTAGCATTCTGATTCACGATAAAACATTGTCCAGAAGTGATTTTCCATAAGACTCAGAACTTGGTAAAGAAATGATATAACTACCGAGGCTATTGTTATGTGGATGGGAGTATTTGTAAGTGACCTCCAACAGTCCAACTACCAAAGTACTGCACACATGGGCATAAAGACAGCTATACATAAAAACCGCTGCAAGTAAACAATAATATTAATGATGTTCAACAGTGTCTACTACCGATACAAATAACAGTATCAACACAATTGTTAACTGGTGTTATATATGTCAATTACCCTAATAGAGGACCAACTGACAATCAGTTGCTAAGATAGAATGGCCAGTCAGTTTGAAAGAATTGAACCAGCTAAAAGCGACAACAAGAAAAGTGTACTGATAACACACGGAAGTGCACTCAGACTAACATAACCCGAAGCTATGCAATGCACCAGGAAAAAAGCAGACTAGAAAGAACAAAACGGATGCCGTGCTTAATGTGACCTTGCTTGTTGACTGTTTTCATATGAGTGCAGAAAAGATATAAACAAAACAAAACAGTCGATGTGGAAGCATGGGTGACATGTATTGGTCACAAAAGAAATCAGTTGGTATTACTTGAGCCTCGTCTAAAGACATGATGCTTTGCAATAAAGATAACTGCTAGGAGTGATGTTATAAGGCAACAAGGCATGTCTTCCCTACTTACAAGTTCAGCAAATATCCCATTACACTATACTTGACACCTACTTCCTTCAAGCATAAATAATTTGAACGTGCATGCTTCAATCCTATGAACATATTTATACCAGCTTCTTTGAACAGCCAAAGAACTTTGAGCCAGGGAAGTTTGGATCAATAGCTAAAAATTAGAATAACTATTAATGTAAACCCCAACAGAAAATAGGGTATGTCTATTTATCATGACAACATTGTAACAATGGGTACATGCTGTTTGTTTCAATCACATGTGCTCCACGGGAAATTTGAAGTTTAAAGATGCCTCTAGTGTTGGAGAAATCAATGAAATCAGTTAAGTAGCTGAATCATAAAGTCTATTAGACATAAGAGAAGAGTAACAAATTCTGGCAAGCAGGACCTGTTTGAGCTGGCCCCTCCTCTTGGAGAGGAGCACGATCTGATCGTTGAGCGTCTTCCACGCGCCGGCCTTATAGCAGAGCTCGACGATGTCGATGACAGCCTTCCTCGTGCCGGCAACATCGCCAGCCAGCCTCATCTGCTTCTCCACGTTCAGGAGCGACTCTATCGCCGCATCGAGGTTTGTACTGGCACCCTCCTGCATCCACCCAGCAACAGAAGAGTCAGATTGCAAATCCTTAGATCGATAAGCACGAGATCGAGACCCTAGGCGAGGAGGGCGGGGGTACGGTGGGCAGCAGAAACCCTAGGAAAAGGAACAGAGTGCGGAGAGGCGGAGGGGGTGGAGGGGAGAAAGCACCATGGTCGGAATCGCGGGGAGACGGCGGCGGCGGAGGAGGCGAGGAGATCTAAGACGGCTTTCGCTTTGCTTGCGGGGGAGGAAGGCTTTGTGGTGGCGTTTTGCGGGGACGCCCTCGCCGCTTCTCCGAATTCCTTCTCTTGGTGGCCTGGATGGCCACCTGCCCTCGAATCGCACCGTTCGTTTTCCTCTCTGCTCTTTTAGAGCTGTCCAATCGGCCGCACGGCATGGACCCAACGTGGCACGCTCCATTTAGACACAATCCATTTAAACACGGTTAATAAACGGGCTGTATTGTGCTAGCCCACATGCCGATGGCCAGGCTCAAGCACGGCCCATAGTCATGTCGTGCCAGCCCAGGCACAATTAAAGTTAAACGGGCCGTGTTGACAGAGAAAATTCAAAAAATGTAGAAAATAGAGAAAAATTATAGAAAACTAGTAAAGTGCCCGTGTGTTGTAACCAAAAACCAAATAAAAGTGATACATACTATCAAATATGATCTCAAATTGAATAATAAATATCAACTTAAAAAGCAACATATTGATGACAAATGTAACATAATGACATAAATCACCAACGCTATGTCCACATTATGATACAGGGGAATCAACATATCAGAACTTTTGCACTTCCAAAGTCACAGAGCTTGACTTGATGAGTGAGAGGATCAACCTGTATTGGCCAGCAAGAAGAGGCCAATTCCCCTGTAGATATTGCATGGCGGTGCCCATGTCCTCTTCCATCATCTTTGCCACCTGCTGCTCCATCACCCGCAAGCTGCCGCCGGCGCTCTCGTCTGTGCCGCTGCTATTTCCCTTGGTTGTCGTGCCATTTCCACCGCTGTTGTTGCTCTTTCCATTACTATTGCACTGTACGACGATGCATCTCAGAATTGAAAACCACAAGCAACTATTTACCGATCAACTAATTCTCATTCCACTCAACTCTAATTTTTTTTGCTAAAATATCTGGTATGGTAGCGACTGCTGATTACCTCTAAGGACATGCTCGCAACCAGAGGCGCCATGCCTGCCGCTCCACCGAGCCGGCTCATGCTGAGAACCTGCAATGCTCAACTGAACAGAATATCAAGATAGAAGGACTGAGACAAACACAAGAGTATCTAGGCAAGTACAAGGAGCTTTTCTCTCAGATAGCACGTTAGCAATGCCTATCTGATAGTCAGGGAATTTACAACACAACAACAAATAAGTAGCTGAGCTCACCATGCCTCTGAAGCTGTTCTTTGTGCTTCATGAAGTTGAGGCAAAATTCACAGAAGAACAACTTTGGAGAGTCATGATACTCTGGTTGGAAAGGGGAGAAATACCAAATATCTATCTCATATCTCCCAAGTTCTATCTTCGCTATATCTTTCACCTTCGTGAACTCTTCATGTTCCTGCAAGCTAGCAGCATCAAGCTCCTCGTGACTTGCTACAAGGGCAATCAAGATCAAGTGAACAATTACTTTCAGCCCATTAATTCAAAAACAAGATATAATTCCAGTACAAGACAATCAATGAATCTAATTATAAGTATTTATTCCAAGAATTTCTCCAAAATTGTTAGAATTGAGGAAGAACCATTATTTGTGGCCAATGAATAGCAAATTAAAGCCTGAGGTACCACATTCTGATAATAAATTTTTTCATAAGAGTTTGACTGAAAAGTAGTAAAATTATCCACAGTATTAACAATCCTTCACATACCTCCACATGTGTTTCATCAATTTTACATTTCTGGTGTCGTGGCATCTTCAAGCTTGTTGCCTGAGTAAATGTCAAAAGAGACATATGAGTATTCTTTTGCATAAAGGAGAGTTATACATGTTGCTTCAGGAAGATTATCTCAACCAACACCATAACAGCACAACCACAGATCTAATGTTAAAACAAATGGTATGGGTATCATTAACATGTAAAACACCACAATTGAACAGCACACATTTCCCTTACCTTATCTTCTACCTTATCATCAACATCAGTCTCGACAGTATCAAGGTCAAGTTTAACCCACACATCGAGCCTCCTATTGACTGCAAGTTCAAATCATTTAAATACGATTAGTAAGCATGGATAAGTCAATAAATCAGAACAAGCGCAATAACTCTTCAATCCAACTCATTTCTATAACAGCACAACTCCGCAAGTCCTCAATACAACACACTGCAACTATTCAGGAAGTACTAAGCTCCCATTCCAGCTAAAATTTTGCGGTAGAATTGTGCGATTATACTAAAACTCTTGACCACGGGAGCAACCATCCCCTGCACGCACAAAAGCAAACCTAGATATCAATTCATCACAAGAACTCATCGCATTACATAAACTATAAATCCAATTAACCATTTAAACCCCAAATTTCCCCAACCTAAAGCGCCATAAACCTAACCCTAGAAACGAGGCATCCTTATGGGGGCGAGGCGGGGAGGTTGCTTACACTCGGTGTAGTGGACGTAGTACTCGTAGTCGGCGGGGGGAGGAGGAGGACTTCCGGCGCTCAATGACCTTGATAGGGTGGAGCTTCTGGTCGCGAAGTGAAGAAACAAATAACCATTAAAGTCAAAAACAATAGTCCAATCACTCATGATCATCATAAGTTGCACATTGTCAATATCTGAAATGTCTAAAACATTCATACTGCAGATGTTCTGCGATCTAAAAACGAATCATTTTGTGTTGCTTTCTTACCATGTATTTAGCATCAATAAACGGATCATTAACAGCCACAACTTCCATATCATCTCTATCGGGCCGCAATTGTAGAACCAACTCGCCAATCCGTCCAAACCCTACAACAACAAGAACACAAGAGTACTATTAGAAGTAAAGACTAAATTAATGGATAACAACATTTTAAGATCACCTACAACGTATCCTTTTGTACATTCTAATAAAGCGGGGCCCAAAAGGGTGTTTGGTCTAAATAAGATCACCTACAACAACGATGAATTGAACAAGGATTCAGTTCGCTAATCCAAATCGATCACACTTAAAGCATAGCCCGACGATGCAAAACAAAAATGCATTTGTTAATCATTGTGAGCCTTATCAGATCTCATGTACATTACAATCATTTTGTGACGCCATGTTTTTCCAATTTATGCAAGGGACTCACTGTTGATGCCGACCTTTGTCTTCTCCCAGAGAAGATTCTATGGAAAGAGAAAAGGTGAAGTTGTATCAAACACTATTGCAGTGCACAAGTCTATTTATATGTTTTATGAACCGAGCAACTTACGAGGGTGGCAGTGGCGCTGTGTGGCGGTGGCTCCTACTGAGCTCAATGCTCCTAGCACTGCAGTTCACAAACAGCTAAAAGGATAAAAATGCAATGTGTTACATCTAATATGCAACGTGCATCAATCGCATTCACGCACGCGCTTAGGGCGGTCAAATCACAAAATCGAAAAGTCGAGACCACGAGGAATCGGTCACATTCCTCACAGAAATTGCAAATTTCTCAAACCATCGTGATCGGTTGTCCGATTTGAACCACCAATGAGAAAAGGTGACAAGAAGAGACACTAACGGTGAAGAGGAAACTCCGATGGAAGGGAAGCTGCAGTAATCTTACTCCTCACGCACGACGCCGCACCATATCACCAATCGATGAACAGGGAAATTTTTAGCGGTTTAAGTTGCAAAATTATGGCTAAAGCAACAAGAACCAATCAGATCCGAATTGAGAAGTATGAATACATTAAGCCTACGAGGAAATCGCATGAAAATTAAGGGAATATCGAGTGCTCTTTCGTTAACAAAAGTGCAGTAGAAGCGGTGCTCGTCAAATAGCAAGAGGGAACAGGTTGGCCAAAAATCATGCATGCAAATTTAGCCATATAAACAACAGTTTCGTTGTGTAAGTTTTATTGTCGGGCCCATGAAACAGAAGAAGTCCTCAAAGAAATTTCTTTAAAAAAGCGAAAAGAAGGAGAGATCGGGATAGCAAATGGGACCTTCATAGGGTCGGCGCCGCGGGATCCGGCGGTGGCGGCGGCGGGGGCAGCGGAGGCATGGAGGGAGACGGAGAGCGATGCCACGCCGGGACGGGGGGTCCCGCGGACTGGCCGCCTGCGGAGGTGGCATCGGGGGTGGGGCGAGGGGCTAGGGTTTTGGGAGGCGGAGATGGGGTCGGGAGAGGGGAGGAGGCGCGCGCGGGGGGGAGGCGGCGGCGCGCTGGGCGGGGAGGGAGGGGCGGCGCGGGCGGAGGAGGCGACGTGGGGTGGGGGGGAGGAGGCGGCGCGCGGGGTGGGAGGCACGGGGGTGGGAGAGAGGAGGCGGCGCGGGGTGGGAGGAGGCGCGCGGGGTAGGGAGAGGAGGAGGCGCGCGGGGTGGGAGGCGCGGGGTGGGGAGAGGGGAGGAGCGGCGCGTGAGATGGGATGGACGGTTCGGATTTAATTTCGTAATCAGATCGAATGGTTGAGAAGAGAGAAGTGACGACGGGTCAACCACCAACTTCTTCTTTTATAATAGTAAAGATTATAAAAAAAATCATAGACATTGTTAATGATTATTAGCAATGATATAATGAGCTTTATTAACTTATTAAATGAGATTACATGGATACCATGTTAAATGATATAATGAGCTATATGGAACCGGCACGGCCCGTTTATGCCCGTTGCGTGCCTCCCATGCTGTGCCGGCACAGCTCGCGAGCTAAATGGGCCGTGCCGTGCCGGCCTCCTAACCCAGGCATGACCCGGTCCGTCGTGCCATACCGGCCCGGCCCATTTAGCCGACGGGTCATATTGTGCTTGGGCCGGGCCTACAGTACCATACCGTGGCCCGGTCCGCGTGGGCACAGCCCATCTGGCCACCTCTACTGTTCTTCTCTGTTCTTTTCTTTTCCTCTAGGAATTATAGGATTTGAATTAGAACGGGATGCTTCGTGTTTTAAATTTTATTGGATAGAACAAAAACCTTCGCATTTTAGGTGCATATTACAGCGGTGAAGGTGGAGGCCTTTCTACATAGAAAATAAGTGTAGGATACTTGATTACATCATAACCTATATAACCTTCTTCCTTTTCTTTTTGAAATTTTTCATCACAATTCACACCATGTTTTGAAAAGGAAATCAAGCTCCAAGCGCGTGTTGAATGCAAATATGTTTCGCTGATATGGTTAGGAAAGGAGATAATTCGATTCAATTAAGTAAGAGCTGGATAGGTGCTGCAGCCGGAAACTGATAAACATCATTCGTTTAAACCCAACAAGATTTAAACAAAATAAAAACTATCAGCATATGAAGCAGACATACCCCACCTGGAAAGACCATAATTAGGTGGAACAAAAGATCATGCACAAACATTCATGATAAGCAGAGTATAGAGTCTACAAATCAACAAAACTAGCAGTGCTGGAAGGTATCTAACACCCAATAATTCTTTCCTCACACAGTGAACAGTGCCATCTACTGAAATTTGCTGTTAGCATCCACAAGACACATCGATACTGATACTGGGCAAAAGATCAGTGAGAGCATTCGACGAGATTGGGCGTCACAGCATGGTTTTGCCCCCACAAAAACTGGCAAGCTAACTTACACAGTTGTCCCAGCTGATACAGATCTATGTGCATGCCTTCAATCCTGCAGAGATGCAGAGACCGACACAAATATGCAAGGAGAAACAATTAGAAACATGGCGCACATGAACTAAAAGCAAAAATATACAGGAAACATTATTATGATTACCTCTTGAATTGGGGTGCTTTCTTCATTTTGCATCTGCTCATCATCCCCATTCTCTGGTTCTGACCATCTGTATCCATCTTGTCAGTTTCCTCCGAAGCTTCAGCCAGATTAGTGCCTGGCTTGGGACATGCAAATTCAGCAGGAATTTGGCCAGTGCTTAACGCCTAACCACAATGACAAAGATGAAAATGTCAGTACATAGTTAGCTGATTCAAACTGTATAAAGCAAAAAGAGCTAAATGACAGAACACTAAATTTCCAAGTGGTAACATCTACACGCAGAATTTCATGCCCACTGCCCATACAATGCCGAATGGTACTTATTTTTTCGATGTCGAAAGGCCTCCACCTTCACCAATATAATATGTAACTCTTGTAAAATTATTATACAAAGCACTTCAATACTTCATCCCTCTCACCCTCAGCTGGTATAGCAGAGCAAGAGACCCACTCTTCTGAACAATAACAACAAAGTATACCTCTCTTTGGTAGACACCACACCTAAATGATCAAACAAATTTCGTAAAATGTCTTCCATCCCAACAAAACACTACCACCACGTACAACTTAAAATATGCAAAATGTATTTCCTTAAAATGTACATATCCCCGTAGTAATAGCATCCAGTGATAAAAGGTGATTTTTCCAGCTTAATACATGGTGAAATATTGCAACCCATGATATATTACCTGGCTAGAATCAAGGTAGTGCATAATCCCATCTGTTAACTTGAAAAGAGCATAGCATTAGGCATTAGGCCTTCCAAGCTATTTCAATTACTTTAATTGTAGTGTTATTATCACGAAATGATGCTAATCACTTAGATAGTTGTTGTGGGGGTGGTCCAATCCCCTGCAACTGGGACTTAGAATGGGCTCAATATGTAATAGGCCCAATAATATAGATGAATGTACTAATATACACTCACATTTTGTAATTATCAAGGGTTAGAATGGGAATTTCCCATTCTACCACATTCGTGTATATAAACCCCTAAAGGGGGTATGAGGAAGAGAGATCCACTCATTTACACCCAATCTCTCTCATGTGGTTAGCTCTTTTTCTAGTTCTTACCTCCTCCCATCGAGAAGGGTACCCTGTACCCCCTATTGTGCTGCCACCACAACAATAGTAGTGTGTACTACATTCCTGCATCATTACATATGGCACGCTGATATCTAATAGTAGACTCTCAAATATTGTATCCCAGAGCAAGTACCGATATCGTGCTCCTGATTTTATTATAACATGATTCCGCCAATAAAGGAACCCATCAGACTACTTCAAATGAGACAAGGGTGCAGCTAAAGAAACAAAACGTACAATAGAAGCCAGTGGAGCTCACCTTAGTGGTGCTAAGGTTCTCGATGACGGCAATCTTGTTACTTGCCGCGAAGGAGAATACACAACAAACCCGTTAGACTTTGAAGAGGAAAAAAGGGAACAATAGATCTAATGGGTGGGGGAAGTGAGCAACCTCGGAGGTTGAGATCACATTCCTTGATGCAGCTGAAGAAGTGCAGGTATGAGGGAGAGGAAGGAGGGGCGGTGGCCTGTGCTAGGGTTTGAAACGAGGAGGGGAAGAGATGGTTGGAGAGGCTGCAAAGAAAAACCTAGTTGCGGAGGCGTAGAGTCAGATTGGTACTGTTACCCTCCTTCATCCACCCAGTAAAAGCATAGTCAGATAGCGCATGGTGAGGCGGGGAGGGGGGAGGAGGAGGGCGGAGAGCTCACCATGGTCGGGATTGCGAGGAGACGATGGTGGCGGAGGAGGACAACTAGAGAGGGGGTTAGGGCTTTTTGGTGGCGTTTTGTAGGGGCGCCCTCGCGGCTTCTTTGAAATTCGGGCCTATAACGGCTGGATGGGCATCTACCTCTACCTGTGCCTGCCCCTTGTGCATCACGGATCACACCATTCGTTTACTTTTTCCTTTTCCCTTTACTAGATACAAAGCATATTTGTTCGTGCTCTAGTCGTCTCCTCGCGTCACCGCCGCACACATCCACCTCCTATGCTAACTTGCACAGCTGCTCTTGGTGCTCTAGTTGGCACGCTCTCGCGGCTACTCATCGTGGCTTTGGCGATCGTCCTCACGGACTTGACTAGGATTAGTGGGGCCTTTTGCTCCGCCTTGATGACCTTAATCGGCAGCTCGTCAATGTCCTTGGCTATCATCGGCTGGTGAGCGTGATGCTTATGAGACTTAGCGCCACCATGGCGTAGGCTTTGGGTGAGGCTAGGGCATCTCTAGCGTCGATGGTAGGGTAGGTGATAAGGAGGAGGACAGTGAGGACGACAGTAACGACGTTGGCAGCGATGAGGATAAAGAATCGGGTATCCATCTCTTGGCTGGTAGAGGAGAAAGGAGGCAACATGAACCAATTGGGGCAGCATCGGTGCGCGGAAGAGAGGGCGTCGATTGGTGGAGTTGCACAAAGCTAGGCGAGGTGAATGGCGGCATTGGTGGAGTTGCACAAAGCTAGAGGTGATGGTGAATGGCGTGGAGCGTGACTTTAGATCTGCCGCCGGATCTCCATGGGATCCTCTTCTCTTCTCACCAACGATCCGATTAAACCCTGGAAGAGGTGACACGCCCCTCGCTCTCCCCGCGCCCGCGGCCTCCTCCTCCCACCTCGCTTGTCTCGCTCGCACGCTGCGATCCAACGACGACACGGGAATGCCGCAGAGGGATGGCGACGGCGATCTGGTCCTTGCCTACTTGATCCGACCGGTCTTGCCGGACGCGGCGCCGACACAAGGAGGAGGCCAACGAAGCGGCGCGAATGCGCAAGGGCACCGACGAGAGGCAGATGCCAAGCGGCGGTGATTGCCGGTACCAAGACAATCGCGCTTCCATTCTCTTGCCCCGCATTCCTTGATTTCCTTCTCAAGTTACGATCATCTCATGGCATGCGCTCGAATATTGGCCGCAGCAATTAACGGACTCGAGTCACCTCGACGCCTCCTTTGCCCTAATCCGGTTCATCTCAATGGTAATTCTTTCCTATTCACTTGGCATGCTATCTGCTTGTTGGATTGCTTTCATAGGAAGTGTTCTTTGTATTGCCTTGAGTCGGACAATGACCGTTGTTAGGTAAGTTAAGATCGATTGCTTTGCTTTGTGTTTACTGATTCATATTAGTTACGTATGATAAACAAAACAACAAAATTTTGCTTGCTTTGAGGTTGTTTCATCTGGATGCTACTGTTTAGGAATTTTTTGTTTGTTGAATTAAAATCTGGTGCCCTATATGCAAAGGTGCACTATATGACAGAGATTGTAGGAGTAGGTGAACCTGAGTGTCCTGTAACTTCTTACTGTCTGATGCATAACTTCAAGCTTATGCTTTGTACCGAGGTTTCGATTCCCTGATGGTACGAAAAATTCTCTCGCGATTCCCATGAGTGGCAGCGCAACATTCGCATAATAGTATTCCATTGCTTGAATTGAGTTCTGGCAGGTAGGAGCTAGATATTATTTCAGGAATAACGCTTGTTTGTAGCCAATGTTTGACAGACATCCTCTACATGCATACTCAAACCCTTCATGAACCCTAGATAGTACATGCATGCTTTTACTGTGTTTTGAATTAGTTTCTTACTCATTCACTCGATCATCGTTGAAGTAGATACATGGGTTCATGCTCATGGTAAAGTATTCTGATGTTCTTTTTAGGAACTACGGGCTACGGTGCTATGCTGTGAACAATTACATGGACTACAAATATTTTTAATTTTCCAATGAGCCAAATTTGATATTTGGATTTAATATAATAATATAAGTATATATATTATTAATAAGTATATATTTGTTCAATTATATACACACACCAAATGTTATTTGTAATATTATTTCAAATATATAGTAGTACCATCAAATATAACATATAATTCAATAGATGTTATTATATGTGCTGATCGAGTCAATATTTGAACTGGTACGGAACGTAGAAGTATTTTGTATCGATTTAGGGGTCGGTACGGTATATACCGGCCCATATCGGTTGGAACGGAACGATATTGATAACCTTAGATGCTACAGTATAGAACAGTGCCGATGCTGCGGAGGATTTTGCTACAATGTTTGCGGAGAGTCCAGTGATTTACAGTCCGTCCTCATTGTACATCATTGTTACATCACTGTTATCCTCCGACTTTGCTCCTTAACGTCAGATGATCCGGATCCATATCTTATACTCGTTTGGAGATGGATATCAACGGCTCGCGTGATGCCTGGCTTCGCCTTTGGCCTGATGAGCGAAGCAGATCATCGCAAGGCGAAGGCCTCCCCACTCCGAGTCCGACCCGCACCCACCCCGACCCCGTTCAAATTTAAACACCCCCACCCCGACCAGAACCCTTGTTACCCCGTCTCGCGTCTCTCCCCCGTGAGCCGCCACGAGTCCCCTCATGCCGCCGCCTCCTGCCGCCGCGGCAGCGGCTTCTTTCCCGGCCATGCTGCACGCCGTCCAGGACTTCGTCGCATTCGGCGACATCCTCGCCGACTTCCTCCATCAGTGGAACTCCGTCCTCCTCGACGCCGCCTCCATCGCCGCCGCCTTCCCAGTCGCCACCATCCCCGTCCCGGAATCCGACCCTAAACCCAGCCCCGTCCCCGAGCCCGAGCCCGAACCCAATCGCGCGCCTGAGCCAGAACCTAGTCGCCAGCCTGAGCCTGAGCCTGAGCCTGAGCCCGAACCCAAGCCCGAGGCCGCACCCAATCGCGCGCACGACCGCGAGCGCGAGGGCGGTGATCCATCGGAGTCGGAGGCGGTGCTGCGGCTCATCTGCGAGCGGATGGGCTCGCGGGCGCTCCGCCGCTTCGTCACCGCCCACCTACGGGATCGCTTGTGGCTGCGCCGCGTGGGCCCGGGCGCGCTGCGGCGTGCCCCGGACCCCGCGGCGCTCGTGCTCCACGCCGTCGGCCGATACTACATCTGCGCCGAGAGCGGGGACGCCGAGGCCGCGTGCGTGCTCCTCCTGGAGCTGTACGTGCGCGCAGGGTGTCCCCAGCGGGCCGAGCAGGGGCAGGGGGGGCTACGGGCGGAGGCCCGCGAGGCGGCCCTGTCGTGGCGCAGCCGGCTTGTGGGGGAGAAGGGCCGGGTTGCGGATGCCGGCGCTAGGGACGCCCGCGGTCTCATCCTCCTCATGGCCGCCTTCGGCGTGCCCGTCGAGTTCCCAGCACTGGAACTCTACGAGCTGTACCATGCTGGTGGCGGCTTGGCCTTCGCCGAGGTGCTCAAATGCTCCCAGCACTTTGTAAAGAAGATGCGTGGTGAGGTCATCTACCACTGTGCTAAACCCTTTGGTCACATGCACCTAATTACCCCTGCTTCTTGCATAATTGCGTCTTCTTTTCTCTTGCAGATGTTGTCGCTGATATGCTAAATAAGGGAATTTATCACGAAGCAATTGCTATAATCCTTGCATTTGAACTGCAGGATGCGTTCCCAATTGCGGCAATACTGACTTACATGATTGAGAAATTTGTGCACAATAGGAAGGATCAAGAGAGGGCGGGGCAGTGCAACTTGGCGGCATCGGTACATTTTTCGTTTCCTCACAATCTGTTTATCATTGTTGAAAAGAGATTTAACATGTATACATGGTTTGCAGGATTTAATGTTTGACCTGATAAATTCTTTCCGTTATCATGTATATTCGATAACTGTTATATGATATGTTATATATGATCTTCAACACCTTCTATATGTCGTGAATTTCATCCCTAACGAGTATGCGTAATTGTTTCTGTGCAGAAAGGGCATGATGAAGCAGAGTTGGTTCTTCTGAGATCAATATCCAAATATCTGGAGGATCACAAACTATGTTCCCCAGAAATTTCTTGTGTCAGTATTGCTAAGAGGATTGCGTTGCTCGAAGAATGTGTTGGAAGGCCAAACGAAGCCTTCAAAGGAACGAAGCGGAAGAGAACAGCAGAGGAGGACAGTCTAGAATGCACTGAAAGACCTAAATGCCCATATGCTTCAGCTGCTTCTAATGCATCACCTAACAAAAATCATCTAGGGTAGAAGCAACATCAGGAGCACCAAAGAGAGCCTAATATTACCAAGTCAGATAGTTGTAGCTCCCCAAATTTCCATGTGGATCCAGCGGCACTGTATGGACTTGTAGGAAGTCTCTCTGGACTCCTCAAGTATCCATTATATAGGTTGTGAGGGTCCACCTCAGAATTGTTCAGCCTAGTAAGGTGCAAAAAAATATTACAGTATTGTTAAAGCTGCTCATGACAAGCTTGGCTTATTCTCCCAGTCTAGTAAGCTCACCCGATATTTCCATGTTTGGAAGGGATGGAATTTGGGGTTGGTTCCGAATTGTGCATCATCCTTCCTTTTTTCCGGAACATCAATTTGAGCAATGGCCTCATCTAGAAAGCTCGGTTATACTTGGTTCAATATAAACGAATCTATTCATTTTTAGTTTTGTTTAATTTATAATCATTTACTTATTATAAGTAGCATAGAGTTATAGGTTCTAAAAACCATTTTTATCAATTCTACTAGGGTTTGACCAGACTTTTTAGGTCTTATTAATTGAGTTGGATTTTTATCTGGTGAAGTACCTTTTCCATTGGGTCAAACTATGCTTAAGTTCTGGAATATTATCCAGACTATATACCCTCGTTCGGTTACAAGCTTGGCCCAACCAAGATTTGAACATGATATATCTTTAGTTTGTCTGTTCTATCTAGCATGGAGTACAGCAGGAAAAATATGATGAGAGGCAAGAAATGATATGGTACCGTCTAAGCCTTAATAAAATATAACAGATTTACTTTTGCATCCTAGCCCTAGAGAAGAGGAAATGGGTTTATATGCATTCCTAAGGTATAATCCATGGCATATTTTTCGGATGTTTCTATGCCTCTTTGTGTTTCTTTCTACTTAGGATATCAACTCTTGCATATGTTTATGAGGGTTGGATGACTAGGACGTTAGGTAGAAGCTCGAAAAAGAAAGCTAGTTTGTTGAACTACTGATTTTAAGCCTATCTTTTTTACTTTTTTTGTAACATAATTTTGGGTGTGTAGGTGCCTAGCTTTGTGGGTTACGACTTATGATGTTAAATGTCTATTAACATAATTTTTTTTGCTACAATGGTTGTTTTCCATGGATGCATTACGACTTATGGTAGTAATTAAATGTCCAGTGGACATGATTGGTGATTTTTATTTTGCTCCGGTTGTTTTCCTGGATGCATTTTCCCAACCATTGTGGGGTGTCAGGCAATTGATATTACTGTCTCAAATGACAGATAAAGCCTTTGTCTCATTGTGTTTAAAGTGACGGCTTTATTTGCTTCGAGTGACTTGGGAAAGTTTTTCTGTTTGGATGCGCCAGCTTTGTTTTAACATGATTTGAACAACCATTCTAGAGCAAGCTTGTTGATTTGATTTCCCCATTCTTGATCACAGTCAAGGTTACTCCTTCGAATTCAGAGAATGGTGACCTTCAAATGCCGTGGTGAGGAAGCATACCATTTATACGGGTGACTTTTGTTGGTGAACATCTTAAACAAGAGTGTTGAGCTCAGTTGACTGAAATAATCTCAATCACAAGTCCGGCAGATTTGTGGAGTTTGGTTGACTCTTGAGAAACTGTGAAAAAATTAGCATTGGAATAGTTTGTTTTCTCAGCTTTCACATGTCCTTCGAAGGTTAAGATTTGGATGTTGTGGTTGCTGTTCCATTTGTCACTTTTTGGTTTTATATTTTGACATTGCTTTGTTTTTATTTGAAGAGTGTACTTATCTGCAAAACATATCATCTTCCTATACTTAAATCTTCATGTTTTTAGTGTCTTCATGTACACCTTTTCTTTGATATTTTTTGGCACATTTTAGATATTATACTACTTGGTATTACTTATGTTTCTATTAAATTTTAGCGAATATGTTCTATTTTCATCCCAAAACATTTCATTTATTTTTGTCACATGTCACGTACGTCATCACGCTAGGTTTGAAGTATTGCAAAATAATTGCAATATAGTTGGAGAAATGATAGTTTATTGAGCATCAACTAAGAGTTGCATTTGTACAGACAAGTCTAAAATTGCTTATGTCTGAACAAAACTAAGATTGCATACGTCAATTCTGAATCGATGATATAAAATAAGCTATTTCTAATGTTACACTTTTTATAAAAAAAGAGGGAGTTATTTTTTCCACCAAAAAAAAGAGAGTGGTGATACATGTGTAATATTTATGCAACCTGCGTATATATTTCTCCCCCACTGTCCACTAACCGTCAATGGGAGTGGGAAAATATTACGGGATAAAAAAATTGCAGTTGAAAGTTGTATGCACTATAACCAAAATATTTTTACTGTACTATTTGCGGTAATTGCATGTGTTCAAAATATGTGGGAAAACTATTTATTTTTGTGACGCATATTTTTCTGTTGAACTAATACAACATTGTATTTTGTCATCATACAATTAAAAATCCCTTAGGAAGCTCAAAGTAACCATGATTTTTTCCTCTAGAGATAGCTTGTAGATCTACAACGAAATAGTATTTCAATTACCTCGCTGGGCCTTATTGTTGACCTATCCTTATTGAAGCATCTAGCCTTCTAAAAATAGTTTTCGTAATTAACAATGATTATGCTTAAGTGACTAATGTGTTTGTTAAGATTGAAAGATTTAGTTCTAGATTTGGAGGATATCATGGAGAAGACATATAAAGACAACTATGGGTTGATATGGCTCAAGGAAAAGATATAAAATGGCCTAAAGATATTTTTCTAGATTTTATCGGTCTTGACGTATGTTGAATTAAGATAAGATTGATAGACTAGATATCGTACTATTAAGAGAGGTTTATTGCTAGTAGCTTGATGGTGATGTTGTGCCACATTGATTAATCTTAGTGCATTGATGCATTTGAAGTTGCTTTGATACCCTCTCTACTATGTTTTTCTCTGAATTTGATATGATCACCATTGAAACTACGATAGTACCGCTGTATCGGTACTACTAGGTCTGGCATGTCGATACATATTTTCCAGAGAGGTGCTAATTTGAAGATTTTCATAAACGGTACTACCACAGTTCCTTTCCGGTAGTATCGTTAAAGTAGGACCACGACTCATGTCCGATACTATTGCACTTGTTGTATAACCGTATTTATGTTGGCGGTAGCTATTTTCTATATAGATACATTTTTGGGAGATTTTCTTCCATCTGAAAAATAGTGCTACTGCAGCATAAGTGCGGTACTACCATTTAAGTGGAATGATCGGGACATGTGAGTGCGGTATGATCGATTTTTGTATTAACAGCTAGTTTTGGTGCATTTAATGAGCAGTAAGTAGCCGTCGAACAGTGAATACGGTACTATCGGTGATGCATGACGATACTATTGCATGTCTTGATTTTTTGGGATTTCATCTCTAACGTTTACTCTGGTTGGTGGATGCTATAAATATCTCCTCACATGCAACAAGGGCACTTAAGCTCTTGTATCCTTCTCTTCAACTATAGTGTGTTTCACCATTTGATTTTATTGAGAATATTCAAGTACATTGTATCATTTGATTAATCTTTGTGGCACTTGATGAAGACCTTCAAGCAAACATCATCAACTTATTACTCTTGGTGGTTGTTGCCACCTAGATGAATTGGAGGAGTTTGGTTCGGTGATATCTTGAAGAAGTTTGTGAAAAGGCCCGACGTGCTTGTGAAGGTTGGAGCTCACCTTCTGAAATGAGAAAGAGCTACCTCTAGTGGATTGAGAAAAGACTCAATTTGTGCTCGGAGCTGACTTGATTCATTTAAGGTCTCTCAATATGGATTAGAAAAATCGGTAAGTCTTCAAGACCACGAAAAAAGCCTCTTATGTTCTTCGTGTGGTTTACTCTCTTGTTATTTACTTTGTACATTTACATTTCTAGTGATAAATTTTTTACCTGTCTATCTAGAATTATTTCTTGTTTAGATCTACTTTTGTTGGTGTACATAGTAAGACTTAGGTTATTTAGACCATGAATTGTGTTAAAACGAATTTTAGTTTATATTTGCTTAAAAACTAGATTCTAGCCAAAAGATTTTAAAATCCTCATATTCACCCACTCTGGTTAGTTATCTTTGATTCCATACTTGTGCTCTGTTTACCTTGAAGCTTTTTTCCTCAAAAATACACAGTTCGTTAATATGAGGTGATTTTGACACTTAGCAACACACATATCTCAAAGCAATTTTAATTCCCAACTAAAAGAGGTTCCTCCTAGTCCCCTCCCACCTTGCTACCATGGTCGCTCACCAAGGGGTCCCATGGCAAGAAACGCCCGATGGACTCATGCTGCGTAGGCCAACACCATGAGGCAACGACAACGACCACGTCGCATCCATCGTATAGTGCGAGGAGGATGATGAATTGTGGTAGGAGAAAGGTTGCTTTATGATTTGTGCTAGCGCCATGTGGCAACATCCCAGATAGGCCCTGAGGGGAGGGGGTTAAGGGCCTCCACTAGATAATTTTCTTCACAAAAGTTGTATACATAAACCCACTTGTGAAACTTAAATTACTTAACATGGTTTGCAAATTCTTTTTTTATTTGGACTATAACCATCTAGTGGCTTTCCATGATTCCTCCTTAACCCTAGAACTATTTAAACAAATCTATTGGCTAAATGCCAACTTATTTATTTAGTAGTACAAAATTTTAAATGAACTTACCACAATTATTTATACAATAATTAAATAATGCTAAGATTGTTAAGGTGAATATGGCCTGAAGTTAAACAGGGCATTTTTCAGTGGTAGGACATAACCAATTTGTAAGTTAGAGCATTTTTCAGTGGTAGGACATAACTAATTTGCAAGTCATTCTAAAATATTTGTTTTAATTAAATAACATTACGCAAATAACATTAATGTAAATACTGTATTTAAATAATTTAAATTTCATGGGACCCAACAAACTATGCTGTCTTGCACACTTCAATGTCCGAGTCCGGTCCATGTAGGGTTGCCTCGGGAAGCTTGGAAACTAGTGCAAACACATAAAATAACAAGTTACTGACTTGAAATTAATCAAGCTAGGAAAATAAATAAAAATAAAAATAAAGTAAAATGTAATAAAAATCAAATGGAGTTTATTTGGATTTTATTATTGTTTGTTAGGGTGGAAAGGAGGCTGGAAATAGATTCGGGGCATTGAAATGGGGTATTTTTGGATTTTTAGGTCTTGGTGAATAGTAGCTGCTACAGTGCTCTACATTTCTGGGCTGGCTTAGATAAACAATGTAGCGCGTGTGGTTTGGAATTTGAAAATAGCCTATCAGGCCGTTTGGCTCGCCCCAGCCAAGTAGCTGAGATGGCCCCGCAGCACGTGCGCGGCCAGCTGCCAGATGGTGTGTGGATGGCTAAGATAAAACCACACCATTGTCTCTAAGTCGTCTTCAACCTCTGGCTCTCTCTCCGATGAAAACAGAGGGGGTGGTTGCCTCCTAGAAATGGCACCTGCAGGAGACTACGACAGCGGAGGACAGTACAGATAGGTTCTAAATGAAGAGTAGTTCCATTTTTGAGTTTTAGGAGGCATAGGCATGAATGGTTAAGGCCGGCAACAGGAGAGAAGATTGCAGTCTCCATTGCGGCTTGGAGCTACTCTAGTGAGCTTCTGGCTGGGGAGTGATTTGGCCATCTAAAGGGTATGGGTTTCATAGTGGCGGTGTTGGTTTGGGTCAAAGAAATCTCAAATGAGCTATCCATGGTAAGGGTGTTTTGACTGGCGGTAATTTTCGGCAGTGGAGCTCCACAGAAATGCTCACATGGATTTGAGTTTGGCTTTATGATTGTAGTGCTTTGAGGGTGCTATGGCAGTGAGCAATTGAAGTATGGCAGCTGAGAGGAGAAGTTTGAGTGAGTGGCTCACCGGGCTCAGGGAAGAACGATGGCAGAGTTGTGGTGCGGTTGGGCTCAATTGGACGACTTTGTGGGGGAGTTTTGGTGTGATGTGAAGTCCTCTATAAACACAATCGAGATTTAAAGGCCACAAAGTGGGTGCTCTGCCGAGGGGGAGGGCATGCAGGTGAGGTGGCGTATGGCGCCTGCAGGGGTTGGCGAAGCATGACGTAGCTGGTACGGTGTGGGCCCACGCATCGATTGGGGAGGCTGAGCTGCGGCGGGAGAGGTGCACGGTCAAATGGCGTGCTGCGTGAGGAATGGAGGGGTGAGGTCGACCGGGGGCAATGAGCTACTGAATGGTGGGGCCGCTGACAGATTTGGCAGGGGAAGTGTGAATGCCCAGAGAGATCGCAACTACAACTCAAAGCTCAGGCAAGCGGCAGCGTGGGCAGTGTTGTGGGGATGGCCCCCGCCTGTAACCATTCGGCCTGCTGGGCCAAGAGGCCCAATAATGCATGTAAAAGATATGTATATCCTTAGAATAATACATGATGGCAAGGATATTATTGTAATAAAGTCTTGAGGACATGTATATATATACTTTCTTGGGTTAACATGGAGAGGGAAGATTACTCATTTTCTCACACATACTCTGATAGTTCCACACTTATTGTTTGACCTATAACCACAGTAGGCGGAGAAAATAGGAAGACGGCGGGAAAGCGGCTTTTGGGAGGGTGCCAGCGGTTGAGGAAGATGGGAAGCAAAAGAGAAAAGCACAAAATCAAGGATAATTGCCCGACTAGGGAAGGAAAAGAGAATTAAAGCAAAATCTAAAAAGAAATTCAAATTATTTTGAATTTTTGTGATGTTTCACTGCATAACGCGTATACTGATACTTGTACGTCGCGCTCCTCGATCGCGGCAGACGTCGAGAGCGGTGGCTGAGAATCGAAGGTGCAGCATGCCTTGTGAATGTGTTTGCGTGGTACCACCCAAAATTTGGTAACTTTTGACCAGTTTTGGCCACCAAAGTATTACCAAAACTTTGTTAAGATTTCTTTTTCACTGTATCTTTAGTTCATCTTGTTACCAAAGTTTGACACACAATGGCAGAATTTATGTGGATCATGAATCAGACGGACTCTATTTTCATTCTGATATCAGACCTTGTCTGGATGTAAAAATTTCACGAGAATTTCGTAGGAAACGGAGTAGTCCGTGCAGGAATGCTGCCAAATTCCGGAAGTGCCCTCGGATTCTGGTTTCTCCACGCCTACCGAAGGGACCACCGACCGAACCATCGCCGACTGAGCCGCCGGCCAGATCGCCGCCATTCCCACCTACTCCTACTGTCCTACCAACCTTCCTCCTCCCTCCCTCCCTCCCATGGAGACCACCTTCCTCGCGCGCCCCCTCGCCTCGCCGCTCCCCGCCTCCTCAGCCCGCCCCCGCCGCGTCCGCGTGGCAGTCGCCGCCGCGGCTCCGCCGGAGCGGAAGCCGCCAGGCGCGGTCGCGTCCACCACCAACTACGTCGTGCCGCTGGACGCCGCGCCGTCGGGGATCACGCGCCCACTCGTCGAGATCCTCCGCGACCTCAACAAGCGCGTCCCGGACACCATCGTCCGCTCCTCCCGCCGCGCCTCCGCCTCCGATCCCGTCATCCCCTGGTGCTACTACCCCCGCTCTCTCTATCCTCTCTTTCTCTCTGCACGGATCGTTGTGTTGGGTTTGCTCGGGTCGGGATCTAGTTAAAGGCTAAATCATTGCAGATCTTGGTATAAGCGGTTAACCGCCCACGAAATTCAGGCCGATCTATCAACCCATGATGCCTGGATCCTCTCGTTTCTCATAACCTGATACATTCTTGACACGACAACTTCTTTCCCTGCTCTGATTTGTCATGAATTCTTGTTTTTCTTACAGGTACCATGCCAACAGGATGCTTAGCTTTTATGCCCCAGGTGATCCTCTCCCCTTCCTAAATTCTAAAACAGCTCAATGTTGTTGTAATTTGAAAATCGATCTAGCTCTCTTTATGGCTGGTATTGTTTTGAATCGTGCATCTCCATTCTATTCCATGTCCCGCTCCCGTTGTGCTTTCACATGAATCAATGACCTTGTATTGAAGAGTGAATGGAGGGTGTAGAAGTATTATGCTTGTATACCTGAGCTGAGCATTTGGGATGCCAGTATGACAATCTAAAAAATTGATTCCCTTAAATACAATTGCCTCAGATCCTTGCCCCAACTATCGTTTGCCTACTTGAAATGTGCTGGATGTGCCAACTGTTTGCACTTTACATTATTCTTGGATTGCATTCTATGTTCAGGTTGGTGTGGAGAGGTCCGTGATGTCATTTACACTGCTTGCGGAAAGGTGACGGTGGTATATCGTGTCACAGTACGAGGAACAGATGGAGAGGTACTCAACTTTTCTCTCTTTTTTGCGATGACTGCCGTCTTATCACAGGGACTATCATCATATGAATTAGCTAATGGACTAATTATCAGTGAATTTATGATGCAAACTTACAAGCTGCATATATTGCAAGAGCGCTTAGGGCTTTGTTTGGATAGCTGGGGTTGGGCCAAATTTCCTGGAAAATCTCAGATTGCAAAGTTCACTTGGTTGGCACAGTAATTGTTTGGCTTGACCTCAAACTGAATTGTGAACTGTGATACAAACATTTGTTTTTCCCATATGCCTGTGGCAGCCCATCTAAAGGTGCAGTGAACCCCTGCCTGTTTAATCCTAGTTTGTACAGGCTTTGCCCATCCAAGGGGTAAATCATTTGTTTTTCTGTTTAATCTGGGCATTAGTAGGAAACAACTATATGACTATATCTGACTATTCCTAGTAATATCTATATCCTGAATACATACTTCCTCAGTTTCCCAACTGTAAGGTCGAAGATACCGACTAGAGAAGAGGTGAATAGACGGTTTAAAAAACCTAAGTCTAAGTCAAGATTTACAATCCTAGCGTGATAAGTAAGCAATTCAATTCTAAGAATGTAAATTACAGGAAAGTAAAGCACAAGAGAGCAAACCACAATGACACATAATCTTTTTACCGTGGTGTTCGGAGGCTTGCTGGTTTTCCCTAATACACGTTAAGGTAAGTCCAAACAAATTGGACTAACTCTATGAATTAAGCCAAACACCTTAATCCACTAGTGGTAACTCTCTCCCTCTTTGGTAGGTGAGCTCCAACTTTCACAAAACGTCGAGCCTTCTCACAAGCTTCTTGAGAAGATCATCGGACTACGATGCCTCCACGCTAGTTTAGATGTCGGCAAACACTAAGAGTAACAAGCAGCTTGACTCTCACCAAGTGTAACACATAAATAAGTGGATACTCAGTCCACCTCTAGATACAACATATGTACCTAGAACTCTTATCTCCTTACTCAGAAGGTGTAACATATACGCAATTGAGTAAAAAGGCTTGCACTAGCTTAAGAGAGTGAAATGGGAAGCCATAGACTAGGATATGGAGGCCCAAGCCAAGCTTATACATCCTCCATGCAAGAAACTAGTCGTTACCCCCTTCGTCCTGAAAAAACCAGGTCATCAGGATCATCCTGATGAACTATGTTAACTAGCTGTTGGGGTTGATGGCAGAGACAGTCCTCATAATGGTCCTGACATCCAATTTGTCTCTAGCCGGAATTCCACTTAATCTAGACCTATTTGACACTGATGGATAAGTCATTGTGTTGTTGTTGTGTTGTTGTTTCTTCTCTCTTTAGGACAGCATCTCCTTTAAGGACAGCATCTCCTTTAAGGACAGCATCTTAGACTAGCTTTAGGACAGCTTTAGACTAGCATCTAGGACTAGCATCTTGGCATATGCTTGGCTGGTTAGCGGCCTATAAATTTGTATCCCCAACCCCTCGGTTGGTGTGGCATTGTGTGAGAAATAAACAAGAAAATTTGCCCCATTCCAGTGTCATCCTCTCGATGAGAGTAAGGATCTTGCTATCACCAACAAGAAGACTCAGTGAGTAACAAGTGGTATCGAGCCATACTATCCTGTAGCTTTGAGCATCTCTGCTCATCTCCTTCTCCACCTCGCGGCGAAGACTATGCTAAGCTGTGGCGGCTCGGCATTCCCCGCCACTCCTCTCGGAGACAGCAAGCGGCTCGTCGGCGGACCTCCTCCACGCAATGCCCACAGTAGCGCGCCATGTCCGCAGGCGATCTCAGCCCTTCGATGCCTCGAGCACGCGGCGTCGTGACGGCGAGCTTCGCCGCGCGCAGAGCAGCGCGAGCAGCCAGCGGCAGAGCCGGCCGGCGGCGGAAAAAGCGTCAAGGCCGCGGCGGCGGGGCGGCGGCGAGCGGAGAGTGAGGCGGCGGCGGTGGCGGTGGCAGTGCGTGCGGCGGCAGCCGGAGGTCAAGGCTCTGCATGCGCGTGCCGGCGGCTCCATCTGCGCGATAGCAACAGCGCGGCGAGATCTTGAGCGGCGAAGAGGAGGCGGCGCGAGGCGAGTAAGCGCGATGGCGGCGCGCGCCGCCACGCAGCGCGGCGGCGACCAGACGAGCGAGCAGCGGTGGCGCTCTGGAGGCGCGCGACGCGGCGGTGGCGTGCAGATTGACGGAGCGCGGCCTTCGCGGCGACGCGCTCTCTCTCCGGTCGGCATCGTGGTCACCACGAGTACCGTGCCGTCGTCGAGGACGTCGGCCCGGCGCGTGGCCTACCTCACCAAGACCAAATCGTCGAGTGGGCGCGGTGATGAGGTAAAGCTCGAGTGCGGCATATGTGGGATGCGATCCGTCTGGCGACGCCGACTCGACCAGGGATCGGCGGCGCCGGATGCTCTCATCGCTGATCCCGCCCGATAAGTGCAAACGGAGCGGATATTTTCCGACCGTCCGTCAAAATCTGCTTTTAATTCGGATAGAATTCGAGTAAATTTTCGGATATCCGGATGTTTTGCTTGGATACTGATATCTGATTCGGATATTTTTGCCTGGATACGAAACGGATTCGAACAAACATTATCAAGACGGATACGGAACTATCCGGATATTTTTCTGGATAGTTCTGGATATTTTTGGATAGTTCTGGATTCAAATTCGGATTCAACTCGAACTAAATTCGATTCGGATTCGGATCGGGACACCAACAAGCACTTACTAAAAAGACCATAACTTTCACAAGCGAGTCAGATTTGAGTGTTCTTGTACTCATTGGAAAGCTTATTTCAAGACCTATGCAATGGATAAGGTCTCATCTTCAAATACATCATAAATCATCTGCTATGATCAAAATAATGTGACGCATCAAAATCTAGTTTCCTTTTTGTGTGAGTTCGAGTCTAAAACAATTATATGGTTGAGTTGTATTCGGTTTGGGGACCATATAGACATCCCAAGGGGTTATATAAGTCTTGTAATCGTAACTTTTAGGGCTCGGACTATCTTTAGGGTTATATGTAGCTAGTTAGCTATTATTTGTTTAACTAGTCTCTATCATTTACATGCTACTTTGCTAACTAGAATTTCTTGGTTTACTTAACTTGTCTATTTCATCATGTGAAATTTACTTGTTAAGCTACTAATGTAGTTCCATTATGGATATGTACTATGGTGATTCATCCTTACACATATGATATATATGATTTTTGTTTACGCGTATTATCCGACTAAATATTCGTGGCCGAGACTAACCGTATTCGGGCGTTACGTATTCGCCCGTATTCGTGACCGAGAATATCCGTACTCGTATTCGTATCCAGGCATTATCCGTGTCCGATTCCGACTCGGACAAAAAATATGGAAGCGGATCACGGAATGAGCGATATCCGTCCGTGTCCGATCCGTTTGCACCCCTACTGCTTGAGATGCGCTTCGCTTACCAACAAGCGGTGCCAAAGAGGCTTGGGCGCCATCGCTGCGGACGCGCGCTCGGCGGCCGCGCGCGCAAGTCTACATTGCGGGCACTACGCAGAGAGTGGAGAACGGCCTTCAAGCGGTGAGGGCGTTGATGATTTTGCTCTCGTCTCAACACTCTGCTTGCGGTTAGTGCGATTCGGCGGCGACACCTACGGCGAGGAGAGAGCGTGGAGAAGCTCTTCCGCCGCGTCCCAGAAGTACAAGCGGATGGCTCGCTCGATCGAGTCTCTGCTGGACCTCTCGCGATGACGATCGAGGAGGCGCTGGTCGCCTCAAGGTCGTTGACAACGATGAGCCACGGCGTCTCTCGGGACCCGTCACCATTGGCGAAGCTCCTCCTCGCTCGGGAGCGGTGGTGCGCGGCCAAGGTGACAGAAGAAGTGAGCCTTCTTCCACGACAGCGGCCACAAGCGTGGCAAGCGCGCAAGCCACGCAAAGACGCCGAGCGGGCGCGAGGCGTCGCGAGGGTGATGACCGTGGGCGCCCGAGCGGCGCGCTGCGGCAAGCAAAGGCGCACGAGGCGACTCTTGCCACAATCTGCGGCAAGCTTGGTCATTGGGCGAGTTGTCGGCACCACGACGTGGCGAGCCCATGTCGCGCGGCGGAGGAGCGGCCGGCTCTGTTCATTGCTCGTGCGAGCACCGAACTATCTCCGGCGCACCGGCGATGGCTCTCCTCCACCTTGAGCGAGCCAAAGCACATGCCCTCCCGCCACGGCTCGAACGCGACAAGGCCGACGGGTGGTGCCTCGACACCGGGCGCCACCCATCACATGGCCGGTCGACGGAGCTCTTCGCCGAGTTTGACTCTAGCGTCCGAGGCTCCGTCAAGTTTGGGGCGCCTCGGCGTGGAAATCAAGGCGTCGGCTCGTCATCTTCGCGCGCGTGTCGCGTGAGCACGGTGCTCACGGCGTCTACTACATCCGATCTGCGGAACTCCATCATCGGCTTGGGACGGTGGATGAGAACGGCTCGCGTGTCGAGATAGAGCACGAAGTCGCGGATTTGGGATCTTCGCGCGCCTTCTTGCCAAGGTAACCAGAGCGCAAATCGACTTTACATTCTTCACGTCAGGTGGCACAACCCCTCTGTCTCGCCTCGTCGGGGACGACGAGGCGTGGCGATGGCACGCAGCGCTGGGCACCTTCGGCCGAGGCCACGGCGGCTCGGTGCTACGGAAATGGTGCGAGGCTGCCGTGCCTTGACCATGGGAGCGATTCTGCGGCGTCTGCGTGTTGACGGCGCAGGCGACTCCTTTCCTCGGCGGGCGAGTTTAGAGGCCAAGGAGAGGCTCGAGCTCGTGCGGGGACTTGTGTGGCGGTGACACCGCCACACCGGAGGACGGCGCTACTTCCTGCCGCTCGTCGGCGACCTCTCCCGCTACATGTGGTGATGGTCCTCGGCGGCAAGGGGAGAGGCTGCGGGCGCCATCAGCGCACGCAGTCGCGTGAGGCGAGCGCGGCGCGCCGCGTCGCGTCTTCGCGCCGCACAACGGCGGCGAATTCACGGCGGTGACTCGCGTCGCTTTGCGATGAGGCATTCAGCGCCACTACTCCATGTTGCTCTGGCCGCAGCAGCAGCGTCGTCGAGCGCGCAACCAGGCGGTTGTGGGATGGCTCGCTCTCCTCAGCGAGAGGGATGCCGCTATCTTCCGGGAGAGCGGTGGTGGCGGCCGTCTACATCCTCAACCGCCGCCTACCAAGGCGCTCGGGCAGCGACGCCGCAGTCTGAGGCTTGGCACGAGCGCCGGCGGCGGTCTCCCACTGCGGGTCTTGGCTCCCGCGTTCGCCAAGAGCTTGGCCACATCGGTAAGCTCGGCAGCGGGAGCACTCGGGAGTGTTCGCCGGCTACGCGGAGGGCTCGAAGGCCTCGCATCCTCGACCTGTCACACGCAAGGCGTCCGCATCTCGCGTGGCGTTGTGTTCGGCGGCGGCGGGCGTGGGACAAGGCGGTGGGCGGCGGTTCGACTTCCACTCTTAGGGACTTTGTTGTCGACTCGTCCACCGAGAGAAGCGGGAGCTAGCGGCTCGTCTTCGCCAAGCTCGCCCACTCGACACCTTGCTCGCCACGGCTCCGGCGAGTGCTCCACCACCTTCCACGCCACGCCCACGCCCGCTCTCTGCGCGCCACACCACCGGATCGACCCAGCGGCCGGTCCACGGCGAAGCGGCGCATGGTGGAGTTCGCTGCCATTGCCTCACGACGAGGACCGCGTCGGCGCCTACCACGGCGGCGAGCCTCGCGCTACCGTCGTGGGCGACCTCGGCGAGCGGCCGGTCCTCGAACCCAGCGCGGCATGACCTCGCGGCGAGCCGCACTCGCACAGGGCGGCGGCGAGCCTCGTTCGTCGCCGAGGCGGAGAAAGACGCGGCATGGCGTCTGCGCGATACAGAGAGATGGGCGTCAAGCGGAACGAGCGTGGGGCTGGCGGATCTTCCTGCCGGCCACGCGCGATCACCCTTGGTGGGTGTTCAGCCGGCGGGATGGCCGGCGCCATCGTCAAGCACAAGGCTCGCTTGGTGGCACGAGGCTTCGTGCGGCAGGGAGAAGTCGACTTCGATGATGCCTTCGCGCTCGTCGCGCGCATGGAGTCCGTTCGTCTACTCCTCGCACTTGCGGCCCGGGAGGATTGGCGCGTCCATCACATGGGCGTTAAGTCCGCCTTCCTCAACGCGACTTGAAGGAGGAGGCCTCGTCAGTCACCACGGATTCGTCATCCCCGCAGGAGGGCAAGGTTCTCCGCCTCGCAAGGCCCTCTACGGCTGCGGCAGGCACCACGAGCACGAGGCTGGTGGACTCCACTCTCAAGCAAATGGGTTCCAGCAGAGCGCGCACGGCTGCGGTCTCACGGCGGGCAAAGCGGCAACGCCTCACGCGGGCGCGTCGTCGACGACTGGTGATCACCGGCTCAAGGAGGCCGAGGTCGAGGCGTTCAAGGCGAAATGAAGACCGTCTTCCGGATGAGCGACTTGGGGCTCCTCTCCTTCTACGGGGATCGAGGTCCACGGGGCGGCTCGTATCTCCCTTCGTCGACCGCCACGCCAAGCGCATCGTCCGAAGCTGGCGGGCTCACCGACCGCAACCCGGCCCACACTCCTATGGAGAGAGGGCCCGAGTCGTGAGAGCACGGGAGAGGAGGTGGACGCGACGCAGATCGGCGGCGCATGTGGGCGACCTTCGCTACCTCGTCCACACGCGTCCGATTGGCGTTCGGCGTCGGCTCGTCGGTCCGGTTCATGCAATGACCGACGGCGAGCATCGGCGGCCGTGAAGAGGATCCTGCGCTACGTTGCGGGCACCTCAGACTACGGCCAGCACTACCCGAGGTGTCCGTGCGGCACACTTCGCCAGCATGCGACGGCGACGACCACGCAGCGACATCGACACGGCAAGAGCACAGCACGGGATTCTCTTCTTCCTCGGCAAGTGCCTCGTTAGTGGCGATCGATCAAAGAGCGGTGGTGTACATCCGTGAGGCCGAGTACATAGCGGCGTCCACCGCTTCGACTTCGAGCGCTCGCTCGCTCGATCGCTTGTGATCTCTCGGCAAAAGACAACGAGCGGTGGCGCTCAGGTGGGCGACAAGTCGCTCGCTCGGCAAAGAACCCGTTTTCCACTAACGAGCAAGCACATCCGGTGAAGTACCGCTTCATCCGAGGTTTATTGGATGAAGGCGACATCAAGGCGAGCTACATCAACACCACGGATCGCCTGCGGACACCTTTCACCAAGCCTCTTGGGAGGGTCAAATTCCTCGAGCTCTGCTCTAGGGTCGAGGTGGTTCAACTTTTCCACAAGACGCACGCACAAGACTTAGGGAGAGTGATGGATAAGTCATTGTGTTGTTGTTGTGTTGTTGTTTCTTCTCTCTTTAGGACACATCTCCTTTAAGGACAAGATCTCCTTTAAGGACAACATCTCCTTTAAGGACAAAGATCTTAGACTAGCTTTAGGACAGCTTTAGACTAGCATCTAGGACTAGCATCTTGGCATATGCTTGGTTTGGTTAGCGGCCTATAAATTTGTATCCCCAACCCCTCGAGGTTGGTGTGGCATTTGTGTGAGAAATAAACAAGAAAATTTGCCCCATTCCCAGAGTGTCATCCTCTCGATGAGAGTAAGGATCTTGCTATCACCAACAGCAAGACTCCAGCGAGTAACAGACACTGGTCCTCATCTCGGTCTTCAAGTTTGTTTTGCCTCTGGACAAGAAGAAAGAGGTAGAGGACCTTCCTAGTCAAGGTCCTAAAGCTTTGTCCTCAAGACAAAAGCGCAACACATGCTTCAAGGATTAAATGCATGATCCTCAACTATTTACAAAACATATTCGTAAACAATAGAATCATACCATGAAGAACTAGATGCATAGATTTGAACCATTTACAAAACATATTTGCAAACTATAGTCACATGTTACTGTTACAAGAATTAAACTCATGAGTCTTAATTATTTGTAAAACACATTCGCTAATAATAGCATCATACTACGGAGAGTTAGATGCATGAACTTCAATCATTTGCAAATTATAATCACATGCTACAATGATTAGTGTATAAGTTTTAACTATTTGCAAAACATATTCGTAAACATTAGCATCATGCCACAGAGAGTTAGAATAAGCGGGATTAAGCTATCAACGCATGATAAGACTTAAGCTACTAGACAATACCCTTCTTAATAGTACAACAATTTATACTAGCAATCCGGTCTCCCAACCAAACACTGAGATCGATAAAAGATTAGGAACACATCCTTAGCCTATGCTATTACGCATCCACTTGGAGCTTCGTTCGGGTCCTTGTCTTATTCACAATACATGATGAACTCCCTTGATGTTGGGATCTTGACTTGATGCCTATCAATATATGATACTATCTATCATCCTAAAACTTGATTTAATGACCATCAGCACATGGTGCCATCCAAAATCTTCATCATTACTGAACATAACGTATTCACCAACTCATTGGAAATATTAATCCCACAAACCTGGTGTCATTAATCACTAAAACTCACCATAACACAAAGTTGGAAGGACTAGATCAATCCCTCTTTTTGATGACATATGACAATCCAATTGCAAGTAATTGAATTTAAATCAATTTCGAGTATATGGCAACTACATAAACGTCATATAGTCAAGGGATGTATTTCAAAGTAAAGCTCATCAATACATGTGGAAATGAACATAGATCAATACTAATGAAATCACAAAACATAAAATGAACTCTTTCTAAATATGTGCATACAAGAATGTGTATAAAAATATATGCACATATTTAAGTTTGAACTTTTGTGGAGTTAGCCCTATATTTTGTATCCAAATAATGCAATAAGAATAAGAATATGACATTAGATACATACCTCCACTCAGATTTTCATCTTTCCATTCAAATGAGACTAAATAATATTACAGTCAACAAACACGTTAATCTCACATTTAGATTTATTATTAATCACTTAAACTAATTTAATGGAGCTTGAACTTACACCAACATCATATGATTTAGGTTGCTTAATTATATTAAGCAGGGAGGAGATACATGGCATATGCAACTTTCTGTTTGTTCAGTTGGGTTCATAACCACATGGTGCAACACAAGTACGAAACAGATGGTTAATGGTCCATAACCACCAATGCACGATATATTAGTCAAGGACTTAAGGTTCTACATTTGAGATCTGAAGTTCCTGTGGAGGTACTGTAGCATTACCCTTCGTTCAGCCTCCAGTGAACGGCTCCATTAACATCGTAGTACTGCTAAGCCCAATTATGAAGTTCGAAGCCCTTTTCTCCCTGAAAGAAATATGGGTTCAGTTAGTTAACGTCTTTTGAAGGAGATATTGAATTGCAGCACAGCCAGCAAATGAAAAGGAACCACTCACATTGTAACAAAATTGTCGTTTGATAATCTTCTCTGGAAGTTAAACTTTGTTTTCATCAACGCAGGTTCATCGGGAGGCTGCCGGAACAGCGTCGCTGAATGATGCACGGTTCGATGACCCTGTGGCTGCCGCAGAAGAGGCAGCATTCTGCAAGGCCTGCGCAAGATTCGGTTTTGGTCTGTACCTGTACCATGAAGACGAGACGCCGTAGAGGACACCATTTCTATCATCTTCTGCTGGGTTTCTTGCCTGATTTGCGTTCGAACGGTTGTGGTTGATCGGTCTATCAGATGCCAAGCTTGCCAGAGTCTCTACTCTGAACAGGAGAGAGCGCATGTGCCATCCATACTGCACCGTAAATATGATGCACGTGATGTTACCCTTAATACTTTTCACTCGAGCTGTTGTAATGTTGGTGCAATAAGTGTCACACACTCGTTTCGGAACAGTCCTAGAGACGACCTCAGTTACATTTAACAGGGATCATGTCTCGCATTTCTTGAAGTTGCAAGCATTACGTTTCGAACAATTCTGAAGAGATTTGTCACGAACATTCAGAGCGCAACGAAGTCCAAAGTGCGAGCCGAAACATAAGAAAGTAGTGCTCACGTACAGTTTGAGGCCTGTTTGGAATGTGAAATTTTTCCCAGGGAAACTAAACCGTTTCATATACGATTTTTCTAGGGGGAAACTTTGTCATATACCCTCCTCACATTTGAGAGTTTCAGGATTTACCCTCCCGAGTCACTGACACGTGGGGTCGGAATGAGTCACTGACATGTGGGCCGGAGGGTAAATCCTGAATTTCAATCTAAGAGGAGGGTATATGATGAATAATTCCTTTTCTAGGAGAAGGCTTGTCCTTGCTCCTTCCGAAACAGAACGATCCATGCCGATCGGACATGCACCGGCTAACCCTAATTACAAAGCTTCCTTCCGATCGGAATCCAGAGAGGAGCGGACGCGACCATTCTGCTTCGCCAGATGCCACACGCTTTGGTTTGGTTCGGCAGACCACCGTGCGTGGTAGCTTGCTTGCCATGGTTGGTAGGATGCGGAGCCGAGCGGAGCGCACGCAAAATAGTATAGGACTCCACTTTGACGCGCGGTCGCGGCCCAGCGTTGCCTCCCCGGCTCCCCTCGCGCCGTCCTTCCGCCTTTGGCCGGCGCCATGGGCGACTCCCCAGCGCTCAAGAAGCCCAAGCTCGAGAAGGACGACTACGACCCCGCCCACTGGCCTCGCCTCTCCAATGGCTCCGCCCCCAAACCGCCAGCCGCCGCCGCCGGGCCGCGGAGGAGGCGGTGCTCGCGCTCATCGCCCACCGCGAGCGCGACGTCGAGCGCTGCGAACTCAAGCTCCTCCACTACCAGTCCCTGGTACGCCCCCGCCTCTTAAGTTGGACTACTTGCTTAGATTTCTATGTGAAACTAAATGGGATGCTTGCATTGATGTGCGAGCTTCTTTAGCTAACCTTCCGTGCTTTAGCCATCTGTTTCCAGTTGTGTTATCGACTTATTGTGCTCCATTGACTATTTTCATCAGTTTCTTTATTTCCTTTCTTTTGATTGGGAATGGACAAGTATGGACCATTTTTATTTTGTCTTATATTTTTTCTATGTTTTTCCCTAAATAGTCTTGTTGAGTACATATTTCAGACTGGAGTGTAAAGAGCACATAAGAGATTAGAAGATGAGAACAAGCAAAGAATTGGTTGTTTACCTGGGTTCCAATGAAGAATTTTGGCATGCTAAATCATCTTTGCAACTAGTTGGGAGAGCTATTAGCCTACTGCTGTTTGTTGCAGGCTGGTAATCCCAAACAACCATCAAGTCCTGGTCTTCCTAAAGGCATAAGTGCCTGAACACTAGCAAAGATATAACTGTAAACTGGGACTGCGTGGATTTACAAGTGCTAACTACTATTTAGATGGATATACTTAGGGAAATTGCTGATTTTTGGGTTAGTTCTTGATCTCCAATTACATGTGGCGGAGTAAACTATGTAACTTAATTCCATAACTATGATCTGTTAAATTCCCTTAACTTTTGCTGGCTACAGAACATTAATCTTATGTTTTCTTGTGATGCAGTGCGTTGGATGGATTGGTTACTCTGTGCCAAGTGCGGCCAAAAGGGTAGGTCTCGCATTGCTTTAATTTCTTGTCATGCTGTATATCCCTTCTATTCCTGGAAACTTTTAACTGGCTTTCTAACATATTTGGGAGATAGGGTTACTTGTTGGCTTGTTGCTATGACTTCTAGCGGAAAACAAATAAGGAGAACTATGTACCACCATTATAGTTGCAGTAAACTGTAAACTCAATAAAAGTGATTATGGTTGCTTGGAGGTGGAAAAAATTGTTGTCTTTGCCAAAATTAAAACTAATAATTTCTATATGCCTCAATGGCAGACTCAGCAGTCGTTAATGAGGGTTTTACTGTATTGAATATTGAGATTTGCTGCCAATAGGAGCCTTAGCCAATGGTTTTTACTCCCTTTTTGGTTGTATTGATGCTAAGGAGAGAATAAATGCATGCTAGTGATTGATACTGTGTATGTGGATTTAGCATTTTGTTTATGAAGCTCACATGCTAAGTACTGTGGAAGCAGTTAAGAACCCACTTGACCACGTTAGCACCTCTGTCTGGGTGTTGTGCTCCTTAGTACAAAAGCCAAGTAAATTGGCTAATGCTGTTGCATTGTTTGTGCCTTGCCTCACCTCATGCGCTTTTGCAATACTGAGGTATTAAACTCAGCATCTTAGGTTCAGATAGCCAAAATCCTTGTAGTGCTGTGGGAAAAACTGAAGTTCTACGCAATTACTGGCTATCAAGGATATGCCAACACTTTTACCAAGTGGCATGGGAAACACCAATATGGCCAAATCCCCCAACACTCCTTTAACATGTGTCAATGAAGTGGCGGCCTATTAATTTAAATAGAATAAATTTAACTTTAGCATGGTATGGACATGCACGTGACAATTTCATATACTATTGTTATCATGAATAACTTTTGATTCCCCGGATCACATATGGTATTAAACTTAGCTTATTGTTTATGTGGAAAGATGATATTAGCAATTGATAAAATTTCGGCAGGAGTTCATGTCAATGTTGGTGCATGTAACCTAGGTTACTAAGGAGATAGGTCTCTGTTAGATCCACTTGTTGTTTGAGCAGATTGTAGAACACTTCCAACTTGTATGGCTGTGGAACTGCGCATTTTTCTGTTTGGTTTGAAGCATGGTTGTCAATCACATCTATTGCACTTGCAGACCGTCTGGCTCCTTGCTTAGCACAACAGATGGCTTTTCTCCAAAGAATAGGTGGCCTGACGATGTAGCTTGGCATCCAGATGGTGACACAATTTTTTGCTGTATATAGTGCTGATGGTGGTGACTTCCAGGTTTCAATGATTAATCTTAACATATCAGGACAAGTAAGAGCTCTGTTAAAAGTAGCACAACTCTTTACATCTCATTACAAGGTTTTCTTAATTCAATCAGAACAGTTGTTATAATGCAACTAAATTAATGTTATAGTGAACTAAATTGGTTTCATAGACAGTATAGATCCGTGAAGCTCTTATCATTTTAGCTCATCTTCAATGTGGCAAACTGCTAACAAACAATGACACCCCTGCCAGTCCGTGCAAGCGCACCAGAGCGGGTCTTTAAGGCTGTTTGGCACCAAACCTTCCCAGTTCTGACCTCCATATCATCGGACCTTAACATTGGAATCCACAAATATTCATGAAAGAATGACCTATTTTTGGGCTGATTCTTTTTTGATGCTGCGGATTGGCAACATTTTTTTTTGTAGCAAAGTAGCAGAATTCAGAGCATCAATTCCCAGGAAATTTGTTTGTTCACTCATGTCATGCATCGTTTGAGTTCCAGATGAGGTGGCAGCAACATCTGCACTTCTGAGCTACTGTGACTGGGCCTGCTAGGCTGGCCTTTCCAATATGGCAGAGCGGCACAATTGAAGAGTCCCCAGTTGGATGTTTTGCTTCCGTTACTTGAAGCATGCGCACTTTTTGAGTTACTGTGACCGAGCCTGCTAGGCCATATTGGCTTTCCAATCTGCCACTGACAGAGTGATGCATCTGAAGAGCCCCCAGTGGAATGTTTTGCCCTTCTTACTTGTGAAGATCTTGTGGGGAATGGAATCCCACATATGTTGAAAACTATTGAAAAATGCCTTTCCCCCCTTCTGTTCTTGCCTTTTTGCAATGCAAGTCTTGGGCTTAATTGGTGTATTACAACAAGCATCTGGAGATGCAATGTCAAAATGACAATCTCAATTTAAATCATGTATTGGGTACTGAATTGCCTAATACCAATACCCCAATAGGCACCTGACAGTTGGCCTGTTGTTGAATTCCGTTGTTCAGCCGACCAATGTGCTGATTAGACGGACACGTCATACGGTGTTTTCGTCTGATGTGGCACATTATCTCTCTTGTGATACGATTTTGTTCCAATCAGAGTTCAAAGTTGTTAAATAATCATTGCACAGAAAATAGATACAACTCAGCAGCTAATGGGAACACGGTACTCTGATAGATAAAACATGTGACTCTGAAGAAACTGGAATGGCTACAGTGTTGTCGTCAGAGGCCAAATAATGTACGACGCTATGAATCTTGTCGCAATATCAACCATTTGTGAGAGAAGCTATTCCGTCCGCACGTTTGTTATCCCCATCCCCATCCGCACAGTGTTCTCTCCCTGGATTCCCATGCCTCTCTTCACCCCACCCACCTAAAGAGATGTACTATGGAAAATTCTTAGAAGCTTCTTAGCCATGAGTCAGGTCTACTTCAGTTCAGTTTAGCGGAAAAGTAAATGAAATACTCCATGAAAAAGAATTGTCTCAATTGATGTAATACTGTGACATTTTTCTCCTTTCATTTTTAGATCGCTCCAATTAATTTCTTCCTAATTTGAAAATGAAAATAAATGTCAAACGGAGAACGGACAATACTCCATTTTTCAGTGTTTCAACACGCCTGGCATGTGATCGAGCAAGGAACCTTTTCGTGGATGACTGAAAAGCAAGGTTTTCTTTTTCATAAATAGCTGAAAAAGCAATATTTCTACAGTGGTATTTTTTAACCATAAGAAACACTTGCAAATTAAGAGATGTAGCTAGTGTGTTCCTTTTCATTTCAACCAGAAGGCGAAAAATACCACCGGGAACCTCTTGGTCGCACTCGCATCCTCTCCTCTCCACACCAGTACCCATCCATCGCCACCTTATCATCATCACCGAGAGCACCACCACCAGCGCCTCTCCACTGCCATCGACATGGCTTCTCAAGGTTAACGAGCCATTCAATCTCTTTTTTCCTGGCATTTCAAGTGCGCGCGAGGTTTCTGGCGATTTACTTCTGCTTCTAGCGATGCATGGCGTGCATGCTTGGTTGCTTTCTGACAAGAACGAGGTGAAACAATTGTTTGTGCAGAGGAGAAGACGAGTGTTAAGTCCGAGGAGCCTTCCTCAGCGGAAGAGCAACCACCTCAGGCCGGGGCGCGCAGGGCCGCGTCGTCGGCTCCGGCCAATCCCTTCGACTTCTCGACCATGACGAACCTGCTCAATGTAAGCTGCTTGTGCTATTATTTTCTTTGGCCCTTTGCTACAGGATCAGCAACTCTCTGTTCAACATGTAGCTCATTATTAGCAATTAGCAAAGCAAAGATGATATGCTTGATTAATAACACAGCTCATCCAAAGCATACTCATCTAGTCTATTGGGCTGAACTCGATCCTTGATTTCACAACTAGACAGACCTCCTCCTTCTGCCAGTGGCTAGTCACTGTCTAATTAGTTCTTCGGCAAAAAAATGATCTTGTCGGGACGACGGGCGAAGATTTGTTTTTATCACCAGTTTCCGTTGGTCCTTCATCTGTTTCGATTTAGCGAAAACTCAATTTGTGGCCATTTCGTTTCGTTTTGCAAGTTAAGAGATGAGTAATCTGACTTAGTTTGGTGGTGTTTGTGATGTATTGACGAATTAATGGCTTAAGCAGGACCCGAGCATCAAGGAGATGGCGGAGCAGATCGCCAAGGACCCGGCGTTCAACGAGATGGCGGAGCAGCTGCAGAAGACGGTGCAGTCGCCGCGGCCGCAGGAAGCAGGAGCGCAGGCGCTGGACCCCCAGAAGTACGTGTCCACCATGCAGCAGATGATGCAGAACCCGCAGTTCGTCGCCATGGCCGAGCGCCTGGGCAGCGCCCTCATGCAAGACCCCGCCATGTCCACCATGCTCGGTAGCCTCACCAACCCGGCGCAGAAGGAGCAGCTCGAGGCGCGCATCGCGCGAATGAAGGAGGATCCCACCCTGAAACCCATCCTCGATGAGATCGAGACCGGCGGACCAGCTGCCATGATGAAGTACGTGAGAGCACTGATCGAGCACTAGCTAGTACTTGTCGACTTTCAGTGACAATTGTATTAATTAATGCCGCTGCTGCTGTTTGGTTTCAGGTACTGGAACGATCCTGAAGCTCTGCAGAAGTTTGGGCGGGCGATGGCCGTCGGCCCGTCGAGCGAGGGCCCCGCCGCAGGCTCTGGCGAGCACGCCGAGCCGGAGGAAGAAGCCGGGGAGGAAGGCGACTACGAGGACGAGTCCATCATCCATCACACTGCTAGCACCGGCGATGTCGAGGTCCGTCTGATAACTTCTATCCTCCTCCTCCCTTCCCTGTACTGTAATTGATCATCTTTTTTTTTTCTGCACTACACTGTAATATAATTTGCCGAATACATTCTTGCTTGTCTTCAGGGCCTGAAGAAAGCTTTGGAGGATGGAGTCGACAAGGACGAAGAGGATTCGGAAGGGAGAAGAGGGCTGCATTTTGCATGCGGATACGGCGAGCTGAAATGCGCGCAGGTTCTTCTCGAGGCAGGCGCGGCGGTGGACGCGGTGGACAAGAACAAGAACACCGCGCTGCACTACGCCGCTGGCTACGGCCGCAAGGACTGCGTCGCGCTTCTGCTCGAGCACGGTGCAGCTGTGTAAGTCTGCAACTGCATCTCGCATCACCGGACCACTGAACGCCTGAACCTTGACTGATTCATTCATCTGAAACCTGCTTGCCTGTGCTATCCATGGCAGGACCTTGCAAAACCTGGACGGCAAGACGGCCATCGACGTGGCCAAGCTCAACAACCAGGAGGACGTCCTGAAGCTGCTCGAGAAGCATGCCTTCGTATAGATACCGTCACCTTCTTCCATTTGCCCCTCTGCTGCTCGGCTTGCTGCATGCTTAATCCCAATCCCCATAAAGAGAGGAAAAAGCTTCTCTTCATCTGCAATTCGCTGTATGGTATCGATCTGTATGTATTGAGTGTGGTAGGATTTTATTTGTGTAAGGTGGGATTGGGTGCCCGGATGATTGTTGGTTTCCTGTTCTGTTGATCTCATTCCAGAGTTTTCCTTAATGAATAAGGAAGAAATTTTCAGTCGATAATTTCTGTGCTTCACATATATTTATTCGGAACTGTTATACCACATTTGAATGTTTTCTTGAGGGCAAAATCAGTCGAATTTCTAACCTTTCGATCTTTGTGGATATTCGTGCGTCGTCTTCACTGCTGGCATCTTCCTCATCTCCGGCGATGCCGTCGTCTTCACACGCCTCCACTGGTGGGATTAGGATTCAGGTTCCTCATTAGAGTTAGAGTTCACCCAAGCCCCTCAACCTTAGGGGAGGCTGGGGCAGCGGTAGGAGGCGGAGGTGGCGGGGTGGCAAGGCGGCGGTGGATAGGATAGGTGGCAGGTGCGACATGTTGTGGAGTCATTAGATGGCGGAGGGCGGTGTTGGTGGATCCGGTGGCGTCAGTTGCAAGACGGGGAAAAAAGGCGGGGCGGAGGCTTTGATACTGGATCCGGTTGGAGATGGAGAAGGCGGCTGTGTGGAAGGAGGAGGAAGTGGGAAGGAGAGGAGAATCCGGTGATGGCGAGCCATCGGAGACCAGGAAGAAGGGTAAACCGACGGTGGGGGGTGGCGGAGGGCCAGTGGTCAAGACGAGGAGGGGGGTGCAGGTAGCCGAATTTCCAATAGATAGATCCATATTTATTTCCTTCAATTTTTGCCTTGTTGGAACAATCGTTCTACCAACGATAAGCTCGCCGCCTCGCGCCACGGGGGTGCCGTCACCCATGCCACCACACGTGCCGTGCCGGGCATGTTTACGAGGCGCGGCAATTGTCTGATCTGATGGCGGTTAGGACGGCACCAGAGAGAAATCTGTAAATTTACAAATTCTAAATTTACATTTGTCTGAAATGACAATGCTCCATTTCCACTGCTCGCCATCATATTTGGCCCTCCGCCTGAAGGTGGAAGAACCATCCCAGCTGCTTCCATCTGCAATTTTGGTACATATATCTATAATTCCCCATCTGATCGTTATTTGCAAACTCGGAACTTGCACCCGTCAGCAAGCCGTAGCTTGTTGCCGCAGATCCATCCCCAAACCCGGTAAGCATATTGTACTTGCTCATCCGATTACACCCATCACGTTGTAATGCCCCTTCTCATCTAGTTTTTCAATCGACCCTTCTGTGTTATTGCGTGCACTGTATTCTGTTCCTTTTTCAAAGATACTACATAAAGACTAGTGTACAAATGTCCCGTAGCAACGCGCGGGATATCCGCATGGTTTGGAAAGGTTAGGTTGATTGATAATATCGAAATCCATACAGTATCCTGAGGTTTTAGTAACTCGGTCGCTGTCTACTGTGGGCTTGGAAATGTATCTATATGCATTGTTGTTTCCCAAGCCCCTACTCCCTACATGTTCATTTTTATCCTAAACAATAGTCATGCTGTACACTGTAACAATCAGATACGTTGCCGCGATAACCACTTGAACCGGTAGGGTTAATAGCTCTGTTCTTTAGATTGAAGTCAGTTCCTGAACTGTGAATTCCTGGTAATTCCAGGGGCACATTAATAATATTTTGGAGTTTGGACCAACAGAAGGTGATCACTAGACCTCAGGATCGCAAGCCCGTGAAATCACTGGAGCTAAGACCACGCTGCAACTGAAATTCTGCTCTTTGCCTTACGGCCCAGTTTGCAGACGGCGTGTTGGTGACGATCGGCACCGGAGAAGGCAGGAAGCTGAAGGTCCTCGCGCTGGACGCCAGCGCTAACACGTCATGGGTGATGTGCGATGCCGTGCCACCCGCAGCTGCTGCAGGTCGGCGAGCTCTTCTGTCCGCGTCCCCTACGTACCGCGACGTCCGGAGCAACGATGCCATCTGCGCCGGCAACAGGTGTTCCTTCCACGTTCGAGCCGGAGCGCGAGAACCAAGCCGGGACTGGCCTCCTCGCCCGTGACACCCTCCACCCCGTGCTCGCTAGCGTGCCGCGAGTCCACGGAGGAGCTTCGGGCCGGTGAGGCTGTTGTTGACGTTACAGGGCCGGCCTCTGCGTCGAGCCATTGCGAGCGGCGAGCATCAGGAATCATGTCGAAAGCATAACTGGACAGATAGAAAGCTGTGAAATCTATGCTTCTGTTGCTACATATATATGTTCGGTTTAGACGCTAACTAAGCTTGGCTTCTCCTATATCTTATTGCTTATTGTTTTCAAATAAATAAATTTCTCCTGCGAGGAGAAACGAATGGAATGATACTAGAATACCACTATACCAGGAGTGTTGCCTGTCAAACGGATGGAGCAGACCCAAAAGGTGCTATGTTTTGCAACAACCACAGGGCTGTGCTGTCAGACGGATGAGGAATGGACATACAGTGGGGGCTGCATTTCTATAAGCCGAGATATCTGCGAAACAAGAGGCATATCATACCACATTTAAACGTAAAGGTCAATAACAACATCTTAAACATGATACTAACAACGTGGGTTAGCAAATTGCAAAGGAATACAGGTCCACGAAGTAATGTCAGCAACTGAAAAGAAATACAGGTCCAGAAAGTGATGTCAGCAACTGAAAGAAATACAGGTCCAGAAAGTGATATCATGAATAGTAGCCTCAGCTTGTAGTTTTTTCCTCTCCCCTTTCAATTTAGCTGATATATGCTCTATGCCTACATGCAGAATGTACAAAATTGCTTAACGAGTCTAATATTATAACAAGTTATAACCCTGAATTCAGCAAACTGAACAAGAAGGTGAGCTTTCTGAACAAAATCCAACTCTGCAGTACTAATGAAACTTCATTAGTTAGTACTTTTGAATTATCTCAAGCAATTAGCAGCGGTTAGTACATTAAAAGGTAAAATGTTAATTACTTTCCGCCCTGTGGAACACAAAACCTCTTCTTGACCAGACAACAGCGACACTAGGCCTGTAGGAGAAGGCCCTACACCAACATTACCTTGTGCTAAAACATCCCTCCTCAGCCTTGTCCCTTCAGCTTCAGTTTCGAACTGAAAACCGCATAGCATGACTTCCCATGTGAAATTCATTCTCAATTCCATTGCAATTCAAAAGCTTTGTATTTTACAGACGGCCAAAAACATCATGTATAACAAATTACCAAGACATTCAAATTCAGGATCGTTGTTATTTCTAACATTTTTTATAAGATAGTCTGCTAAGTAACAAACTCCAAAACATAGTTTGCTAAGTAACAAATTCAAAAGTTTGATCCTTGTAGAGATGAAGATTTCATAAGTCCTACATGATTGTCATCATATTACCGTTGAATGTATGAAATGTTACAAGCTGCAGGTATTGCTTTGAAATATGCATGATTACAATAAAACAGGATCAGGAAAGGATCACTGATGTTCACTAATGTTGCCAAAGGATCGTGCAGCCAATTGTAAATGCAAATGTCACCTCTCTAAATCAAAAAGAGGTCCTTCATCAATTCCTTGAAAAAGATCATCAATGGATGACGCAGCTAGACGTATAAGACGGCAGTGATGATTGTACAGCTCATCAATAAGGGTGATAAATCTTCTTACCTAAATGAGACATAATATTAGCAAAAAATAAAACACTTCATTTGGCATCAAAGAATTAAGTACATCTTAATGAAGTCAAAGAATCAGGAAAAGCAACAGATGAATGAATACCTTGTCACGGATCTTCATATAACTGGAATATCTGATATGAAAATTGTGTGGTAGTTCCTAGCTATTGCTATATAATCTGCAGCTCCGACCTAAGTATTGGAGTGAGCAATAGATTAGATAAAGAACTGTAATATTTTACCTGATCAAAGCACATCTTATTGGATTTATTCATTTGTGTATGCCTCAGACTGAATCTTGTTCCATGATTACAAATATGTATATATGGCATTATAATTCAGTTCCAATTAAGTTCATAATGTTTAAAGAAGGATGGATACTATACCATTTATGCGAAGCCAACAGTGCCGTGATCATGGATCACATAGTGTTTTTTCCCATTCTACTTGAATTCTAGATAACATAAATTAAGAGAGTGAGATATTACTGGGCGGAACCTAACTAGTAAGGAGCACCCATCTCAGGGCCTCTTGAGCACTCCCCCAAGCGACTAATGGACCGAGCCACAGAGAGGCCCCGCCCATCGCTTCCCTCCCACACCGCTGCAGCGGTGGCGGCGGGGCCTTCCGCAGCAGCCCCTCTCTCCGCCATTTCCTCTCCTTTCCCCTCTCCCTCCACCCCGCTGCGTCTTCTTCTTCTTCTTCGGTAGCAGGCAGCTGGAGGTCATCACCGATTCCCAGCGGATCCGGAGCCTCCCTGTCGTCCTCAAGCCCCCATGCAGCCGTTCCGTTGTCATCGGCTTTGTTGTCCTCGTGCCTGCTCCTTGCCGGATCCGCTCGGATTTGGCTAGATTCGGTCATTCGCCGCCCCGGAGTCCTCCACATCGCCGAGTCTGAGCTCCTCCTCTGCCTCCACCAGTCCTCAGCCATCCGGCTGTTGGGCGGTCAGCAGCGGCAGCGGAGGGCTTGCCAGATTGGTGATGTGCCGGCTGTTAGAAGTTTGATCGAGCTATCTGTTGTTAATAAGGTAATAATTGTAATATTTATCATAGGACAGTAACAAACTATTAGTAGACAGTTATAAATATCATACAAGGTGAAGTATTGGAAGTGCCCTTTCGTTACCACTAGTAAACAAATTGTGGTGAGGTAATTTGTGGATAGATATTTTTTTGTTGCTGTTCATCTTCATTCGTGAAATGAAAAGAGTCTCTAGCTGATTTTATCCTGTACAGCAACAATTATATATATATCGATTCGCGAGTTACATTATTGGTGTGTGCATTTGTTCAACGTCGGCATGCATGCACGATGATCTGCGGGTGCACGTACGTGTCAGTTTTTTCGGTTCTTTGTTTTTGAGTCGATTTCTTCAAAGATCGATGTGGTTTTTGAAAGCAGATTTTTTAAATATTTTTTAAATTTAAAATTATATATGTTATTTATATCGATATTTTTATTGTCCGTTATCGTTTTAAAATACGTAGATAAAAACTATCAGTAGTAATCAAAAGTTATTGGCTATAGCTAAAGAGAGCATAACCTCGATACAACAACATACAACTTGAGCTAATGGATGAACTAAGGCCCTGTTTTTTTGGGCTTTTAAGTTGATTTTGATTTTTAGTTTTTTTAGTAATTATTATTCATTGGACTAATATATCATACTTAAAAATCATAAACCATATAAAAGTCGTAAATCGCAGTTCGAAATAACGGGTTTTTTTTACTGTAGTTGGCTTATTTTTTACTGTAACTGAGTTGATTTATTTGATATAATTAAATTTTAAAAAAATAAAAAAATATGTTAACTCATCATGGACAATGCAAAAGAATACGAAAAAAACGATAAAAAATTCTAAAAAATAAAATTACTGAATAATAAAAAAATAGAAATCAAAAATAAAAAGTGATTTTAAACCAACTTAGCACCCATTGCAGGCGGGCAGGCAGTGGCCGCAGTCAGCTGATGTGATGTAGACACGCATACTACTGCAGGCGTACAGCTCGCGCACGTAGCTCGGCCACTTTGAGAGAGAGAGAGAGAGAGAGAGAGAGAGAGAGAGAGAGAGAGAGTACCATCTCGGTGCTTTGGCAAAACAAGGTGCCGGCGCAGCGGTCTCTAACAAGCTGCAGATCCCAACTCGGTTTCCAATCGTCGAGTCCGAGTCGTAGCGCGAAAGGTGCAGACGTACGGTGGCCGATCATGGTGTGCGCACTAATTAATGGTGGTTTCAACTCGCGTCTTGCGACTTTAGATAACGGTTGGGGTCATTACGGTTGGGGTTCATTCGCACTGCAAGTCTGTCTTGTGACACACGACTTTCATTGATCAATCATGTATTTATACGTTCTATTCTTATTAAATTATGACTTATAGTTTAAGGTTATAGTTTATAAATTATGATTCTAATATGAACTTTCATACGAATAAATCGAAAGTCGATAAACCGCTTGAAACGACAGTAAAGAGACCATCTAGTATATTTGTTCAAGAAAAATCATAAATCATAAACTGTCAAGATATTTGTTCAAGAAAAATCATAAATCATGAACTGTCAAGAGTTAGTTGTATGGCAAAATCTCGCTACAACCGATGTACAACCATATACAAAGGTATCAGGGATATGTTAAATGGGTTTCTATCTATACATGTAACATACTTTGTCCTGTTCAAAATTAATATGTTTTTTAGCTAATTGCAAAAGAAATTAAGGGATTAAGGGACACTTACATTGAGAAGACACTGCGTTTAAAATAGTTTCTACAATAACTTTTATAAATAACTTATAAAAACTATTTTAAAAATCACTCTATTCAAAAGATATAAACTATTTAAAACAACAGAACATCGAGAGTATAGCCGCCCAGATATATACAACTAACAGATCTTTCGGTTTCTGAACCTGGGAATATCTGCTAACATTTTTACGAACGCACGAGGCCACAGGAAGCGCTTAATTTCGAGGTTACGACGAGCCGTACGTACGTGTGTGCGTGCCGAGTTGTCTGAAATTCTGAATGGACATGCGGGCAGGCAGGAGAGTTTACGTGGGTGTAAGGACGAAGACGCCTGATGCAGGCGTGGCGTGCCGCTGCATGTAGGTGTGTAAACGGATCGAATACGGACGGATACTGCTTATTTTGTATCTGTTTTCATTTTTTTTGTCAGAGTCAGAATCAGACACGGATAGTACCGGATACGAATACGAGTACGGATATTCTCGGTCACGAATACGGAGCGAATACAGAACGCTCTAAATATGGTTAGTCTCGGTCACGAATATTTAGTCGGATAATGCACGTAAACAAAAATCATATATATCGCATGCGTAAAGATGAATCCCCATAGTACATATCCATAATGGAACTACATTAGTAGCTTAACAAGCAAATTTCACATAATAAAATGGACAAGTTAATCAATCAGTAAATTCTAGTTAGCAAAGTAGCATGTAAATAATAGAGACTAGTTAAACAAATAATAGCTAACTAGCTACATGCCATCACATTATTTTGGTCATAACAGATGATTTATGATGTATTTAAAGATGAGACCTTATCCATTGCATAGGTCTTGAAATAAGCTTTCCAACGAGTACAAGAACACTCGAATCGGACTCCGCTTGTGAAAGTTATGGCCTTTTTAGTGAGTGTCTGTTAGGCTGTTCCGAACCGAATCCGAATCCGAATTTAGTTCTGAGTTGAATCCGAATTTAAATCCGGTAACTATCCGAAAAAAATATCCGGTAACTATCCGAAAAAATATCCGGATAGTTCCGTATCCGTCGGATAATGTTTGTTCTGAATCCGTTTCTGTATCCGGCAAAAAATATTTGAATCCGTATCCGTATCCGGCAAAACATCCGGATATCCGAAAATTTGCTTCAAATTCTATTCGAATTAAAACGGACGGACGGACGGTCGGAAAATATCCGCTCCGTTTGCACCCCTAGCTGCATGCGATGCCCCTAATATTATATAGGCCCTGCTCGGAACTGTTTCTTAATTCCGATTTTTTAGTTTTTTTTTCTTTTTTCTTATTTTTTTATTATTTACAAGGATATAATGATATTTTTATTTATTTTTTCTTATTTTTTTAATTTCTCGTTAAACGTCACTGTAGTGCATTCTTAGTCGATATAGCATGTTTTTAGCAATCTTGTCAATACCATTTCGGCATCGGCCGTATTAGCCGGTACGTACCGTATCGTCACCTGAACCGGTACAAAATAAGTCTAACACCGTACTAGCCCAAATACCGGCCAATACCGATCATATGCTCGATACTGGCCATATCAGTTTTGATATCGGTCGGTACCAGCGGAATTGGTAATATTGTCTATTGAACTATATGCTATATTTGATGGTACTACTATGTATTTGAAATAATATTACAAGTGATATTTGATGTATATATAATTAAATAAATATCGCCCGAGGAGGCAGCGGTAGCTCAGGCTCCGCGCCGAGAGCGACGCACGGCAGCGGCGGTCGGTCGTATGTGGGTGGCACGGTCGGCACGTACGGGTTGTGACGCCGCCTAATGCGGGAGGCGCGATGGTCGCGATTGCATGTGGACAATATGGCGTCGATGGCTCGGCACGCGCGGGCGACTAGTGACTCTTGCAGGAGTGGCGCGGCGGTGGCCCGAGGTCGAGCGACGACGGTAGCCATGCGGGGCCAACAACGACGCTAGCGATGCCGTGTGGCACCAACGATCCCCGAGCACGGCGATAGCCATACGAGGCTGGCGGCAGCACCGACGATGCCGTATGGCGGCGGCCACGCGGGGCCGGCATCACCAGTGACGGTGAGCTACGCGGTTACGTTCATTCGGCTGGCAGCGCGATCATGTTTGGGAGACGCGTGTGGTGATGATTTTCTTCTTTTTTTTTAGTCTACAATGTAATCAACATCTATTCTTTCGTGCAAATCTACCGATCGGCTTGGTCGTCAACTTCAAATCTGCTCGCGGTAGATTTAGAGCGAATTTACATCGTAGACGATAATTTAGAAGGCAAAATTTGCAGAATTTAGAACGATCTAGATATTTTAATCTACAAATGATTACCTTCGATCCACCAGAATGATTCGTACTAATAACATATTGATGAACCATTGCTGGTGAGTTTAGTCCGAGCGATTCCTCTCCTATGCAAAATAGATGGATCATACATAAAATATTACAATCAATAAATTAAATACAGAGAGATGAGAGAACTCCTTTCTTTATTACTTTCTCTATTTTCTTGTGCATGTTACAATGAGTAGGATTTCTATTTATAGACTAAGTAAAATGTGTTCACCAATATACTAGACTTTGAGCCTAGATTTCCTAACAATTTCAAGCAAATTCAGTGGCCAGCCATCGCGCGATCAGCATGCAGTACAGCAGCAATTCAAGATATTTTTAGTCCATAGCCTTGATTGCTTAACCGTCAATAACCGAAGCACGCATCGGCATGCTCTTGGATTTGGGTATTAGCAGAGAGAGGTTTTAACATCATAACATTCAATCAAAGCTTGCTAGCTAAGAACAAATAATCCTTTTGAACTCTGTAGATAAAAAAATCCATTTTTTTTTAAAAAAAAATAGACTTACCTATATCGATTGCATACTTGCATAGGGCAAGGAGGAAATGAGTTTTTTTTTGTAGAATCTATTAACATGCATATATACACCCAATCTGTCAATAATAAGTCACTAACAGCTAAGCGTGGTTTCATTTACAGATCATACTACTGGTTTCATGAAACCGAACATTTGACTTGCACCTCGACTTCATTCTTCTCTGCTTCAGGCAAGCACATCTCATGTGGGCAGGGCCTCGCAAAGAATTTGGGGATCTTATCGCCAGGCATAATAACGGGCAAACCACACTCTTTCCCCACTTTCTCGCTCTGCAAACAAGCAAGGGACCATTCTTAGCTCAAGTTTCACAAGAAATGATCTTTCAGAAAGAGGTTAAAATAAGCTGATGTGCAAAGAGATTGCTACTACCTTGTGATCAGAAGTTGTCTTGCCCGGCGATGATCCAATCGAGATGATGGTGTGCTGGCCCTCTTGGAGTATGACAGGATGCCGAGACCGCAGGAGGGAGCGGAGCCTGTCCCAGTGGTAGCAACATGAGAAGATTCCACTGAGGGAGAAGATGACAATGAGCAGGAGCGCCGTCCCTAGGGGAAACCCCAGCGTCGGCCTTGAGGAATGTGCAATCGGAATCGTCATGGACGGAGCAGGTGTCAGATCTTCCAGCCAATTCATGTGCATCAGCTGGCTTCTGCTACTTCTGCCTATTTGGTTAAGAGCCCAGACTTTCATTTATAAGGCACCTTGCACGTACAAAGGATGAGGAGGAGGACTGACTTGCACGGCCAGGAGACCGTGGTACTGGCTAGTGCTGTGGCCCACATGCATGATGCACCTGCTGGTGGTAGTGCTTGATGCTGATCTCACTGCCTGTCTTTTCCAAGAAAAAGAAGCTGTTTAAATTGCATTAATATGTAGCTTTAAAGGGTGGGACGAAAGGTGATGAATTCACTCTTATGGGAAAAAAATATGAGTATGTCCTCAAGCAAATGCTTATTAGGTAAAGGATGATGAACTGATTTACCGATGTACTAAAATGCTTCAGCTTCAGAATGAAAAAAAAGATAGCAGGTTGGCAATGCAACACCCCACGCGGATTTTCTGAGGAAAGACATAAATTTGCTGAGTTTCAAGAGTTATAAGATCAATATATGTGTTTTTCTTGGAAGGAACTAACAAATTTAACTGAGTAAAGAGTAATTAGAATGGAGTCATGGACCCAAAAAGGTAGATTTCTAGATCAAACTAACACAAGTCGACATACAACATAGAATCCACTGTGCAAAGGGCCCAGATGAGATGAACATTCACCATTTTATCTCAGTGTGCATCATCATAAGCCTTTTGAAAAGTATATGCTTTTCAATAGGTAAAGTGCCAATAGCTTGAGTATCCTTGACCAAATCCACACGTGTACGGATGGCACATTTGCAAAGTTATCAACAAATGTGGCTGCTAGTCTAAAAATTTTAGCTGCTAGCTATCTATAACCTTACTAAGCCTGGCAGCTAGGCCTAAGGGGGCATTCACATTGGATTTTGTAATAGTTTTTGACTTTGCCTTACAAATAATAATAGCTTGTAAAGAAACTCATAGAGAGAGACATTCGTATACGATTTTGGTTAATATAAATAAAGTCACTATAATATTTACTACAACCAACTAGGTGATCTGTCTTGAAAAGACACTCCGTTTGAAAGCTATGGTATACCATAGTTTTAGCACTAGTCCTTGGGGTGCCATTCACAAGCTTTTCTATCTTAAAAGACCGCCATGAGTCATACATTTCAAAGGGTTCAACAATTTTAAAACTCAAACTTAACAAATAGGCCAGCACGACGCAATTTGTTCTTAGCTGTACCATTTCCTAACCGAAATGGTATATCAAGCATGTTTTTCATTTTTCTGAAGCAGCTTACAGGTGGTAATATGTTTGCTAGCTATGTTCAACCGATGACAAAAGACGAGCTGCATGAGCAATCTCATTCACCTGTTTCCCACTTGGAGGCTCCCACCTGCATCCGATGGAGATGAACCCCTTTTATGATCGCACCACCCCCTGTCGGCTAAATTTTCATGCACGTCAGTGTGCTCCCTTCCTTGAATGGATGTTCATTCTTCAATGGTCCATGACCTGGTATATGGAATCAGCAAACATACGCTCCACATATTTGTAGAAGCAGATCAAGGGATTTGGTACAGAAAAAGTACTGACGGCAACGAGCAGATTTAATGATCAAAACAAGCATACTGCATTGAGAGGGCTACGAATTAATGTCCAGTGGCAAAAAATTGTGTGGACAGTGCCATCAGGGCACATGTATGATTTGACATATTTCAGTCCAATTTACGGCGCAAAATTTAAGAAATTCATGTAGCTAAGCTAAATATCCTTAGCAGCATTACAATTTCATGTTTTCTAGTGCAGAACGCAAACAAGATGTGTTGGAGAAATTAGGTTGATAGAATCACTTACACATCAGCCAATAAGCCATCTGTGATGGGGCCTAGACCACTAACAATAGTCAATAGCGATGCATGCTAGCCCACCTACGACAGAGCAGTTTGAGAGGGACCTCTCGGGTAGGATGTTAGGTAAGTGTCCTTCCAGGTTATTACAGAACACATAGGAAAATTACCACGCACTACAAAACATGGTTCAGGAAAACGGGTATTGGATGTGTACCAGTTGGCTTCTAACACTGGATCCCAGTTCCCAAATGCCAGAGGACATACTGGGTAGTACATTACCCATATTAAACATTTAAATTATAGATATTGTTTCATATTTAAAATCAAAATATAAGTTATCACTCTATCTAATGTCTTAACTGAAGCAGCCCAAACAGTTCCAACTGTTGGGATTTTGCAATGGATGTAAGTGTTCCTTATTTAATGCTTTAATAGCTAGTTTAGTTTGAATAAGTACTCATAATTTTTACTTTGGTGTGAGTTTTCCCAAATCATACCAACTCATGACGAACTTCTAAGCTATAGCCAATATATTGGACAGTGAATGTTCTTAAGGATATAGAGTTTGTATTAAGATATAGAGTTCGTATTCTATTCCTTATATACCTTCCTTATTTGTATATGGTATATTCTCCTCATACTATATATATATATATATATTGCTTATTGAGCCTCATAAATTTATACACATAATATTTACAACATGGTATCAGAGCTAAGGTTCAAACCTCTCAAACCCTACCCTCTCCGCACGTCTTCCGCTGTCGTTGCCCCTAGGAGGATCGATCTCTACTCCCAAGGGCAGCCACCTCGTTTTCGAGCCGCCGCCGACCTCTTCAGGTAGCCGCCGCTCTTCGTCAGATCCCCGGATCTAGAGCCACATCGCCTGATCTTGCCTCCTCCACGCTGGATTCGACCAAATTCAGTAGTCTTCGACCCGTCTAGGTCGGCGCCGCCATGCTCTTCCCCGCTGGTAGCCGCTCCTCCACAGGCTTCTTCGATGCCGACTTCTCCGCGGGCACCGTTGTTGTCAGGCCTTTCCCAGCTCAGATGCTCGTCACCTCGATCGGATCCGCCGTCTATTCCTCGTGCCAGATCCAGTGTCTTCGGCCACCGCTACCGCCTCTTTCGGATCAAGCCGCCACTGGCTTTGCCTCTCCCGAATCCGAACTCCTCCGTGCCGGATCTGGCTCACCGCCGCCTGGCTCTTCACACTCATCTACGCGGCTCTCCTCCCTTGGGTCGCCATCGCCCCACCGCCACGCTCTTCCCTGCTGACAGCCGCTCCTCCGTGGGCTGACGCATCCCTCGGCCTTCTCAGGCTGTCGCCCTTCCCAGGCCGCTGCCTTCTCTAGCCACTTTGCCGCCAGGAGGGGTCTTGGGGAGGGGTCACCGCCGCTTGTCATCCTCCTCCCCCGGATTTGGGCCTGCCGACCTCCCCGCCGCTGTCACTCGCCTCTCCCGGCCACTCCGCCGACTTGGTTGGCTTTTGCACTTTTGTACCCAACGTCACAACACTACCTTGCAACCTACTTGGGACTCACCCATGGGCACCCTATCCAAGGAGCCGAATCCTCCTACATCATCAGCAAGGTTTCTAGTGTGGTGGAGGAGCCTTGATCCTACGGTACAAAAGTGGTGGTGGCCTATGAGCTTTACTGTAGTGTGCTCATGTCACGGTAGAGAGGGGGACCGGGGATGGATGGAGCTGTTGGATGTTTTTGGTTGGGGTGGTGGCTGAGAGCATGCTGGAGGACTAACTCTTTGGTGTTGGTGTGGCTATTGCTAAAATCTGCTAGGCCTTTCTCCAGAATGGGTGGTGACTAACCTATGCCGCCTGTTCATCTATCTTTCAGTTCATCTAAGCCGCGCGAGTTCATAAATTTCTGTATCAGTTAATCGATTATTTTGCTAGCATCAGTCCATCCTCTATGTTTTGTGGCTTTTCATATGGCAGCAGCCGCCGCTCCTCTCTGAGTTGCGTGCAGATCGAAGAAGTCTTTATGATGCCGCCGTTTCTCTCTGAGCCACTACCCCAAACTTTTAAGGCCGTCGTGCTTCTTTTGCACTGCGCTTCTGTTGCATTTCTTGTGCACTACGTCACCGCTGTCTTAAGCTTCGATCTGTTTTATAGACAACAAACATACTTTATGGAATGCCGCACGATCTCAAGTGGAGTTCTTCTGGTTTCGACACAATTTTCAAGAACTGTACGCTACGACGACATCTTAAAGACTCGGATTTTGGATTTTCTCTATTTTAGTGTCAACTCTTTCAAATGCAATGCTATTACATACGTCTTGCATTTGAGAGGGGTATTAAGGATATAGAGTTTGTATTCTATTACTTATATGCATTCCTTATTTGTATATGACATATTCTCCTTGTACTATATATATATTGTTCATTGGGTCTTATGAATTTATACACACAATATTCATAACAAATGCAACAGAAAACAAACTGATTGGCCCTAGAGGCACTAAGAAGATGGTAAGACCATTTACAATAACCGTACTGCAGATGAATATTTCAGATTTTGTAATTTGGCATCAGCACGAAGTAAACTGAGGCTAAATATTACCACAGTCCACAGCACAGTTTCAAAGAGCTAACAATACTGGTACAAAAAATGACTTGCTATTTTCAAACCACAGATATTGAACTGACTGGTCTAATGCAAGAACAATGCGAATGTATTCTACATTTCTACAATAATTTATTTTGAACACTAGAGGTTGATTCATTGAACTGACTGGTCTAATGAAAGTACAATGCGAATGCATTCTACATTTCTGCAATAATTTATTTTGAACACTAGATGAGGTGGATTAAAGGTTACAGGAAAGATATTAAGGATCTCGCTTGATGCACCTATTTTGACTAGCCTTCTTCGTACCAATTTTCTAATGGGACATGCTTGTGGTAAAGTTGCACCAAAGTTAGCATCATATGCACTAACAGCAAAAACATAGTAGAAGTGTCATTAGAAAGCTAAAGGTAGTCCATAAGTCCATAGAAACTGACATAAAATAATATTAATTTTACTTCATAATAAAGAACCACAATGAATTTACTGGGTGAATGTAAATATTAACCTTAGTGCATTTTCTAACAATGGGCTGAATAAGGCAGTAAAGTGGAAAACAATGGGTCTGCATAGCAATTTAGAACTAAGTGTTGACTTCGAATTTAGAACTAAGTGGCTTTTGAGAATGGGAAATGCTTCTACTGTTTTGGCGAAAAGACTTATAGAAATAAGAAACAGTATTAATGATGCTCCTTTTCCTCTATAGTTCTTTGAAATGGAATTCCATGTATACTGATGGGGGATGCTGTTGGCAGAAAGGAAATGGTATTGTTTACCATCAACAAACAGAACTTTTTGCTGATAGTACGAAGTTCACTGCTAGGATTGGACTTTGACAGATTGAAAAATGACATTAAACTGAAGAAGGATATGTGTGAATATGATGGTACGAAGTTCACTGCTAGGATTGGACTTTGAAAATTGACACTGAACATTAGTCTCATAGACACCTCTCCAACATCCCCAGCAGAAAATTTGATGATTCTGAAGGATTTACAGTTAAGCATTCACCACAGAAATGCTTCTGCTGCATGTACAATCAGTTCTGATTTACAAAGTCATGTCAAATGTAGCATATGACATCATTCTGATAGATGTGGAGTTAGGACCCTAGTCCAATTAAATGTTTTCCAGATGTTATTAATTAAAAATATCTGTGTTTCAACAGGAGAGATCCCCCCCCAAAAAAACAAGAGATAGTGGCATCTCTCATTACCTTTCCATGGATATATAGGACAGCAAATGGGTATCTGAATAAACTTTGTTGTGAATCTGTGATGACACTTCTCAAATATGTGCCTCCCTTTTCAGAAAACTTCACTGCAGTAAACCAATCAGTCAGTTCATTCATGCTTTGAGTGATAGCAAAACTGTAAAAATTTAGCTTCAAGCTTGGCTGGTATAGACTACGAGGCAGTGAAAGAATTTATTGGACATAGCGTTAATACCTTGACTTGCGGTGTATCATCCAACTGCTTCCAGGCAATCTTTGTACACCTCGCTGTTCCATCCGCCTTCTCACCCGCTCTGCCTCGTCAAGCATACCCACGACTGAATAGATGTTTGCAAGAGAAACAAAGTTTCCTGCATTCTCCGGTAAATTTCAAACAATGCTCTCCCTGCAACCTCTGCCAACCCTGCCTCCCCGCATTTCCTGCAAGCAGCCAGAAGAGCACCCCAGGCTTTCGTGGTAACCCTAACTGGCATTGTCTGTATAAACTCGTAAGCTTGATGCAACCTTCCTGCCCAGCCCAAAACATCAACCAAGCACGAATAATGATCTCTGCGTGCCTCCACTCCATATCTCTTTGTTAACACATCAAAATACTTCAATGCATCATCTGCATGACCAGCATGGCCACAGGCCTTTAACACACCAAGGAACATAATGCCATCAGGTCGGACTTTGTCCAGCTCCATATGCCTGAAAAGCGACATCGCAACATCTGCATGGCCATGGAATGCATACGCTGATACAATGGAACTCCAAAAAACCATATCGCGCTCCTCCACCTGGTCAAACAACCCTCCTCGCGCCAACCAAAGAACCACAACCGCCCGTATGCTTCAACGAGGGAACTGCCAAGGTGGCAGCTTGCAAACATGCCATGCCGCACCGCAAATCCATGAACCTCCCTGATTGAGCTCAACGCACCCAAAGCGGTGCACGAGGGGACGAGCGCCAGCAGAGTGATGAGGCTGGGCCTAACGCCTATCCTCCGCATCCATCGGTACAGCTCGATGGCTCTGGCCGGATGGTCCCCGGACTCTGCAACCGCGGCGATTACAGAGTTGAAGAAGGAGGCGGTCGGGCGACGTCCATGAGATCAAACGCCCCCACCGCCGCGGAGACGTCGCCCGAGCGGATGTGGACAGAGATCATGGCGCTCCAGACAACGGCGCTGCGGCAGGGCAATTCGTCGAACAGGCGGCGGGCGAGGGCGGGGGAGGAGCAGGCGACTAAGGAGGCGACGAGGACGGAAGCGAGGAAGGGGCTGGAGAGGAGGCCGTCGCACTTGGCTGCGAGGACGTGCAGGGAGGAGGCGGCGGAGGGGACGCGGAGGGCGGAGGAGGAATTGAGGGCGAGCGGGAAGGCGTGAGCGAAGGAAGGGTCGGAGAGCGGCGGGAGGTCGGGGTCGGAGAGCATGAGGGAGAAGAAGGCGAGGGCTTCTCGGTGGCGGCCGGCGTTGACGTGGGAGGTCAGCAGCTTCGTGGGCGACGCCAGGTCGCCAGGCGTTGATGGCTGGAGGGCATCGCTTCGTCTTCGTAGCCCCGCTGTTACCACTTTTTCTGGTTTCTATTTCTAACTTCTACCATTTTTATTACTATTCAGTATTTCATTTTTAAAATATTTTTAGATATTTTAAATTTTTAAATTTTCTTTTTCGTGTTCTTTGATATTATCTTTAATAGGTTAACATATATTTTTTATTTTTATATTTTTAAAAATTAATTATACCTAAAAACCAAATCAATTACAATAAAAAAATTAATTATAATAAAATTTCAACCAAAAATTAAAAGTCATAATTAAAATAGCGCCCACAGTCAACCTCGACAACGACGGTCGCTCACTCGCTGCAGCTTTTTCGTGTGCATTTCAATGCCGCTCCACTTCCTGGAGTAATTTGAATATTTTCATCCAAGTCATTCCAAAAATTCTCTTATTTCAGCTAAATTGTGTCTTCAAATTTGAGCTTTTCTTGTTGCGTTTCTTGTTTTCCAATTTTTTGTGCCTCCGTTTACATTTGCATTTTGATATTGTGTATATTGTGCGGTTTGATCAAAGGCATGTTCTTTTTTATTTCAATTTATAGTTTTAACTATTATTGAGAGTAAAAGAAACTCACGTGCAATTTTAATCAATATAAATAAAATCGTTATAATGTATATTTTAATCAACTTATAAATCTCGTCTTAAAAAACACTTTGTTTAAAAGTTATCTACTATAAAATAAACTAAAAAATAATTTTTAGAAACTAAAACGAAGAGTCCAAAGTGTTTATCATCAGTGACTAAGAAGGCAGGCGAAAACCAGTATGGAAAAGGAGATGTTTGGTTTGAAAACTTGTCTAAATTTGGCTAGCCCTAATAATTTGGTCGTTGTTTGGATGGTTGCCAAAATTTTGATTGGTCATATCCCATGTATTTCTTGCCAATCCTTGGCCAAGCTATATGCAGCCAAAACCTTAGGTAGCTAAATTTTGGCATGATTGATTTGGACACAAACCAAACACCCCTAAGGGGGCGTTCGTTTTAGCAAGCCTAAAAAATCTTTAAAAAAATCAGAAAAAGACGAATTACTGAATAGTGAAAAAAAGTTGAAACTAGAAGCTGAAAAAAAAGCTGAAACGAGCAGAGCCTAAACTACATCAACAATGTACACTCTCTTGCAGCAAAATTCCTCCAAATCCATTACAGCATAAGAACCATTTCTGGTACCATGCACCGCAATGACAACACCACAAAGCCAGATCTTCTCTCTGGCAATAGAATCGGTGCAAAGAGTTTGCTTGACTACAATGATGTCATAAAAAGTAGCACGGTCAGATTCATAGCAAAACGAAGTTTCAGAAACCAAGGCCGGCCTGTCCAACCAATCGTAAATCATTCCTTTGCCCTTGTTACGGTAAGAAACTTAGCTGCCTCAGATACTACTAATTTTTTGGTATGCACAATAACTCTGATCTAGCCTGTATAAATACATGAGAACATTGGCTTGTACAATCTCGCAATTTGAACAGATAAAGAAACTGCCTCTCAGATCTGCCACGGTTCATGGATGTCAATTGATCATTGGACCTGGGGGTCTGGACCCATAGCACCCAACCTTTCACCCGCACCAAGCCCAGCATTGGGTGGCCGTGCCACAACAACGTTGTCATCAGCAAATAGTGCCTTGATGAACGGAGGAGTCTTCAGCGGCCGTCGGCCAGTCATCCGTGGGTATACATCTTCAAGGAAGTAATACACATGGCCAGCAATCATACCCTGGAAGAAACACGATGTGTCAGTTAGAGATAGTCATTAATCCAGAAGAAAAGAAATATATCTACATTTTATTATTTAAATAAACATTGTACTTAAAAAGGACATGACTAATAGTTTGTCCAAAAATAGAGAAGGATGAAAATGACAATCAGGAGAGTATACAAGCAGAATACTCAGAGAAAAGGTGCTTATTCGATACAGACAAGTAGATGTGACCAGTTTTATGTTCAGATTTTAGAACACTGTAAACAATTTGAATGAATATGGCAGGAACATATGAAGAGTGGGAAACGTAAACTAGTCAGAGAATAAAGGTGCTATGTCAACCAGAATCAACAGTCACAAAAATCCCGTGTATAATATCTAATGGATGTTTCATAGGTTTGTTGCGCTTGTGAAACACATATAAACAGCAAACGGACCAATAGCTTTATTCTGCTAGATTCATGCTTATAGTTTCTGGATAAGTAGCCTGATTCTGCTAGATTCATGCAGTCAAGTAGTTTCTTGATCAATAGCCTGATTCTGCTAGAGTAATGCTTATAGTTTCTGGACCAATAGCCTAATTTGGCTAGATGGGAAATAGTGATCGGTTTTTATAATGTTGGGCCATGGTAACAACTTTTAAAAGTAACCAGGAAGAATAAACAGGATTATTCTAATAAGTTGAACCAACTCAAGGCTATGTTTTACAAAAAAATGGTTAGTACACAGGTTACGCCCACTAGCCCAGAAATATCTACTGGAAACAAGTGGTAACTGGGCAGAAAGTGCAGAGTTGAACCCGGACCAGGCATTCATTAACAATTCAACATGCTTCTGGCATTGCTTCTCGCACGTTCTTCAAGTAGGCAATGCCAAAGCAAAGTCGCATATGCGAGATTTACAATAACATCCTCAGCCAGTCAGCCTACCCAAACAAGGCCCAAAACCATCCTGCTGCATGCTGGTAGCTCACAGAAAACAAGACAAACAAATAATATTTCTAAAAATCCATGCTAGAAGAATTAAGTGTTGATAATGCTCAGTCAGTAAGCATTCCATGGCATACATGACTAGCAGTAGTATTAACAACATGGACACTCAAATTTCACAACTGCAATTGTTATTCTGAAAATCATCAGACCGAGAAGAAACATACCAAAAGATCCACCCACGTGCTGCTTCCGACCAGAATAGAGAACCCCAGAAGCACCTGCAATTTAAAGAAAACAATTTACCAAGCTGTTTTCTCATCACTGGTATAAAATTCTAAGAATAAAAAGTTTGCATGCTTTCATTAATTTGGCCTGTCATGATGAGAGATGACCAAGTGATACTAGCTAAGGATCACTGGAGAGCACAATCAGAGCAAAGTGTGGCAGTTTATCAACTTTGCCATATTTTCTGACAATGAACATACCAACCTGTATGATGCAAAGGGTGTCCAGACATCTTCCTAATGTGAAGGTTGGGAAAACCACCACAGCATGCATTATTACACACCAGATCCCAGGTTTCCCAGCTATGGCAAGGTTTTGCCTGGTTGGAGCTGGAATCCTACCAACTTTAACCAATTATTGTCAATTCTCTCTAGTTGAAGCAACTAATTTCCATTCACAAGTCATTCTAACCTTCTTTCATTTCAAAATATAACTCATTATTGTTCATTGTCTGATTTAAGTTGTTATGTTATTCATTTTATGTCGCACCTTGCCACATCTGGAACATAGGAATTCCATAGTAAATGAAAGATACAGCCCTTTCCCATGAAATTCCTGTGAACTCGGTGCACTAAATAGGCCCTTCCTTCTTGTGCCAAAATCTACAGTTACTTATATCGTGAAACAGAGGGAGTATTTCATTACAAAAGAATCTAAGGGGAAAAAAACATTATTAAGCCAGTATGGCTGGTTCCCACAAAAGTGCAGAAGTGTATACATTGTTTTGCAAATAAAAACAGCCTGAAATCAATACACGTGGCCATCTTGAGACCAAGTGTAAGATGGGGTTTTAATCCATTCCACTAAGTACTGTATTCCCACTGTAACATATGTAACCTAAAATATAAATATTACAGATATCAGATCTTGTGAATCAACATTCAGGCATGAAAGAATTATCGATTTTATATGCATCACTAAAGAAGTATTTAAGATAAGCATCAAGTGGACAGATGCAATGATGCGGTTTCATAAGAGGGAACAGAAGAACACTTACCCAAGGTAAGTAGGCAGCAGTAAAGGTGAACAAGCCCAAGAAGCTCATGTGAATGAAGGGATTGTGCTTGCTCCAGACATAAACCTGCCATGCCATATCAGAGGTATCACTAATGTTCTGCCACTGGTACCCAGAAAAGATTATTTTCAAAGCCAAGACTTCCCAATATGTATCCTAGCTTTGGCTTTGGCATTTTTTTATTGAAAATAATATCCCATACCATCATAAATGTCAATGAATTGCTCAGGAACAGAATTCTGGCAAATGTCTCAGAAATGTAAGGTATCATCCCACCAATCAGAACGATGCCAGTTAAGACAGTAGCGCCAAACAAGAGCATGTAGAAAAAGTCAGCAGTTCTTCCTCTGAATGAGTTCTCCTCAAGAAGCTTGCAGTATCGCGCAAGAAAAAACATGTGGAACAGAAAATCCAGATCTGGAAGCATGAATAACAGGATTCAATAATGAGAGTAAAGGGCTTGAACTACGCATAAAATTTCTTCCATAATGATAGAATAACAGTAATCAGAAGTCCCAAAGTCTAAATATGAGTGCGTCATACATACATGTGCAACAACCCAGGAAAATGTTAACATTTCCATGGTGTTGCATGAGTGTAAATAAACTAGCAACTTATCCAAAGATACCAACTCTACATGTTGGATATTCAATTACACATCAATGTTAGGTTCTTTCCACATTCATTAGCGACCTCTTATGTAATCGGATAAGTGGTCATATAACCAGTATTAGTTACTGTTTTCTCAATACGACAACTGCATATGGCAGGAACATGCATTTAGGGAACATACAAATTAAGCCATACAATGAGATATATTTAATCCAATGAAGATCTATGAGGATCATAAGTAAGTACAAAGCGCTCTCAAGTGTTATGAGTTTGAAATGCATCCAACTAAAAAGTTGCACATTGTACACCCCACTTCACAAGTTTTGATAAGGTGTGCCACCAAAAGCAGCCCAAATGCAATTTTTCTACACCAATATCATGGTTCAAGCTGTGATACAAGGAGCCTGAACAAAACTTATGGTTAGGCTTCTTATGGTCGACTCTCTTGCGCGTTTACACAGTTAAGACCGATGGCATTGAATCAGGTTCACATAAGGTTGAATGGATCAGGGAAAAACTCTTCCAACTTTCAAGAAATCTGAGTGATGGTCACTTATTCTGAAGCATACAGCATTGGGTTTAGAAATCTAATTTTTTGCTTTCCTGTTAAGTTTGATACACCAGCTAATTCCATAGGACAGATCAATAGGCCATGTCCGTTTTTAATCCAAACTGTCATTATACACAGCTCCCCAAAACATAAGGTGCCAGAGGCCCAGAAGCATGTAAGGTACACGAGCCTTCCTCAATGGGTGTCATGTGCACAATACTTCCATTCTAACATCTCCATATGTACTTCCATTCTAACATCTCCATATGCTGTAGCCTCACACCACTCTGACGAACGGTACTCTTAGAACACATCAAATGAATTCCCCTAGTGGAGCTTTTGTTTTTACGAAGTGTGGCAAATGGAGTGACATTTACGCAACGAATCATTAACTGTTGGGAAACAAGTAACCTCGATGACTCGTAACATTTCCATATATGGTTCAAAACGCCCTGCACTTGCGGGCTAAGATAAAGGTAAGAAGCACATACCCATCTTGCGGAAGTAGAGGAAGTTGGTGACGAGGCGCCAGATCTCATAGTGCTGCACCACCAGCTTCGGGTTCAGGTAGAGGTGGTACGGCGAAATGATCTGCGCAGGCGAGGCATTAGGTCATCAGCACACGGACCAGAAACACTCAAAAACAAGCACCAGACCACGCGATTAGAGTCCCTAGTAACAGAACGAGAGGGTAATCGCGTGAGAGAGAGAGAGATACAGAAGCCGGGAGAGACCTCGAGGGTGCAGCCGACGGTGGTGACGACGGCGGCGGTGAGGTAGGAGCGCGTGATGATGGGCATCTGCCGGTACCACTCCTCCACCGCCTGCGCCATCTCCCGCGAAACCCTGGCGCTCTCCCTCTCTCCTAAACCCTAAAATTGGCCCAAATCGCTGATCAAATCGAATAGGAGGACCAGGGGACGAAGAAGGGGCCGAGAGAGAGAGAGAGAGAGACGAGAGGGTGGAGCGAGAGAGAGATTGCATCATCGCATTTCCAACGGCCGCGTGCGTGCCACTGACATGTGGTGCCGCGTGTTCGGGGAGGAATCTGTGGGCCGGGCCGACGTGTCGGCCGAAATGTCTGTGTTACGCGTCGGTCGGATCGCGGTACGACCGCACGGGGTAGCCTGCACTGCAGCCGGGCCACCCCCGGCGCCGACGACCGCGTGGGAGGTGGTCGCCAGTGGTTCCCGTTGGCGCTGGAGGCGACGCCGACGAGGAGGAGGGTGGAGGGGTTAGAGTCGAATTTTGGTTTTTTTTAAAGTAAACCAGTAAAATATCTGGGATGGGTAAAGACTTGTCGGCGGTGGGCCGGTGGCTTTTTTTTTTTTGAAACTCGGAAAGCTTGTTTTCATTAGACACTATCTCCAGTTGATCCCTGGAGATCAAGCTAGAAACAAAGGTGGGGACATGACTCATAAACACCGTCGAGCCAGAGTTAACCACGCTCGCCCCATGCATTGCAAAGCGATCAGCCACCTTGTTGTAATTTCTCGGGCAGTGCAGAATGCTGCAGTAATCGAAGGAAGAACCAATAAAGTCTCTAATTTGCTTGAGAAGGCTTCCATGCACACTTTGATCAAGGTCCAGCGAAGTCAAGCCCCGTACCAGGTCAGACACATCGGATTCCATTGGGAATTCTTGACATTCCCAATTGCGCTATCCTCTGCAGACTATACAGGGCAGCCAGTGCTTCGGCTTGAAAAAGGCTGTCCACTCTGCACAGATTGCCACAACCCCCCTGAAGGAACTCACCAACACTGTCCCTTGCGATGAAACCCCATCCTCCCTGCCCCGAACCAGCTTTAAATGAGCCATCAATATTAATCTTGTAAAAATCTTCCGATGGCGGCTGCCAAAACCTGAGACTGACTTTCTGCTGACTCTTCGCTGTTTTCCTTCCCTTTTCAAACTCTGACACATAGAAAGTTATTAGTGAACAGACCTCAGGACATGTCACTCTTTTTTCCCCAGCATTCACTTTATTCCTTACCGACCACCACTTCCATAAAAGAACCACAATTTGTAGTTGGGTTGGCTGTGGAAAGGACCAGATTCTCCTCAGCAAATCTCTCCCAGAATGACAAGCTGCTAAGATAATGCGATAATCCTCTAAATTTAGCTCTCTCCAGCACCCTTTTACTTCTTTACATCTGAAAAAGAGATGCCCACAATCTTCGTCCAGCCTGTGACACATGGGGCACAGGGTGTCCTCTTTCATCCCCCTACGGCTCAAATTCCGCCGGACCGCCAGATTATTATGGGCTACGCGTCACAGGAACATTTTCACTTTGTTTGGGACCTCCATATTCCAAAATTTATCCCACCTGAACATGGAGTCCCCATTTGGGTCTGGCTCCGAACTTACTGCATTTCTACCAAGCTCATTCTCCCTGTTCTGAATCGTAAACCTATATGCGGACTTAACTGAGAAGATCCCCTTTTTATCAAAGTGCCAAGTCGGTCTGTCTACCATATCCTGGTTCACTCTCAGTTTTAGGATAGCCTCAGCATCAAACTCTGAGAAAACATCCTGCACTAAGGTCTCATCCCAAGATCCTAAGCTCGGGTCCATCAACTCAGCCACCTTTGTCAAAACCGTTGCCCCCCTATTTGTAACAGGATGTCTTGTACTGCCATGTGGAATCCAAGGATCCGATCAGATATTCACCGAATCACCATTGCCAATGCGCCATATGAGCCCCTGTTTCAGGAGATTCACACCTTTGAGGATGCTCCTCCAAGTATAAGAAATCTCATCCTGCACCGCACACTGCAGAATACTACCATTGGGGAAATATTTTGCTTTAAGCACTTGGCCACACAATGTATCCGGAAAAACCAGAATCCTCCAAGCTTGTCTGGCCAGCATGGCCATATTGAACAAATAAAGATCCCGAAAGCCCAATCCTCCCTTATGCTTAGGGAGTGTAACTTATCCCAGGCCACCTAGTGGATCTTGTTTTTCTTATCATTCTGGCTCCACCATCACCTGTCAATCATAGAGTTCAACTCATCACACAACCCATTCGTCAGCTCAAAGCATGACATAGCATAGGTTGGAATTGCTTGGGCCACAGCCTTTACTAGGATTTCCTTGCTAGCTTTAAATAGCAATTTCTCCTACCACCCTTGAATACGAAGCCACACTTTCCTCTTGATATATTCAAACGCTTTCTTTCTTGATTTACCAATAGAAATTGGTAGCCCCAAATATCTCTCACTCTTTGCTTCTTGCATGATGTCAAGGACCTGTCTCACCTTATCCTTATCAACAGAGCTAGCGTTGGGGGGGTGGCTTTTGGTATGCTCAAATCGAGCGTAAACATCCGACATTTCTCCATGTGTTTCTCGAAGCGTCCGCGCGCGGTCCCGAAATATTTTGAACTCCTCTCGCTTTGCACGAACCGCCGCAGTTTTTAGAGCTCGCAGCGAGGGGTCGAGCTGCGGCGGCCGGCCGGAGGAGACATGGCCGGAAAGAAGCACACCGTGATAAACCCCGCCCAGCGCAACGGCAGCGCCGCCTCCTCCAACTCCAAGCTCCAGCCTAAGATGGCCTCAACCGCAGGCGCTAAGGAGCGCTCAGCTCCGAAACCCCGCAAAAACTCCCAGGAGAAGGAGAAGCCGGCGACCGCGAAGAAGAAGCGTGACAAGATGGAACCACAAGGGGGAACCAAACGCAAGAAGCCGCAGGCGTCAGGCGAAGCGGCGACGCCCACCAAGAAGAAGAAGAAGCGCGACGAGCCGGAACCCAAACTCCAGAAGCAGAAGGGAGCCAAGCGCGAGAAGCCCGGCGAAACGGAGAAGCCCACTCCCACGAAGAAGCAGCAAGCCTCCCGCGGAGCGGAGAAGCCCACGCCCACCAAGAGGAAGCGCGACGACGCGGAGCCCCAAAAGGAGGGAAAGAGCGACAGGAGACCGCCCGGCGAACGGGAGACACGCACACCCACGCCCGCGAAGAAGAGGAAGGACAAGGCAGCGGCGGCGGCGGGTGCCGACCAGGGCGCGTGCAGCTTCCCCATGGCGCGGGTGCGGCTGCTAATGCGGGCCGAGGACGCCAGCATCCGCCCTTCCAATGAGGCTGTCTTCCTCATCAACAAGGCCTCGGTATGATCCCCTCCCGATATATCTTCATTTTTACTCTAATTCGATTATTCGTATTACCAACTAGAAATTAGACAATTGAGGCCTGGTGCCATTCTATCTGGATGCGACGATTTAGGGTGAAAATTCTAGTTTAGCTACTGAGATTTAGTTGGTGATGCCATCAGCTCCACAAGGTGTTTGAGGAATTGTCTGAGATGTTCTTACGTCACGATCCGTTATGTTTATCCACCCTCAGTTTATATACTTAGGGGCCGTACATATTAGTTTTTGCTAATGTCTTTTGGCTTTGGCTTATAAAATAGTAACAGCTTGAGAGAAGCTGTACAGAGACAGACATTTGCGTATAATTTTTACCGATATAAATGAAGTCTACTACAGTGTCTAATACAATTGACTAGTAGATTCTGCCTTGAAAAGATATTCCGTTTAAAAGTTAAGTGATATAGAAAAGTCATTTACCGTAAAAAAAAGGCTTCTAGTCAGAAGCCACTGAGATGTCCAAAACTTGCTATGGTGTTGAGCTAGCCAAATTTCAATGCCAGAAGTTCTGCTGCTATCAAACTGTTGTTAGGGGATCTGTGAGGGCATTTTTCCTAATGTGTTTTGCAGTGACCTCCTTGTTAGTCTAGTGCTAATTATTATAAAAGAAGTTTATTTAAGGAGCTATGGTGTGGTGTTATCTGTTGAAACTACTACTCCATGCATCTCACTATTACCACCATTATCATCTAGTCAGTTTTTTCTCCATTAGTGGTCAGTTTTCTGCTTTCAATTTTCAGTTTGTAGCATGCAAGAGTTATGTGCGTCATAAGTGTGGAAAGGCTAACAGCCATTCTCAGACTTTGTATTTCCTATATATATGAGACTAATACACAAAGAAAAGCAGCTAATTTGGGCAGCACCAAAACACCAAGTTTCATACCTGTTCACTGTTTTCTTGAGTGCACCTTTGCCGGTTATCCACGACATTTGGTATCAGAGCGTGGACGTATCCTGGGCAGCCATGTCCGTCAACTCGGCTCCCGTCGGAAACTTCAACAACTCGCCATCTCCCCCTCGTCGCCGTCGGGTATCGCATTCGCCAGCACCGCGCCGTGGGCGCCATCGTGGAGGCGAAGTCATCATCGAGCGCGTCGTCAAGGAAGCGAGCGGCTCGGTCCAGTACCCGATGCTCACGCGCACCAATTACCAGGAATGGTCTTTGTTGATGCGCGTGAACTTGCAAGCCAAGGGCTGTGGCAGGCCGTCGAGCCGGAGGAGGGGGATATTGTTGAGTACCGCGAGGACCGCCTTGCGCTGGCGGCAATTCTGCGCGCCGTGCCGCCCGAGATGCTCGGGTCGTTGGCGCGCAAGCGCACGACGTGTTCGGCCTGGGAGGCGGTGAAGACCGTCCGTGTCGGCGTGCAGCGCGTGCGTGAGGCGAACGCACAGCAGCTGCTCAAGCAATTCGGCGAGATTGCTTTCAAGGATGGAGAATCAGTCGACGAATTCTCGCTTCGGATCGTCACCCTCGCCAACAACATCCGCATCCTCGGTGGTGAAATCACGGATGCAAAGATCGTGAAGAGGATGCTCCAAGTTATCCCTAAGCATCTGGAGCAGATCGCCTACGCCATTGAGCAGATCGCCGGCCACGCAGTCGGCCCCTGCGGGCTCTGCGCCGCCAACAGGATCCGCGCCAGGTGCTGCGCCCCCGCCCGCCGGATCTGCTCCTACGGATGCGCCTCTGCCCGCTGGGTCCGCTGTTGCGGCTGCATCGACGGCCTCGTCTTCTCCGCTCGCACCAACCGCTCCAGCCACATCGGTTTCTCCACCCGTTTGGCCGCTCCAGGTGCATCAGCTGCTTCACATGTTACTTTTGTAGCATTACCGACCAAACCAACCAAACCCACACCAACACGCCACACCGAGATACATGAGGCAAAAGTTTTTGCCCAGCTCGCTCAAGGGAGGACCGCGACGATCAGCGATGGGTGCTCGACACCGGAGCCACAAACCATATGACTGGAGCGCGGTCAGCTTTCTCCAACATCGACGGCAACATCACCGGCACGGTTCGCTTCGGGGATGGCTTGGTTGTCGAGATTAAAGGATGCGGGACTGTCGTCTTCAGCTGCAAGAACGGAGAACATCGCGCGTTGACTGGGGTATATTATATTCCCCGGCTGACGGCGAACATCGTCAGTCTTGGTCAACTTGAAGAGGCGGGCTGCCGCATCGAGCTCTTCTCCAAGGCTCTGCGGATCTACGACCAGCAAAGCAAGCTCCTAGCCTAGGTCCGACGCTCTGCCTCGCGCCTCTATATTCTGGAGCTCTGCATCAGCCGGCCGGTGTGCCTCTCAGCGCGCAGCTCGGAGGAGGCCTGGCGCTGGCACGTGAGATACGGCCACATCAACTTCAAGTCTCTGCGCACGCTTGCTCAACGGGAGATGGTACGTGGGTTGCCGACGCTTGATCAGGTGGATCAAGTATGCGACAGTTGCCTCGCCGGTAAACAGAGACGCAGCACCGTTCCCTGCTAAGGCGCAGCGGCGAGCGGAGCACATCCTCGACCTCGTCCACGGCAACTTATGCGGACCCATTGCGCCCACGACTTCAAGTGGTAACAAGTATTTCTTGCTACTTATTGATGATGCAAGTCGATACATGTGGCTCAAATTGCTGTCAAGTAAAGATCAAGCGTCGGAAGCAATCAAGAACTTCCAAGCGGAAGTAGAGGTTGAGTTAGGGAGGCGCCTCAAGGCTCTCCGCACTGATCGTGGGGAGTTCACCTCCGTGGAGTTCAACGAGTACTGCGCCAAGCGTGGCATCGAGCGACAGCTCACCGCCCGTATTCACCACAGCAGAACGGGGTGGTGGAACGCCGCAACCAGAGCATCGCCGGCATGGCGCGGTCTATGCTCAAGGCGAAGCGGCTACCCGCCTACTTCTGGGGTGAGGCCGTGAACACTGCCGTACATATTCTCAACCGCGCCCCGACACGTGCGCTTGACGGCAAAACACCCTTCGAGGCTTGGCACGGCGAACGCCCGCTGTCCACTACTTCAGGACCTTCGGCTGCGTCGCTCACGTCAAGTCGACTCGGCCTGGACTCAAGAAGTTGGATGATCGCAGCACGCCAACCATCTTCGTCGGCTATGAGCGTGGCTCCAAGGCCTACCGCTGCTACGACCCCTCCACCAAGCGCATCGTGGTGTCCCGCGACGTCGTCTTTGATGAGGCTGCTCAGTGGAACTGGGGCGATGATAGCGACGGTGATTCGGGCAACAATGAACCCTTCATCGTGGAGTACACCACGGAGTACGTCACCCGTATGACTCAAGCCGATGCTGCATCACCAGCTCATTTCTCTCCATCGACTTCGCCAGCACCGACCTCTGCACCAACGACACCGCCGATACAACTTGCATCCACAACGTCACCTACAAGTCCGCCGATCGAGTTCGTAACGCCACCGGCTGATCCTGATGAGAACCTGGACGCGGACCATGCTGATTCCCCACTTCGGTTCCGCGCCATCGATGCCATTATCAGGCCTTCCTCGCCACCTGGGCTTGTGCCCCGGGTGCTTGACGAGGAATTGCTATTCACCACGGCGGATGAGCCTATCTCCTTCAGTGAGGCAAAACGCGAGGCGAGCTGGCGCCAAGCGATGCTCGAAGAAATGAAGTCGATCGAGGACAACAACACCTGGGAGCTCGTCACTCTTCCCGCTGGGCACCATGCAATCGGGCTCAAGTGGGTCTTCAAGGTGAAGCGCGATGAGCACGGCAATGTGATCCGGCACAAGGCACGTCTCGTCGCCAAAGGCTATGTGCGGCGCGCGGCATCGATTTCGATGAGGTTTTTGCCCCGGTCGCGCGAATGGAGTCCGTGCGAACGTTGCTGGCTCTAGCGGCGCATGAGCGCTGGGAGGTCCATCACATGGACATCAAGAGCGCTTTCCTCAATGGCGAGCTGAAGGAGGAGGTGTACGTGACCCAGCCACCGGGTTTCGTCGTCAACGGCAGCGAGCACAAGGTACTGCGCCTCCATAAGGCGTTATATGGTCTACGTTAGGCACTGAGGGCCTGGAATGCCAAGCTTGATGCTTCCATGGCATCATTTGGTTTCCAGAGGAGCAGCTCCGAGCATGGCGTGTACATGCAGAGCAGAGGAGCGTCACGGCTGATCGTCGGAGTGTTTGTTGATAACTTGATCATCACCGGCACCAGCAGCAGTGAGATCGTGGTGTTCAAACTCAAGATGAAGCGTGTCTTCCTGATGAGTGACCTTGGGCTTCTGTCGTACTACCTCGGCATCGAGGTGAACCAGAGTCCTGACGGCATCACGCTCTGTCAATCCGCATATGCAGCCAAGCTGCTAGAACGGAGCGGCATGAGCTCCTGCAACCCCAGCTCGGCACCCATGGAGCCTCGGCTCAAGTTGAGCAAGGACAGCACCGCGCCACTGGTAGATGCCACCGAGTACAAGCGCGTCATTGGAGGAATGCGCTACTTGGTGCACACCCGGCCAGATCTAGCCTATTCGGTGGGCTATCTGAGTCGGTTCATGGAGAAACCACACGAGGACCATCTCAATGCGGTGAAGCGCGTACTGCGGTACGTGGCGGGAACCCGCAACTACGATCTTCACTACGCCAAGCGGGAGAAGGGACAAGTCCGTTTGGTAGGCTACAGCGATGCTGATATGGCGGGCAATATTGATACATGCAATAGTACCAGCGGCATCGTTTTCTTCCTCGCCGGTAACCCTGTCACTTGGCAGTTTTCCAAGCAGAAGGTAGTGGCTTTGTCCTCATGTGAGGCAGAGTACATTGCAGCAGCTACAGCGGCCTGCCAAGGCATCTGGCTAGCTCGACCCGTGACTGACATGCTTGGAATCGAGTCTGGAGTGCTGAAGCTTAAGGTGGACAACCAGTCCGCCATTGCCCTCAGCAAAAACCCCATCTTCCACGACCGAAGTAAACATATAGACACTCATTTTCATTTTATTCGGGAGTGAATTGACGGGAACAAGATCGTCCTCCAGTATACCTCGACAGAGACACAACTGGCGGACGTTCTGACCAAAGCGCTCGGTCGTGTGCGGTTCCTTGAGCTGCGCGGGATGATCGGCGTCAACAAGATCGGTGAGATGAGCAAGGACTAGGGGGGAGAAATGTTAAAACTGCTACTCTATGCATCTCACTATTACCACCATTATCATCTAGTCAGTTTTTTCTTTCAGTTTCTTCTCCATTAGTGGTCAGTTTTCTGCTTTCAATTTTCAGTTTGTAGCATGCAAGAGTTATGTGCGTCATAAGTGTGGAAAGGCTAACAGCCATTCTCAGACTTTGTATTTCCTATATATATGAGACTAATACACAAAGAAAAGCAGCCAATTTGGGCAGCACCAAAACACCAAGTGTTCATATCTGTTCACTGTTTTCTTGAGTGCACCTTTGCCGGTTATCCACGACATTATCCAGAGATAATATGTTAGTCCCATATTTTATTTCCAGTTTTTCTTAATAGCACCTGACTAGTACTCAATCAGGGAAAAAACTTCCGTTTTGCAAAAATATTCGGAGGGCAACGAAAGAGGCGAAACGAATGGAATGTCATCATTTCGGTTAAAAATTCGGATGAAATATTCAAACATCATTTGAATTTTGACGAAATTTAACCAAATTTTGGACAAATTTCAAATGAGGGCAAATTCGGTCAGAATTTGACCGAATGCTTTTCCTCTCGGAGGGTACCGAAAGGAACGCAATTAGCAAAATTTTTCCGAAATGTTGAACCCTGTACTCAATTGTTAGTCATCATGGTAATGAATCATCTACAGTTGATTGATATCATCAAAGAATGAACGCTATCTAAAGTATAAGCTTAGTTCTCAGGCTTTCTTTAAACATACACTTTCTTGTTACAACAGATGGAGGGGGGACCATGAGCACAATTAGTTAATGGATCTCTTGGTTTAAAATTTCAGCTAGATGTATGTGGAATTCCAATAATGCATCAACTCATGTAAAATTTAGTCAGTACTTAGCAGCCAATGAATTTGAGTGAGGCTGTTGATAATTTACATGTACTATGTGTTGGTTGACAAGATTTATAAGCTTGGGTAGCTGATCTGATCAAATCACTGAGAACTTTTTATCTTGGATAACATCATTGATGGGAATTTTACTGTCTGGAATTTTGGATAAACTATTGCGAACTATCCCCCCAAGTGATGCCCAGTCAGGAAAATTCATGAGATCAAGATTGTAGGTGCTTTGTCTTTATGGGGAATGCCTGTTAATATGTGGTGGTTGCACCATCTTCTGAAATCTTAACTGGATAATCTTTATATTGCTCATGTTATGCCTGTAACTGCAGGAGTTATTCTTGGAGACATTTGCAGAGGATGCTTATCACAATGCACTGAAGGAGCGCAAGAAATCAATTATTTATGAAAACCTTTGTACGTTGGCCCTTCCCTCCTAGTCATTTTTAATTTTTCTTTATTGACATTGCTGAAAAGGCAATTTGTATAGAAATGGAAAATGGGACTGTATTTAAATAAGAGTGGAATAGAAATGCAAAAGCATTCAATATTACACAGAAATCTCAGATTGGTAAAACAGACACGGCCTAGTAACACATTAGTGCATGATATGCAAAGTTGCATCCAATAGCAGAAGTTCTGGAAAATTGCTTGGTTCCTCAACCCTCGAATGTTGAAGGCTTCTCATATATTCTGTGGTGTGAATCTCTGAAGGGCCTCCCTAGAGCATACAGTTGTTGCATTTGGTACCCATAAATCTAAAAGTTATTACAGTTTCTATATCCCTTTGCTCCAGTTTTTTTGCTGGCCTTTGTTGGATAGGCCATATGACATTCCCTAGTGCATTTTTGTGTGTGTTAACTTTGCCATAGTTTAAAATTTTTCAATATTTGTGGCTATTATTAACAGGTATTACTGTATTCAGAATTAGTACATTGTGTTACCAAATTTTGTTTGTAGTTGGTTTTCCAAAGAACCAAGATATGTTGGCACTGACCTTTGCTTTATGCACAATCCTATTTTCCAATGATTCAGAGGTTCTTTCTTAAATTTTACGTTATCAATCCTCAGTAACCTAAAGTTATGCTCATGACTGCTTTTACATTATTTCCCTTTTCTCTGAGTGTTCATAAGATAGAACCTTGTATTAATTCCTAATGAATTTAATCCCCCAAGACCAGCTCTGAGGGAAAAAAAATCCCATAAATCATGTTTATGCATGTGCCGGATCTGCAGGCAGTTAATCGTTATTTGAGATAAATGTGGATATCTTTAGACTTTAGTGTCAGTCATCTTTGAGTCCTAGACATATGTATACTCCCCTCATGGATGTACCATGTCATAATTACAACTGAAGTCCCGTTTTCCCCATTTGTGCAACCAATAACTTCAGGTCATGAGTTCCCTTTTTGCTGTCTGTCTTTTGTTCTTGCCGTATCTCACAGCATCTCCTCTCTCATTTTTCAGCAACAGCAGTGTGCAACCAGAAGAGATACAAGTTTCTGTCAGGTCTAAGTTTATCCTTTTTTTGTTTAAATCTGTGGAAGCCTATGTCAATTGGCAAACATTCTTCACAGTATTAATTTGTTGTATAACAAGATAGCTACTGACGACCCATTTCCTTTTTTTTCCCGACCAGATTTTGTTCCACAGAAAGTTGCAGCTGGAGATGCTATGAAGGCAACGGCTCTTAAGCAATCGTAACCACATACTAGCACTCTGTGAGACATGTTTGGTTTTTCTTTAGCCTGTGTAAGGAAATCTGTACCGCTGAAGTCGGTTTAAGGTAGAATTGATTGTAGCTTGGCATGACAGATGAGACGATGGCGCGCAGCTTTGGCATTCTGTCCGATTAAGAGATTTTTCTGCCAATTATATCCTGGGATCTTATACTAGGTTCTGTATTTGTGAACACCAGCCGGTCATGTTTCTCTCCTATAAAGAATCCACCTGCTTATGAAAATAGTGTTATATGGACTGCTGTATCTTCTGTTGTGAATTACTCGAAACTTGTTGTGAATTGTCCAAAATGCACCAAAATGAGTAGGCTCTCTTCACAAAAATGAAAGAGAACAGGCTTGAGGGCTGAAAAGCTGTGTGTTGGTTAAACTGGGCACCTGGTACCTTTTTAAGCAGCGGACGGGTAAATAATAAGCCTTGTTCACATGCATGCACCCTCCTCTCGCTTTCGACGTTTCTGTTTCACTTGCAAGTCAGAATCTCGAAATAGTGTTACAGCTTGTGTTTCGTTTGGGATGCTGGAATTTTTTTTTCGTTTGTGATTCTTGCGGTGATTGAGCTGCTTCATATGAAATTCTTATATATGTTCCAAGCATGGTCCGTAGCTGTTACGCATATTTGACTTTGATGTGCCCTTACTGCGCAACGTACATACGTCTGGATCTTTCCAAGGAATCGATCGCCTGCATCGAAGCGTTGACGGAAATTTGGGCGCGTGATTCGACTCCACATCAAACGAGGAGAGCCGGATGGAAAACGCAATGTACTACTAACGCAATGCAAGCATAGCCAGGACTAGAGCGCAATGCATTGTACTACACGTGCAAAGATCATTCGAGTCTATCTTAAGCAATGGACTGACTGTAATATCTAGCGTAAGCTGCAAGGCCAAGGTGGTTAGAGCCTATATAAAAGTAACACTATTTCGAGATTCTGACTTGCAAGTGAAACAGAAACGCCGAAAGCGAGAGGAGGGTGCATGCATGGTCAGGCGATCGATTCCTTGGAAAGATCCAGACGTATGTACGTTGCGCAGTAAGGGCACATCAAAGTCAAATATGCGTAACAGCTACGGACCATGCAAATGCTTGGAACATATATAAGAATTTCATATGAAGCAGCTCAATCACCGCAAGAATCACAAACGAAAAAAAATTCCAGCATCCCAAACGACTAGTGTTTTTTCAGTGCGCAGAGCATGAGACCTGGATGCGATACTGCACCTTACATTTGATCTTGGACACTGGTTAATCGACTTCTGGAGCAGATGGCTAGCCTACGTTGTGGAGTCAACGTCGACCGGACAGGACCAAATGTTAATGTGCGCAAGAGCCAAACTCAGAAACAAACACACGTCAAATTAGTTATTCAGTCTCCACTCATTTGTGATCATAAAACAAATATTAATAATTGTTTGAAGAGTAGTGCTTCTACACACACACACATATATATATGTGCATCACATAACATAAACAAAATAAGAAAGGAAGCCATTGCTTGGCGAAGGGTCGGTGGTTCGGAATTCAGATGCCACCCACCTCGATCACGGCCTCGTGGCGCGCGTGATCCAAGAACGAACCCGCGTTATATTTACGCACAACCAGATATAAAAGAGATCTTGTCTAGTTACCCTGGCCGCACCTAGATCTCAGGCTCTAGCAACCATGCAGTTTGCAGAGAGAGAGAGAGAGAGAGAGATGGATCTGGGGCACTGTTCGTATATACCAATGCGCTAGCTCATCATCGATCTCTTTTGAATGCAATTAAATTCGATCCGGAGAAACAATGGCTGTATATGGTAGTATATTCATATAACGAATGCGTGTATACAAGACAAACTTTTATGGTCATCGCCATATCAGTATCGCCCTTATTCCTGTCAACTCCGCCAAAGAATCAACACCAAGAATTAATGAAGAATCATCTAATTAACATCGATCGATCGGGAAGGAAGGAAGGAACACGGAAACATCACAGAACCACGGCCATGGAATGGAGCTGCACGTCGGTCGTATGATGTGATGGCTGCTGTGCTATCTCCGATCCCCCATGACTGCAGCGAGCGAGCATCCATCAGACGAGCTCGAGGCGCGCGGAGTACTCCGCGAACCTGGAGCGCCGGATGTTGGCCTGGCGCTTCCTCCAGACGACGGCGGCCAGCCCTACCACCGCGGCGGCCGTGAACGCGCCGACCACCACGCCGGCCTTCTTCATCTCGCCCTCGTGCCTCACCGACTCCTCCGCGTCCACAGTCTGCTCCCCGCCGGTGCCGAACTTTATATCATCCGCGGCGGGGGCCGGCGCGGGAGCGGTGGAATGCAGGGACGGGGGCAGGTAGGCCGGTGCTGGCGACTCGGACGGGGAGGGGAAGGGGGAGGTTTCCAGAGGGGCGGGAGGGGAGAGCGCGGTGTCGGCGGAAGGCGGTTGGGAGGGCGCGAGAGAGTTGGCGGTGGGGGCGGAGGAGGGTGGCAGGGAGATGGGCGCCTGAGACTGCGCGGAGGAGAGGAGCGGCGAGAGGAGGAGGAGGAGGAGGGCAGCCCGGGGCAATGCCAATGCCATGGAAGCAAGGGGAGGAAGCGGAAGCAGATCTGCGGCGAGGTGCGCGTGGGATGATTACGGTTTGGTTTGGTTTGGTTGGTGGAGTGGCGAAGCGGGGAGATATATACTGTGGTGGCGCGAAAGAGAGGAGGAGAGACGCAAATGATTGCACCCTGGTGATGGGTACCCCAACACAATGTAGGAGACAAAATGCCCTTGCGTTCATCTTCCCACCTCAGTGCTTCCTCTTCCTAAACCATGGCCGTCGGCCCATCCCCACCCCACCGCAATTTCTCCTTTCCACCTACCTACTGCCCATTCTTATCTCTCCCAAATCCAGCTTGCCAACCCTAAATCAAGAGCGAGGCGAGCAAAAACATCAAAGTAAGAAAGGCTAATGTGCAGCACATTGTACAGAACTACGACACACTAGATCGACAGAGAGACTAGTGCACCTATTCTTGACTAAGAACACAAGGAAAGCGAGCACGAACGCGGCTTTCATGTTTCCCTTTTCTGTCCTTTTCATGTTCCCATGACATAGTATCCACTAGCAGCATAAGCATGACATCACGCTACGTAAGCTTCATATGGACCAAAGTAAATAAAAATAAAAATCGTAGAGAGGATTATCTGAAAAAACGAGGACCCGAACGTATTTCCAAAAAAAACAAAGAGTTTTTGTATAAAACTAAGAACCCATGTGTAATTTCACAAAACCGTAAGATGCTATCGAGTAAAAGGAGGACCTCCACAAAAATACGGAGGACCTATACACAATTTCAAAGAAATGAGGGTTTTTGGAAGAAATGATGTGATAAAGACCTCTCCATAAAAAACCAAACATCTGTACGTAATTTCAAAAAACTAGAAGGACCCTTTCGCAAAGATACCGATATCCCCCGGATTATGATATATAGAGATTTAAGATCACTCTAGATCCACTAGCAAAAGAGACAAGCAACTCATATCAACAGAAACAGGACAAGAAAAGGGGCAGGAAGCCGCGTTCAGCGAGCACCTCCTTTTTGTACGGCTCATCCTGGCCTAGCGGCCCAGCTTATGTAAAGGGCCAGAGCGTTCGCTCCCATCGGGCCTCTAGGTGGCCCAAGCGGGATGTGGAGCCTCATGCTGTCATGCAGCCTGCAGCAGTTTATGTTTATCACCACCCTGCAATCAAACAACAATGTACTCCAGTAATCTTAAGGGTGATTATTAGTTGTTCTAGCTCATAAATCCTTTGCGAGCACAATGTGCCCATCATATACCTCAACAAGTGGTGCTAACACAACACAATGCTATCCAGCCGAGCATTAACTGCATCAGTGCAGAAGGTTCATCACAATTTTGGATGAGAATATCTCAACAGATCAAGATAAGCTTTGTGCTGAAACAAACCAACAGCAAAATCCCGAAAGCACAACATGAGGATGTGATGTCCTGCCCTGGAGAGTGGCAAATCAGTGTAAAGCTGCAGCCTGCTTCTTGGGTTGCCCTCTTGTATGTTTCCCACCTTGCGCAGAAGCCTTCTGCGGCTCCAGTGATGGTTCTTCGGATGTCTCGGGATTGTCAGAGAATGGGGAATACAGAAACTTCTTTGTCTTACCGTCATGCACACAGGACAGCTTGACGGCCCTTCTTCCCGTCATCCATTTCAGCAAGATCTTCATGTGGGTCTTACTGTTCAGGCCATTGATACCAGCATCCTGTTGTAAAATATGCCGCATGAGTGCAAGCTCTTGAGAAGCAATAGATAGCAGTACATGACCTCAAAAAGGGTAAGTCTAAATCGAGAAATAAACAAGTCCTAAACCGCCACTGGGACATTAGAAAGTACTACTATGCAGCATAGGAGAACGGATAAACAGATTGCCAATGTTCCCAAGTGCGAAGAAATGAGCAAGCAAGCAGTCAGAATAGTATAGCACATTAGCTAGCAAGAGGGTTTGGGAGTTTCAGACCGACTGTTTGTGGTTTGTGCTGCGAGCTGTCCAGAAGGGCAAGGAGATTTTAACAACCATTTCCAGATGCTTTGATTAATAGAGACACATAAACAAACTGACATGCAAAACCACACTATGCACCTAAACATACGTATCAAGACTCAAGAATGAATTGAATGATCACCTAGTGTTTTGGTCATCTACAGAACCATTGGCTTGTTCACACACAATGACCAAAATAATGCTGAGTCAATACTGATTGCATAAATTTCCTACTACTATGCAAACATTGTGACATAACGATCGAGTTGAAAAATGCATGGCATCACATGCCATGCCGTTTAATTACGAGCTGACTGAACATTACCAAAACAATCCAGACTTGTCGTAAAGATATGTTGGCAGATACTCTAGTAACAATCTTGTATGAGTTTATGCCAAGCAGTCAGGCACACATCTTGCATATGAAATCACCACTTCAACCTAGACTGAACGAGCTACAACTGTAGAATATAGCACGAAAAGTCGCCGGCAGGAACTCACGAAACTCGGGCTAAGCCTGATTCCCCAAGATGCTGGAATGGATTACGCAATGATACAAAGGTGGGTGGCCCAATGCCAAGGAAGAAGAGTAATACGATCTACTCTACTGTTTCTTTTGTCGTACCTAATTGCAAGGAAGAAGAGTACCAAAAGGAAAAAAGAAACTATCAATTTAATGGTATAAGGATCATTGGATGAAAGAAAGGAGTAGAGGCAGAGGCCAAGCTCTTCTACTTAGCTTTCGGGCGTTAGTTTCTATATGCTCTTACCGCAACTTGTGGCTTGGAAACAACAAGTTGCCCTCTTTTGTCGCAGGATGTGCACATAGCTAGCGAGTTCCACTGATTTGATTTGAGGTTCCCTACAGCTGATGCGTAGTATAGGTATTTGTACCTTGGCGTGGTTCCAGGTGTTGCCGACGGTGAGTGGCCCGTGGTCGGTGAGGATCTGGAGGAGGCGCCCGGAGATGGCGACGGCCTCCTCCTTGGGTACCTTGGGGTTGACCCGCCGCACGTCCACCGTCCGCTTCCGCGAGAAGTGCCTCCGCACCACCTCCCACGCCATCCCGCCGCCGCCGCCTCGGAGGAACTGCATATCGCCGCCAGCTCAAGCCCCCCTCCTCCTCCTTTCCGTCCGGATCGGCAGAAAGGAGAAACCCAAACTGGGAATACCAAAGCGACCGAATGGCCCACGTAAGCAAGCCCAAGATGGACAATAGAATTAGGCCCACGATGACTAGATTAGTGGGCCCGGCCTAACACGTGCAGCCAAGGGCTCCCCGTCTCCTCTCCTCTCGGCGGGCGGCGGCTCCCGTCCATCCAACCGAGCCAACCATCTCATCTCTCTCTCCGCCACGATGGCGACTGCGGCCGCCGGACCAGCCGCGAGCTCCGGTGAGGCCTCCGCCGATTGACTGCTAGTCTCGCTCGTCGAGGTCAGCAACCTGCGATTCCACTCTTCTTCCTTTGTACGCTTGACTATTGGGTGGCCTGGATGGTGGGTGGCCATGAGAGGCTCAGACCACTGGGAAACGCGGTGAAATTTAGCTCAGTTTGGTCCGATTCGACTTCGGTCGGATTATTTACGGTGGCCGCGGATGAAATGATTTGAAATTTCGTCGGATCCTATATTTGCAGTGCGGATGCTGCGCCGGCCGCATATGTCAGCCCTCCGTTTACGCAAGGGAACCATCAAGTCGCCGTGCTGGTCTCAGTGCTCGAGATCGAAGAGCATTGCTGCTGCATCCTGCGCTCCGAGGGGTACCGTTGCGTGTCGCCAAGAGAAGAAGCCATGGGCCTTTCGCTTGCTATGCACATCTCCTGCCTTCCGCAGAAACTCTAGGTAGTATTATTGTTACCACATCACAATACTGAAATAAGTAGGTACAAGATGCGGTAATGTGCTAATGAAGATTAGTCACTAGGTAGTGTTCAGTCAATTTTATGCCAAAATGAGCATTTCGCATTGCGTTTTCTGGAGAACATGACTAGAGATTGTTAAAGCACTTTGTTACTTCGAATCGGATGCAACGGCTTTACATTGGAAATCCTGGTGACTAGTCTCTCTCAATTCAGCAAATTTATAGTTGTAGACCATTATGTACCGTTAAGTTCAAAAAGAATTAGTTATGCGTAGCCTAACCATTCCAGAGTTAACCTGTTCACTGAAGGATGCATCAAATATCAACTTGGAAGGGAATGTGTGATTTATTTATTATTGGGTACTTGCACGGTTCCACCTATCATGGAAGATGCATACTTCAGGAATTTTGTAGGTAGAGAAACCTGAATGTGTGCCAGCTCATTCAGTGCATTGCAACTGGTATGGGTTGAGAACTCACCCTTAATTAAGTGTTCTCATATATATTTTTTGGTGACATCATATGTTGAAAATAGATACCTTCATTGCAACAGGAGATCATCTATTGCGTTTGTTCTATTTATCTGCTGTGCATGTTTCTTTGCGTTCCTTCTTCCAGCTATTGATCTGTATCTTAAAAGCTAGCCTTCTTTTCTTCCAACAATGCCCAAGTACATTAGAATAGGAATTATTTCGTTCTTTATGTAGGGGGATGCAATGGGCCATCAAGACTATGGCGGACGACAGTACTGACCAATCAGGCAATAGCACTCGCCTGTTTAGTGCAATTCAATCTTTTTGGGGCAAGTTATCTGGCAAGCTGAAGAAGCTAAGGAAAGGGTTGCCAGTGAAGATCCTATTCTTTCTGATCGGATTTTATTGTGCTACAGCATTCGCTACCGTCATTGGGCAAACAGGTGACTGGGACATACTGTCTGCTGGCCTTGCTGTTGCCATTGTGGAGGGCATTGGTGCTCTAATGTACAGGGCTTCGTTTGCATTTCTTGGTAGGATGAAGAATATGATTACCATTTTCAATTACTGGAAAGCCGGGCTCACACTTGGATTGTTCTTGGATTCGTTTAAATATGAAGTGGATGAATTTCTTGAATCATGTAATCCATTCAACTTTGAGATTAATATATTTACTGGGTTTTGGTAATTTTTTGCTCCAGGTTTTAATATTTTGCGTGCCAATCGTATAGTGCTTTTACCGGTCTTTCTTTTTCACCCTTCCACTTCTTCCGTACTTCTTTGCTCTATTCATATTACATTCGGCTTCTGCCTTTTGCTTGAAGAAACCAAAAACCAATATAAATACTTTTTCAAAGCGATTTCTTTACTTCTCTCACTTCTATCTCATTCTAAAGATAAGGCAGAGGTCACTGACGTAGCATACACCTCACTTCTCTCACTCATATCTCGTGTATTCATTTCTCTCTCACTTTTCTCACCGCTCACACTTCCTTCTAAAGACCACTTCTTTCGGTCACTCGTATTTATTTTCAGCAAAAGTCATCATCTGCAGCTAAAAAATATTGGTTGTAGCCAATACGAACGCCCCTTTGTCATTTCAACTCTTATTTCTGGAAATTAATTTTAAAACTCCCTGATGAGCAAGTGCAAGGTTTTTCAGTGCCTGAAGAACTGCAATAAATCAAAGCATTTGATTAGCTTGATACAATATCTGAGTAATTTTATCTTCCAAGCAAAAATGAAGTATACACAATTTTGTCTGCCATGGAACATGATTTTGTGCCTGATACTGTACTGCAGTAGTGTACAAACATTTGAATAGTTGAATCTGAATTGGGGTTAACACTATGCGCATGGTCAAATTGGACCCAAAATCACCACCCTTGTCAGCAAAGCAGATGCTGAAATATCATTAAGATGTTGTGATAATTGGGAACCATCAACTCAACATTGCATTCCTCTATCCCTCATCGTCTTCACCTTCTCCACCTCTTTTGATCTTGCTGCGTTTTGGTTTATTCCCATCAACAATACGAAATTATGCTCATTGTCAGGCTCCAGGTCGAAAACCTCTCTGCAACGATCTCCCCAATTCTTATGTTGCCATGCACTGCGCAAGCACACAGCAGGGCCCTCAGGGCCGCCGGCTCACTGTTGAGAGGCATCCGCCGCTTCGACATTGACCATCCGTGCCTACCATCACTAGGTTGCCCTTTTTGCTTTGTTTTATAGCTTTTAATTGTAGTTTATAGTTTATAAATTGTTCGTGAGAATATAGAGTAATAGAAATTTACGGTTTTAACTGATATAAATAAAATTGTTACAGTATGTATTATAATCAACTTATATATCCTGCATTAAAAAGATATCATGTTTAAAAATTAGTTACTGTAGAAAAGTCAAAATGTAGTTTTTAGAAATTCTGTAGAAAAGCCAAAAGGCAGTTAGTTACCACCCCATTGTGTAGATTGATGTGATGATCATGGGATGCATATGTATCCTGTTCTTTTTTCTTTTTTGAGACGGATGTGTCCTCGAGTGTTGATAATTTGATACGGATCCTCCTGATTGACAGACATCAGAAGCTGTTCACCACCCAAAAAAGAACATTAATTCTGGTAGTTCAGTCCTGTCAATTCGTATAGCTCCTGAAGAAAGTGTTTGGGAACAGTCTCAAGAACCCAAAAGTTTACGTCATTGAAATAAATGACCTAATAATTCTCCAGGTGTAAACTTACTCAAGAAGATTGCATAGGACATCACTACATCACCAAAGGCAGAAACGGATGAAAACAGGCAATGGAAATCTGAGTGAAAACGAAAAACAAAAGGAGCACCTCAGCTCAATTTTACTGGAAGCGAATGAATTGCACGTAACTGCTAGAAAGGACTACAATGTTACGAGTGAAGTTTCGGAGGCAGTAAACAGGCCCACCAGGACAGTAATCATCTAGAACAACATGCAGTATTAGACATTTGACACAAAGATTTAAAAAACTGCTCACCAATTGCAGGCCGATAAAGCTACTTTGTTTACTAGGAAATATGGAAATGTTGAACAAGTTCAAGCATAATCTTATGCCTCCAGCTCAAGACGCTGAAAGTGGGATTGGCCTCACGGCACCCTGTATGCGGCGGAAAGCAGTCTTAATCCTTTCTTTCAATGTGGCGTTTTCACATTCAACATCACCACTACTCCCATCCAAGTGTGCCACATCTCCATCCACAGATATAACAAGTTTCCCTTCCTCTGCAACTTTAACATCACCAAAAAGTGACACCATAAGAGCATACACTACCTTTTGCGCCACCCTTTCCGTCTCTTCCTGTGTCTTCACTGCCTCTTCAACCGGAACAACCTTTGGACCTTCACGGCCTATGTTCAAGATCATAGCCACCACAGAATCAGACACCATATCACTTAAGGGATCGGATGACCACTGCAGTGTGACATAGCTTTCTGATTCCAGGCAAATGGTCACTCTCTCGTGTACAATCAATGTTGGAACATCAGGTTCTTCAGTTGGTGACTCCACGCTCTCATATATTTGCTTCAGTCTGTACTTTATGACTTCAAAAGAACCAGAATACGGAACAGCAATCCGTTGGGTAATGTTAGCTGTAGATAACTGAGTGTACACACGGAGATCCTCTGGAGCCATAATCTGATAAGTGAATCCCTTCTTTACAAGTAAGCCACTAACTGATTCTCCAACTTCTGGTACCTTTTCTGCCAACCTGCCAATTGTCTTAACCATTTTCTCAGAACTGAAATACATCTCCACCGATTGGCAGTTCTTGGGATTAACAACTTTTATATTTGTTCCATCAAACTGAGAAATGAGTTTCTGTTTAAGCCTTGACATCTCATTTGCTTCTCCATGCACAAGAACAATGTTGGGTGGCCGGAGCTCATCCAAGAAGGTGCTTGTCTGAGGGAAATCAGCATGGGCTGAAAAGGAGATATAGAATACCTGCATATGAAGAGGAGCAGTGAGCCCATTCGCTAGTGTCACTTCTCTTGGCTCGTTGATAATGGTCTTTGCAAGGGTGCCTTCCACAACATAACCTGGAATAACACAGGCATTCTTCTTATCTGCGCACCACTTGTCAAAGAGCTGCCTGGAGAGACCACTCTGGAGACCACCTGGACTTGCCATCACCACTGACGGACCCACATCATGAAAATTATCGATGCTATTCAAAGGCTCGATATGCTTGAAATGGAAGGGGTTGGATTGTGCAAACTGATTCCTGATCCTTTCATTCATGGAGTTTATGTATGTCTGGTAGACAGCCATGCACTTCTTGGCAAGAGGGGATGCATAATAGATTGGAATCTTATGGAGCTCTGGGTGGTTGGACCAATACTCATCCAGGATAAGTAACAGCTCTTGGGCTCTGCCAAGAGCAAATGCTGGGATAAGAACACGACCCCCTTGTGAAACAGTTGAGTGAATGACATCAGTGAAGCGCTTCTCTCGTATATGACGGGGTTGGTGTTGCTGCACGCCATAAGTTGACTCAATAATGCAAATATCAGGGGAGAACTGGGGGAGTTCGGCAGCTCGCAGGTGGCGGTCTTCTTCACGGGAATAGTCACCAGTGTAAAGAATGCGAACCCCAGCAATGTCCACCATGAACATGGCAGCACCAAGTACATGGCCTGCGGTATAGCACCAGAAGCGTATTCCATTAACTTCCAATGTCTGGTGGAAATCTATGACCTGCATGACAATTTTATGTTAACAAAATGTTTGTTCCCTGTGGAAAATGCAAACTTTCAACTATCACAAGAGAAGAATATTTTGTCAACTGGTCATTAACTCATTATAAAAAGCTCAAGAATTCTGATTGGTCTGGAGTGGAAGAAAGATACGGGATTTTCTCCTCTTGTTCCATGGTGGTGGAAATGGGGAAGGTTTCACGTTTTGGGACGATTCTTGGGTAGGAGATGTTACTCTTTCCCAGCAATACCCTGTGCTTGCATAACATAGCCCGTGAGAAAAAATTGACTGTAGCTGATGTTTATGAAAAGGGTATAGAGAATATGCAATGCAGAAGAACCTTGATCAGTGAGAAAATGAGTGCCTGGCAGCATTTGTTTCTAAGGTTGGCTGAAGTTTGCTTATCTGATGAAAATGATACGGCGAAATGAAAACTAAGCCAGAATGGCTTGTTTTCAGTTCACTCTATACATGCTGCTTTAATTAACTCTGGCATCTCCTTTCCTCATAAGTTTACTCTGGAAGGTTCAACTCCCTTTGAAGACTAAGGTTTTTCTATTGTATGTTTCCAAGAGAGTTATTCTATCCATGGTTAACTTTTGCAAAAGAAAATGAAGGAAACAGGACAAGTGTGTTGTTTCTGTCCTGGTTAGGATCTATTGATCACCTCCTTTTCAGGTGTCCACTTGCTAGATATATGTGGCGGGTTGTTTCCTATGCTTTTCAGATTTCTACACCAGCAAGAGTACATCATATGTTGGGCTCCTGGTTGCTGAGTTTTGCTAAACCAGTGAGGAATAGTTTGTATGGGGGATGCAGCTGTGTGCTGGGCTATTTGGAAATCAAGAAATGCTGCTTGCTTTGACAACAAGTGGCCAAATCATCCTAGTCAGGTTTTTTTGGCCTGTCACTGGATACAATTGTGGTCAATCTTGCGGGGCAGGACAAGCGCGTGGAGGTAGTCCAAGGTGCGAGGACATTAGCGTTCTTTGCTACTGAGGTACTGAATCGAGTGCGCTGAGGGACTCTGACTGATTTCCTGGAACAACGGCAAGGGGTTGTCTGAAGAAGTCGCATTGGCTGTTTCTTTTGGTTCCCTGTTCCTTAAAATCTTAGTTGTTGTTTTGTGTTGGATGTTGGTACTTCTGTAATATGTCTAGTAGTCAGTTATGTACTGAACTTTGGTTATTTGCTTTCTTCGGGAAGCTGAGGCTGGAGATTGTAAGGGTTGGTATCCATAATCCCAAAAAAAATATTATTATTTAACATCATCAACCACAAACAAATATTTCGTATCGAATGAAATGGATTTAATCATTCACATTCATTCCATTTAGATCTGCAGAAAAGAAAGAGATGAGTGACAAAGAGATACTGGGATACCTCTATTTTCTCCATGGAACGGAGAATGTCTTGCTCGTCATACAACATATCCTCCACTGAAACCTTGCTCACTTTGACATAATCCGAAAGCAGCAGCCTATAAATGGCCTTTGTCGCGTGGGTCATGAACACTCTGCCCTTGAACGTTGTCTGCAAACCAGAACAAATTCAGATATCAAATAGCATCGTAACCATTTTCTTTTTTTCGAGAAGTGCATCATAACCATCTCACCGCACCGTTGACGCAAAAATAGTAGGCATTACCTTCTGCAAAAAGTAGGGCAGCGAAGCGGCGTGGTCCAAGTGAAAGCTGCAATTTCAAGTCGAGACATTAAGGAGGAGAAACGCAGAGATGAAGGGTGAAGGGGAGAGGGACAATTACTGGGTGACGAGGAGGACGTCGATGGTGGAGGGATCGATCTCGTCGAAGTAGGGCAGCGCCGCCATGCCGGAGTAGGCCGGGTGGATGCCGCAGTCGAACTATGCGCGAATACCACCACATCGCAACCAAAGCAACAATCAACAACTATAGCAAGGAATCAAAGCCCCAGCTAAGCGGGGAGGGAACATGTAGATGTAGGTAGCAACAGGGTTTGGAGGGGGAGGGAGATGGGTGCGTACGAGGACGGTGCGGCCCTTGAAGGACATGTAGACGCAGGAGCGCCCGACCTCGTTGCCGGCGCCCAGAGGCGTGATCACCAGCTGGTCGCCCTCCCGGCCGCCGGAAGCCTGCCGCTTCCCCGCCGCCGCGACGGATGCCATTTTCCCGCGTGCTGAATCTGAGGACGGGGTTAGGGTTTTGGAAACGGGCTCGTACATTAGCTTAGCAGCTAGTTGGTGGGCCCAGGCCAATTTCTTTCTCGCCAAGGGAGGAGGGCCCATTTATTTCTCGCCGCGGAGCGAGCGCTGCTGCCCCCCACAACTCGTCATTTCCTCCCTCCTTCCTGCTGAGCCTGCCCTTGCTGTTAACAAGTTTTGGCTACGGAATTTGACCACGGCTAGTTTAAGGTCTTACAAAATCCAAAAATTAATATAATTATCTAGCTTTTACTCTTCTCGCTACTATCTCGCTTTAAAGATAATCTAAGGGATCACGAATATATCACACGTTTCAATCCTCTCTCACACTTTTTTCACCGCTCGCTCTTCTTTCAAAAATAACTAATTTTGACTATTACTATTTATTTTTAGTTAAAAATTATTAATACAAATCAATACGAATACCCCTAATGCTAACGAGATTTGGTGTGCATATGCCATGCTATATATAATAGCCTACGGGATTTGGCTTGTTTGTGTTAATTTTGGGATAACGATATTTGGAGCAAATTTACCACACTTAAAGCACACTAAAATTGACTCTCTTGTTAATTTTGGTGTGACATGTTCTCTATCAGATTTGATTTGCTAGCCCACAAAATTAGACTTGTTTAGGTCAGTTTCGAGCAAACGAATTTTCGAGCGGATTTACCATGCTATAATCTAGAGAGTTTCACTTCTCTGAGGCCCCGCTCGTTTTGGCTTTTTTTCGATTTCTGCTTGTAACTTCTGCTTTTTTTCACTATTCAGTATTTTTGTCTTTTTCTGAATTTTTAGATATTTTAGGCTTTTTGTATTTTCTTTGTCATCCTGTGTTTCTTTATATTGTCCCTAATGGGTTAACATGTTTTTTCTATTTTTATATTTTTTAAAAATTAATTATGTCTAAAAAGCCAAATCAGCTGCAGTAAAAAAAAAGCCAGCTACAGTGAAATTTCAGCCAAAAGTCAGAAGCCATCGCTAAAACGAGCGTCAGTCACTTACAAAGCGAAGGAGTCTAGGGTGATATACCTCACAGAATTTGGCTATGTTCTTTTTCATTTGTAGCTTATAGTTTATGATTTATGCTACAGTAACTAACTTTTAAATTGTACGTTTTTTAAATACGGAGTCAACAGGAAGATTGTAGTAAAATGTGTACTGAGTTTAGTTGTACCGGTCAAAATCGTATGGAATGCAACTACAATTTTATAAATTAGTTTTTCTTTAAGCACGATTTTTGTAAAAGAAGTTGTAATAACTAGATTAGGTTTATTTCCTGAGATTTTGAAAATTGGAATTGTAACTCATTCTTGTAATTAATGTGTTGTAGTAATTCTTAATTTAATTTTAATTATTGTTGACTGCACTGCTGTGAGTTGATTAGAGTTAAGGTTCTTTCAACAACCCATAAGTCAACCCCTAAAAAGCTTATTATTATTATTATTATTATTATTATTATTATTATTATTATTTATTATTCTATTTTTCCTCTTTCTCTCCCTTGGCCACGACGCCATTTGTCAACCGCTGCCCCCTTCTTATTCTTCCCTACACTAGCGAACAGGAGAAAAGAGAGCAAGGCAACACATGGGTGGCAACAGCGGCTTGGTGCCAGTGAGAAAAAAGAGAAGATGGTGGCTAGAGAGCATCAAAATGAATTGTTGTAGCCAAGGTTAACTCGTGGGCGTCAAGGGCGCAGCTAGAGGTGGTCTACAGCTGGTAGGCGGCCGCGCCATGGTGGCAAAGCAGCACTGCCTCATGCCCTAATGTTCAAGAATATGATAGTGAGGATCCATGTTAGCGTCAAGTCACCCAAAATCACCTATAAAACCAGCTTTAGATGTAATTTGCACTGATTTTAACTGTTGGAGTTCTAGTTCCACCCAATTTTGTACTCGAGCGAAAAATGAAACGCAAAAAGAGTCGAGCAAAAATAAACTACAAAATAACCGATCTTATGTGCATATCTAGCCATCAGCCTGCCATACATATTGTATCTATGGTTGCCTCCTCCAAGCTAGCCTAGCTTGGGCATCGCATGCACATATGTGCAAATGGTATTGTTGCTCACTTCTTTTTCACTTATAGCTTATAGTTTATACTATAGTAACTAACTTTTAAATAGTGAATTGTATGTGAACTATTTTCTCTACGTACTGCTTCTCACGAATAGCCATAAGTCAAAAATATAAGCCATAAGCTACAACTCAAAAGATGCATGGATCCATACAGTTGATGGATTCATTGTGTGCCAGCTTGCTTGTTCATCATCATCCATGCATTGGCTCGTGCAACCATTATACTCTTCGATCACAAATACATATCTTTTTAAATATATATAGTTAAAATTTAAAACTTTGTCTATCAATATATTTTTAATTATTTATATTGAATACATAAATATCATATGTTTATAGATTTATCTCAAAAAAATATTTTTCATAATATTATAATTTATTAGATTTTATACATATATTAAATACAAAATTAATTATCAAAAATATATTTTGAAGACTAGAGTGAGTAGCACACAACAGCTAGAATGGCCCTATTCAACTTGGTTTTTATGGATTATAATTTTTTCATTGTAACTAACTTATTTTGCACTATAACTGATTGTAACTTTTTATGTAATTAAATCTAAAAATTTAAAAATAAAAAATGTTACCTCATTATGGATAATGCAAAAAAATATTAAAAAAATAAAATGCAAAGGAATCAAAAAAATTAAAAAAACTATAAAAAATAAAATAAAAAAATAGTAAACTAGAAAATAGATGAATTCGAGCCAAGCCTATTATGAGGTTGTAGTACTTCTACAGCGGGTACTGGGCATTATTGTACCTGTGCCGGCCCAAGAGGAAGTGGAGAGAGACGATCGATATAGGAGTACTACTACTTGACCCAGCCCAAAATTCCTGAGCATTATTATGTCGGAGCTCATTACTCCCTCCGTTTCAATATACTCGACGCTCCTGACCAAATCACACGTAACAACCAAATCAAACTTTTACAAAAGTGTGACCAAAATACCCCTAAATAATATGGTTAAACAGGGGCATTTTGAGAAACCATGTATTGGGATTGGGAAAGTGCCAAGTACTTAGAAGCAAAATTTTTGGTCAAGAGTGCCAGGTATACAGAAATAGAGTGAGTAATAGGGCAATCCAAGACAAGTATGAGCTCCCACAGATTTTTGATCGAGAGTGCCGAGTATACATAAATTTTTAGTCAGGAGTGCCAAGTACATGCACGTATGTACGCTCATGCACAATTCAATCCAGCATATATAAATCATCCTGAGTTTGATCGATGCTCAATGTACCATGCATTGCAGGCACTCTCAGCGCGGTCCATCGTTTTAATTTGTTTGAGCTATGCATCATTCAAAAAAATTGTCTAAATTTACCCCACAAAATCATTGTTTTTAGACCAACATCTGATCCAACAGTTCACCAGCCTCCCCTATCTTCCTATTAAAACCACTTCCCATCCTAACCCTGATCTCACTCCTAGTCTCCCTACCACCCTGTTGCCATGAGATGCAACCCTACTCCGCCGTTGATGCCTCCTCTTTCTCCGCCCCACCTCTACCTCCTCTACCATCATCGTCCTTCCTTCCTCGTCTCTGGTGTCTCACTACCACTAGATTCCACTGGCGCCCATACCATGTGCATTTGTCCATCAAATCCGCCCCATTGCTGGCCACCAAGTCTACAGTCAGCGGTGTCCCTCTCCCTCCACCCACCGTAAGTCCTCCCACCACCCTAGCCTTCCTCTAAATCCTAACCAGATGAACTTGAGAGTCCTTATCCGTCGAACATCACTTTGCCACTGTCGTCGGACAAGATGACCACACTGGTCGTACCACGAATCTTCAAACAAATCACGATATCTAAAATTCGAATTACTTGCAGAAAATAACCATTCGCATGGTGTATAGCAATTGTGTAATTTTTGCACCATGCATGGTTAGTTTCCAAGTACGGTTTATTTGTTCCGTTTTCGATATGGATGAGGCTTGATGGGCAGGTGAGATCGTACTTTAATTTGTAAATACCGTGCGCATGCGCCGTGAAGTGAAGCCCACGTCTTCGATCGATGTTTATTGTGGTTAATTGGGGCGGGCGCATCATGGCTACTTTGGCGCAATCAATGACAAGCGAGGAAAAATCCACCGCAAAGCTAGCTACCGCACACGCACGAATAATAAGCGATACTCTCTCCCTTCTTTTTTTTTTGAGTGATATTTTGGAATTCGTGCGGTAAATCTTTATAAAATTTGATCACCTATATATTTAGAACTAATATAGATTAGTCGAGCAAAAACTATATCATTAAATTTATTATTAAAAGTACTTCTATAGTATTATAATTTTATTAATATATAATTAGGCAAAGTAAAAAAGTACAAAGTCATATCTTAGAACAGTTGACACATCTGTTACTGTAGCTTTTTTTTTCTTTCAAACTTGACCGTCGGATGTCCGTTTTTATAAATATAGCCTCATTCTTAGCTCTGCAGAACGTTGGTCAGCTGCAATAGTGATTAATTGGTGTTAACAATGCTTAGATAGTGCTAAGCATGAAATATATTATTTAATTAGTGCTAATCATAATTAATTAACAGGAGGTCGAACCTGCCAAGCTCTAGTAGCTCGGTAGGACCTACCGAGCTACTGTATTGTGGCAGGTGAGTTTAGGAAGATGCTAGATTTGTAAAAATAGACATCTGAAGATCAAATTTGCCATATGTATGAATGGTTCATATTTTATAAACCGTGAAAAGTTGAAAACATTTTTTTTTAAAAAAGAACGGACGGTGCCAACCGGCCGGCTAATTTGTGCGTGCGCGCAAATGAATGGAAATGGAATGGAATGGAATCCATCATGCATGACGAGACCCACCTGTGAATGAATGGCGTTGCCGGCCTGATCATGCACCTAGCTAAATTGTACTAGTAAAAGTTTTCGTAGCATATCATAGTATGTACTCACAAACAAACCTCTCTGGAGTAATTTCAACTGGCATCAATAATTGACACGCATTCATTCCCATGCATGAATGGATGAACGGTTTGAACATTTGGAGCACTAGTCCACAAAAACTAGATATCCCAAAAGAGGTAAACATAGCGTGAGTACGGTGCACTGCTCATTTAGGTTTTTTTATAACTAGTAAGGTGCCCGTGCATTGCAACGGAAAACCAAATAAAAGTGATACATAATATGATCTCAAACTGAATAGGAAATATCAGCTTTACTCTGATACCATGTTTGAATGAGACCGATTCCAAAAGGCTCAACGGTCAATATATAATCGTGTACAATAAGCAAAGAAGCCCCTAGACTATACCTTCATTTTTTTTACAATTGCAATCCTAAATTGTACCTATGTATCGTTTGTCCTATGATATGGATAACAATATGACAAAGAAGAATATGTGCACTGAAGATTACATCTAACCTTCTTAAGGAATATGAAATTAAGATGCACCTAGCAAATAACTTGAAATATTCATCGAGTGGACATTAAATGTACAATATTTTTTTAAAAAAGGGACGAAAGCAATAACTCTTTTATAAAGTATCCATGAACATACCCTAGAGGCCTAAACACACAAAAGAATCACCTTAGACTTGTTACCTTGGATTTCTCTGGACACTTACTAAACTATGCGTAGTATGCTGCGTTACAACAGGTTCAAAAGAAGCCGATATGCAAGTTATTACTTCCAAAGAAAAGTTGAATGTATTCACAAGGAGCTCAGTTTAGAATCAAGAGGCGAAGAAATTTCGGAAAGAAATGTGCCTCATCAGCACCCCATAGAAGGATTCAGCTGCATACTTAATAGTTGGTACTAACTGAGCAGTTCCCTTGCAGAATATCTTCAAACTGAATTCCATGATAAGTCATAGTATACATAACTTTTTATGTAGCATTAACAACAGCAACTCCCCGGCGCTCCAATAATTTTAGGCGGTAATAATCGCTTTCGGAGTTTAGAGCGAAACACAAGTAATAGCACTCTGAATAAAAGGAGCTCAAGTAAGCTAAAATTGTCTAACCAATTTTCCCTCCTAAAGTCAAAGAAAACAAAAATTTGATAAAAGGGATTACCTTTGAGCTCATACTCCAGCTAGCTTGATATGCATTACAAATTCTATCATCTTTATATTCATGTACAGGACCTTACTGGCAGAACCTAAACGAAACTCCAAATCCGATGTTCATATTGGGCCTTTAAGTACGGCATTTCCTGGAGTTTGATAGGTGCATCAAATACAAAATGTTGCACCAGAACATCTCCAACAAAACTAAGAAAAAATCTCACCCTATTGGATGATAGCATTTCATTTATGCTTGTGTAATTTAAGCTTCAGATTTGCAAGCACAGCCTACAGAACTAATACCTTATATTAATTTGGACAGGTTAAATACTATATTACCATGGATAAATTGTAAGGCAACTGTAAGCATGAGCATTTGAGCAGTGTTTTGTCTTCATAAACAGACAACAGGCCAAACTGTTCAGAGATAGCGTCTTGGTTGTCGCTGACATTGTAACTGCAACAGAATTTAGTTTCTATGGTGAAATTTTGGCAGTTTGCCATAGTTGAAAAACACCAAATAAGACTATGCACTTGATGACACACACATCATAAGCGGTGTGGTTAAAGCGATCGCAACACGTCTTCAAGGTACTTCTCTGCAGCCTGCATCTGCCTCTTTTGTCCTCTATAGCTAGCGCAACTAGAGCTTTATCCTGAATACAATTGCGGAGATATGCAAGAATAAGCGAGATTTACATCGAAGAAAAAGAACAAAACAGAAGGCAAAAGGCATACCGAGGCAAATCTGTAGCTTCTTAATGTGTCGCAATGGGTTTTGTCTTCCTCTCAAGATCCTTCTTATCTTACGCCATTTCCATCAAGACACCATGATTGATTTCGGTGTATATCCCACCCGATTAAGCATTGCACAGTAAACAGAAGACAATGAATATAAAAGGCATAAAAGTGGATACAACGATTGCCTTACCAAGTAATATGCAAAATTGGCCTACAAAGGGGCACTAAGGTACGAATGACAAGAATAAAATTGGACAAGCCCTAAATATTACACAACATGCGAAAGTAAATGCTAGTCACCTTATAATTTGAGACTTGGAGGATATATTGCCGTTCCTTTGAGTCCATCATCACCACTTTGTCTCACTTTGTCCGCCATTTGCTCCACCTGTTGCTTCTCAACATCATTTTTGAATTTTTCCAGCATCCTAAAAATGGCATAGAGTGTTATCACATTTTCTCAGGAAATCTGGGTGGTGGTGATTAGTAAGCACTCCTTAAGTAGTCAACTAAGAATGGGCAGTTTTTCACTCACTTCTTGAGCTCGGTAAGCTTGGTTATGGCCTTTCTCGTGTAATCAAGAAGTGCCTTTGACTCTTTATGTATTTTGTCCTCTTCTCCTCCACTGTGCTCTCCTCAACGACAAGTCCAGACTGCCACCACAAAGCTGCATAACCACCATTCCAAAACCAATCAGAAAACAATGAAACGCAAAAAAGAACCACCAGAGTAATCACTACTGCGCCTAAACATTACTTCTCGATTCACCAGTTTTGTCAGAGTTGACGACAAAATTGCAAATTTGGATGCAAGCACCCTTTGGATATTGGATTAATAACATTTTCTTGTATCCACTAAGCCGAGGGCAAAAGTTCATAGGTTCTACTCTCCAGATGTTTTCTTCTAGTTGAAATAGGGGATCTTAAACAAAGTTTCAGTTCGGATCAACACCAAGCATAAATGCCAAGGTAGCAGGCCTTCCAGTCATGCCCTGTTTTTGCTATTTGGCAAAACCCCTAGCAGTAGCCCCCCAACACCATGCGCACTGAAACGACAAATTCATCGAAAGCCGAGAATGTCATGAACAAATCTACCCATCAGAGGCACAGATCTCTCACTCACTGCGTTGATGAGAACGAAGGAAAGAAACTCAAAACCCTAGCCCTAGCCACCACCGCTCATCTCTCGTGTCGCGGATGGCGAGGAGGTTGGCGGCGGTGCGCGCGCGGCCATGAGGCGGCGGCGGAGCGCGTCACGCGGAGTCCGGCCGCTCCGGCAACTCACGCACCAAAGCCGCCTCGGCGCGGTACTCGCGGCTTTGTCGCGCGCCCCGCGGCCGCGATCCCGGCCGCTTCGGGATCTGCGCTGCATGACGCGCCGCGCGCTGCAGCAGTAGGCCACCTCGCGGCGTGGGGTCGGGCCCCAATGATAGCTCCGGGACCACCGCGCGCCCCCCTCCGCCGCGAGGAGGCTAGCCACGCATTGACCTCGAGACGCGCGGAGGAGGAGGCGGGCGGAGCGAGGAGCGAGGAGGAGGCGCGCGAGAGCGAAGGAGCGAGAGGAGGCGGCGGCGCGCAGATGGGAGAGGAGTAGGCGGGCGGAGCGGCGGATGAGGAGGGAGGAGGCGCGAGCGTGGTGGGAGGAGGAGGCGGCGCGCGGGTGGGAGGTGGAGCGGAGTGGGAGGAAGGAGGAGGCGGGGGAGAGGGGAGGCGCGCGGGGGGAGAGCTAGGGGAGCCGGGGGAAGAGCGAGGCGACGGGGGAGAGCGAGGGGCGGCGGGAGAGCGGGGGCGGTAGGGGGAGAGCGAGGGGGAGGAGGGGGTGCGAGGGGGGAGAGCGAGGCGGCGGGAGAGAGGGGATGCGGGGAGAGCGGTTGGATTTTAGGGTTTAAGGAGGCCACGTGCGGGGTGGGAGGGAGGGGAGGGGTGAACAGATGGTTTGGATTTGATCTCGTAATCAGATCAAATGGCTGAGAAGAGAGGAGTGACGACGGACCAACCACCAATTGCTTCTTTTATAATAGTAAAGATTTATAGTTTATTTTATACTGTATCTACTAGTGATTTTTAGTGTAATTAAATTAAAAATATAAAAATAAAAATATGTTAACCCATCATAGATAACATAAAGTAACACGGAGAAAACAAAAAACAAAAAGTCTAAAAACCAAAAAGATAAAATTTAAAAATAGTGAATTAGAAGCGGGTGCCAGAGTGGGAAGACAGAAGAAAAAAAAGGAGACCGGCTGGCCGACCGGCCTGCCTGCAATGGCACACAGGTAGCGGCCGACCAGCGCAAATTAAAGCGGCAGCAGCAGCAGCAGCATTGAAGCACCCGTCGATGACCGATCCAAGGCTGGCAGCCACGAAAACAAAAGTAGACTCTTCGCGCGCGCGCAGAGGCATCCATCAGCTACCCCGGCCCATGCATCCCTCCACCTTTCTTTCCTTTTACCGCAACAGTTACCACCACCACCACCAACAGATTCTGGTTCCAAACAACTGTGGGCTCACGGATTCTTGTTTTTTTTGGTACTATAGCGAAGGAAAAAGCGATGGTTAATTTTTTTGAAGTAATTAAAATTTTAAATAAAAATCATATCGTTACAAACAATACAAAGAAATAAAAAAACTAAAAATTAGACAGAATTAACAAGCCAACTTATTTCAAAAACTAGAAGCAGAAGTCATTTGGAGCGACGGACGGCACTAAAGTACACTACTCCTAGCTAGGTGGATAGGGTACTCGTGCTTGAGCTGCATGCGCTGCATTTCTCGGCCCACTGGACATTCCAAGCACGCCCTACTGGACCGCACGCCATCCTTGGGGATACCACTCCTATGTTTACAACCACCATTGACTATGCATATAAATATGGATACAATACAATACTCCTCGCTCGCTCTCTCTCTCTGACTCTCTCTATGTACATTTGCTAGCTACCTGGCCAGCAACGAAATGCGCATTTGCTCGGTGAGTTGCAGTAGAGATTTAAGTAGAGAGCACCGTCCCAGGATCGACCGGAATCTCGCAATCTTTGACCCTGTTGTCCGCAGATCGATGTAAGCTACCTGCTGCTGCTGCTGCATGCTAGCGGTGCTCCATTCCAAGCGCAGAGAAGCAGCAGATAGAGGAAGGGTACGTTAGGCAGAGGGACGATATGCTGGCTTGCATCGCCTGCGTGAAAGAAGAAGGTGGCGACCGGGAGGACGCCGCCGCGCGCTCAGCCACCGGCGGCGGCGGCGGCGATACCCCGACTTGCAGGGACCCCGTCAAGTCGCTCACCTCCCAGGTAACTTGGTTGCTCTACTTAATTGCTCCGATCCGGTCGCGTGTGTGCGTATTATATATGACTGAAATATCGATCTTCTCTTAATTACATGTCTCGTTGTTGATTACTAGTTCCTTTCCTCCCAGCCGGCCGGCCTTTATCCTGTTCTTGTCCTCTGTTTCTTTCTTTGCACCGGGTTCGATCGATGCTATTGCTAGTTGCCTGAAAATATATATAGTAGCTAGGACGGATTCTGATCCATCCTGAGATCCCTAGGACGATTACGTTTACAATGGCGCTTCTGTATGTACCGCGTCGTAGAAATTCTGCGATCGACCTGCATACACATACGCCGACTAGTAGCTAGTTTGTGTAGAACCGAAAAGCTAGTTCGCATGCGTTTTTTTTTTCTTGCTGGTTTTTGTGGAGTACCACGAATAAAACTAAACTAGGAGAGCCATGATGATGATGATGATGATGATGACGGCAACAGGCAATGGTGGTGCTGGCGCGGCCGCCAGCAGCAGTGGAGTGGTGATCAGCGAAGCGTGGGCGTGGCGTCGCTTTCCACCGCATCGCATGCGACATGTCCTCCTCCTCTCTCTCTCTCTCTCTCCTTTGCTTTAGTGGCCCGAATTCTTCCTCCAAGCTGGAGCGACGTGCCCACCATGAGCAGAGGTGGGAGACCGACCGCTGAACAGAGCTCCTGTCACTACTACCGGGAGCAGGGGGGCGATGGCCATCCATGCACGGCGGATACGTGGTCCACGTGTCGGCGTCCAGACAGAATCATGGCAGGCTGCGTGCTCCTCTTTCTTCCCTGCTGCACTGCATGAGACTGTAGGCGCCGATCCCGATCAGTCCTCCGCTACAGCGCAGCTAGCAACCACTGTGTGTCCCCATCGCCGGCCGTGGGCTCCATACGTACTCCTCTTACTAGATAGATACGTCTGCTAGACCTTGTGTCCGATGATGCAGACCAACGACTAGCTAGCAGCTGAACAAGCTCAAGAGCGTCAATGGATCGGACTAGAACTCTACAAGTGTGTGGCATTCTCCCTCTCTCTCTTCTTCTAACCGGCTTTAATCGGATCAGCGATCCTGCTAGGCTCTGCCAAAAAGAAGACACGCATCTATCAGGTCTCTCTCTCTCTCTCTCTTTCGGCAAAGTGAAGAACAAGCACCAGGCTTACCGGCCACTGCACGCCAAAGTTTCTGCTCACACTATATACTGCTGCTTTTCTTTCGTTCCTTTCTCTTTTTGTTAGTATATGCTTGTGGAAATAGAATAGTACAGTCTGATAATGAACCTTTAAGTTCAAAGGGCATAGCATGACCTTTCCATGTTCCCGAACGTTCGATTGTGATTTGAATAGAGATGTTCAGGTTTCTCAAGTCTTGACTCAAGAAAATTGATCAGGCTGTGTGCTTCAACTGACAATTCTGAAACTAATCCATGGTTATGTTGCCAACAATACGAAATGCAGTTTGGGAATTTGATGGCCAGTAAAAGTTCTGTAGTACAAGGCATTTCCGCAGTCTAACTAGAAGCCACATATACATTGGATTTTTTTTATTCGAATTGGACTTTCATCCCTAAACAGGATGAATATCTGAAGCTCAGTCAGATAGGAGTAGATGGTTCCTTTTTCTACTTCCCCTAGGGCCGTAGAGCAGAGAAGCAGATGAAGAAACAGGCTGTGTTGGTTTAAGTAGGATTCCCTGCAGCAAGATGATCTTCAAACTGGACTAGGCAACAAGTTAAAGATGGTCAAAATGAGGGGACAGATAGTGTGGGCTGTGGCTGCCTGGTGGATACCACCTTTCACTTTGTGTCATTTCCTTTCTTCCCCCTCCTTGCCTTGGGGAGAGATCCTGGAACAAAGCAGAGCACAGATGCATCATGTACGTATATGGTGCGTTTTTGTGGTGTTCCTTAGCTCCCCCCACAAAGAGTGGCCTTGGACTACTCCCTTGTTGTTTTGTGATAAAGAAGCTTTGAGCTTCACCTTCCTATGGCTATGTGTCCGAGTCTTTGTTTTCTTATTTTCTTTCTTTTTGGACAGTAAAGTATGCAGATATGTTCAGATGAGATTGATATAAGGATGGGTTGCTATCTGCTTTCTCAAAAGGAGAGATTGGTGGTGCAATGCAAATTGAAAAGAGATCCCCCTGGATGGATGGGGATGTTGCGTTACTGCTTGCATCCAGCAGCACGGCAAGAACCCAAGTGTGGGGATCTTCAATTTATTTTTACTTGATAAAAGAGGTCAGGCCTAAAAAGATGAGTGGCATCGTGAAAGGGGAAAATTAAACTGTAGATGAAACATACAGCTGACTGGGTAAGCAACATGCGTGTACAGAATTATGTGGTCACAGAGGAAACAACACGGTAGCTCAAATGAACTGATTCTGTAGTTTTCTTAGCTCATGGTAGAATAGGAATTTACCACATAGTATCAAGTGTGGAAACAGCCATTCAAGCAGTCTTCTTCACTCTTGTGTGAGCAACATGACATTGTGCAGTCTGAACCGAATAAAGATTGCTAATTGATTGGCTACAGGTCAATTAGTCGATCCTAGCGTGCAACATGATCTTTGAAGATGTCAATATCTGACCCCTAAAGGGGCAGCAGCTGCATTATCTAGCATTCATATTTGACCGGAGCCATCAATAGATACACAAGCTCCACTGGCACTAGTACTGCAATGTAAAATGCCCTCTCGAATGTTGAGACAGATTTGCCTAGACCTAATGGCTAATGCAGATAGGTGCAAGATGACAGGTTAAGCAACAAACTAGCTAGATCAAATTTCCTGAAATTCTTCTAGAACCGAGGACTTTGACGATAATCCCATAGGTGCAGATGGCAGGCAGCACTAACCTGTCCAAACCTGCTGTAGCGTGTGACCCCAAACCAAGAACTGAATCTTGCTGGAAACCAGCCAGCTCTGCCTGTTTCCCAGGGAAATTCAGACTTACTCAGAAAACTATGATGCTTTCTGCCCAGAAGTAATAGATCCATAGGGAAGTTCAATGCAGAAATCACCCAAAATCAGCGTGCTTAAACCCGCCAATTTTCCTGCAATCTGGTCAAGGAGACCGAGTTGCTAGTTGAATCTCCAGTTAAGCCAATTGTCGGCTTGGGAAGACTGGTTATCGGTGATTGGAAACTGTCACAATACCATCCTTCCACCTGTTTGCTTTCCACCGCCTTCACTGAGAGAGATGCAATGATGCAAATGCTACAATATAGGAGTAAGTATATATATCTCGAGTATTTCGATCGAGTATTAATTGCCATATCCAAGTCTCCTGCGTTTCATTCACATATTAATCGGTTCATAGTTTTCCAGCTCTCCTCTAATGCAGCTTCACCAAGAATTGTAGCTAGTTAATTCCGTAATGCATGCATGCATGATACCAGTGCGTGACTATCGCTGCAGCTCAAGGACATGGTGCTGAAGCTGTCAGGGACGCACCGGCAGGGCCACAAGCGCGGCGGCTCGCCGCCCCCGAGGGGACGGACGACCTCCGTCTACCGCAGTGGGTACTACCGACCGGGCGTGGTGCAGGACGACATGGCGGTGCCCCCGACGACGTACCTGGGCGGCGGCACCGGCACGTCGAGCTCGAGCCCGGCGCGGCCCGAGGGCGAGGCGAGGGAGTGGGTGGCGCAGGTGGAGCCGGGCGTGCAGATCACCTTCGTCTCCCTCGCCGGCGGCGCAGGCAACGACCTCAAGCGCATCCGTTTCAGGTACATGCATGGCCCGTGCAGGTAGCCATCAGTTAACGGAGCCTCCAGCGTGAACTGACGTGCGAACGATGTGCATGGCATGTGTCGTTTTGTGATGGATGCGCGCAGCCGGGAGATGTACGACAAGTGGCAGGCGCAGAAGTGGTGGGGCGAGAACAACGAGCGCGTCATGGAGCTCTACAACGTCCGCCGCCTCAGCCGCCAGGTGCTCCCGACCACCCCGCCGCGCTCCGAGGACGGCGAGGTCAGTCACCCACCGTCTCTTACAAAATGCTACAGGTCTAGTCCAGCTAGTCACTCGCCGCCATGGCCATGGCCTTGGCACAAAGCATATGCATTAATTCTTCTGCACACGAACTACAAACAAACATTATCCCTGCGTGCGTGCATGATCGATGCTGTAGTTACGTGCATCAAAAGATGCAACCTAACCTGGTTACGTGTTGTTGTTCTCGCGACGATTAAAGCTGATTGATTCTCGCTCGCTCTCTGGTTTCTTTCGTCCGTGATGGAGCAGAGGGAATCGCTTTATTCTCAACTGGGCTCTACCCGGGGGAGCCCTGCCGCCACCCCGTCGCCGGCTCCCCTCACCCCGGACAGCAGCAGCATCACCTGGGCCGCCCGCCCGCCCCCCTCCGCCCAGCACACCTTCCGCCCGCTGTCGCCGCCGCCGCCGTCCTCGTCCAACCCGTCGGAGCGGGCCTGGCAGCAGCAGCAGCGCCACAACGGCGCCGGCAAGAGCCCCGTCTCCGACGCCGTCGACGCGGCGAGGACGACCACCTCCTCCAGGGACGAGGTCTCCATCAGCAACGCCAGCGAGCTGGAGGTCACCGAGTGGATCATACAGGACGAGCCCGGCGTCTACATCACCGTCAGGGAGCTCGCCGACGGCACCAGGGAGCTCCGCCGCGTCCGCTTCAGGTCATCATTCTCTATACATGATTGATCTCCTCCTATTGAACGGCTACTGATAATTAATGCTTGCTTTTGCAGCCGCGAGAGGTTTGCAGAGCTGAATGCGAAGCTGTGGTGGGAGGAGAACAAGGAGAGGATACAGACCCAGTACCTCTAGAGTTTGCATTGGTAAATCTGAGACCTGAGCTGGTGCCTGTACAAGGGGGAGGAAAATATGTTCATTTTACAAGGGTATATATAGAGTTCATTTGTTCTTCGAGTTGCACCTGGGAAAGACAGGGGAGAGGGAGATCATGGACAAGAAATGTTTAGGGCACTAGCTGCCCAGGTAATCTGTGACTGCAGGTGTTGAAGTTCCACACATCACATCCTTCAGTATGTTTAATCCTCATTGTCCATCTATCTTGTTTTACAAGTGTGTGTGCGTGTGTGTCCCCTGCTCTGTAGATGCAACACACAGCTAATGAACTCAAAGTCACCACTGGTAGTCATACGACAAACAAAGCAATCTACTAGCAATGCCATGTGCATAGACCGGTAAATATAAAAGAAGACTAACACAGTTCAGCGCATCCCAGGCATGCGCTAGCTAGATACAGTATTCTGAACCCCTCGGAACGATAAGCAAGAATCCACCTGTACAACTACTGACCAAATGAACTACGGAAAAGTCACACAAACACTGCAAGGTGGTCAGCGTCCACGTGCAAACTAACAGATATGTCAAACGAATGTGCAGTACACACTGTGGACTTTCAGGTTCATGCAAGCTCGTGCAGCCTTGTCTTAGAATTCTTAACAGAGGTCCTGATAAATGTGAAGAGAAGTGATCTAGAACACTTCGACACAGAGAATAATTGGAGATGATTTTCTAGAAGGCTAGTTAAAACAGACACTGTAGACTGTAAATCAATCTTTCATTCTGCTTCTCCTATGATCAAAACTGGATGTAAAATTTGGCATGGTCTTAGATCACTTCTCTTCGTATTTGTTAAAGCTTGTAAGAATACTAATTAAGGCCAACGGGCTCCATGGTTTCACATGTTGAACTTGCACACGGCATTTTACCTTATGAAGGTGTATCAATGTGCTGCGCACAGTGATGACGCAGTCACTATAATAGTTGTGAGAGAGACGAAGGCCACCATTCCATAACAGCAGTGCTCATCGAACAGCAGAAGCATAGGGAGACAGAAAGTACTCCCTTATGCGGGATGCCCCATCCCTTGCCAACATGCCCTCAAGGTCTCCCAGAATCCTTGCCAACCAAATCTCCAGGCTTCGCTGGATTTCCTTGAAGTTGTTCCTAATTGAACTTAGTGCTCTTCTTGTGCTCATTTTGGCTTCTGCTGTCAACTCATCACCGAAGCTGCTTTTTGCGGTCTCTGCTTGCAGTGTACTGAGCTTCTGCCTTGTTTCAGTTGCTCTGTGCTGAAGGTGGAATGCTTCCAGCAAGTACTCTGTTTGCCGCTGTGTTCTGAACTCTGAGCTGAGTGTTGAATCACAGGGGTCACTTGTTTGCTGCCCAAATACATATAGGTTAGTTTTCTTCCTGCTGCAGTGGGATAAAGATGTGAACGGTACCGGTAATAACAATCCTAAGTGGGAACAGCAACAGATTTACAACATAAGAGTATGCTTGCATCGGGAAACACAAAACAGAGCCAGGAAAATGGCACTTCAGTGAAGCACAATTTCCACTAGTAGGGGAAGCTATTGCTGCTGCTGCTACTATGGACCAAAAACGAACTAGTTTAACAGTCAGAAAGGAAGAAACCATCGCTCTCTTTGGACCAATGTAATACCCTGATGGTCCCAAGCATGTCTTTATCAATGCAACCATAGTCAGATGTCACATGAATGTTTACATTGCATGTTGGATGGTATATTACGAATAAGGTGTGCAGTACTATCAGCATAGCCAGGTTATAGACTAGATACAACAGAGCTAAGTAATCGGATGCCATGTTAGATGAAAAGACCTACCATTCGTTTGCAAAGTTCATCAATCTTTGCAGCAAGAGTTTGGTATCTTTTCACTTGCTTTCTCATCACTAATGGGATCTTGGATAAATCTCCATTTCCAACCTTTTCCAGATTAATTAATTCTTGCTCAAGCAGCCGAAGCTTTGCAGGAACCCCTGATGATTCCACATCTACCTTCCAAGGTGATTCTCTCCTGTTAACGAAAGATGGCTTAAGAGAAGGTAAATGACGAGTAGCCTTTATTCCATTGCTAGTTCACAAAGCCATGAGCTTCAGTTAAATATTTACCGTGGTACAGCATGCTTTGTGTTGTACATTGGTTCAACTGTTTCATACTTCAGGTCCTACATATTCAAGTTTTTAAAAAATGAGCCATACACATAAAAAGATGAACAAAAGAAGTCCCAATCTAACAATGCTCTAACTGAGCCAACCATTAGACATTCTCGAACATGCATTCGCCCCAGAGCTTTGAATGATGAGGAAATCATCAAAAAAAATATTATTTTAATCATCCAAAATTCCAAACTCCTTAAGAGACATGCAAGCAAGCAAATTTTAAGTTAATTGTTTAAATAATAAATTTCACATATGAGGGTAGAAATGTGTCCACTTTTAATGAGTCCACAATAAAAGACAACAAGTAGGTGACAACCCCAACTTGTCATATATAAAGGGAAGAAAGAAATTTTCACATCAACTAAACAGTCACCTGAACTGAAACAGCGTCAGCTGGCGAGTCATCCTTTTTACTGAGGTGACTGACTGTATTCAAGTCAAGTGAGTTGGTAGTTTTGTCTAAACTCTAGCTTATATGTTACAGCGGTACTGGATAATTGACAATCGAGAAGTGAGGTTAATGCTGAATAGCAAACTCCATTTCTAATGTTGTAGTTGGGACCAGTAAACCAGAGCATAAGTATGGGCAGGCAGGTGGGGTGGTTGTATAACTTCATATACGCCCCCCCTCTCTCTCAAATCACATGAGTATTAGTTTAATTTAAAATAGCAAGTAGAAACTCACTTAAATGTGGGTACTCAGCTGAAAGTGTAGGATTAAGTCAGGAGCTGATGTTGTTTTTAGTTCAGGTGTCTGTTAAGTTGATGTGAATTAGTTTCTTCCTTTTTAGTATCATGTGACTTACTACTGTGGAGGGAAGTTTGAGGTAGTCACCTACACTTGCTAATTGCTATTGACTATTGCTGAATATGAACGTACCTCTTCAAGTAGGCAAGTAACTTGAAAATGGAGGTGGAACCTATGCTTTTAACACTATTTTATGTTGCATAAACATTAAATATATCTAAGGAGTTTCTCAGTAAAGAACTATTTTGGGACTTTTGAGTTATGCAATCTCCAGACCGACAAGCCAATTAAATTAAGGTTACCCACATGGTACTAAGGAGTGATGCTCCCAATGCGGTTGCTAGCCTTGCTGACTACTTTGATAGTTGCGCAAGATAGAACAAGTAACCAAATGATAAAACATGTTCAAACAGAACAGTTTATAATGCTTTTAATTCAAATTGCTATATACTTAATCCAGGACAGTTTTTCTTTCAATACTTGCGCTCTTTCATGCAATAAAGCATAAAGGTTAATGATAAGACATCGCCTGTGAGTATGGTGTCAAGCAGCATTGAGATACAACAAATCATAGAAAGAGAAGAAAATAGTTGTAATCGTATGCGCACATAACCAAATGGATACACGATGAAACAATGGATTCAAATAAGAAAATAAATGAGCACAGCAGTTACAGTTAGGGTAATGCTTAGCTGGATATGGACATGGATTTATTTGACCCACCCAGTTATGTTAGTTAGTAGCTTAAATACATATTTAGTCATAAAAGGCATAAGCTCTTCATAAAAAAGAAACATAGGGCTAAAATATATGACATCATTACAAGAGAAGCACAGGGCTAAAACAACCGATGGGTTTTCTTCTTATACAGTAACTAAGGCCAGCCTGTGATGATTGTGGTGCACCACTCATTTTCCAGGCCACTGTTTACATGAGCAACAACAGGAAGCCTGTAATTGTAGGTCATGAAACGGGCCAGATGAGATTCAGGCAGCTTTGTTGCATGCAGGGTTACCCCACAAATATAGTATCGGGATTCTAATTGATCCAGGAGGCTATCAAAGTGGTTGTTTGTCCGTTCTATTCTGCAGGAGGCATGACATTGTGCATGAGGTTCAGGGTATCACTCCTGGAAAAATGTGTATGCAGAGCTACCACAGGATGGTACATCCAGCTAGCATCAACCAAAGCAAATCGATGGGGTAATAGTAATTAGTGGAGACAATACGGAGTATGGTCAAAATCCCAGTGCTACTAAACTACAGTCAAGACATAGTAGAACAGAGACGGCCGATATCAATTTTTGAATTTTGGCCGATTTTTTCCAGTTACCGGCCGGTTTTTCTGGTTACCGGTTTCAAAACATCTCAAAATTCAAATTTTGATTTCTAAATTTTGACCGATTTTTCCAAAATAAATTTTGATCGGTAAATTTTGCCCGTTTTTCGATTACCGTTATCGCCACCGACCGGGATTTCTTTCGGTTCCGGTATTTGTTGTGATCCAGTAACTTCTTGCCATCAATCAGCTGATAGGTAAATGCTTTTGTACTTTTGGCAAAAACTATGATGTCTAACAGTAGCATTAATTTTCCCAAATGTGTAGTGTGGTTAAATAAGATGGGTTTTGATAAACATCACTCGGATGTTTTCTTCTAAAATATCATCCAAATTTCTAATCTTTGGATGTGCACGAAGATTCATACGCCACCACCTCCGCCTTCTCCGGCGACCCCTTCTTCCTCCTCTTCAACGATCCCTTCTTCCTTCTTGTCGGTGAGCTCGATGAGAGAACCCCGCCCCACCACCCCACGCGCGCGCGTCTAGGGTTCAGGTACTAGCATTAGGTTGGGCAGGGACGACACGGTGGGGAGGGGTAGGGGGCAGTGCGGCGAGGCGGCGGGGGTGCCGCTGGCCGCGGGTGGTTGAGGAGGGAGCGGTGGGAGGCGGGTGCCACTGCTCTGGCGAGAAAAGAGGAGGTTGAGGGACGTGGCGACGCGGGGTGGGAGACGGCGATGAGGGAGCGGCGGGGTGGGGGTGCGGAGTGGATGGTGACGGCGAGAGATAGGATAGGGGGAGGATATTTAAATAATTATTTAAAAGAAAATATGCGGATGATAAGGCCTTAAGCATACGTAGCAACACAAGAAACAAGAGGCCAATGAGAGAAATGGCCTGTGTTGCAACTTTTTGTCGTCTCACCTGCCTGTCCTGCCACCCTTTTGATCGCTCTATCCAAGGCGGCATTCCCGACGCCGCGGAAGCCGCCGCCGTCGTGTAGAAGTCGTCGTCAAAACCCTCCTGCTGCTGCCGCTGCTGAGCGTAGAGAGCCGCCGCCGCAGCCAGGGCCTCCGCGTCTGTGCCAGACACACCACTGCAGGTCTCGGTTGGATCCAAGGGCGCGGCCACCGGCTGCTGCTCCGCCTCCCGCGCGTCGGGTTCCTCCTCGCTGCCGCGGAGGTCGGTGTCGGCGGGGCGCGTAGCAGCTAGGAGCGCGGAGAGGAGCTCGTCGCGCTCGGCGGCCTCGCGCTCGAGCCGCTCGACGCGGGCCCGCAGCGCGGTGGCTTCCGCCTCCGCCTCGGCGAGGCGCGCGCGGAGGGAGGCGGCCTCGTCGCTGGCAGCCGCGGCGCGCCCGAGGATACGGCGCTCAGCCTCCATCCAGGCGGCGCGGTGGCCGGCGAAGATCTCGGCGGCGCGGGCGTTGGCGCGGGCGTCCTCGCGGCGGCGCGCGCGCAGCTGGCGGAGCTGGTCCTCGGAGGCGAGGAGGCGCGTGGCGAGCACGCGACCGCGCGACTGGATCGAGGCGAGGTGGCGCGCGCCGGGGCCGCCGGCGGGGAGGGAGGCGAGGAAGAGCGCGAAGCTGAGGCCGAGGTAGGTGGCCAGGGCCTCGCCGCCGGCAGCGGGCTCGTGCGGCGGCGTAGCGGGCATTTGGGAGAAGCGAAGCTAGCGAGAGAGAGAGAGAGGACAGAGAGGCTAGAGGAGGGGAGAGAGAGTGGGTGGAGCTGCTTTGGGTGCGATGGGTCGGGACGGGAGGAAGAAGGTGGGTCGATTGAATGCGGTGGGCCCTCTTGCGTCGTGATGGTGATAAGGATAGTTAATTTTTGTCCTGTCTCGGATTTACCATCGAGCCCTCGTCTCGTCCTTCGCCATGGCCGTCCAGAGCACGATGATGAACTGAACTCAAGCATCCAACAAAGAACAAAAAATCAACTACAGATGAATCCAGAAGAAGCTAGCGCAATTGCTAAACACAAGTCTGCTACTACCCCAAAAAAAGAAGGAAAAGCGCAGGCCCACCGACAAAGATCTGAACGAGATCATCGAAGACAAAAATAAACTGTAGGCAGCTGCGCGCATGCGTGGCTACCAGATTGGAGTCACCGCACACCCAAGCACGCGATGTCAGAGCATACGCCCAGCTGCCGGCGCACCAGATCGGGACCACGAGGGCATGGCTGTCGTGATCGGGGAGGGAGGAGATGGCGGCGGCGATGCTGTCGTTGCCGCGTTGGAGCTCGGTGGGGAGAGAGGAGTGGGGGGAAGGAAGAAGACCAACACAGCACTGACACGTGTCCCATCGTTATGCAAGAGCAAGGTGGATAATTTTTTCGAAAACTCTGACATGATTTTAGAGTGTAACGGCAAGCCTAGATTACTGAAGTGGCATATAAGTGTAAACATTATATACTCAGTGTCACCGAAGAAATCATTTTTTTCTAATGACAAATACAGCATTGGGATAACTCTTAGTGATATATAGAAAATTTTCTCTTTTCTTTACTATCTGTGAATAGCCCAAATCAAAGTACACGGCATGAAATCCGGTACCAACACGACAAGTTTAGGGGTACTATGTGGGAAATTGAATGGAGTAAATTTCACGGAACCATGTGTCTAGGCAATGGTAACAAAAAAGCCTTAGGTTTTATATATTTTCAAGGAACCACGTGTTTTTTGAGCAAAAAGGTTTCTAAAACCCCCTAAGACTGACGTGTCTTATTAAATCCAACAGAATACAATAGGTGAGACTCACATGTCATTCAAACTAACAAGTAGGCCCACCTAGCAGCTCCTTTTCATCCCCCCGCCCTCTCTCCCCTTTCGTCCTCGCTCCCACAATTAGCTCGGCGCACGATGAAGACGCCCCAAAAAGGAGAGTGGGGATGAGAGTTTAGCCCTACTTGTAATTCAAAGTGATAGATGGACCTACATATCATATCATGTTGGATGAAACAGGATATGGCAAATATGAGGTTTTTGGAAATCTGTTGCCTAAAAATATATGATTTTTTGAAAAAAGGATTTTGCGTTACCTTTATCTTAAAATATAAGGTTATATGAAATCTACTCAATTGAGTGAGAAAAAAAAATAAAAAGGACAAGTATTTTGAAACAAAGAATATTACCTCGCTGAGGTGGTGCCTGTAAAAAGGAAAAGAAACGGGTGGGGACAAGTATTTTGAAACAAAGATGATTTTGATGCGTTGGAATCTTCACATGAATTTAATAGAAAGTAATTCAATTCCTGTCGCTGCACAGCAAATGGAGCCTCGGTGTTGCGCGTAGATTTTTTTCCTTGCTTTTTTGTGCGGGTGACAGTTTGACAGCGAAGGTAAGTGATTTCCAAGTAGTTTTTTGATGATTACGGGAGCAAGCACATGATGCATAGGGCGTACGAGCCGACACGAATGGTACGAGGTGGATTTCAGTCGTACGAATGGAGTAGCGAGATGAAGTTGCCGGTGAATTTACGTGCCGTCAGATGGTACATTGATAGTAATACGGACGAACGGATCCCACCGTAGCCGGAATAAACGGAGCCTGAATCCTAGTCCTTTCCTTGGCATGACGGCATTGCCGTGTAGATTTCACTGGGCAGGCAAGGACCCACCCTCCCGCCCGCCTAGCGGATCAGCGGTGGGGAACAAACAAAATAAATGAAAATTGAAAATTCTATTTAGTAATAAAAGGTTACATATTTACATTGTTTTCTGGGTATTTACTGCAGCATAAATATGAAGAACTAACCTATTCACTTGTTCTACTGCTCCAGGCTCAAGTACACTAGACAGTGAACATGTTGCATGACCCATTCATCCATAAACATATGTATAGCAGATAATACCAATCACAAAATGCTAAACAGAACAGGGATGGGAATCTTCTTCAAAAAATTTCAGGTCAGGCAAACAGAAAAAAAGTATGCAACACCTTTGATTTAGCATTGGAAGAATGATCTACTAAGAAAGACTTCCTGCAGGAAGACTCCGAGTGCTATTTCCAGTAAACTAGGATAAACTATTCGACGATCAAGGATACATCCTTCTCAACATACAGCAAGCAATATTAACAAGGATACATACAAGGTCAGCATACTTCTCAGCAAGGATACATACAAGGATACATACTCAGTATGAACATACTATGCTAAATCAGAAGAGCTCTTTGACGGTGATCCTTAAATATACAGCAAGCAATATTAATTATGATCTGAATTACAACAACAAAAAGGTGTCTTCAGAAGGTAACAAAGTTGAAGAATTAAGTGAGATTTCCAAAACACAGTACTTAGACATGTTGATTATTCCAAGCTAAGAATGAGGGTTCAAAATATCGAAGTAAAAGGAGTCCCCATGAGTATCACTATCAAGTATCAACCATAATAAGAAAGGTACTACAGTTGATTTAGGTACGTTAGGATCTACCATTGCTCCTAAGGCCATAACAAACTCCTATTTGGCAAACTTAGTAACAAACCCAAACCACACAATGAGATGTACGTCTTACAGAAAAGGAGCCTAGCAAAAAACTACGAATTCATGTTGTCCAGATCTCTAAGAAATCAGGGATTGGATGATAACCTCGACATATTTGTATTTTGCATGTTTCACACATTTGATTAACCATAACTAAGTGTTTAAAGCTCAGAAAATTGTATGTTTCTGGCATGCAAAAGATTATTTCAAAATTTCATTTTATGCTTCTTACGTAATGATTGTAACAAGACAGTTACCTCTGGATAATACAGAAACAGGTGACAAATGTATAGCACATTGGAACTTATTGCATTAATCAAAGTCTAAGGAAATGAAAGTCATATAACTTGAATTTGCAGCAGGCAGTTTATTGAACCAAACTTAACATGTTTACAATTTCTATTGCACATAAATCCAGTAAGTTATAAAGCCTGCATGATAATGCACTAGGCTTGGCTTGGGTGTCTTGGTATTGCTCATTGCGAAACCTTTACCACCTAAATATAATGAATCCCAGTTGTTAAAATATGCTCCAACCTTTCATTAAATGCTAAGCCTCACCCCGTAACCTGTGCCTGGAAATCGAATATACTTTCCCAAGCTGACCTATCAACTGTCAAGGAATGTAAGTTCTAACTTGACTAACTTCCCTGTTTCCCTGCTGTGTTCCTCAAATGCCCATGCTCACTGCACTACCCAAAGTTAAGGGAGTAGATAAGCGTATGAACAAAGAGGCTTAAGTGGCACCCAAGTGTGGACTTCATGTTGAACTTGATCTAGTATAGAAGTGCTCACGTGCTGTTCATATACCTTGCATCTTTCAAGTAATATATTTTCAGGCAGCTAAATGCCGAAAAGGAGTTGATAATGCAAACACTAATAGTTAGTGGTTTAGCTCAAACCCTCAAACTCCATTAGAATTGGCCACAACTTAATATATAAAATATGTCTAATGCAGGAAAGTGCTGAACAGAGACATCTTTTAAATCAGTTAATTACCATTGGTGGTTATCGAAAATGACAATAATTGCTGGAAACTAGAATCGCCATAAAATTTACTTGGATAGCATCATGCAGGATTGAACAAGGAACTCATGATCATTTGATGTACAGATAATCAGAAGTTACAACATTTCCGTAAATTGTAATGATTTAGAACCTGTGTCGCTGTCAAAACTGGAATTCTTGTACTACGTCGAGGAACAGCTAAAGAGCTTCTCTGAACTGAAAGGTCTTCAAAATAGCTCTAGCTTTATCGTATTCGTTAAGTGCTACAAATATGTTCTTCAAACGACGAGCCAGCCCACGTGTCTCTTCCTCACTTATGCCTGACGTGTGTCTCCTCTTCAGCTTGTTTGCTAGCTCTACCACAAGATCTACAAATGGCTGCAGCTTTTGACTTGGTGAAGACCAAACACCAGAAAGTGATGCAGCTATTCGCTCAGCCCTAGTGATTGCATCATGGACATCCAGAACGATACTCTTCATATGAGGAAGAATCTTCCCCATCAATAGTTCTTCTAGGGCAAGCTTCTCCAGAACAGGTTTTGCAAGGATGTCTTTCCACACACACACATTTTTAAGAAGACGTGTAGCAACTCCGAATCTATATGCAGCATACTGTGCAGCACCTGGTACAGCCCTTGTCACCATTGATCCCCAAGCTGGTACTGAAAGATCGGCAATAGCCTCAGTCAGACGACTATTCACAGCAGCCAGTAGTTGATGCAAAGCCCTGCTCGAGGTTGGTAAATAGCTAATCACCATATTAATTGCATCTACAGCGTTTTTGGTTCTTTGGGTGCTCAACATGTCCCAGCAGTGCATAATACGGTGCTGCAAAATAGGAAGAGCCACCTTTTCTACTAGAACTGGAATGAGGTCTGCATCTGCATCATTAGGGTCCATAGCATTTTCTTTATCTTGCACACCATAATCAAAAAGAATCTTGTGCCACTCCATGTCAAAGAAATCAGTTGTTTCGTGGAGAGGATCCCACTTCAGAAGCTCCAGTCTCACATAAGGGGTGAACAAAGATGGTGCACTCGAAGCTACATGCGCATCTCGGTAGGCCTTAGGATACTGAGTTTTCCAACCTTCAAACTTGTCCTTGACGATTCTAAGGCTTGAGTATTCCTCTGCAGCATCACTGAATACAAGGTCAGCAGTCTTGAGCAACTCATCACGGCTGGACAGATAAGCAGTGCTCTCACTATCACTCTCATCAGTGCTTAGCTCTCCTTCAATCTGCTCACTGTTATCACTCTTCCCTGCAGATGACAATCTTCTGGATTCTGATCGAGCTTTTCTTCGTCTCCTGTTCTCTTCCCTACGCTTAAGATCCATACGCTTCTGGAGATTGATATCTCTGCCAAACTCATCCAGCTCTGGTGGTAGGTTTGAACTTTCCCTAGCAGCTGCAGCTGCTGCCTGTGCAGCATTTGATGCACCAGACAGGTAAGCTGAGCTTGATCCTTTGCTAAGAACAGATATTGCTGCATTCACAGCAGCTTCGATCACACTTGATTCATCAGATAGGTCAGCTGCCCGCCTCTCTGAAACAGCCAACACTCGATTTTCATGCAGTTTCTGCATATGCTCCTCCAACTCCTCTATAAAGAATGCCTTATCATTCAAGAAATCACACATGACAGAAATATAATTTCGGAGCTCCTGCATGTAGACAAACTTCTTTTCTGCATCCTGCAAACTGCTCTCCAGGCTAGATATCTCTGAAAGAGCTTCGTTAAGATGTGTGTCGGTCCTGACTAAAGCACCGATTGTTGTCATGTGGGTCTCCTTAAGCTTTCTGATGTTTTCCTGCAGGGCTTTGCTTGCTACATCAGCTTGTTGAGCAATGGACAATAACTCTGCACTCCCCGATGCAAAAATAGATGCTCCAGTCACAACCCCACTAAAGGAGGGCTGATAAAGGGAACCCATCGGGTATCCAGATGGCTGTGGCTGAACCAGCACAGGAGCTGGTGCACCATTCACTGCTTGATGAGCAGATGCGTCGTCCATCCTCCTGCCAAGCCCCTTCCTGAACTGCTCCTCCTCCCATTTCCTCTCTTCCTCCTCCTCATCGTCCCTATCAGCCTCAACCTCCCTGAACCCATCGTTGATAACCCCCAAACTGGCAACAGGGCCCCTATTATTGATCGCGCCAAATACACCTTTTGTGCTCTTTTGGCCATCGCTTGACTTCTCAGTGTACATTGCAATCCGGCCCTGCATCTCATTATCCTCCTCGTCGCTGGATCCACCAGCAGCACTCTGGCTGCTGAGAACACCAACACCGTCAAGTGAGATGTAATCTGGCGCAGCGTGCCTCGGCTGTTGCAGTTGCTGCCGCTTCGCCCTGATGGCTTCAATCGTTGCCCGGTCGGGTATCACTGGCCCATTCTCCTCGTTGTCTCCTTCCTCCTCTTCCTCAGACTCATCATCATCCTCTACGTCCTCGTCCTGCAATGGTTTCCTTGGTCCAATGCTCACCTGTGCCGTAGGTTTCACCAGACCTTTGAGAACAACCACTGGCTGTGCAGCAGCTGCAGTGGTGGTGGTAGCAGGAGCCGGACTGGCGGTAGCTCCAGCCAACCGCTGTTGCCGGGACTCGGTCGCCGGAGGAGGCGGTGGTGCACGCATGAGGCTCCCAGGGAGCGGGCGTGCGTTCTTCTGGAGCTCCCGGAGGCGTTCCGGGGTGTACTCGCCAGCATGCGACTGGAAGTTGGACGGCTTGGGCGCGGGCACCGCCGCTGAGACGGCCGGCGAGCTCTTCAGCCGGTCCTTGGCGTGCATGAGGCGATGGAGGGGCGCGGCAGCTGGCGAGGCCGTGCGGGCCAGCCGGACCGAAGCAGTCGGGCGGCGGCGCTGCGAGAACGGGCCCTCCTCGGCGTCATCTTCGTCCTCGTCGTCGGCGAAGCTGAGGCGGCTTGCGCCCGGGCGTTTCGGCGACCTGGGCTTGGGCACGGCTGGGGTTTGGGTCTTGGTGGCGGCGGGCCTGAGGTGGCTGGCATCGTCCCGGTCGGCGTCATCATCGGTTCGGCGGCGGAAGTTTTTCCGGTGGCTGCTCATCCCGGCCGCTCGGTTTGCCGGAGCGGCGACAAGAGGAAAAATCTGAGAAGTTCACGGAACTAATCTGACGGGTATGATCAAGGATACGGGGATCTCACCGGCGGCGGTGGGTAGGGTTCCGGCCGCCGGGGATGTGGAGGCGGGCAACGCAAGTCCAAGAGGTTGGTGGGTTCGGATCCGATAAGGAACCGCCTATCTGTTGCTGAGCTTGTTAGAACGAGTCCACGGCCCATTTGGCCCAGTTCACGTTCGGCTTCACGTCATTTCTCCACGCGGCGCAAAAACCCTAGCTAAATTCCCTTCCCCTCCCCTCCTCGATCGGAGACCATGGCGACGGCGAGGCTCCGATCCGCCTCCTCCCTCCGCCACTGCTCCGTGGGACCCGCCTCTGTCTTCCGCGTCCCCTAGGTTCCTCCCAGCCTTCTAATCGCACTCCCCGTAGTCGTCTCCTCTGCTAAATTTGATCCACATGGCGCTGTCTAGCTATGAGTGCTCAAAGCTTTATAAGAACAATGGAACAGTTCCATGGATTCATAATAGTTTGTTTTGTTGACAAGATCATTTCCGTAGAAACATGGTAAAGAATTGTCGTTAAATCAACGCTATATGATGTATCAATGGAAATCGGATCCCCGCACCCAGGTAGATTTTCGTGCTTTTGGATTGGAAAAAAAAAAGAATCATGTCTTGAAGCAACCAAATACAACCTTCAAAATGTCCTGGTATCAGTACAAGAATAGGTTGGAATAGTTCATAAATGATTCCTCCTTGCGGATCATCCTCGCTTCTACGGCAATGCTAGTACTTCCATTTGCACTTTGCAGTCACAAACCCAGTCACGCTTGCTGGAAAACTAACAGCAAGAAAAATGTAGGTGTTCTAACACCATGTGGACAACAGCAAAATTCCACCTTCACCTGCTATGCGCAACGAGACTACTGTTCAGATACCAACTCCTCCAACTTCTTGCGGAACTTGGGAATTGCTTCTGCTTTAACGGCCATCACTATGCCCATTTCCTTGTAATTCTTCATCTGCAAGGCCAGCCACAAAAATCCATTTAGGAAATAGTTCCAATTTTCACATATAGATAGGCACACACAACATCAGATTTGGAAAACACGCAGGCAAGGATACTGTTGCCTGTTGGAAATGGCTGTTACAGATCATCATCAGAAGAAAACTACAATCAAGAAACAATGTAAAGGAAAAAAAGTTCCTAGTTGACATGCTTGGTTTTGGCTACTATTATTTTCTTAGAACATGCGAGCGGGTTACGCGATAAAAACACTTAAAAAAGGAACAAAAAGCATCTATAGTACCACACAAACAAGTGAACCAGTTGACAGTTACACATGATGCAGAAGCATGATAAAAGGAATAAAAAGATCATCACATTTCAAGACATAATATAAAGCATTAAATAATTATATTCAACTGACCTCCTGCTGAGCTGACTGTTCAGCATGTATTGGGAAAGTGAAAGACCATGAACTAAGCTGAGGAAGAAAGACAACTTGTCAGCACCTACGACAGAAATAAACAAACTGCCAGTGTCTCGATAGCATGTTTTGATACCTCACGAAAAATTTCATCCTCTAACTTTGGATAGATAACAGGTTCGTCCTCATCTTTGCTCTTCTTTGCTTTGTGCTTTGCAGGAGTTTTCCTCTGAACAGAGTGACAGAGAAGTGTGTTAGTATGACTGAACGATTACCAAAAGGCTAAGGGTGCTTTAATATTCAGGGCGCAATTACTCTTGGACTTTGATGGACACAACATTTTACATGGTTCTACTGAGCAACAAAACATACCACTTCAATTATCCGAGAACAGTAGGTAGCAGCAAAACAAACACGGAAACAAATTACATTGCTCACCTCAAATATTCTGACAACCAACAGGTACTGCTTGAATCGGAAGGAGTCCCGGAGTTCTTGTGTTGGCTTCAGACATGCAGAGACAGTTGCAAACTCATTACCAGAGTAAACATGAAAGAAAATATGGTGCTTGACAACAGAAATCCACCTCATCTTCTGTTGCCCACGAAACCTCGTCAAAGAGTGCGTCATACAGCTTAGGCACCAGTTCATACGGGAAATTCACAAAGCGCCGACACACCAACAGGCCCACACCAGACGCTTTCTCTTCCAGCAGGGACTTGAGCTTCTTCTTGGTATCCTTGTCTCCGCAAACTGCAAGCAGATACTGCTTAAGATCCTTGATGCAGAGGTGCTCCTGCAAGGCATCAGCAGCAAGGTGTTCAATCAGATGCCACCTGGGCTTGTAACATCTTGTTTACAGAGTGAGTAGGTTGTGCATACACTGTATCTTCCCAAATTAAGCACGCTGATAAGACCAAACAGGTCATCATCGTCACCGCCATTTCCTTGTCCCTCCTCCTCGCCCTCCTCGTCGGCCATCTTGACAACAGTGCCCACCGTGGTCTGTGCCAGGATGAGGTCGACAAAGCCTGTGAGATCCCACGGCTTGGAGTCGAGGTAGGTCTTGAGCAGCAGCTTGACACCGTGGAAATCGCTGGGCTTGGGGTCGAAGAAGGCAAAGTCTGCCTGCACCGTCTCGAGCTAGGAGCACCAATCCGAAGAGCAAAGCATCAATCAATCTGTAAGTGACAATTCCTAAGAGGCTAGGCTACGACCCAGGTAGATAGTCACCTCCCCTGACGAATCATCGCTGCCGTCGCTGCTGTAGCTATCTACAGGGCTGTCGCTGCTGTAGCGTTCCTCGTCGCTGGAGGCCTCGGGCCGCTTCGCGCGCTTGGGTGGCATGTCGCGAGCGAATGTGGCGTTTTCTGGTGAGTAAATGAGGCATATGAGAGGCGTGTGGCGCATTCCACAAGGGTTAGGAGGGGGTTTCAGGATGTGAAGAAGGGTGCGTACCTTGAGGGGGTTTAGCGGCGGAGGGAGGAGGCGGTGGTTTGGAGCAGTGGCGGGCCTAGAAATGACACAGGGGGGGGGGGGCTAACACAAAAGCACCACTATCAACCCAAAAAACTTTGCTCTTGCAATCAAACAATGATGTTTGCATATTTCTTTTGTAAGGGCAGCAAGAGTGAGATACCTTAGAAAAATAGTTCGCTGAATTCTCAAAGTTTCCAGATATTTCACTTTTGACAACCTATAGTAAATAAAATAAATGAGCACTAACATCATGCATTAGGCAACACAATATTGTAGAACATAAACCATGCATTTATGTAGTATAACTACCTTCTGAAACAAACCATGAAATAGGCAATACTTGTAATTCACACCCACCCAGTCCCATTTCTATGAACAGAGAGATTTCAACGAAGAAACATTTCAGAATATTTGACACTCATCACCCTCAACAATCAATACAACAGGACGCCAGAATTAGTAAATGGTAATACCAAAATACTCCCCATCTCATCTCGTTCATCACCATCAATTTCTATGAAAACTTTGCCAAAAGATTCATTTTTCATCCTACAATCCACCATCAATTTCTTGCCAAATCCTAAAGCACAAGTTATCCGGTCTCTCCCAGCACAAGGCCATACATTACTTGTTGGACAACAAAATAGCCCGCACAGACCCTGAAACCATGCTTCAGGCGATTGACAGGAAGCTACCAAACCCTAGAACCATCCTTCCATTTCTACGCATGCATACAAGTTAACCCCTGTATTACTTACCAAATACAACCAGCACAAAAATAGGACCAGCATTTAAGTCAGCATCAAACCCTAGAACCCAACCCGGTGCACGAGTCAGACCTAATCAAATCGACTAGCGCATAAGTGTACCACTAATTTTTGTAGTAGCATCTCCTTGTGCATAACAAGATATTACCTTCAGGACGCCGGGCATGGGTTGCAGCAGTGCAGCCTGCAGGGCAGCAGGAGGGCGGAGCCGCGGAGGGCCGGACTACCGGAGGCGGAGCGCCAAAGGCGGAGGGGCTGACCGCGGGCGCCGGGCGGACCGCCTTACGCTGGCGCCGAGGCGGAGGGCGTGGGCGCGTCCTCGCGTGGCCGGAGCTGGCGGTCAGGCTGGGGGCGGCGCGCGCGACGGCGGAATCGCAATCGGCGCTGCCGCTGGGGCTGCTGGCTATAGGGTTGGCCGGTTGGGGAATGAGGAGGGGGGATTTGCGCCCCAATAGCCACTGGGGCGGGGCGCTATTGGGCCAGGCCGCCAGGCCATCGCACATTTGGGACATGTGTCGACGCAGGGCAGCGGCAGCAGCAGCGGCTTTGGAGTTTGAGGCCCATCGCGTGTGTGCGGCTTGTTGGGCCGGGCGCTGGAGGCTGCCTCCATTGTCTATTATTTTGAGCCATTGAATCTGATTCAACGATTAATTCTCCTCCCTTCCCTCTCAACCCTAACCGTGATCGCCTCCGACGCCTTGCATCTTTCAGACCGATCAACCACAGGAGTTGACTTAGGCATGCGTGTCACAATATTAGTATTACTAATAAGGTGCCCGTGCGTTGCAACGAAAAACCAAATAAAAGTGATGTATACTATCAAATGTCCATACGATGCTACGGAACATCTCATGAATCACCTACATAGAGTTGAATTCAGATCATTGAACACAATTACAACAGGAATTATCATCCATCTGCAGAAGTTTAGACACAGTTGAGATATTTTATTCACATTTCAAAAGTGAATCACCACTTATTCATCGTAATACAGATACATGTACAACTGCTGTAACAAAATTAACTTGCAGACATGGATAACTAAGGTATTTTACTACATGCTAAAAAAATTGTTACAACACCTGAAACAATAAAATAAGGCTGTTTATTGATCAACTACAGGTATATATGTCATTAATTATGATTGCAAAATAAACTTTGGAGGTAGCGAACTACAGACACAACTTGCTAATTTTTTCCCTAATTGCTAACTCCCATGAAAAGGAAAGCAGTTGTGGAAACCTGCTGGTTAGCTTATCGACAAGCATGGTTTTATCATATTGTGTCTCACAGCCAATTAGGAAAGCAAAATTAAGGAAAGATATCTATTGGATATCATTAAAATGTTACAACTACAATATAACAGTTGATGGCCTTGAGGGTCCCCCCATTACAACACTCCACCTCTCAGTAATGGGGCCAACACAGGCACAGCTATTATGACTGAATTTGACTTGGCAAACAGGAGTTTAACAGCATGGGAAACCATAGTTCAACTAATGCGACAACTACGTACAAAAGGAATGCCTTTAAGGTATCCAAAATTCCATAATTCAGCTTTGCAATGTACAGGTAATGAATATGACTTATAGTTCATAATTCAACTTTGCAACATTGTTTCATGGCATGTGCCTTCAAGTTGTCTGCAAAATTGAGGTCAGGTTCACATTACCTCAAACAAAAGGCATGAATATTTTCTTACAATTCAGGTATTAAGCTGCATGTGTATCCACTATAACAAAGACACAAATTTGGGACAACAAAGTGCATCACCCCAAAGTAAAGATGTAACAACAAAGTGCATTCTTGACACCCGGATAGATATTAATTATAACGATAAGCAAAATTGGAATCTGTGCAACTCAAATTTCTCAAGACAATGTATCATCAACAACTTTACTTAGGCATATAAGAAACATACCAAAAATCGTATGATCAGTTGATCACTATGTGGAAAAAAATGCTATGACTTATCACATTTCTCCGTTGAGTAATTCACTACAAGTTCTCAACAATAATAAGAGACCCATATCAACATTGTCAGGTCACAGAAATTATAAGTTCCCTTGAAAGCACGAAACTATGACAGAGGCACCTAGAATGGTGTTTACGTACCTAAGAAAGATAAGGCACTTGGTCCTTCTAAACCTTCTTCAGGGTAAAATCAACTGCAACGATAACATCCTTTTCACCGTCCATATGATCAAGCCTCAAGAAACGCTCACCTACTAAGTCCACCTCTAGGCCCTCGCCAACAATCTTATTGACAGATAGGTATCATCAGTCAATGTATTTTACAACTCACAGATATTACATTCTATATAAATTGTTGGAAAGACTTACTATGTTTGTGAACCACCGTGGAGCCGATCGTTAGAAAGACTTCTTGTGTTTCATAACCACCGGGGACCCAATCAACATGATAAGAGTCTATTCCCCTCGTGATCCTTTGCCTTCCCATAGCTGAGTATCATGGCCATCGACCCACAAGCACCACACGCCTTACATTGCATTCAAGCAAACAGTGAAAGGAAACTAATATTAAGAAATTACATTGAACCCTTTCAGAAACTTAGAAATTACAGAAAAAACCCTAGTTCTTTGAAGTCGACGTGACAAAGAGAACAATGGAGAATAGCAGTGCGTCGGTGGCCGGTGTCCTCGCCGTAGCTCTACCACCAAGGATCCATCCGGTGGTGCTATATGTGTTGTAATGGAAACCCAAATTTTATAATGTTCACATTTTGCCCCATGCCTTTGTCGCTACTTATCTAGATCTTTGTATTTCTCTATTAACTGTAGGGTAGACTGTAGAGGGAATCAGAAGTTACCCAAGACAATCTTCTCAGGTGTCAGAGTAATAGCAGGAGACGACATGACTTCACCAACAGTTGAGTCCAACTGCATCATGAGAACAAGCACGAAGAGCAACGATCAGTATCACCAGGAATCCTTAGGGATAATATTTCAGACATAGTTACCAAAGGACAATCGGTGTCAGCATGATATCCTTCTTTCAAACAGTTTGACACAACTTTCATCGAATTTCCCAGCTACTACCTTTTCGTATTCAAGGATACAAGCAAACAACGATATTCAAGTTCCTGTTGCAGAGCTTAAAACTTCGTCCGCTATCTATTAAACCTAACACACAATAAGCACATTGGACATATAATAAGTCTTCATAATGCTTGGCTTGGTTAAAGGTCTAGAGGATGAGACTGCAGATCAATGTGTTTTTCAGCTTGATTTGTAGTTTCGTGATTGAAATTAGGGCAGTTGCCCTCTCTGGCTCTCTCAGAGAAATATACGGTAGGTGCTAGGCGTAGTTCTAGGCTTCTAGCAGTCCAGATCGTTGTTATAATTGAGTGATCTAAAAAAAGATCAGAGGCTTAGAAGGTAGTGGCCTTATTCACGAAGGTTTCTATTGTGTCGTAGCTTAGCCGTCATATCTAGCATAAACCAAAATAGGCCCCTACATGTGTTGATAGCTAACTGTGAAAGTAAGTCTGCGGAGATAAACTACTGCTCGAAGTTGGATAAGAGTTGGACAAGGTGGTCAAAAACATTGATATTTACCAGCTTCAACCATAGCATACTCAATCTGCATCACGATATTTAGTTCATCATCTATCTTGCATATTATTTTGACTCCCATGTACAATTTCGGATAGATGCATTCACTTGGGGCTTCATATATAAGCGACTGCCTACCATAGGATTGTCGTAATACTCCACATTTTCTACGTGAAATTGAATGTAGAAGATTTGTGAGTTCATGTCAATTCTTCTAAAGTTTCACATCATCCAAAGGGGGAGAGAGGGCAAGAGGAGGGGCGACAAGTCCGCGCTTACCTTCAAGGGATGTGAGCTGGTAGCAACTGACGCGGCGATGAGGGAGTAGGGGACCGTGTGGCCAACCGGGAGCGAGTCGAGAGCGAGGGGAGGCGGGGAGAGCGGGGCGGGGCGGGCGGGAGAGGCGAGGGGCGGGGGGTTTTCCTCGGCGGACGCGCGCGAGAGCGAGGGGGAGGCGGTAGGGGGAGATCCAGCGGCGGGGTGGATGGAGCGGAGTGGGAGGGAGGGGAGGAGGCGGCGCGCGGAGGAGGTGGGTGGGGAGGAGGCGGAGGCGGAGGCGGCGCGGGGTGAAGAGGAGGGGAGGCGGCGGTGGAGCGGGGTGGGGAGGAGGAGGAGGCGGTTGCGGCGCGGGGTGGGAGAGAGGGGAGGAGGCGGCGGAGTGGGGTGGGGAGGAGGCGGTGTGGCGGCGCGAGGTGGGGAGGAGGAGGAGGCGGCGCGCGGGGAGGAGAAGTGGGGGGAGGAGGAGGAGGCGGCGGCGGATGAGGGAGGGGATGGGTGGGAGAGACGTCGAAAGGGAGGGGTGGTGCGGTTAGATCAAGAGAGAGAGAGAGGAGAGAGCGGTCAAGATTTCATTGTTCAGATTAAATGGCTGAGAAGAGATATAGGAGAGGACTCATCAACCACCAACTCCTTTTTAAGTAGTAAAGATAAAGATGAACCATACAAGGCCTAGCAATTATGGTAGGAAGACGAGCCTTGCGTCCGATGGCGATTGGCATGGGCCTTCGTCACTCGCTTAAGCTAACACGCCATAAACTATGACAAAGAAGATAATTTGTTCGTATCTCTGACAGGTGATATCTGGTAATAACAAGTAATGTCAATTTGTCACCTGCTTGAACTCTGCGAGTATCAGGCTTGTGAGCCGCTCGCAAGCGGTTTAGGCTCGGCTTGTTAGTTAGTCGAGTTACATTATGAGCTTGGCTCGTTAGGGAAAACTCTGAGTTTAAATCAAACCAACTACAAACTCAAGTAACTCACGAGTTTTAAACTTTTGCTCAATCCTAATGATAGTGGTAGAATCTGTTGCTGTCGACCACTCGACTCAGCTCGACCCTTCCGTTGCCCGACGGCCGACTGATCGTAAGAGTTGCCTCCAACGTTACGTTGAGACAGAAAAAATTGGAGGGGGAAGTGACAAAGCAAGAATAACAATTCTTTATCGATCAAAATAATACGTCTCTTGCGTGGAGTCTATGTCAGTCGGCATTGTTCTGTTCTGTTGCCTCACAAATCATTTACACCTCTTGGTCAGCTTTCTAATACTGTTGGCTGAATCTTTTCCTTCACAAAAGCTTCCATTTTACGAGATGGTATGGTCCGTCACTGACAAGTAGGCCTGGGTGGATTACTCTATCGACAGCACCACAAGTCGCTCACAATTTGTAACAATTCATAGGGAAATTAACTTGACTGGAACAGGCACACAGCACACTGAAAAATATCCAGATTGGCTTCATTTAGCACAGGCACATCACAGTAAAGAATTTCTTCCAATATACAAGCAACTGGCATGGATACGATCGTATGTTTCACTGTTGTCATGGAACCAATGAAAATATCTTCATGTGGCAGGGTCGGAACAATGGCAGAAATACAAATGCATAATAAGAATCTTCTACTATCCTCTACAGGGCTGTGCAAGAAATGCTTGGAATGGTCGGAGATGCCCACAGTTGGAACTTTGAAGCGGTATTCTGTGCAGGTTGGGGGGAAAATGCTGACAGTCTCGGCCCAGTAACCGCTCACAGGATTCTGTCGAGGTCGCTGATGAAATTGGAGGCTATAGATGTCAGCTTCTTTCCGGTCTCTCCGGCCATGTCCTTGAGGGAAGACAGATCCTGAGAAGCCTGCAGAACAATTCCAGGCAACGAGACAAGTTAGTTGTGCAAATTACATGGATCATCTCTGCATGCAGTCTTTGAATTTTCTTCAGTGTAAGAAAGAGTGCAATCTCGGTTGCCAGAAGCTAAATATGCGAGGGATAACAAATTGTGGTGATCGTTTACAAAAGACCACCTGGAAAGATATTCTGTTGATGAGATCTGCAGCACTTATGTCCAGGTTAGAATTGTCTACATCACGTCCAAAAAGTTCAGCGCTTGAAATGGATGAAGAACCCTGTATTAAAGCAACAGATGGAAAGGAAAACAGGAGAGTTCCCCTGAATATTCAAAAGTTTACCAACGCACAAATACAGGCCCTATACAAATTGTTCCGATTCTGGAACATGAATACTTCAAAGAGGAGAGTAACTTAAACTGAGGTTGAATATATATAACAGAGTGATGATAAAGTAATACACACCGCAAACTTTTGAAGGGACGGTTGAGCTTCTTTCTCTTCTCTGCTTTGATTACCGAAAAATTGAGATGATGAAATTGCCTTTGCACCAGAGAATTTTTTCCTTGCTTCGTCACTTTCTTGTATCTTAAAGGTATTGCATCCAGAGTCAGAATGGATAATAGTATAACTAGAATCTACCAGAGGAAAACATATCTCAGCATAAACAACCACATCATGTACAAGCTACTTGCCACGACAGTTTCCAATGTTCAAGGCTTCATGTGACAAAGCCAATTTCGAAATCCAAACTCATCAAATACTTACACAAACACAGAGAAAAAAGTCTGAATTACTGTGCAGTAACTTTGCACAGAAAAATAGCACCACTTATTGCATGTTAAAGAAGCAAGCAGCATAAAAAGGTGCTAGTCTAGATGATATTTAAAACTAAGCCACTGAATACAGTCAAGTGTGCGTGAAAAGAATAGAAAGACTATTTGTAACAAAAAGAACATGCTAGCAAAAGTTTGCAGACAGCTGAGTTCCTCTTAAGTTAACAAGCGATGTCAGAATATTATGTGCAAATTACAGACCAGAGAACAACAATTCATAGAGGAAAAATGTGCCCTATGCAAGGAAGACACATAGAAGAAAAAGACAGATGTCATGAAAGTCAAAACAAGAGAAGCTATAAGAAGCAACAAGATATCGTGTACAAGTTTGTATAGTACAGAATTAAATTCTGCAAACTTTTACATTAATCAGAAAAATTGAATCAATGTGTCATTTCTCTTAGTGATGCAACACTAACATCAATGCATCATTTACCTGAGTCTTTGAGGCAGCTGTGCTTGATTTTCTTTGGAACCCATTATCCATTCCATACTCTTGAAAGAAGTTTGATGATTTTGGTGGTGCTACATGGCCAGTCACCTGAGTTCCTCCAGTTCTTGAATCAGCTGATGGTTCGTTCTCCACATATTCGAAACGTGAATGCAAGGATGGGCCACTTTTTGCGGCTGAAGTAGTCAATGATGGCAAAGCAGGTTTTGGTTCTTCAGGTTTCTGGTCATACAGGCTCTCATTTGGCTGCCATAGGAAATACAAAATGGCAAAGGTCAGTCCTTAACTCCCACAACATATAGCAATCAGAGTAGAAGTATACTATTTTTAGAACTTGGGCCATGCATTAATCTGGAGAGGCTTAAAGCGGCCTACATTGAGAAACAAGAATAACTCCTTTGGTCTGCAGCATTACCTTTGTAGTGAGCTTTCGCACACCAAGCCCTCCAGTCTTGCCTCCAACCTTCTTTGCACCAATGGGCTTCTTTACAGAAGTGACAAAAGTGGGATGAGTAGGGGCTTTTGGTGAATGGGTAGGTGCCTTTGGCGAGTTAGTGACATCAGGTTCCTGCTTCCCATTGGTATTCTCTTCTGGTGCATCCGAGAGCTTGAATTCAGGTAAGTCATTGGATGGATTCAGTGGGTGAGACGCAGCAACAGGTGATGACGGCAAGCCGTTAATGGCAGTCAAACTCTTGGCAACTTCCTTTTGCAGTATCTGCCTGTACAATTCAGCAGCTCTTGATGTATACTTTGCCTCAACTTTGCCACCATCCGTCCACCCGTGCTGTTTGAAGAAAGCATGTGCACGATTGTTGCCTCCAAAAGCCATCACCTTTAGTTGATCCGGAGTCCATGAATCTAGGTTTGTTGATCTACAAAAGATGTAGACATGGTTTTCATAAGAGAGACGGAAAATAACATGACACTACTGTGACCCAATCTCCTCAGTGGGTAGGTAGAATAGTATGAATGACAAACTTCACTTATGGATCATTCTGCGAAAGTCTATGAAAATAGTGCATTTACTGCAAATGCACTTATGGATCTGTTAGACGACCAATGTGCCGCCTGTGGATGAGAGAAGTTTGAAGTCTCTCATTGTCTAAAACGGTCAAGCAAGGTCTAAATCTCGTATTGGCCTTAATGGCCCAAGAACCGACATCTCCATCTGTGTTTGTTCCGGTTGGCTGTGGCAGAGGGCCGAAAGCCTCAGATCCACCCACCAAGCACAGCTTGTTTTAATTTGAATCGATTAGCCTGTGTTGGTTGTAAGATTAAAACACAGAGAAATAATGCAAGCAAAAAAAGGTTAGCCCCTTTAGCTGGGGCGAGTAATGTAAAAGAGGTTGTTTTCGGCCGGAAAACATTGGGGGTTTGCATTGCTGATCCTGAAGCAAGCATTAAAGATTGCAGCGCGGCATTGTATTTCTAGCCCGTCCCCCGGGGCGGGAGATCTCGTTGGGAGGCGCAGATCTAGTAAACTAGAGAAGATCTGAAGGAAGTGAAGCAAAGCTAAGGTGGAAGGGGCGTGAGTGAGATGCACGTTGTTGTTGTGGTTGTTACCTGACGAAGGTGATGTGGACGCCGAGGCTGCGGTGGACGGCAGAGCAGTCGAGGCATAGGAAGATGCCGTAGGTAACGGAGGCCCAGGTGGGGTTCTTGGCGCTGCAGTCGAAGCACATCTGCAGACAAGAGCGAATTAGAGCACATGATGAGATCAGATCTGAGGAACGTACAGCAGGCCTGCAGAGATCTTGGTGGCTGCGAGGCAGCTGGGTAGGTAGGTGGGACTGGGAGGGCGAAGAAGAGGATGAGGAATACTACCTTGTTCTCCGGCTTGGCCTTGAGGCGGCGGAAGACGGCGTTCTTGTCGGTGAAAGCATCGAACGCCATGGCGGGTTGGACGAGATGGATGGGTTTCGCTTTGGGCGCGCGGCGAGCCGCGCGTATGGTGTGTCGGAACGGAGATCTAGGAGAGGGGGGAGGCTGCGACGAGACGAGAGGAAGACCAAGGTTCCCAACCCGTACTGCCGACGAGGGCCGACTGGGAGGGAGGGACGGAGGAGGTGCTGGGGAAGGTGGGTGAAAGGGATGCCAGGTATATATTATGTAGCAAGCTTTGGTTAGGGGTTTTTCTGGCTGTGTTCACGTGTTTTTGTTTATAATTTTTGATTATTTGTAAGAGATATTATAAAGAAAAAATAGTTATATATGATTTTTACCGGTATAGTTGAATTTGGTATAATATCTGCTATAATCAACTTGTAAATCTTATTTTAAAATACGCATCATTGGAAAGCTACTTACTATAGTAAAAGATGATAAACCAAAGTCAAAGAAAGGCTGAACCCACCCTTTGTAAGGGTAGTTGTTTCCGTTCTGTTGTTAGTTGGCTCTCTCTAAGTTACATAGGATTTTGCAATATGTCTACTATTTTATAGATGATCTTATATATAGTTTTTTACTATTTATACTATTATATAGATAACATATTAATTATACAAAACCATTACAGATAAATATATAGACAACCCATCATATGAGTTATCTTTAATCATATTTTATAGATAATATAGAGATGTATTATAGGCAACTACTACCTATTCCATTTAAGGCTGTAAACGAACCGAGCACAGAGCGAGCTTGAGTTGAGGTTCGAGCCTAGACCTCGGCTTCGAATAAACTCGATAACAGTTAAAATAATTTAATATACATTAATTTTTAATAAAAGAACTCGAGCTTGGTTCGAATAAGCCCGATAACAGTAAAAAAATAATTTAATATATACTAATTTTCAATAATAGAAAAGCTCAAGATCGAGTAAGATCAATAAAAATTAGTATGCATCAATATTCAAGCTTGGATCGAGCTCTAACAAGTTATTCGAGCTCGGCTCGTTTAGAGTTCGAGCTTAACTCGAATCAAGTCTAGAGAGAGTCGAGTAGCTCGCGAGCTCCGAGTTTTTTTTACAGCCCTAATTACATTGTACATAACCTTAGAGTATACATAATGGTATAGACGGCAGTTGTCTGTAATACACATCCATATTATCTATAGATAAGATTAAAGACAGCTCATACATTGAGTTGTCTGCATAGTTATCTGTAATAGTCTTGTACAATTAATGGATTATCCATACGGTTATATGTACAACAGTATAGATAGTACAAAGTTGTCTATAAGATTGTCTGTTAAATACTATACAATATCTTTATCTCTCTTCCACACCACCTAAAATCCTATATGGTATATACTTACAGACATTTAGCATGTACAATCATGGACTCTCCAGCTAGCGCTTTAGGGCATGTTCATATTGACTTTTGCCAATATGAATTCCTGGTTTTCTAAAGTGGTTTTTTCGCTCCTCTCACTCCTATTTCGCTTTAGAGATAATACAACATCATGGGCGTATCACGTACACTCTTCTCACGCATATATCTTTCTGTGACTTTTCTCATCATCCACCTCTCCTTCTAAAACCTACTACTTTCAACAACTGCTATTCATTCTAAGACAAAATCTATGACCACCGTTGATATCAACTGGCCCTTGCTCGCCTGCATTTCTTTGGCGGCCCTCCCGACAAAGCACATGATTGGGCAGGTAGGTAGGTTAGGTTAGGTCATAAACGTGCCAGGTAACATGGAGCAAGAGCCGTCAACTTAGGCTATCTCGCATGAACCCATGACCATGATGGAACGCCTACCAACCTCCCTTGCTTATTGTGTGGTTCTCGAATGGTATGGTACCGGCCAGGCTCACCTAATAGCATGGTCGGATCTATAGTAATTCATGGATATCTAGCTGAATACCTAATTTTTTGATAAAAAAGTTCAATATATACTAGATATAATACATATGTTAATATGTATACTAGTAATTGGGCTGAAATCCTAAAATTTCTCTCTCCTAGGAGGTCGGGCCTACCTTGCGCGCTTACCATGGCCTAGCCGCCTAGCCCACGCAGAGAGGCCAAATGGCCTAGTCTCCTCTCACTACTAGTCTCTCGGTCTCAGGCCTGCTAGTTGTTGCTGGCTGCTGTTGCTCTCAAGTCTCCTCTCACTCTATCTCTCAGACACCATGTCTGTGGCGGTGCACGGGCGTAGGACCGCAGCTCGCAGGTTCATCTCCGACGACTGGCCCATGTCGCTCAGCTTCCTATCTGGGCCGTCTCCCCCTCGTGGCTCTTGCTCATTCCTCCTCCCAGATCCACGGGTCTGCCACTAGACCATTGCGCCGGCATCCTGCGCTCCGAAGATTCACTCCCGACTAGCTTGGGGAAGTGTCGAAGTAGGGACTGAGGAGGTACTTTCTCTAGTCTCTAGATTCATTTTTTGACTGAGTCTTCCTTACATATGTGCCCAATTACTGTAGATTCGGCCCCTGTTGCTTAGATGTGTGCAGATAAGCAAACTGCGAACAGATGTGTATCATATAGATTTGCTGAAGATAGTAAGTTTCCCTTTGAGTATTTCAATTGAACATGCTTATATCAAAAGCATCATAAGGCACTTGGCAGTTGCCTTCATGTTTGGCAACATTTGTTCATTTTTTCATTTCATGTAGTGTCTGATGATGGATAATACATTTGTTCCATATAGGTACTTTTAGTTTTCGTCAATAGTTGCTACTCGCTTTACTGTTGTTTTTACTATTTTTCTTTAGACCTATAGTTTTTGTAGTATGTGTGATATGACGCTTACTTTGCAAATTTTGCTTTTGGACAAAAGCCAAGTTTGTGGTTTTGGATCATCTCCTAGCCAGTCTAGTCCTTTTTGTGGCACATTCCAGCAAACACAACTAACATTTGGTGGCAGTACTTTTGGCACCACAACTACCCTATCATTTGGTTCAACATCAACATTTTTAGATACTCTTGATGCGAATTATAGAGCTATTTGGCCTTTGAGAAAATATTTCCCAAATGTGAAGACATTTGTCCAAGCTCATGATGTTGATCATGGTGTTAATTTGGAGAAAGTAGGAGCAATAGCTGTAAGTAGATGTTACAAAGCAATCTGTTAATCGGATCACATAAATTTCTCCATGATTATATGCTCCTGGTGCAACTTTATGGACAAAATTCATGTGAATTTGATATATATTTTATCTTTTTTTTTTATCTTTGGTCCAGGTATCATACTATCCAGTATCCACATGGAAAAGGATACTTACTTTTGTCTATTTATGCCACTGTTTGATTTGCTTAGAGGGATACTAAATGGCAAGTCCTGGGAGCTGCAGAAGAAAACGAGTGAAGGTAAACTGTGTATATTTCAATTAGACCATGAAATAAGATCCTATAAAATTTTGTATTCATCTAGACACTAAATAAAGCCAGTTAGGAGTCTCTGCCAAGAAAGTGCAATACATAGTATATATTTCAGAAAAAAGAGCGCAAATTTCTTTATGTTTTCGCTATTGTGAACCTTTTATGTTTTCTATTGAACGGTATTTTTATAACTTCAAATACTAATCCTGAAATTCCGAGGTCCGTCATTGGCTAACAGAATACCAGCTGTAGCTGCTTTCTCTTTTCCTTCTAGGATCCTTACTAGCGATGACAACAGGCTATTCCCCACGGGCAATACTCTCCCACCTCCACTTTCTATTTAGCTATCAGGGGCTATTTTTCTTTTGTCTCTATCCCCAACGAGGTTTTAGCAGAGAATGAAGTCCCATCAAGAACATAAATCTCAACAACATTAAAGATAGCTTTATATATTTATTATATGATTATGTAAAAATAAATAAATTTATTAATATATGAGATGGTATAATAATACTAAATGAGTTGTATACCGTATATTATACTAAAATATATATAAATACTACATGTCTAATATATATATATATATATATATATATATATATATATATAGATATGTATATATCATCTACATATGTATACGTATATATATCGGGGAATAACAGGGTCATAGATAGGAAAACAAAATATCCCATATTCTCATCCCCTAATAAGAGAATTCTCGACAGATTACCGGGTGCCGGGGCCCATTGCTTTCTCTAACTACCAAATCTAGGGTGTCTTTCATTAGTAGGATTCTGAAAGCGCAAAACCAAATTTAGGGCCTCCTTGATGTGTAGGATTCTAAAAGCACACGAATAGAAAAAAATGATTAGTAGGATTCTAAAAACGCATGAGTAGAGAAACCAAATTTAGGGCCTTTATATGATTTTAAAAACGCACTAACAGAGAAAAAAACACAGGATCCACGGCGAGTACATGCTAGTAAGCCCTTCCTAAACCAGTTCCTTACTACTATCCAACAGTTCATCATTCATTCCCTCAAAAAAAAAGTTCAACATTCACAAATGATTTGCTTGTTCCCAACATAGTCCGCCACTAAATTGCACTGGACTATTACATGGGAGCACAAACATCTTCATTCTTCAGGTGCTTGTTTCCGCAAGGTCGTCCTCATAAAATCTGAGATTCGCGAGGATGCAGCAAGACCTCTCTCGATACAGTTGAAATAATCATCCACTGAACACAAAACACAGGGGGTAAGGATTACAATGGCAAATCATGCATCTCCGATAATGTCTAAAAAGAGCACACCAATCTGAGGCACGAGATAGGACCGTACCGGACATCACTCCACGGGTGACGGAAGTTATCAATCCTCGTTCAGAATGCTCATCTTTCTGGTTTGTTTGTTTCGGATCAACAGATTTGCGTGAATTGGGAAACACCAAATGAGCAAAGGATCTCAATTGCTGCAGGTTGTGACAAACATCAACTATTAGTTCCTGTGGTACTGAAAATATTCTCTGGGAAAGTTCACTTTGATCTTGAAGGATAATTCTTAAGAGCAAACAATTGACATGACATTTCAGATGCTGATACTAGTCAACTACTCGAAATAAAACATTGGTTGGCTTAGGTACTCAGGAAGAACTACAAAGACCATCAAAGAATAAAAATCACACCATCTCAAAAAAAGAAGTTACTACTGAGAGTTGGGCCCAACTTGCCAGTGACTATCGGACTTAATAGATTAACGATTTTTTCTATGAAAGGGCTCAGTATGGTACCTGCCCTCAGAGTTCAGGGATCAAAATAAGTACACTAAAAAAGAGATCAGCTAATACTTGGTGTTCAGGAGTTTGAAGAGCACACTATCAACCAGCAGTGCAAAAATGCTTTCTGGAGGGAAATATCATGATTTGTGCTTTCCTTTCCTAGAGTGGAGCTCAGCAAAATGAATGAACAATTTCTACCTGTTCTTCTTCCTTGCTTGTGTCCAGAATCACTGCACCATCCTCCAACACACCACAGCCAATTGCAACTGAAGAAAACAAGCATGTATGCGGCAGAGTTCCAACAGAAAACATACCGAAAAATTACTGAACTTACCAGCAAGATGTTTCAAAGGGATGCCAGCAAATACAAGGGCAGCGCAGGAAGCATTAATTGCACATGGAAGAAGCTAGGCATTGTCAAGGACTATTCTTGATTGAAATCAGGAAGACACGTATATTTAGAATTTATGAATCTTACAATGCACAAACAACATTTCAATATGTACTGAAAATAGGTCATGCATAAAGGATGACAAAATAAAAATTTGTGGATAATATGTTGGCTGGAAGAGTATTCAGCGGAAGCTTGGAACTTACATCAGTTCTTGCATATTTTTCATCACCCATCAATTCAAATTCAAGGTAATTCATGGCAAAACAAATGGTTTGCAAGGCAGGGATTTAGACCCAAGACAGAGAAGCTGAGATTATCAATCAGCTGGACAACTAACTGAGATTATAAATTAGCTCACAAATTATTGACAAATAAATGGAAAATTCAATTAAAACACCAATATGCTAAGCCACTAGAGCAACACCTCCTTTCTTGTGAGCGCAGGCTAAAAAATGCAATACTCATAAAACAACCACTATACATTACCACTAAATTAAGGTGGAAAGATACAGAACCATCATCGCCCACAACCTGCAAAAGTAGGGATAAGCAGGGATAAGATAAAACTGTAAACGCAATGGCACGATGCATGAAATAAAAGGCTCAACTAACTTAAGGCAGCTTGCTGTGATGCGCTAGTGCACTACAAAGGAAGTTGACAAGAAAATTTCGAAAGAGCACAATAATGATTGGGACCGGGGCATAAATTCTGATGTCCTGTTCATCTAAAAAAATTGAAAGAGCAAGCAAACTTGTCCCAGAAATGGCAGCAGGAAAATAAATTCTACATAGTCCACATAGTCATTTTCTATAGTTAAACATGTGTATTTTTTAAATGTATGCAGGAAATGCATTTCAAAGTATTTCTGTTGGAAACACCATGCTAATGAGCGTGCTAGTTAGATTCTGCATGTTTTGCCAGCACTACCAGTTTATCATTAGTCATCATCATGAATATGATTTGGCGCTCCCACACGGTGATGCACACGTATTCATATGCACTTAGATGGACATTTAAGGGCCCAACGCGGCAACCCTCCAATACTTAAGGGTTCATTTCATAAAGGCTTTATTGAATAACATGGAAGATCATCACTAGTACGATTTCCTGCCCAACTGTTTGCATTGAGTATACAGAAAATTCCGTTTTAAAAAAATGAGTAGCTAAATGTTCATAATCAAGCCTAAAGCGGGAGAAAATAGAATGCACAACAGCAAGCAGCACAGGAGGAAGCTTCACCTGAAGTATGACAGAGGTGGTGGTGTTTGGATGGACAGTGAGCAAGCAAATGCTCTGCAAAGTTCTCTTGAGTGTCATCTCATACTCCTTTTCTTGCTTCCCTGTAAGCAAAAAAATTGCGGTTTCAGTGAGACATATTCTCGATTGCCCACGCGAGCAGGCAGCAATTGCAAGTGAATGAATCAGAGGGACGAGTAGGTACGGACCGATCTGGCCGGTCTTGGGCTTCCAGACGACCTCGATGGAGGCCTTCTCGGGGTTCTCGCCCTTCCTGGTCCCCGGCTTGGGCCCGTACACGGCGGCCAGCACGATGGTGTCGCCTGCATAGACAAACAGGGGTGAGCAACCGACCAGAGCAGCCGTGTAACGCAGCGCAGTGTATAAAGCGGCCACCTTGAGCCCAGCGAGCGGAGCCGTGGGCGCGGGCGAGGGGGTTGCGGGTGCAGGAGAATGGCCGGAGCTGGTTCGGGTTCCGCCCGTCCGCGCGGCTCCCATCCATCGTCCTCTACGAGACGAGGCTGACTGATGTGTAGGCGACGGCGGCGCGGCGGTCGTCGAGACGGAGGGAGCTCCAGAAAATGAAGCACAAGAACCCTAATGAACCCAACCCTCGTGTCGAGTCTCGCGCACGCACACGGCTGAGGCTGAGGCCTGACTAATCTAGTAATCTGGGTCATTAATGCTCCATCGGACGGCTGTGATCGCTTGAACCTTTCCCAACCCCACGTCTATTCCGGGACTACCAAGTAGGCAAAGGCAACAAATTTGGGTGCCCTCGCCGTCTTGTCTCCAAGGCCGCGCCGCCAACCGCATCGCCGCCGCAAATGGCGAAGAAGCACAAGGACCCCGTCCCTGACGCCGCGGCAACCGACGCCGCCGCAGCCATCCGCTCCCTCTTCTCCACCGACAACCCCTTCCGCCGCAAGCCCTCTACCGAGGAGCCCCCTCCTCCCGCCCCTACCGCCACCGCCAGGTCCCTACGCAAGCACCCCAACCCCGACGCCCACGCTGCTGAGCCGTCCGCGAAGAAGCGCAAGGAGGGGCCGCGGCGCAAGCGGAAGCGGGACGAGGTCGAGGCCGGCAACGAGCGGCGGAGGTTCGGCGCCTCCTCTGAGGAGCCCGCGCGGCCGCCGGCCGTTGGAGAGAAGAGGAAGGCGCCCGACGAGTCTGCGGCGGTGGTCGGGGCAGGGGAGGAGGAGGAGGCGTTCGACGACGAGAGCAAGCTGCTCAGGACGGTGTTCGTGGGGAACCTGCCGCTGCGGACCAAGCGGAAGGTGCTCACCAAGGAGTTCGCGGCCTTCGGCGAGGTCGAGTCCGTCCGGATCCGCTCCGTGCCCCTCGCCGACGTGAGTTCCATTCGTTTGCTTAATTCTTCTTCGTGGTTGTTTCTCAACATCTCAAGCCTTTGAGGTGGAAAGATTTCACCTCTGTGTGCTAATTTGTGCTTGCTGCAGACCAAGATTCCGAGGAAAGGAGCCGTCATAAAAGGGAAGATTAATGAGTCAGTCGACAAGTGAGTGCTTTCTTACCTATGAATTACTATGCGATACTTGGGACATGCTTCTTTGGCCATCATTAGATGCAGTTGTTCCTCTGCTTTGTGCTTGCTGCAGTAAATTTTCATTTGAAACATCTGAATTAAAAACATCTGATTGCAATAAGACTTGCAGCATATACCAATCAAAACGGGGCTAGTGTTGTGTTCATACTTCATCTTTATTCTGTCTATTCCTCCATTGTTAGAGCTTGACATTTCACTGCTACGCGTTCAATGTCTAGTTAAATTATCTGTTTTTGATGTACATTGTTAATCGCCCTGCTTTTCTATTTGTGTGCAACATTTTTTCCTTTGGATTGATTCTTTAACAGCGCTGTCAATATACACACAAGTTGTTCCATGCTACTTAATTTGCTGTTGATACATGGAAATTACTAGTATATGTATATCAGAGTACTGTTCAGTGTGGCACAACTTTCGGTAAAAACAAACCAACACATAGCTTAGGAGTCAAAGGTTATGCAAAATAGGTGCTGCATAAGCATGCTTTCATGAAAATTATTGCAGAGCTCTTATCCACACACATATGTAACTCCTTTGTGCATAAAATACTTTCCAAAATAAGAAAAATCACTGCACCTTTACTTTGTCATTTTGGTTTGTAGCTGCTCTGCTGTTTTGAAGCCAAAACCGGAGATGATTGAGCTGAATGCCCAAATATCTAATAGAACATTGAGGCCAGAAGCATATGATATAGATCTTTCATATTTTTCGTGTTCTTGGTATTATTAGTTCTGCTATTCAATATATGTCCAAGTTAATAGCCCATTCTATGTGGTAAAACAATGATGAAACGCATATGACATTGGATCGCTTTTGGACTTTTGGTTAGCTGCTGTATATCCCAAATGTACTGTATGCCTTTTTTTCGAACTCATATGCACTGATATCCTTTGCAGCGTACATGCCTACATCGTCTTCAAAGATGAGCAGTGTGCGCGTGCTGCTTTATCTCATAATATGGCACTGGTGCGTTGACTGTCTTACAACTGAATGCATGATTAGTTCGTATAGCTGAAGTACATTTTAAAAACTTCTATGTCATGCCTAGTAAGATAGCTTATCTTTATGAATTTTGAAACCTTCTAGTTTGGTGGCAATCACATCCGTGTTGATATGGCATGCCCACCTCGTAAGAAACTTAAAGGAGAAGGACCTCTTTATGATAGAAAGCGGACAGTGTTTGTTGGTAACCTTCCATTTGATATAAAGGTGTGTATGATGTGTTCAATCTTGTATGGTGCTCTGTTGTTCTTTTAATGAAAATGGAAGCACCCTATTATCCATGCGTTTTGACTAACCAAGGTCAACTTTGTTTCTTGCTGGCTTATCAGGATGAAGAGCTCTACCAGTTGTTCTGTGGTTCCAGTGGATCACAAGGTGATGTTGAAGCTATACGTGTTATTAGAGATCCAGATTCAAGCCTTGGAAAGGGTATCGCCTATGTTTTGTTTAAAACAAGGGTATAATTTTTATTCTTCGTCTTCCATTTGGTTTATTTTGATATTGTGACCAATGCCGTCAGTCAAAAGCCCATCGGAGTATAAGAACTTTGTGGATAACTGGATTTGTTATACGCTATGTTGCTATGAGAATTTGCACATCATTTCTTGAAGATAGTAAGTTAATAACATTAGTCCATGCCATTCAATCGATTCTTTTATTAGAGAAGGATTACAGTAAGGCCTTGTTGCTAAACTGTATATTTACAACCAAAATATCAATTATAAGTAGGGATATTAAAAGCCCATTGATGACTCAATCCACTTCTTTTATACCAACTATGTTTTCTTGTATCATCCATGCTGCAGCTTGCAATGTTGGGCACTGCTTGCCTTTACAGTTGGGCGATTGACTTATGAACAATTCTTCTGTTTCTTTAGCTACTAGAAAAATTGAAAGGATTTTGTTATCACAACAAGTCTGCAAATTGTTGTCCATAAAGGACTTGTGCTGATGAATTGAATTATCAGTTAGCTAGCTGTGCCAGAGTAGTTCAGTTAATGATGGATAAGCTACATCTACTTACAACTAGTGCGATCCGGGCTGGTCAATCTTATGGACTTTACTAGAATCACGTACACTCGTACAGTTCTTTCTTTTATCTACTGATAAATATGCATGGTGTCTTACTAAGGATATTCTATTTTTTGAGGAGGAACATAACATTTTAGAATGAATTTTTGATACCATCTTATGAAATGTTTTGGATATTTTTTCCACATTCTCTGCAAACAGTGTTATCTTATGAGGACCATATGACCGTTTGGATATCTATTATGTAGGAGGCTGCTAACTCTATTGTCAGAAAACGGGACATCAAGATTAGGGACCGCCTTTTGAGGCTTGCCCATGCAAAATCAGCTGATGCGACACCAAAGAAGATGGATGCTGGCAAAACAAAGAAAGTTTTGACGCCAGGCCGCAAGTCTCATGAAGGCAGTGACAGCACCAAACGAAAGACATCAACTTTGTCTTACCAAGGCCTGAGGTCAAGCAAATCTGGTGTCGTGAAGAAGGTGAAAGTGATTCAGCCTGCCAGCAACCAAGGGAAGCAGCAAGGCAAAACTAGTGAAACGGGATATAATGGTAGTTCTTCTCGCAAAGCTAAGCGGCCTGCTGTGGCAGCAAGAAAGACGAAGCAACTAGCCAAGAAACGCAAGTTGGATGCTGCAACTCCCGAAAATACACACCAGAACAAAAAGCCGAGGAAGTAACCATCCATAATGAGATTATTCTCCTCAGTTTGCAATGGGAGTTTGACATGGTCAGATTTTGGACAAATTGAGCTCCTGATATTGTTACCATCAAATGCAATGCCTGTCTTTGATTAAAGATTTAAAGGGCGAATACAATATTAATGTTGCAAATGTAGGCTGATACGAGTTTAATGTAGCAATTTGGTGCTTACCTTGAAGTTGGTGTTCCTGCACTAATATTAATGTTGCATTTCCTTGTAACATCATGATTCATGCACTGGTAATATTTTTTGCTTTTGCTTGCAACATTTGCGATCTAGCTTGTTCGCCATATAAACCCAGCTGGTCCCCAGTCAATCGGAATGGAACTTGTCAACCACTGCTTCATTGGCTTCGACAAGATCCTGCACAGCATTTCCGTTGTTGTGCGTAAATTATTTGATTTTAGTCGTGTTGCATGTGTGGTACTGTAGTATGCATGTACTGTTTATGTGGTTACTGTAGCAATTGTGATTAGTTTTTTCTTAGTGATTAGATTGAGTTGAATAGTTTGAAAGTTTATCTTTGATTAGTTTGTTTCTAATTTTTAAAGGTCAAATCAAGTTATTTCTATAAAAAAGATATCATTGTATCTTCTTGAAGATAGCAAAGATGAATAAATTTTAAGTCCCTAGTCTTAAAGTCCAGCTATGGTCATTCTTTTGACCAGCTATTCTAAATCTATTCCCTCTTCAATCGGTACACTCCTTCATCTAGCGTCATTCTACTTTAAGCCGTCATCCTTCGACCTATCCGACGGATGATTACCTCTTATTATGCTAGTTCATAACAATTGATATCAGAGTCAACATCATAGTTTATATTGCCGAGTTATCCCTACTAGACAACCTAATAAAGCAGATGACAATGAAGTTGAAGATCATGCACCAACAGATTTAGCCACCCCTATTGGAGGAGTTTATCGTCCTATGTTACAGCTCGAGGACGAACTGTTTCACCGAGAGAGGTGTAATGTTTATGAGAGGTCAAGTCAAGTGATCTCTATACAAGAGATATCATTGTATCTTCTTGAAGATAGCAAAATGAATAAATAAGTCCCTAGTCCTAAAGTCCAGATGTGGTCATTCTTTTGACCAGCTATTCTAAATTTATTTCTCATTCAATCGGTGTCCTCTTTCACCTAGCGCCGTTCTACTTCAAGTCGTCGACGTCCGACCTTTTCAACGGATGATTACCCTCTTATTGTACTAGTTCACAACAAGTTGGCACTTTTTGTGGTAACTATTTTTTTCGGGTTCAAGTTCATTTGTGCAAGTTTGGAGCAGTCTTTTTTCGGTTATTTCATTATAAACTTGTACAATGGGTTTACTGGATTTGATAAAAAGTAACTCTTACTTCATAATCCATCTCAATTTATTCCAGTTACAAATCTAAATGCACATTCTTAGATGGATAGTACAAGACTTGAAACTAAAGTTGAAACTAAAGTGGCGGCAACGAGTTAATACAAGACTTGATACAGCAGCAGCAGTATCACTAACCTAAAACATACTATTTTACGATTTTGTGAACACTGATAAGCAAACTCTCTTTTTATACCCTGGTCTCAGATAGCGGTGCTCGATGATTCGACTGTGAGGACGTGTCGTTGCCCTGGGCTCGAGGCAACTTCCCGCGTCGCATGGCTTGGTGACCTGTTGTTGCCCGCTGGCCCGGCTTCCCTTTCCCCACGCTAGGCGCCGCTCAGGTGCGTACTCCATTCGACCCTCCTTTGATTTTGCATCTGAAAACTGGTGGGGTTATGCCGTGGGGGGTGAACCTATGGATGTGACTCACAATTACTAGTTACTATTTTGGACTTTGTGGATTCGTGATTGTGGACTGACTATTTTTTCAGACCATTTTCTCTTCTATGTTTCTCCTTCTTCAATCCCAAATGCAAGGCCATCGCTCGTTGGCTTCCATGACTGCGTGGTGAGGCGATGGCTGGTTCCGACGGAGGGTCGGCTGAAGCCTAACAAAGCCTACTTGGTGGATTTGTCCTGGCCTCCAGAACACCTCCCCGGCATCGATGGCGATGACACCAATGAGGGCGCAGATGGCGCCACAGATGATGCCTGAGGAAGTAGGGGCGACTGCCTATTGGCTCTTGACCCGATCGAGCCAACCCAACATAGGTTTGCTTGCTTGTGTGCTTCCTAAACTCCAATGGATGATGCGTTGACAAAGGTGGTGCAAATGAACATTTGAGACTAACGCCGTTGACGGCAATAATAAGATTGAGAAAAACACCCTTCTTTTCCCCATAAGATTGAGGCGAGAGGCATGGTATTTTACACAAGAGAAAACTACAGAATATTATCTCGTTTTCTTTGAATCGAACGTGACAACTTTCTGCCATTAGATCCCACGTATCCAACGCCTCTTCACCGGCGATGCATGTCCAACCATCGTTTTTGTCACTAGCAATAGGATTGAGCAGATCCGACGATGTTGATTGCGGATTTGGCTGGATGCAGCAATGTTGACCTCAGATCTAACGGCGGTGCGGTATGGAGCTTGGGCTGGAGCCGGAGGCGCGCCGCCATCGTTGATGGGTTCGCCGCCTCCCCCTGATGTAGAGGAGGGGGGAAGCAATGGTGCGATAGTGGGCGTTTGTGGAGGGCGTTGGGTGGCGGCGAAGGGAGACACGATGCACTGAATATTAGATTGAACGAGGTGGAGGCGGCGAGAGAGGAGGAGATGGCAGTGAGGCGAGGTCACCTTGTCGCCACTGGTGGAGAAGGGGGTGGGGGGAAGGCAGAGAAAAAATGTGGAACTGCGCGTGGAGAAGAGATGGAGGGGAAGGGAAGTGGAGTGACGGGGAAGCATCAGAGGAAGGGGGAGCGCTCGGAGGAAGAGGAGGATATGGGTGAGTTTTTTTTTCACTTATGACTTAATTTATGGCTGTGATTATGCCGATAAACTATTTCAAAATAATAATAATAAATTATTTTATTTATTTATTAAAAAAAGTTATAAATCGAAAAGAATAGCCCTATACCATCGATCGGTTAGTATAGCCGGGAGCTCTTTACAGAAACAACCCTGGCTTATAAAAAAAATATGTAAAAGTGCGGCGGCGCACGCCTGCGTCTCTCTTTTATCTTGTCGGCCTCGCCCATTCCTCCCCTGCAAATAGCAGCCGCCGCTGCAGCCGTGCGATCCCGAAACCTAGCAGCGCAAACGCGAACAAAATCCCAATTCCCAGAAGCACCAAACCCCTATCCTCAAATCGGGCGCCATCCCCATCCGCCCCACGCCTCCGAACCCTAGCAACCCGCATGGTGGCGCGGCCCTGAGGGGCCGTACGGATCGCCAGGGATGATGGACGGTGGTGTTGCTGCCGATGCTGTGTCGGCGGCTGCGGCCGCGGCGACGGTGACGACGGCGGTGGCCCCTCCGGCGGCGGCGCACGCGGGGGTGAGCAACGGCGGCGGCGGCGGGGCCTCGGCCGCGCCGCCGCCGTTCCTGATGAAGACGTACGACATGGTGGACGACCCGGCGACCGACGCGGTGGTCTCGTGGGGCCCCGGGAACAACAGCTTCGTGGTGTGGAACACGCCCGAGTTCGCGCGCGACCTCCTCCCCAAGTACTTCAAGCACAACAACTTCTCCTCCTTCGTCCGACAGCTCAACACCTACGTACGTGCCTCGATTCCTTGTCTCAGTTTTTTTGGGTTTTTGTTCCTGGACGACGGAAGTTTAGTCTATAAGGGTTGGGACTAGGGAGGATCGTGTGCGCCTGTATTGTGCCAGTATGCTTGAGCTGATCTCCTCGCCATCGCCTATGAACGGGTAGTTTTTGGGTTCTCGGCCGATTTGGAGCCTAAACCGAATCGATACTTTAGAAAGGACTAGGGAGGCTGTCAGGGAGACCATGAATAGTACGGTTACCATGATGAAATTCTATCACTGGAAATACTGCTTTCCTAAATCCTAACTTAAGAACATAGAGAGGGGTTAGTCAGGTCCAATACTGTTGCTGGGCGACGGATTTTTTGTTTCATGTTTGATGTAAAAAGAAAAAGGGGAACAAAATGCACATATTAGCACTTCCTTAGACAGAAGTCTACTTGAGATACTGAAATCATCCATGTATGAGTAGCCTTGCAATATAAGTTGCACTTGTTGGCTGGGGTCTTATTTTTTCTCGTTATATGCGAAAGTGAACACCGTCCTACCAATAAACCCTTCTATGTTTACAAAAAAGGGCTTTCTTGAGTTTAGTTGTTAAGAGTCCGAAATTTAGGCCTGTGAGCCTATGTTGCAAATTGTGCTTGACCACTCTAAAATTTTTGGACTGTTAAGTGCTTTGATTTGTGTACTACTTGACCTACTAGAGTCACCTCTTGGCGACTGGCTAGATCTGTATGCTCCCTTTCCATTTCGTGCACAACATGAGGTCATGAGCTATTTCTAGAAGTCTCATAAAGGATACATAACTCCAATTCATCATAGTTTTAATATGTCTCTAATACTAGAATACTAGATGCATCATAGTTTGGTTGGGTGCATGTTTCAACCCTTATACTTCATGCATCATAGTTTGGTTGGGTGCATGTTTCAAAAGCCCAGAAATAGTTGACTGTTTCTCCCGCACAATAATAATATGCTCACCTTTGAAATGTTTCCTAGTATTTATTTAACAAGAAAGAACAACTTTGGTTTTTTTAGTAGGTGGAGAACTATCGTGGTTCTCTGATAAAGTACATAATAAATGCTAACCAAATGCTTATGGCTTCACATTGCTAACCAAATGCTTATGGCTTCACATACATATTGTTGTGTAATCTCCCCAACCTTTTGATCTTAGAATGCAGCATGAAGCTGCATGCTTTTTAAATTGATATTTTGATTGTTAATCTCTGAGGTATTTAATCTGAAGATATGGTTACTGATGTAACATGTTACAATTAGTCATTTTGCAGTAACAAGCCGCCTGCACTTCATAACTCTATGGAGTTGTAGAAAGTATCCAAAAAGTAGCTCTGTAAGAACATACTCTTGATGTAATGATGTGTTCTTTCCGTTTGCTTGATATTTTTTAGCTTGCTATCTGAATTAGTGATTGTTGAACTGCACCCTGCTTCAGGTTAAAGCAATTACCATTTACAATATATCCAGTGATGCATTATTTGTTTCAGGTAGACTATCTTATACCAGATTGTCTATAGTTCCATACCTGTCCAATGATTGTTGAACTTGAACCGGATGTGATTACACACTCCTTATTTGATTAACCCATGTGAGATTGCCATTAAGATTTAATTTTGAACTGTAGTAACTAGTAACAATTGAGAGACAATTTCCTCAGTCATTGACTCTGGGTCATTTCTAAGTTGAATTAAGATTTACAAAAATGAAATGTAGCAACAATTTTTGGGACTCTTGAACAACGGAACTTAATGACTGCCACTTTATACTTGAAGCTTTACTTTTCTTCAGTTGGCCTGAGCCTTTATTTTTTTACCTATATACTCCAGTCACAAAAGAATGTTGTTTTGGGCATCAACACGGTACCCAAAACGCAACTTTGATCAGTAATTTCTATTGCAATAGATTTATAAAACCAAACAAAAGTATACTATTATGAAAGTCCTTTTCGAGACAAATCGATATATATTATTTTTATGCGTCCAGTCTAACAAATCGATATATATTATTTTTATGCGTCCAGTCTAAATATTTGAAAAAAGATATTGATAGCCAAAGTTTAGAAAGTTTGACTGCACATATCCAAAACGACATTCTTTTGTGACTGGAGGCTGTAAATTTTACACACATCACTACTAATGCAACCTGTGGTAGTTTCTTTTTCTTTCATAATGTGGTCAATTAGCTGGCTCTGTGAATCACAGACGTTTTTAGGTGAATCATAGACAGTTAGGATTGTTTGGACTGTTTGGCTAGTCTGTTTCTTACCCCTTTTTTCTGATGCTGTAAATTTCGTAACATTCAAAGCAGATACACTGCGATATGCATTGGTCCTCCCTAATGATCTTATGGCTCCATTTTTGATCAGGGATTTAGAAAAGTTGATCCGGATAGGTGGGAATTTGCAAATGAGGGTTTTTTGAGAGGACAAAAACATCTACTGAAGACCATCAACAGAAGGAAACCATTGCATGGAAGCAGCCAAGTGCAACAGCAGCAGCCCCAGTTGCAGAATAGCCCGTTACCTGCTTGTGTAGAGGTGGGGAAGTTTGGGATGGAGGAAGAGATGGAGATGCTAAAAAGGGATAAAAATGTTCTAATGCAGGAGCTTGTCAGGCTGAGACAGCAACAGCAGACAACTGACCATCAGCTGCAGACTTTGGGCAAGCGTCTTCAAGGAATGGAGCAACGGCAACAACAAATGATGTCTTTCCTGGCTAAAGCAATGCAGAGTCCTGGCTTCCTTGCACAGTTTGTACAGCAAAATGAAAACAGCAGAAGAAGAATTGTCGCTGCGAACAAAAAACGGAGGCTACCTAATCAAGATGGTGGCCTAGACTCTAAAAGTGCTTCAACGGACGGCCAAATAATCAAGTATCAGCCTATGATCAATGAAGCAGCCAAAGCAATGCTAAGGAAGATCCTAAAGCTAGATTCTTCACATAGATTTGAATCTATGGGCAATTCAGATGACTTTATACTGGAGAATTATATGCCAACTGCCCAAGGTTTTGACAGCTCTTCATCAACTCGGAATTCTGGGGTCACCCTTGCGGAGGTACCAGCTAACTCAGGTATGCCATATATGGCTACGAGCTCTGGACTTTCAGCAATTTGTTCATCTTCAACTCCTCCTGATATCCAGTGTCCAGTTGTTTTGGACAACAACTCATCCAAAGAACTTCCCAACATGAGTGCTGTGCCTTGTGTCTCAAAGGCTGTGGCGCCAGGTCCAAGTGATATCAATATTCCGGAATTCCCAGATTTGCAAGATATAGTAACCGAAGATGTTGTTAATATTCCCGGAGGGAGCTTTGAAATGCCTGGTCCTGAGGGTGCATTCCCCCTACCTGACGAGGGCGATGACACTATCCCCATTGAGACTGATGAAATTTTGTTCAATGATGATACCCAGAAACTTCCAGCCATCATTGATTCCTTCTGGGAGCAGTTCCTGGTTGGTAGCCCCCTCTCTGTTGATAATGATGAAGTCGATGCAGGTATACTGGACACAAGGGAAACACATCAGGAGAATGGATGGGCCAGAGCTGAGAACATGGCTAATCTTACGGAGCAAATGGGCCTCCTGTCGTCAAACCATAGAGGGTGAGATACGATAGTGCACTGATAGTGACCCTTTCTCAAGGAACCCTGGGATTCCGGTAATAAGCTCCCATAGCATCGCCTACTCTTTCATTTATGTTAAGCTACCCTTTTGCTCAAAGCATACTGAAATGTCAACCTATATGCGGGAGGATTCCAATCTTCCACCTATGGAACTTGGGTTTTACTCAAGGATATTACCTGCTTCCTTGTATCTTGGTTTGGCAGGCGTTAGAATGGGTCGATGGTAACTTGTCAAATCTGTATGATAACTACTACCTTACTGTTGGAGCTGCTGATAGTTTTTTTTTCCTGCTATGCTATCTGGTTGCAACTAACGTCTGGTAGTATTGGCACTCTGGCACAGTGTATTTTAATTGAACGCCAAGTGTTTTTGATTGTTGACAGACTCTGGCATGGGTCGATTCCTGCCGCTGTAGCCAAACGGGGAAGTGAGGGCAATTTTCATGACTTCACTAAATTCAGTGACTTGCTTGATTGCTTAACAAGACGTATTCAATCAGTGAAAGTCTTTGCTTTGCGACTATCTTCAAAAAACTATTTTCTCTGTTGCTTCTTATATTTTTCCAGCCAGCGAAATATATTTTTATGGTTTTTTCTTCTTATTAAAGTACTGTCCAGTTTCTTTGCGTCTGATGATGTCATGTGTAAGTATAGCATTTCATTCATCAGTGCAATGACCTGGTCTTATGTTGCTGCTCGGTTCAAGACTTAGGTGATGGGCATGGCTGCTAGAGACCACAACAACTTTCGGAACAGGGAATGGATGGTATTAGTCTTTTGTTTGTCTAGTTTGAGGCTAATTTCGAGGGTCAAGGTTAAATGGTCAAGTGCTTACTGTGTAAAATACTACTGTGCATAAATGAGGGTCCGGGTTTTGTTGTGATGAATCTTTGTCAAATTGGAGAGCTGAGACCTGAATTTTGCAATTTTGTAGTTTTTTTGGACTTCTTGTAGACCTGGCGGTCTGATCGGCCGTAGGCGGTAGTTTGACCAGCCAACTGTGTTGCTTTGGTTGAAAGTTTGCTTTTTGGGAATTTTGTTGTGGTATGTTTTGGTTTTGACCTAGGTTAGTGTGTATGTATCATATGAAGTATGCTTTGACTAACATGGGTTATGTTATGAAAAATTTATGTTTGAAAATGATTTTTTAGTCTTTGGATGTACAGGAAAGCTTAGAGTTAATTATGGTCAACGACGAGGATCGGAGCTACGTTTATGGTAGAGTTGAGGGCTAGAATGATCAAGTATGTCGGGGTGAGATGGTTGAGTTTAAGTATGGCACAAGAAAAGTGAGAAATGTTGAAAGGAAGGTTCAAGCGATGGGATGTACCATGTGTGGTTGGTCGGTCTAGTGGGGTGTGATCCGGTAGAAACGGAATGAGAGATACTTACCGACGCATGGTAAGCTAATGGTTCATCTACACGTGGCAAGCATGGCGATTACATGCAAGGGAAGATGAAGATCAGATCAAGAAAGTGTGTTTGGTAAGTTGACAAAAATATTGAAAACTATTTTGGATCAAAACCGCGGCGCTTAGGAAAGCAGTTTAGTTCAAAGAAAAGCTGAGAAGATCAAGTTGGATCAAAAGGTAAGGACTTAGTGTATCCGAGCTCATGTGCTTTGAAAAACTTGCATAAGCAGTGTGTGAGTAAACCAGTGTTATGTGGGGGTTAACGAGTTTCTCATATTTATGTTTGTGGATAGTATCTATTAGGGTTAGATGTGTACTGGTTGTCTTATCTATTTAACGGGTTAGGATAGCCATCTAACTATTTCTTAATCTAGCCAAGTATCTAGGATTTGAGAAGTCTGAGTATTGTGATATGCTGTTTTATTTTCCAGCTGGAGTGGTTATAAAACTGTCATCCCTAACTAGTGGAGTGCCTGGTTTTGCTGCAACCTCGCTTGTTCTTGAGAAATGTTTGAATTTTGACAAGGATTCTTGTGATTTTTTTGATGAAATAGATTTATAAGACCTCAAGCGAGGTTTGTGCGAAATTCGTATCATTCGAACTTGATTTTTGAAGTTACATAAAAAATTGTATCACTTTAGGCTAATTTTTTAGTTTTGGAACAGGAGAGCAGTCAGACTGTCACCCTACCGGTTAGACTATCAGGAGACTAGCGGTCAGACCATTAGGCACCGGTCAGACCGTCGACTGGTAGCCGGTTTGAGCGACAATGCTTTGGTTCGTCGTGTCTAAGATTTTTGAGTTGATTGCTTTGATTTTGGCTTTCAATCTCGACCTTTATAGCCTAATAGATATTGGAGTTAATAATTGGTGAATACTTAAAAGAATTTTAAAGGTATCGTTTATCCTCTTTGTCATCGTACCGGTGCTACAACAGTATGCACAAATCGTCAAGTAGGTCCAGTAATATCGGCCAGTATTTGGCAGGTTTTCAGCAGAGCTATGTAATCCCTGCAACACTTGTCAACTTTCTTTTGACAGTTTTCAAACAGTAGCTTAGTAAGTCGTGTTCTGCAAGAATATTTCACGAATGGTTATCGAAGCTGGGCTCTGTTTGTCACGGATGCTCTGTGCGTGCAAATCTAAGCTAGCACACGTGATGGTACGGTCACATGCGCTTGTTCCCTCAACTTTGAAGAATTTTTTCCCCTATTTTTTATTTGTAAAAATTAAACTATTTTCTGCGAAATTCCTTTTACGCCAAACGAGCCTTCGCAGCTGCATCACTTGAGTGCAGTTATCATCATAATCTAAGTAGCAGCACTGCATATTGGAAGGAATAAATATAATACGGCGGCTGTGCTAATTGATTGTTATTCGTCTTTACTCAATGGCCATGCATAATTAGCTTTCGGTGCGCAAAAAGAAGAAGCAGCACCACTGATGAGCTTGGAAATGGAAGACAGCACAGCAGAGCACCACCAGACCAGCCGAGAAGAAGCTAGGAAGGCTAACAATAATAGATTATTAATAATTGCGTCCTTTACAGCCCTACGGCGATCCCTTAATTTTGTGATGGGGGGGTCGACGTCCCGACTGACCACCCCACCTTAGATACGACCAAAAATCCTGTGACCCCATAATTACATTCTTATTTTTTTTTTTTTGACCACCAGCTAAGCTGCGCACCGTCATCGAAAATTTTGTGACGGCAGCACCACGTCTCGTCTAGATAGAAGGTACTCTCTAGTAGTGCGTTCCGGACGAAACGTCGATGTAAAGTAATAACAAATAGAACAAAATTTTGAAACGTGGGATATATGTAACTCACGGATTGATTAACACGTCGATGTAAAATAATGTTGATCAAAATCAAATAACAAAGATAAGATTCTATGGCTATGGTTTACTTCTAAGATACAGGAAAATTAGATAAAAATAGTAAAGGTTGTTGTGTATGAGTTTTTCCATCAACCATTAGATGGTATTTATATCATAAAACAGTCGACTTAATCTTGGAATATGCTTCAAGTCTCTTTCTTCATGTCGGCTCAACCTTTTCTTGGATGGAGTTACTATCCGTCTACAAATCTTCTCGTTTCCCATCCCCTTTTGATGATTTTCTTTCTTGTATCCACATTTTCTTAGTCGAGATCTTTTTTTAGGATTCTTAATATGGTCCATGCTTGATTCTGATTTTTATCAAATCACGTCTTTCCTTTAAAATCGTATCAACCTTTATTTTGCGTAGCAAATTCCTTGGGCAACATGATCATAGATCTTCACAAGCCACCCACTGGTAGCAGTGCAATAATTTAATAATAAAATATCACTGTGCGCTATCCACTTCATCCCGTGACTGGCACGGATCATACATTTGTACAAGAACAGATGTCTTTGAGCAACTACCTATAACTATATGCGCGTACACTCTGTCCGTCAGATTTAAGGGAAAAAATCAACGGTTCGGTTAAATGATTTGCTGTGCAGAGTGTGGCCGCCGGACGGACTGCACGGGGTACCGATCAACCACTGGCTAGGCTAGTACATGGATCAGTCGGCTTGCTGCATGGAGACCAATGGGGGTGCGGGGGCGAGGGGTCGCGCGCGGCGCCTTGAGCGGCCGCGGACGCGCGGGCGGACGACCTTGGACTCGCCCCACTCCCAGAACTTCTGGCGCTCCGCCATGTTGACGTCGCACTCCGGGAACGGCCAGGGTAGCGGTTGGTGTCGTAGCACACGGTGTAGAGCATCTGCCTCTGCCGGAACTGCCGCATGGCCATGCGCTTCCGCGGCGTCATGATGGCGTAGTCGGCGGTCATCAGCTCGAACTCGGCCCCGGCGCTGCGGTGCATCGACTCGCGATGGGGGTGCAGCTGGCGGATGTCTGCGTCGGCGCGGCGGCCGCGGAGGACCAGGTCGGAGAACTCGGCGGTGAAGGGCCCGCGCTTGTAGTTGACCTTGTACTTGCCGTTGTCGGTGGCCCAGGTGGAGCCGTCCCAGATGGTGGCGTAGAGTGCCATGGGCTTGGACGGGTAGTCCAGCCCCATGGCGGCGCTGCGGGGCACCTCGCGGATGGGCGTGCCGTCGACGTAGAAGATGATGACCCTGGAGGACCAGAGGATGGAGAAGCGGTGCGCCTCGGTGGTGGGATCGAAGGGCATGAGGTAGCGCTCCTCGCGGCCGCGGTCGGTGCTGCCGTTGCCGTACACGTTGGTCTGCATCTTCCACTCGTGCCGCTGCCGGTTCCCCAGGAACTCGAAGTCCAGCTCGTCGTGGTTCTTCTCGAACACGTCGCCGTTCGACAGCTGCATCCATTGGCCATTCGATCGATCATTCATTCATGCCCCCCCGATAAGTGATCATTAACGAGTTCTTGCTTGATTAATGGAGTAATAAGTGGATTCAGGTGCAGCCCCACCCCCACCCATGAGCGCGCTGACCGTAGACAAACTAAACGCGCGCGCAGCAAGCAGCTCCTAGCTTGCCCGCGCTAGCTGATGCACAGATTAATTGGGACTCCAATCAACACGGCCGGTGAGGAACTGACATATACATACATACATACATACTAGAGCAGGGCAGTTCGATCGATGCAACCGGAACAAGTTGGCTTCTTAATTAGTTGACGATGGTGGAATTCGAATCGACGATCGAGGCGAGGGAGCGAGGTATGGAAGTAGGGATGGATATGTACTCACGTAGAAGGCGACGACGACGCCGGCGGTGTGGTCCTTGGGCAGCTTGATGGCGGCGCTGAAGAAGCCGTGGTGGTAGTAGTCGGAGGAGATGAAGCCGGAGCCGGAGTATCGGTTGAGGGTGATGCGGACGGTGCGGCCGTCGGGCGAGCGCTCCATGTTGGCCTCGCCGAAGAGCGGGGAGAAGCCCTCGTCGAACGCGATGGTCGGCACGTCGAAGGCCACCGCGGGCATGGACCAAGCCGAGAGCAGCACCGCGAGCGCGAGGACGACGACCTTCAAGGGCGCCGCCATGGACGCGCGCAGCAATCGGCGGTCGATCGAGATGCTAATTAGCTACTGCGCGTACGTACGTCGGCTTTAACTGAGCAAGATGGATGACCGGAGGAGCAGAGGAGAGCTGGGCTGGGGGAAAGCTTAGCTAGGGATCGACCGACGTGGCGGCCGGAAAGGCCGAGTGGAATATAATATACAAACACAATGCAAACAGTCGCTGATAGTTCTTTTTCGGCGGCGCTTCAAGCGACTAACGGTTTTAGTTTTAGGCTTCTAACTTAAATTAAAAGTTAATATATTTTAAATGATTTTTAATTTAAATAAGTTAAAAACCAAAATTACCTAAAATCGTTTAGAGTTTATAGCTTATGATTTCTTTAAACAATAAACATGACGACTATTTTGCCGTCGTTTCGATTATTAAAAAAATCTTTTTCAAACCGGGTTCCTTGAAGCTAACAGAGGAGAGGATACAAGTTTGCCGTGCTCAGCTTCAAAAGAAGTTAGCGTTCGGCGGCCAACGATGGTTTTTATTTTACTGTTCACAATTTTGTTTTTTTATTTTTTTTATTTTGTGTTTTTTGTGTTTTCTTTTTTCCATATTCCTTTTGTATTGTTCGTGATGGACTAACATGTTTTCTCTATTTTTAAAATTTTTAAATTTAATTATACTAAATAAGCCAACTCAGTTACAATAAAAAAACTATAAGCTATCACCATTCCGAACGCTACCTAATGATAGGAGGTTACGTTAGAGATTGCTGACAACTGGCTGGAACTACGTAGCTGGCTAGCTCACCATCTCTTGCAAGATCCTTTTTTTGTAAGTTTTGTATTCCCTGATCCATATGTGTCCCATCATTTAAAGAATCCGGTAGATTTTATTTAAAAAATATATTTTGATCAGTATGGTTGATCGGTAATACAGATTGATTGAAGGTAATACTTAAGATCATCTTTGTGTTTATGATAAACTTTATTCCTTCCTTATATGGTGTCTTGTGTTTGTGTCGATTGGATCTCCTGTAAGTCTCATGATAGAGTGTTCCACACTTATAACTCTTATATATCATCTTCTAAAACTATCTACCTGTGTCGCAAGGTAATTTATATCGTTTGGGACTCACTGTTTCTAGTTATTTATATTAGATCTTTATTTTTATTGCTAATTAGAACTCTATTCCTTCCTTATATGGTGGTCTTATGATAAATAGCGCATACAACATAAATTATCTACCTATGTAATACGCCTCTAATCATTCTATAACTTCTCCTTCATATAGTGATTTCGCCGATTATACGTCCATAGGTCTGAAACTTACTTTGGATTTTTTTAAACTTGGTTAAAATTTGGATGAAACTTGTGTGAAAATCACTGAAACTTGCTGAAAAATCACATTTGAAATTGAAGTGTCGGGCCTAAAACTTGAAATTTACACATAAAGTTTCAAATGTATTCAACATGCGTGCATAATACACGTTGCTAGCTCGATCGATCAGCGTCTCTCCTCACCAAGGATTCCCTATGTAGAACATCGATCGATCGATCGATGTTCTAGCTCCCTCACTTTCCCCGTCGTACGCACATATATATCGATATTGTTTTCGTTGCGCAGTCGCCATCTATCGATCTCTCCGTGTCACGTACATACTGTCGACATATTTTGCACGGTGGTGACTGCTTCTGCACGCTGATCCATATATGCATCCAGAGTTACCATCCGCAACCTCCCTCCCGCGCACGCATACATACATACATACATACATACATACATACATACATACATACATATATACATATATATGCATATATATATAAATAATATGTTTTACTTTCAAGTGTAATTACTTTCACTTTTAATATATCACCTAAGCAAATTTAAAATATTCTTTTATCACTTTAGGTATACTTGTATACTAATTATAAGATACTCTAATATGAATCACATGAAAAAATTGCAAGTATATAGTTTTAGCATATTTTTTAAATACCTTCGTATATACACACACATAAAAAAATAATATATCTATAAAAATATGTATATATATATATGTATATACACACATACACACTAGGTGCATCATACATGCTTCAAAAGGCTGATTGTTGCTTCAGTCGAATAAGGGAATACGGAAAAAAACAAAATATAAAAATTCAAAAAAAAAAAAAGTAAAAAGACAAAATAGTGAATAGTAGCCAAGAAGCAAATGCCGATTGCTGCCGCTGGCGAAAAGCCAGAGTGAGCGCGGCCTTAAATGATCATGTACATACGTAGCAGTACATTTTTTCTTTTGAGAATACATATATATATATATATATATATATAATTAAGCGGTGGCTGTACATACACTCTCTCATAATCAAAAATTGAGTTGCATAAATAAATTTTAGAAAAAAACGCCGCTCTAGGGAAAAGAGAGGTAGATGTACCTACCGTTAATTTGGAAAGCTGGGGCCTCTCATTCACGGGATCGAGTACGACTGAGATATAATTTTATGTACGGTATACCTGGCCTCCCCTTGCAAACCACACACGTCCCGCTACATAGATCCACTATACGATGGGTCGGTTTTTTGGCGCGTAGTTTATGGTTGTTGATTTAAAATTTTAGATTCTGGCTATTTTGTGATGGAGTCTAGAGAAAGATATTGAATATGATTTTAGTTGATATATATTAAATCAAAATAATGTCTATTACCATCGATTTGTTGATCCTAACTTAAACGAATATTCTATTTAAAAATTAATTAATGTAATATTCTATTTAAAAAAATTAATTAATGTAAAAAAAATATCTATATATCAAAATCACAAGAAGTTAAGATATAGGCTCAAAAAACCCAACGGATATCTAGTGGACTGCGCCCCAATAAGAAAATGGAGCTGCTGCATATCTTTACGGCGGTACATTCACAAATCACAAATGAAATTCAGAGTTGTTATTCCTATATATTTTGGGACCGTTTCCATCATGCATACTAGTAATGTAATTGCACAGTATTAATTAAGCAGTAAGAATCTGAATTATCATGCATGCATCCCTGAATCAGAGTTGGCACACAGTGGGGTTCGGGCATGCTAACTATGGTGGGTGGGCTAAGCTTTCATCCGTTCACGAAGGAAGCAGCAGCTGATCAAATGCTGTAGGTATTGGATGTTCTTTTTTTCGTTCGTGGCTGTGATTTATAGTTTTTTTGAAAATTTTAAATTTTGAATGGTTTATGATAGAAATTACAGAGAGAAATACTCATTTGTGATTTTAACTAGTATAGATATTAGACTTTTAACATATACTATAATTAACTTATAGATATTATCTTAAAAAAATATTCTACTTAAAAATGAGCCACTATAACAAAAACATTTTTTTCATAAGCCGCCATCGCAGTCACGGACAAGCCAGAGAGCCAGCCCGTGTAACATGGGCTGCTCCTCGATTTGCCTGTCAGATCAGTGCATGTCTGTTTGTCTGTGTCTCTGCCCCCGAGCATGCTTGCATCGAGTTAGCATTCCTCTTCAGTTTTATGGCCTCAGAAATAACCCTAACTCTTTAAGCTCTATTTATATCAATTTTTAAAAGCTATTTTTTAATAGTACATAACTTTTAAATAGAATATCTTTTTAACACAGAGTCTATTAGTCGATTATAATACACACTGCAACGACTTCATTTATATTGGTTAAAATCACAGGCGAGTCTCTCTCTATAAGCTTTTTTTCTACAAATCGTTACTATTCATAGTCCAAAGTCAAAAGCCAAAACCAAAAGCCTATATGAATGGACCCTTAATTAATGTTAATAGTGTAATTAAATTTAATTAATAGTAATTATAGAACAAATAAAGTAATTGCAACACAGTGAATTATATAAACTTAAACATAACTCTTGCAAGCCAAATAGAGTTATTATAACCATTGAATAATTACAAGAATGCATTATGCATTTAGAATAAATAAATTACCTTGCTCAATCGAAAGACAAGCCAAGAGCCATTTCACAATTGCCTTGCTCGGTGAAGGGCAAAGACAAGCCAAACACCACCTACCATCACCCAAAGCTCCATGGCCATCACACCAAGATAGAAAAGAGGAGAGAACTTGAAGGAGAGGAGCACAAGGTGTGAGGGAAGACAGAAGAGAGAAGACGATGACTATGAAGGCATAGAACTATTGACGACTATCGGACCATCTACAATCGATGAAAAGATGAGCTAGAGAGATAAAAGAAAAATAATAGTTAGTTGAGATGAGTATTTAGGCTATATGAGTTAAATATTAGGATGATAAAGGGTGCCCTGGCAAAAAAAAGAGTGAAAGGTGAGGCCCTTTACATATGACTATAACATAAAGACCAACAAACTTTCATTTGGAAAGCGGCCATACTCAAGTATCAGTCATATTCTCATTTTTTATGGGCAGAAAATGCTACCTTGTTATGTTAATATTTCTCTCCACAATGAGTAAGTAGTATAATTAGTGGAAGAACCTAAGACTGGTAGAGAGTCTAGAAGTAGAGGATCTATGGCGCATATATTAGCACTGGTAAAGTGTTGGGTGAAAGGATAACTAGCCCAACCAACATCTATTTGAGGTTGGTGGGTGCCAGGTGAGTGAGAAATTGCCCCGGATCACCAACGGAGAATAGTTAGGGTGGAGATTTAATAACGCAACATGAAAAAATGTTTTGTACTCTGGACTTGACACCGCATCAAAGGAAATGCGGGATATCTAGTTTCAAGAGATCTCAGAGTAGCTATGGATACAGTGACACAAACCAGCGCACTGTAAAATAAAATCATGAATTTATGCCTATCCCAGGATTGGAGGCTACGGAGACTACTAGGGATCTTTCTTCTCACTGAGTGACAAGTAGTATTTTTATTAATTAAAATTTGCAACTCTATTTAATTTAATAAACTAGTTTCCAGAAAAGATATGAACTAGAAATTATGATAAAGAGATGAGTCATACAATGTATTCTTGCTATTAATACTTACTGAGTACATTAGTACCCATTCTTGCTATTACTTTCCCTTTGTTAGATCCCAGTCCAACATGTGAGTACCTGAATGGGACTTGAGTTATTCAGGTGCCGATAGGCCACGTGGGATGAGAGCGATCGCGCCGAGAATCAGGGTGAGCTGGACACCCTATACAACAGCTAGGATGAGTAGACGGCCGGTGGAGCCGAGTCGTCGAGAGATAGGGTATAATTATTCGTAGCTCCTTTGTATGTAAATAATTGTATTTAAGACCATAGCCTTGTGTGGCTAACTATTATATTAAAGCACAATATCTAATTATAGTTCTACTGCACAACTATGATAAGACTTATTATTCTCTAATTTGTGAGATTAAAGAATAGTAATATGTTGTCTAGTGTTATGTTTTGATGATAATGACACGGGTAGTCTCAGCCTCTCTCTCTCTAGATCTCTCTGTCTGTCTTATCCATATCGTTGCATCCAACCGGCCCTACCCACACGCCGTGTTCCTTTCTCCTCGGCCAGGCCCAGCGCAGCGCTCGCATCTTTCGGTCAACTACTAGTGACGATTAACTGCTCTGCTGTCCAGCAAGCCCTGAAAAGAATGGACAGCTTGTTTCTGCGTGTAGGGAACAAATCATGCATGCAGCCTTTCATTAATCTGCATGTGCAATTAGTTCTCTTCTTTCTGATGATATAGAGTGGTATATAGTAGTCACTACTTTCCCTGCAATATTTAGTTTACTCTCATACATGTTTGATTGTTGTGGTTAATTTAATCAATGCTTTCCTTGTCGGAAAACATAAATATTGAGCTATCATGTGCAACAGGAGAAATGAAGACGGCACAGCAGGGAGAATTCTATTCTGCACTCAAATGGATATTTATAAATGGGACTTACAGACGGTATTTTGCTAGTTCAGAGGAGCTCTGTAGCCCTATAATTGGTTGTATCATGCATTCGCCTCGATTGAAAGCTAAAGCATTTCTGTTTTCTCAGTCTTCTTCCTTCTCTCCTTTTGGCAATTGAAGGCGGTGCTCGACCTGTGATCTAATAATACGGGTGGTGTGTACTACGTATCTAGCTGTTTTCTTTGTTCGATCAGTGGCAGATGAAACAAAAACATACAATTATTAAAATGGTTCGGTAGATTAGCAGGTAAGCTAGGCATCCATGAATGGTACAAGGTGATCAGCTGCCAGTGAGAGAGATAAGCAAAGCAGGGGTGGGTGTAGCATACGGCGGCTGTATAGCGCAGTATAATTACGGATGTGATGGTGCAGCGACTTAATCGGTTAGGTCTACCTGAAGGCTTGTAAGCAATGGGTTGTCATTGGGCCAATAAGCATGGATGCGAGCTAGGCATTAATTGAAGGGCTGGCTGGCTGGCTAGCTGACAATTCAGGCAAAACCAACCCCTAATCTGCGAATGAGAACCTGATTTGCATAGCGATGTTGCTCGAGGATTGACATTGCGCGCCACTCGGCATGTGACAAGAGTCCAGCCATGTTGGACGGACGGAGCGTGATGAGCTTCCCCTTGCACAAGAATTCAACGGCAATGGCGACCAAGAGCCAGCCCTTCACGTGCCACGACCTACTCCACTGACCACCCATCACCTTCTTTCCAAACCGTATGGCGTACGACCTCGACCCTTCCAGGCCAGCGGGTTCGTCAACATTTTGGCCTCCTACCTGCGACTAAGGCACCTAATCTCTCTACTTCTCTACCTTCCATCTCTCTCTCTCTGAAGATAAGTCAGAACGTTACGAACATATCATGTCTCGTATTCTTTTCTCTCGTCGTCTCGTGCACGTACCCCTTTATCACTTATCTCCTCCTAAAAATCACTTTTTTATTTTTTTTTAGCCAAAAAGCTATAAAGCAAATACCAACGCCTCCTTTGTTGCGGTCGGTACGAGCATCACGGCCAGCAAAAACTGCTGGAATTTCTTGCTACATCGTCATCCTCCTCCTCTTCCTACCTGATGAACAAGGCTAGCTGCAAAAGTATCTACATCATCCATCAATTACAGTAGGCACTACTACACTACGATCGCAGGCAAGGCAGCTCTGCACAGCGCATACATACAAGCTGGGAGAAAATTTGCACCGGAAATGGATTCATGCACCACTTACAGAGTTTACTATTGACGGCGACAACAACAACTCTACAGGTAGACGAAACCGACGAGCAAGGTTAACAACCAGCAGGGTACGCACAAAGGAGATTGCTGCATTTCACAGACCAACCAACCTACCGCAATACCTCAGAGTTTTGACTGGTTTTGTTTTTGTCAAGAACTAACTTAATTTGAGTTTGGGTACTACAACGAACGATACCATTTGATTTGATTTAACAGGCTTCCTTGAGCTCCCTCCCCTCGACTCGACTCCATGCATTGTTATGTCGACAAACTCTTGTTTCTGCAGCTACTTAAGTGCTCTTGGTACTCGTCCAGCCGCTGCCATCGGTGGTAACTGAAAGAGTCACCAAAAATACAACGTTAGCAAACATTCAAAACCAATTTTAGACTAGCATTAAGAAACCAAGCTGCCGATTCCTTGCTGTATATATAATTGAAGCATGATATGTGGTCCTTCAAAATAAATCAATATAGCTCATTATGCAGCTAATGGTTTCAGTTCATATATTATGGTTCCTCAATTACGCAGAACAGGCTTCAAACAGTAAGTGCCATATATATATAGGAAAAATATATTTTACACCCGGGTATAATTACACCCACCTCTAATATACCACCTAAACAAACTTAAAATACTCCTTTATCACTTTAGGTATACTCATATATTAAATATAAGATACTTCAATGTGAACCACATAAAAAATTGCAAGTGAGTTCATAATTTCTAGCATATTTTATAAATACCTTTATATACGTACATAAAAAGGAGTATATCTAAAAAAATATACATATCACCTATGAAAAATTGTTTATACCACTTAGATGATCTTAAATACTCGTATACTACATGTACATACTCTTCGTTATGTGATATACTCTCTACGTTGTGAGATACGATATAGGTGTAATTATATATATATATATATATATATATATATATATATATATATATATATATATATATATATATATATATATATATATATATATATATGAAGAAGTTAGTTAGCGCAACAAGAAAGAAGTACCTTGTGCTGAAGCCTCACCACTGTAGAAACCAATAGCTTGTCACCAACTATCTGTCTCAGCCGTTTCACTAAGTCACTCCTACTTATCATTCTCCTCTGTTTCAACATTAAGAGGCACACAACAGTTAGCATGCTAGTAGGCATATTGAATGTGACTGAAAATCTTTGAATAGAAAAGAATATTAACAACCTTGAATTCTTCATAATACATGTGGACCAAGTCCATGTCAGAACGAGGCACTTTAGTGGAAATGGCGGCAAAAAGCATTGAAAAGGGCATCCATGGTGAGGTAGGACTAGGAGACCTTGGAGCACGCCCAAACATAGGTGCCTGTTGCTGATCAGCTGAAGATGCCAAGGTTTGGAAACTATCATCCTGATCACAACAAACAAAGAAGAAAATGACGAGCTGAAAGTTCCCAAGGAAATTGTCACATTGAAATCAAGGTTGATCTAAGATTAGCTATTCAATTATCAACCAGCTTTCTGGACAACATAATCTATCACGTTATTTTTCCACAAAGATAACACAGGATAACACAGGAAGTTGGACTAACAGAACTTCAATCCATTTCAACAGATATCATTTACAACCAAAGAACATGGTTAAGAACAAGACAAGCACGAAAACCAGCTAAACCATAATAAGCATACCTTGGTTAGAATGCCTGGTGAACCAGAAATTCTTGTCTCAGATTTGTTGGATGCAGTATCTTCTGTAACCAAATATTCTGCAGTAATATCAAATAAATTCTCTTCGGCAAACAACACAGAAGGAAATATGGAAGAGTGAGAAAACCAACAACCATAAAAGTTGCAGTAGTAGTACCATTGGTCATGGAAGGTACTTTGACAATAACGGCATATTCAGCATAGATGTGTCTATGCACATTAGCATCCCATATAATGTAATGCTTTGGCTTGTGAAGATCATCAACACCACTATCAAATCTTTCATTGGTTGGCTGGAATTGCTCTGATCCAGGAAAAACAACCTCAACATTCCCCATAATAACTCTGCAGAGCATCATCCTGATGATGCCATTTTCATCAACATCTGCGTAGCTGGCACTGTGAATTAACTTCATGTTAAGACTATAAGAAGCTATCGTATACCCAAAGCAAGAGCAATAACACCCGTAGCGAAGCTAAAGTTATATATCGAGTTAACTATTTTAGTTGTTGCAATGAAAAAAATTATTTGAGAGAGGAACAGAAGGCCTCAAGACAACAAAAGGAAAAGTCAAGCATACCACATAAAAAAAGTCAGAAACAGAAAATTACCAGATATTGGAGCAGTTGGCTGGAGCAAGATGAGTCCCAATGCCGTACATTGGCCCCAGCAGAGGTTTTGTAATTTCTAGAGCACCACGCATCATCATCTCCTCCATAGCATCCCTTGAACAAGGGAGCCACGCATAACGCACATTTGTGTTCCCACGTTTACGTTTGGTGGCTTCTACTTCCTTCTGGAAAAGATTGAAACGAGCCCGCCCTTGCTGATCTAGCAGTGGGGTTTTATAGATACCGATAATATCTTTTTCATCAAAAGGTTGGCCTAATCCTTGAACTAACAAGTTCAGCACAGCTAGATCAATGCGTGGGCCACTGATTTGCTTACTTGTAGCAGCTTGTATGGTTCCAACGGCAGATTCATTCAAACAGATCGAAGGAACTGATTTATTTTCACCAGCAGATTCACCGACTTCATTATGTACCTTCTGATTTTCCTCCACTATGCTATTAACCTTCTTAACACGAGAAATTGCTTCATCAACAGGCACTGAACTCGAGCTTTCAGCTGCACCTGTTGATATTCCAGCGCGCTCATCAGCTTCAGATGTACCACTGGGGTCACCTTTTCCATGCCAAGAAGGTTTAGATGCTATGAATCCAGCACATAAATCTGGAAAGAAGCGTTGACCATGATCATCAATCCATGCTATATGCTTGTTTATGGTCATCGCAGAATCTACGCAAATCATGTGCATGAAGTCCAACAGGACTTGCTGGTTGTGGAATACAGCATTAGTAATTGACCTCTTCAATTGGAAGTCCCGTTGTACCAGATTGACAACGTCCTCTGGAAAATCTCTCCATTCACCATTTTGGTAACAAAGCACGCGCATGGGCAACCCACTTGCCTTAAAGTTCTTATAGCACTCCAGAACATTGGCACAGGAGGTCACTTTAGACTTCTTACATACAGTCCCATCATCAAACGTAACAAGGTTTTGTCTTGGAACATGCTGAGAGAGCTTAAAACCATCACTTGCCTCAGTACTCTTCATAGCAGTTTCATGCTTCCTCTTGCGAACAGTATCTTTCAGCACACGTTCATTCAATGCCATTACATTCTTTATCTCCATTTTTGTTATACAAACCTCAAAACAAAACCAGGTATCGATTTTCTTTACAGATTAAAACCACTGTCCACTAAGTCAAAACAATTAACTTAATCTGCCTAATGAAACCTAGATTATGTTAGCACAAAAGTAACTTCAAAACGAGGCATGCCATCCAAAAGGGTAAGTGCAATGGACCTGGGACCAAAAGGAAAAAGGGAATAAAAATGACATCAAGATATATATAGGGAGAGGAAAACACTGAAGTAGCGTGTGACAGGCCATTTATATATACTTCTGTGACACACCAAAATTCTAATTGAGATTTAAGAATAGTTGAACCCCACCCCCCCAAAAAAACCCCCACAAACACAGGAGAGAGAGAGAGAGAGAGAGAGAGAGAGAGAGACGTAATGAAGGGAACAAATTGTGACACAGGTCCCACCCCTCCTGAGATATCACCGGAAAAGAAAAGGGCAATGTACACCACTATTTACATTATGTAAAAAATTACTTCGAACAACTTTTCATGCAGCTTGCAAAAAATTTATCTAGGTGAGCTTGGCAAGAGAAGGAAACATACCTTTGTGGTTTAAGCTCATGTAGACCAAGACATGTACTAGAGCCTAGGGCATCCATCATGCTCAAGATCTAACTAGGATTCAACAGTGTGGTGAACTGAAACTGTAACCTTGTAGGACCTAGTAAAAGTGCTAACACATAAGGATAGATGCTTACGTCCCTCTATATGAACTACTTTGGAAACATGTATCATAAGACCACATTTGACCGCTAGGGATGAGCTGAACTCCGTACATTTAATTTTTGCTTCTATCTGCATGTTCCACCTTTTATCTCTCAGCTGTGGCATGAAAGTGATTTCAAGAGCATATAGAACAAGTCAACTGTCCAAAACATTCTTAAGACCACATCTTATATGGTCCTGAGGCATTTTCACAAACAACTTAACGTATCATATTGAATGAAATCAAAGTTCTCATATGGTAATGTGCAGTCAGTTGGAACATACTAGACTAAAAATTAAATTGCCCAGACTGAACAAAAATGTGCATAACTATTCAGCAAGCTAGTAAAGTTAATTTAAAATGAAAAGAACCCAACACATGAATCCAGGTCCATTATGAAAAACAGTGATTGCCAACTCCTTCATATAGTAACTTGGATATCATGTTAATCTTCTGAAATCATTATTAGGTTGATGGGTCAGTAAGCCTTCCAACTTACAATTAAGAACAACATGAAAATGTTCTCAGTGCTACTGTTTTTTCATAAAAGCTGGACGGATCACCATTAATAGTAAGTTGCCAAATGGCAAAGAGGTGTGAGCCTCTTCAGGAGAAAATTTATCAAAAATATGCTAACATTGCATGGAACATCTTAGATACTATCAAAATGAATTACCAATTTTGTTCTGTTTAGCTGAAAAACATGCATCCTGGTTGAGTATCCTCAACATTAACCATGGAAACAATTTTTTGAAAGAAAAATCCCCATGCAATGCATCAAGTTGAATTACATATGCTATAGGATGGCATCTAGAGGAAGAAACACTAATGTACATAGATTTTTAAAACCCTGTCCTAGATTGTTACAAATGCTATAGGGTGGCGTCTAGGGGAAGATGCATTCTTGCCAGCAGTACTCTATCTCTGAACAAAACAAATTGCCTTGCTCATATGGCCTCATACGTAAAAGTAGGTACTAGTATACTGGCTTTCTGGAGTACGGTATTTTATTCACTCTAGGGAATTTTCTTTTTGTTGAATAGTACTGTGTGCAATTTAAAAACAACTCTGCCATTGTGATTATTTACACTCTGCCATTGTGATTATTTACACCAACCAGGGCAGAATTGTGCTTTGCAACATCACTCCGACGACTGCCGTTGCTGGTATTGCTGGTGGCAAGTGCGACAACATAAGAAAGCAGCAGCAGACAATGATGGAGATATGCTTATTAAGTCGTCGACTAGTCGACAAGTCGGTTGCAAAGAGATGACTGGAGCTAGCGACTTGACTTGCGCCGGAAAGTCGGGTGACTGGTTGACTAGTCGTCGACTTGCCGGTCGACTAGTCGACCAAGCGGCGCCAAGTCAGATGACTTGGGAGGAGGGCCATTGAGAACTTTAATTCAAGTTATATATGTACTTTCCAATCATTACAATATAAGGTATATAATATATACATGTGTACATACATATCACTGTCATATGAACAGTACCTGTCGACTAGTTGGCCGACTAGTTGATTAGTCGATAAGTCGGTCACTAGTAGGGTAGTGTCGACTTGCCGACTTAATAACCTTGGATGGAGAGAAGCTAATGCAGTTGCTACAACAAACATTAGCATCGCGTCCAGGTAGTAAAAGGCCATCCTTGTCCTCGGCCCCTCCCCATGGGCATTGCCGAAGACACCAAGATCAAGGCCAGGGTAAAACCCCATGGCATTAAAAGCACCTTATTGCGTCCCCACATGAGTCCCGAATATGGATGGATGATGATCCCTGGTGCACAAAGCTCGTTATGCCTATTAGGTAAGCACTGTAACATTCAATAAATCAACCTTCCAACACTTGTTTAGCAAGTATGCATTAGTTTGTTATGTAGCTAGCAGGCACACGCTAACAAGGTTTCCATAGTTAATTACTACTGCGGTAGTACTTCCACTAAAGGAAAAAAAATCTAATTTTTACTCAATTTCTAACCATTTGTGCATTTGAACATTATAAATCACATAAGGTTGTTCCCAAACTATCTAAACATCTAATAGTTAGATCACATATAATAAATAACTCGATGTGCAATGCATGAGTGATTAAGAAAAGCATCAAATAGAAGTAGCACAGACCAGCTCAGGCACAAAAGGGTGAACTTTCAGCATGGTAACCACTAGTAAGCAGTTAGCAGAAACCGAATTTGTAATGGCAGCACAAGACGACGGATGAACAACAAGCGCAATCACAACATGTCTTTGGGATCAATCTGGGACAAATCAAAACCCATTTCCCCCTCCAAAAACATGTCTTTGGGATCATCATCTGGGACAAATCAAAACCCATTTCCCCCCTCCCTTTTGCATCACACCTGATCCTACCATCACACAATAAACGCATGACAAAGAAATATATGCGGTTGTGGCTATACTACAAGCTATAGCTATAGACATGCCGCCACAACTACTACCTGAAGTCTAAAGCTAGCCCATGCAATTCGATTGATCACATAACGTAACCTAAAATCCAGCCCCGAACTATAGAGAACATGAAGAATAACAGATCAAGCTGAATCACAGCAGAAGCACCAAAGTAAACTAGAAAGAAACAGGCAATTGAGGAGAATTATTAGCGGTATAGCAGTACCAGTGGCAGTTCATGGCGGTAGCTTGGGTAGAGATTGATCATGGATAGGATTCCCTCCTCCGATTAGATCAGACAGGGGGACAGGAGAGGAGATAGGGTGCCCTTTTAAGCCGCCGCACGCGACGGGTGCGGCATGGCGTCCTTCCTGTGGGTTTGGGCGGCGGCGCCCTTGGGCTCTGTCGTTTCCGGTGGGCGAGAGGGAGCGGAGAGCGGGGTACATATAGCGAGGGGCCGACAGGGGGAGTGGCGATCCGGGCCGTTGGGCTCCGTTCTGTGGGCGTGATCGCACGGTTAGGATTGGATGGCTGGGCGCGTGGGGGGTGGGAGCGGGGTGCGCGAGGGAATTTGGTGGTGGGTCTTTCTTGCCAAGGGGGGCGTGGACTTGGCGCACCGCTTCCGGTAACGGTGACGTGGCGCGTCTCTTCTCCTGACCTGATCTCATACGTCACTTATCTAATTTGGCCGACATAATAAAATTGCTCACTTATTATGTTATATAAACAATATTATTACATAAAATCAGGTCAAAAATAATATTTAAATTTAATTACAAAGCCCAGGATCAGGGTGAAGGTTCCTGGGGCGGTCGTACTAAAAAGGATAGGCAGGCAGTTACGTTTTCCAGCGCAAGAACGGGCCGGGCCGGCCAACCCGTCGCTCCCTCCCTTCCCTGCCCCAACTCTCCTATAGTGATATGCTGCTGCTGCTGCTGCGACTGAGTTGATTTCTCACACAAATGCTCGTGTTCCATCAACTACTACATGCTAGGAGCTTCATCACAACAAATCCCTGTCTGTATTATACTAATGTGGCTTGTCTATGAGTCCTTCTGCAGACAATCTAATATTAACTGTATACTCCACCCGTCCATTTTATATAGGACGTATTTTTTGAATAATCTTTTATATATATATATATATATATATATATATATATATATATATTATATATATATATATATATATATATATATATATATATAAGATCTTCTTGAGCTGGTGCATGCTATTGCTCAAAGTGTACATATATTGTATAGCGCAAGGAGAAGTAGTCAGTAGTTTTGATGTTAGTACTGCTGTTACTTTATGCGAGTAAGCTGTTCTAGATTTTCTCCAGAAATACCCCCCGCGGCTCAGGTACACTGCAGAAATACCATACTATTTTCTTGCTCATCAACATACTTTGTACCGGCAGTGTCATCATTTGAGGTCTAGTTCAACTTTACTAGTTCTTGGATCAAGTGATGCTCTTGCAGGAGCTTGGAGCTCACTTGGTATCCTTCCAGTAGTTCTTATTCTCTGTTTTTTATGGCATGCATATAGCATCTAGTTGATGTGCAGTTGCCAAATATGATAAATGCAATCCATTACATGGCGAAATAAGTGTAGCATGATGGAGCACAACAACGTTTTGTTGGCAGGACAACGTCTGAAATAAGCAATTGGGAACTCTAGTTACTTTCGAGGAAGTGGTGCTCATCTGCATTGGGCTATGCATAATTAAATAGTTGACTTTAGTACTCAAGAAGCTCAGTGCGTTAGCCCTTTACCAAAAGAACTCTTGTAGAACACTTTCTATGGTGTCTATTATCATTAGCATTGGAGACTTGTGTTAATATATGTTGTCTTACTCATGTTGGCCCTCCTATGGTAAGCTTAGTCTTTAGCTAGGAAACTAAGACTTGGAACTGGGATATTGTTGTGATTTTTTTAGGTCAATTGTATGGGGAGGATCTCGACCTGAACATTTTCACTGATCATCAAAATGAAGATAGTGCAATGCTAAAGATATATTAAATCTGAATGCCCTTGTTCTTCTTAGGTGGCATTTGGCCTTGCCAGAGAGCCTGTTTTCCTGTTTGGATGCTTCCTTACAGATGTTGCTCTTTGATTGTAAGGTATTATTCTGCTTATGGCTTCGGAATTAGAGGACGTGTTTCGCTCAGTGGAACTTGTATATATCTAATATATCCCTCCCCAACAGACTTTAGTAATTGATGGCAAAATTACTGACAGCAGAGTTATTAACTTGTCAAACTCTTGAGGACGGTCCGTAACAGTCCTCAGACAGGTCCTCACTGAATATGCTCTGAAAGTATAGCCAGGTCCACATCCCTTAGTGGAACTATTGCTGCCTGGCCCATTTGCCTTGGTGGCTAGCTATTGAACCGTGGTACCTGGGAGGGAGGCTCCTCCAATCTACAGCCAAGCCATACTGCAGATGCAGATATGCAATTGCAACACAATTTGCTTGGTGCCTCAGCTTTACACTTGACAAATAAGCTTGCATCTCCAAGAACCCAAATGATCGGTTTGGGGCCTGCGGCGCTCTCCTGCTGCCCCTCCAGGCATGGGATCTTGAGTTTCCATGACCTAACAACTTGCCAATGTACTTGTGTAAACGTTTAGCTTTTCTAGACCAAATCCGTAGTATGACCCCCAATAACAATCACATCTGGTTGCTCTTGCTCAGAAAAGGTTGCCCTACCTTAAGGAAGCCATCGTAAGACTCGAAATTATTGAGGTTTAGGAAAGTGTGTCAACGACTGAGCTGGAAACTCATGTTTCCATGGAGGTAGGACAGAGACATAAAGTCCAGCCACATAGGAAAGTGATAAGTAGAAAACTGCTGACAGTAGTCCTCTCCAACTAAGCAGCAGTAACATCACACCTCAAAAGTCGTACCGATTTGCTTCAGCAAACACTTTTTCATTGCTTCTAGGTTACCACCCATGTTTGAGAAGAATAATGTACTTAGTTTTTTAGGTATTTGGAAGACCCTATTGTAAAACGGCTCTAAAACTTAAGCATGAACAAAAGCTTTACCTTTAGATCAAAAAGAACACAAGCATAAACATTAGTGTAGAAGACGTATCCAAAATCGGAGATACCATGAGGGTGATGCTCTGTTGATGCAGAGGTTTGTCTCCCTAAAATCTCAAAGTTCAGTTAGGCGAGATCGACCCAACACCTCTGTCCTCGAAACGCTCACCACAAAGTAGCAGCCGTTGCGCAGATCCAAAACTGAGAGAGAGAGAGAGGCACAGTTGGATGCTTTGGGGTTTTGTTTGTTTTCGTGGGAAATCCATCAAAAGCTGCCTGCCTGCTGCGTCTGCAGCCCCAGCGCTGGTAGGCTAAAACGTACGCCAGCCAGCTCTCCTACCGTCCCAAGTTCCTTTGTCGCTTGATCGATCGCATCAGCTCAGTGGCTTTGGTGGTGCGCATCATCTCCGTCTCCACATCTCTCCAGCTCCCTTGCTACAGTATTTACTCGCGCATGCATGGAACGAACGAACACTTTATTCATGAACTCCTTGATTGATTTGCTTATGTAACGACCAACAAGATGAATTAAACCGTCAAATCAATCAACTAACCTCGTTAATGAGAGGAAAAAAGATATTCCATGTGCGTATTTGAAAATATGGCTTTTTTTGAGGCTACTTACTTTCAGTTGCAGGAGCAAGGTATGGAATCTGCAAAACAGTGTAGTTAAAAGCGCAGAATTTAGTTAGTTGCAGTAATCTTAAATAATTTCAGTAAGATTTTCCTGTTATAGCTAAAAAAAATGCACACAGTTAATTGCTATATCCAAAAGTAAAAATTATTTTGAAAAGCCAGCGCAGTGTCAAACGGAACTCCAAAAGGATGCGTTGAGCTAAATCCACCACCATGCATGCAGTTATTTCCTTGTTACCACCATGACAATGAGGAGGACGAACGGGTCGTACTAGAAATGCACAAGATGACCTCGTAATGGACCAATCCATCCTACCTAGCTAGATCTCTACCTCTCTATATACACACACTCCTCTCCAGGGTTTAAAAACCAGTTGTAAATTTTAACTAGGAGAGGCTGGTAGGGTCGGTAAGACCGAAAATCGAAAAATTTTAACCGAAATTTTTGAACCAAAATTTGAATTTTAAAAATATCGACTGATTTCTCAGAAAACCTTTCTTCTAAATTTAACAAAATTCATGCAAAATAAATTTTTTAGAGCTGATTTTAAGTTTTACCGAGGTCACCGATAAAACCGTTTTCAGTCGGTAATCAGTCGATAAAAATTTCTCTGCTCCTCTTCCACTTGTTCATATACATATATAGGCAACATCCAATTCATCAGCACCTGTGCGATGACACAGCTCTTAGAGAGATTCCGAACCACCTTAAATTATGCTTGTTTGTCACTGACTGAAACATGTGCAGATCTTGTTAATTTGGAAGAGATGCTTTCCCTATTTTGTGTGCCCATTTATGTTCTCTTCTTTTATACTGATATATGATTTTGGATAACACTTCTATGTTATTAATTGTGTGTGTGCATATATACAGGAAGCCTCTGTTCTACTCCCAGATGTAGTTACTTTCTATCTTACAAAGTAAAAGTATCTAACGTAACGAAAGGTATATACGTGTAGCATACAAGCCCTCGTGATCCACACTAATTCTAATGTACAGCCCAAACACCACATATATATAGTAGATATATAGACGAAGGGAGGAAGAAAGGGACACAGACGCAAGCAGGGAGGAACAGGTAGCTAATGAAAACCCGGTTAATTAATTTGGCGTACCATGCACATCTTGACAAAGCAACAGTTTGTGCCGTAAAATGCTCGAGTATATACATGCTCACAAGAGAAAGTGACACAACCAAGTTAGTTAAATTAAAGCCAAGAGTGCTACTGTTCATGCATAGGGCGAGTCCGGTGTAGTACGGCCGGAACATAAATTTTGCATTCAGTATATTTTGCAACGACGATGTGTCGACTGATCATGAACAGGTCTGAGTTTGTTTCAAATGTGTGGATCGACTCGTATAACCCACTCATCAAATATAATACTATACACACACACACATACACACACACACACTTACGTACTGCTGATTTTAATTACAACATGAATGCAAATACTGAGGTTCCATTTTGAAGTACAAAGTTTGCTTTCGATCGATTGCACTCGTATATAAGGCGGTTATGAAAATACCTATGTATCAGTTGCTAGAAAATACTTTTGGTGTGTGCAGTCAAATTCTCTCAATCAATCAATGGCCATAGAAATTTCTGTTTATCCAAAGGGGCACAGTTGGTTAATAATTCTTGATTTTTTTCTTATGGATTACATTTGTTGCCCGAGCTGCCATTGCTAGAAACCCAGTTACCGCCGTCGGGAACCCCTCGCCATCGCGAGGTTGCAGAAAACCTCGAGATTTCCGCCATCTCCACCGGCCGGAAACCTTAGGGTTTTTGGCGCCAACGTCGCCATCGGAGCTCTGCCTTGTCAATAGTCAGAAACCTCGGGGTTTTCGGGGATGCCGCTGCCGCCGGAGCTCTGCCTTCCCACCAGAAACCCCCCATCGCCGCCTTGCCACTAGAAACCTAGGGGTTTATAGTGCACCGCCACCATCCAAGCTCCTTTCGTCGTCGTGCAGTCCGCTAAAGCCGGGAGGGGAGAGAGTGGGGAGAGGAGAAGGAAGAGAAATGGATGGATGTGATTGGCTGGGGGAGAGAGGCACAAATCTCGATGTGATCCAACGGCACGAGGAGTGCATGTAACTCTATGTATAGGGGGTTTAGCATTTTTTGCCTATAACTACCATATATTCTCCAAGCAAGCATAAAAAAATGTGAAAGAGAGACGGGAAAACAAAATGTAAGGCCATATGGTGGCAGCTCTATGAGAGTGATGAGCATTTGAAATTGCTTGTGCTTTGTGTTTGTTAATTGAATTTGATTTTTGTGAGTTTTGGTAGTGTCACCTGTGTTGTCTGGAAGCACTGGTCAGACAAGTCTAGAATGGTGGTCTGACCATTGATGGGTTGCGGTGAAACTGACATTGGCTTTGTGGTCTGACTGGTGTGGGTCTTGGTGGTTTAACTGGCTTGCTAGCCGCGGTTAGATCAAACTTAGTAAGGTGTTGCTAAGTGAAGTGTGTTATGTGGTTTTAGTCGTGTCAGTCACAGTGGGAGTCCATGTAGGTGTTAGTTTTGGGGTTTTCATGCATGGGTTAGTCATGGCGTAGGCCCATGTATATGATTTGTTAATTGAGAGTCAAGTGCATGTCATTTATCCTCAAATCCATTGCTTTGTTCTTTGGTGTGCAGGTGCTTTGATGATTATTACAGCCAGCAGTAAGATTGAGGCTACAAAACATGTCCTAAGGCTATAGCGTGTCACGTAAGTCTGGGTGGAGCAACATCTCAAGCTGAGAAGCATGGGAGAAAGACAATGGTCGTGAAGAGTTGATGCATGCATGTGGTGTGCTAATTGGACTTATGTGTTTTAAGTGGTGATGTTTCTAGGAGCAGACGTATGATCTTGCGGCAAGGTGTTGGGCATCACGGACTATGGAGCGATGTTGTGTGCCACAGAAGTTAAGCATTTCAAGTGGTGACGACCTCGACATAGATGTACGATCTTGGTGACAAGTCATTGGTATCATATTTTTATGAAGACCGGTGGGTGGCAATTATAAAAATTATCCAATACCGGGTGAAGTGGTAATTTGCAAAACCACAACACTAATTTAAGTGGTTCAGGTTACGTCTTTTTGGATGAAATGTCTTGGTTTGTGAAGCCTTTGGAAGTTGTGCAAAGCGTGCAAGTGTGTTTAAGAGTAAAACCCATTCTGTGTGGGTTACCGGGTTTTTCCATATGTAAGTGGTGTGATACACTAATGAATGGCTGATTATTAGGGTTAAGTGAGAGGTAAGGAGCCTCCACTATATAAGACTTGTGTTGAATTGAGTCATGAAAGAGACTTAAGATATTAGGGTTAGAGTTTTATTATGTTGGAGACTTTTGTGTGTGTGCTCTAGACTTAGCTCTCTGCTATCATAAGAGATTAGTTAAAATATTACTCTCTAAGTGAAATGAACATCTAAAGTGTTGTGGCTACAAGTCAAACAGTAAACGAGGGGCTACATGAAGTCCACTAGGGGCTACTCTGAGCCTTGAATACACTAGGAGTGGGGGTGAATAATGAATTAACTCTCTTTTGGTTCTTCCTCCCCTCAAGACTATATATATGACCTTAGGGACAGATTATAAGAATGCCCTTGCTATGGCTAATAATACTAAGGGTACAAGTGTCCTTTTACATGCTTTAATGTGCCTCTTAGCTTAGCAAACCGAATGGGCAAAGGTGGTGGCTACTTCCCCAACATTAGCCTCGCATAGTAAAGGGCTTCACCATCTGTAGGCAACACTATGCTGCATTATCTTTTGGCCCCCTCTATCCCTTCGCCCAATAGGTTGGTAGGCCTATGGGCTTTGGGCGTTGTGGTGCCTGCCGCTTTGTGTTGTGGAGGCGTGGGGTATGCGTCCTGTTCCTACTGGTCAGTCGTGCAACGCGACGTCGTGGTGGCATTTGACTCATGGATCATGCATCGTCATTTTGCATGCTGCTTTGAGTCTCGCGTCCCCTGAAAAGCGCTCACATTAAATTGCGGTTTTCCTCTTAAGGCGCTCTCTCCTGATGTGACTACCATATCGCATCACAGTTGCTAGTCTCCTTCCTAGTTCCTCTCGCTTTCGTCGAGGGTGTTGGTTGTCGCCGGTTTTGTGGTGTTCGCGCCTACATCATCGCTAGCGTCACTCAGTGAGGATGGTTATATGTGGTGATCAGCGCTCTCATCACGAGGGGTTGACGGTTTCATCGGTCATGGTGGTTCTTCTGCTATGTCGAGCAGCCACATCATCGTCGACCAGGACGAGTCAATGGCCAGCAAGTGGTGGAGTGCATTGTAGAAGGTGAACAACGGGTATGTGAACACGCTTGGTCTGACCACGGCCATAGAGGGCTTGCGTGCATAGTTCTCTCCCTCGGCGACATGAAGTGCACTGCAGCCGTGTTCCTTTGCCACTACATGTTGAAGCAGCACTCTCCTTGCGTCGGTGCCATTGAACCATGCTCAAATTAATTGTGTGTGCGAGGCTCTTGGGATTCCTGTGCCCAATCGTCTCGTGCCTGCCGCAAGCAGCAGTCATACGCACACGTCCTGTGATGGTGGTGCTCTGGACCCTGCCTCCCCACTGAAGGTTTCCTATATTCGATCGCTGCCCAGCCACTGGCCTCAGCACCTTCCGCACCAAATGATTCGGAGGCTCTAGATGAGGAGCTTGCCGGTAGCAATGGGTCAAAGTATGGTGATGACGTCACTTGGAGGATGGCTCCGAGGATGCTAGGCCTTTGACTGGTGGAGGCAACTCTAGGGTGCACGACACATCCATCCCCATGGTGTGGAGGAGGGCAAAAGCGGGTTCGCCATGGAGGCGGCTGTCCTGTCATTGGAGGCTGGAGCAGTGTCGTTGCCTGGCCACCCTACAATGTGTGCCTGGGCATCCTCCCCAGAAGTGGTTCTGGGGTCAGGCTTTCGTGCGGCTATGATGGTGATCGACGAGGATTCAAGCTTTGAGGCCAGAACTCCTTTGCCAGCAATGGGTGTCTCCATGATCCCCGCTACTGCAACGCCATATGGACTAGCCCCTAGACCCATAGAGGCCGATGCTTCCTCACCAATCTCTCGGAGACCCGCTCCAGGTATGAATCAGTCCTTTTCCTCTCAGGACTTCTCGAGGCTTTCTCCAATCTACTCCCTCACGCTATCCGCATCGTTAGTGGGCCCTGCTTCGCTGGGGCGCACATAGGGCTCTAGTGATGAAGTCACCTATGGTTCATCTAGCCTAGTCACCATGGATGTTTCGTCACAACCCATGTGTTCGGAGGCATCTGGTATGGAGGCATGCTGACTTTCCATGGGGGACTTTATGCCTCACCCGGAGGCACTCTGTCTACTGCAAGGTGCCATGGAGTGCTACAGTCGTGACGCTCAGAGCTCCTCCATAATGCTCTCGAGGCTAGCGAGGTCAAGGTATGTGTCGCTCGGGGTCCCGTTGTTTCTTTGTTTGATATTTTCCTCACTGTACCTCCTCTGGTTGTACAGACACTAGCCGTGGCCCGTGCACTCTAGGTGGCGACACAACGTGAATGCAATGGCTTGCAAGAGCAGCTTGTGGCCATCGAGGTGGAGGTGTCCTCAACATGGAAGCTCACTATAGATGCTTCGGCCATGGCAGGGGAAAGGACACAGCGCATCCAATTCATTGAGTCCAAGGGCACAAAGGCTATCATGGATGTGCAGCTCCTAGTAGAGCAAACTTACTCAGCCGCCGCTAAAGAGCATGAGAACTTTGTGCAGCAGATCACTGTGCTAGAATAGAAGAAGGCGTGGCTAGTGTTGGAGCTATCCGAAAGGGACCGTGTCCTTGGTGAGGCATTTTGTGTTGGCTTGGGGGTCCATGGAAACTTTGGATGTGACCCTGGAAGAGTTGGCAATGGAGGTCCCTCCACGGGCACACGAACCGAAGGACCTCGCTAATAGCATCCAGAGGATCCATGAGGCCTTGTCTCTCGGCCTTAATGCTGCCTACGCATATGGCAACCACTGTTAGTAGGTCACAACACATATAGTGTTCGGGTTGCTCTACCTCTAGGGCTATCTGCACGTGGGCTAGCTGGCGAATCCCCAACTGGACCCGCTCGAAGGGAACACTACGGTGCTCCATGCATTGCATGCTACATGCTGATTTGCTCGCTCTTTTCATAAGCGCGTCTTGGGTTACCTTGGCGATGTGGTGGCAAAGGTTGCCCTAAAGTGGACCCTCGGTGTGATGATGGACCTCGGCACATGGCTTGGTGAGGTCTCGTGGCAGAGTCAAGGCAGTAGCCCTACTTTGGATGCCGAGCTCGTTGACCAGCAGGTGTGATGTTGACACACCTCTTCTCTTTGAGTATACTTTAGTGAGTTGGCTGTATTCACTTCGGGCGAACACCCTTGCCTTTGTATGAACTACTAGCTAACGGCAACCAATTTACCCGTTCATTTGTAATGAAAAGCGCAGAGTACCCTTGGAATTGCCTTGCCTTATCTCATTCGTCTTGTGTCCCATGAGCAGGTACTTGAAGAAGACTGGCTCCTCGTATTAGATCGTGATGTGATCTAGTTTATTATGATATTTGAGAATCCATCCAAGGTCATCTAGACCATCAAGAACTCACGAGCAAGAGTAGTAAAGGTTTTCCTTTTTTGTCTGATTTTGGTACACCCTTCACTCAAATAGAAAAAGTTTAGAACTTTGGCAACAATTTTCTAGAGAGTTAATTGGAATAGGTTCCTGACTTTCTAATAAAGGTGTATACTAAGTTTTAAGTCATTGGATCAACGAATCAAAAGTTTCATCAATTTTTGATTTTGAAACCACACTAGTTTTACTGTTCTTGCATTGATTTTACTGTTCGGCTGGTCTCACCACTATTGTTCATCCGATTTGACCACTAGTGTTTATCTGGTCTAACTGGTGGGATTTTGCTTTTTTTTTTTTTTGAAGTTGACATTTTTGGCTTGGGGTTTTGATGAATTTATAAATTTGTGTTTGCGTTGTATGTTGTTGATGATATTTGGAGAAGATTTGCAAGAGTCATTCATCTCCGCTGATTTGTCATATTGGATCCTAAGCAGAAGAAGCTAGCTAAGCAATATTGCACATTAATGCTTAAGTTTATCGCAAATGGACGCAACCGGAATCAAAAGGCGATAGAAGGAAGAAAGTGAGAGAGAGAAAGCAGCCAAGCCAGCAAATGAAGGCAAAGGTTGCCCTACTGCTCTCTCTCTCTCTCTCTATCATAAGTGCCACGATGTCTCTGTCCCCTTGTCGTTTTCCTCTATCTACTCTCTCTCTCTCTCTCTCTCTGAGGAGGAGGAGGAGATCTTCAGGAGATGAGGAGAGGGAGGGAACTAGGAAATGCAAAGCTATCCAAGGCAAAGGTAAGTAGTCCTTGGATAGATGGATGGATGAAAACGGCCTTTTGGTCATCATCTCGTGGCATGCATATATTTCACTCTGACTCCCTGTGGTGCAATAAGCTGCTCACAGTTCGTGTGAACAATGCCCGGAGCTGTAGCCGGCGCCCAAATAAATACGGGTCGATCGCTTGGTCTCTCACCATACCATAGCCTGCCTGGGACGACTGAAAAGACACACACGCACTCACTAGTACCTAAAAACATCCCATCCATATAGCATCAATCTCTGCTTATGCTCATGTGAGTATGTGACTATTTTTGTGTGAGAGAGAGCGCACTGTGAGTGTGTGTACTGCTCCTGCAGGCTGGCTGGCTCGGAGTAGAGGTAGAAACTAGAAAGAGTGAGCACACCACTATGGATATGGAGGAGGCCAACGCCGCCACTGCACAAGGCGACCTCGCCGACTTGGTGACCCGTGCCAATGCAATGGCCGCTGTGGCGTCCACCCAACATCACCGGCCACCTCCTCCTGCTAATACTGCAGCAGCGGCTGCTCACATGTCGCCTCAGTACTACCCCGGCCAGATCATGATCCCTTACGAGGAGGAGCGACGTTCGGCTATGAGCATCGTCTGCGGCGACGCCGTGATGTTCGAGGCGCCGTCGACTTTCGATCCATACCTGTCGTCGTCGCTGGCACGGCAAGCCTGCTACGGGCCGCCGCCGCCGCAGCACCAGCAGCTGGCGGTCCAGATCTCTCAGCACGGCTGCTGCGGCAGCGACGTGCTGATGGGCGGCGCCGGTGCTGCCGATGACGGCGACGACGCCATGAGGATCTCGCCGCTGACGCCAGCTGCTCACCATCAAATGATCAAGAGGTTACTAATTAGCTACATATTTTTGTGACTTATTTCTTGGTGTTGTCCTTCCTTCATTTATTCATCCTTTCTAATGGAAGAGACTTGATTTCACATTCGTTGCTTCACTTTGCCATTCCCCTCTCCGTGTGCCGTCGTTGACCAATTTCTCACTTTCCCTACCATTAATTCATGTATACTCAACTATATATCTATGGTTCTGTATATTTTCATCGGCTCATTTCAGCATTGCTTTTCAGTATACCGAGGGACTTCATATCTAGGAGAAAACCAACATTGAGTCACTCCGAGTGTCAAGCTAGCTGAGTTAAATTTATAGATTTGATATTCCTGACATTTGATGTATGCATGTATATGTTGCTGGTCATTTGGTCAGAATATTTTCTCCTGCATGGTTTCAAGGCTAGCAGCCAGTGCAGATCTCTTTGCGAAGTTATGTTAAATCAGGCCTTCCGCCTTCGTTCGTTTCAGAGGAAGCGTTTCATGTTCTTTACTGAGAGATTGATTTCCAAAAGCCCTAACTATTCTATCAGTGCATTAAACAGTCATGCGTTAGCTGATATGCATATAGTACTATATATCTTAAATTCCGATTAGTGTTTATTCATGTATAATCTTTAGTTAAGTAGTTTTCTCACTTAATCTTTAATTAATTAAGTATGACGCATGCCTTGCATACTACAGAAAGAACGAGGTGAAGAAGGTGGTGTGTATCCCGGCACCGCCGGCGACAAGCGGCCGGGCAGGTGGAGGAGAGGTGATTCCGTCTGACCTATGGGCGTGGAGGAAGTATGGGCAGAAACCCATCAAGGGCTCTCCTTATCCAAGGTATCTATTTACATTTTTTTTCTGTTTGACAAACAAGCTAAGCTAGTACCTGTACAGACTAATGATCCAATTGAAGTTCATCAACATCAGATCTCTTTCTTTGGTACTGTGCTTACATTCCTTATCCTTCTTTCTTCCAAAAGACACGCTACAGTCTTTATCTTGCAACGATGTGTTGTACATCAAACGTGTGGATCTTATCAATATTTATTGCTCATATCTGCAGGTAGAGTATCTAAAAAGAGCAACAAAATCATGGCCATCTTATTAGATAAGAGGCAACTACCGTATTGCTTTCATCAGACCATTTTATCGGTTCAGAAATAGCAACATCCAAAGCAACATATATATTCACATTCCCCCACTTTTCATTTCAAACATCCATTTTTTATTTCTAGCCCACAATCGTGGGATTACATAAATTGCATTGTAGATATGATCCCCAATTAAACTTGCACACCAAAGTTGCGCTATTCCTTCTAAACATCCGAATTAGTCTATCAATTTTTTAACTTGTCAATCTCCAAAAAAAAATTGTCATTGTTAGTCAAATTAAAAATCTACTCAATGGATTTAATTAGCTTATTTATGTGGGTGATGAATTATATTATGATAAACGGTATGGAAGATATGTCCCATGCCGACATAGCACATTCCTCACATGGTAAGCAGATGATCGACCTAATGGTTGCACTTGTAGATCACCAAAAATCGCAGGAAACCATATAGTCACAAACAACATACAACATCGATCAAGAGAGAAAAGATGAGTAGGCAATCAAGTGGGAGAACTCAGAATGAGCATCAATGGGAATTAGGCCACTTAAGCTGCCAGTCCCTTAATGGAATTTGCCATATGTTCATTTCAGCTAAATCCGTCGACTTGATACTTAACCAATCGGCAACAAAAGTTAAGTGATGACCTAATATGATAATTTCAAGAGTTTATGGGACTAATAAATTTTCGTTGCAAGTTTATGTTCACCCTATAGTGTAATTTACTCATTAATTAGAATTTATTAGCTCCTGCGATCGAGAAAAGAGCATAAAATTCGAAACTTGCAACAAGATAGTCATGCATGTGTGCGCCTAATTTCTTCTGTCTGTATTTGGATTATTTGGTTTCCAATTAAACAGTCTAAAAGGTTGTGAAAGGCCTTATAGTATGTCATTTTTATAGGCATGGGTATCTAAATCATCCCCCAGAAATCAAGATTAGACTCCTTTTTTTGTATTATTAATATTCCTCTATGACCCACATGAATTTTGCAGTTCTGCAGGATTCTTCCTACATAATTCCCGTGTTCGGCCTAAAAAAGCAGGAGTAAATTGTTCATGTCTCAATGCTTAAGAAGAGATCACACGAATCACTTGTTCGGTCTGATTTAAGTGGATGGGCACTATAAATTAAATCAAGGATATTTAACAATATCAGAGAATCACGCTTGTTTATTCTAGTCTAAATTTACCAAGTTTATGTGCAAAATAAGTTTACATCAAGGCAAAGTATTTCTATTATCAGCGAATCACGCTTGTTCGGTTTAATTTTATCCAAGCAATTAACTTCTGTGAATACATGCATGTATGTGATATGTTCAATGTGGTTCTTATAGAAGTTCAAATGCGCATTTCCTTTTTTAGTTTACTGTTATTTTATTATTAATAGCATGTGTCTTCATTCTCTAGCAGAATAATTCTCCCCTTAAAATACAACAAAATAATTAAGCTTGGTTGCTTTCGAAACTAAGATAACAAAAAAGTTAAGATGATTTTAAGTACAGACGAGCTAATTAAGATACACAGACTGAGATCAACAATCCAATTTAATTTTTGGGGACAACTTTTAGTTAAAAAAGTTTTTCGATTTATATATTTTGTCTCCTTATTAATATCCTTCTCACTTCCCATGCACCACTCCCACTTGTAGAATAGTTAGTGGATGGTGGAAAATTTTACGTAAAATGCATAAATTACATACAAATGTGCCATATTCATTCTTTTAATTTTTTAATAATATGCAACTCTATTAAGGGAAGTATAATTTGCACTGTCATAATTAAGGGAGAGTTTCTTCGGGAACCCTTCATCTGGCATAGTTAATTAAGCTTGGATTCAGTATACGTATTAATTTTAATCCCAATCCAGCATGATTCCTGTTCAAATGTGGGCATCCGCGGTATACGTATTAAGATTTGATCAGCCCATCCATAGACTTCGACAGAGACTGCATTCCGAGGGCACTGCGCGCACAGTCGCTCAGATCGATTGTGAGCCAATTAGCAGATGCCCACAATCGATCTGAATCATCAAATAATGAGCTGCCGGTGCAATCTCAATCACTCATCTAGCTATTTGATGAGTTGTTTCACAACTCAATCCACCTTGTTTCTGTATGTTAATCAATTAACTGAACTGAAGCACGCACACTCATTATATATGTGTGTATCTAGATATCATTAACTTACATGCATTCATTAATATCTCCCTAGCTAGCTCTCTGATATGGACATTGATCGTTGGTATATGATTTAATGTGCTGCAGGGGTTACTACAGATGCAGCAGCTCCAAGGGATGTATGGCGAGGAAGCAAGTGGAGCGCAGCCGCAGCGACCCCAACATGCTGGTGATCACCTACACGGCGGAGCACAACCACCCATGGCCAATGCAACGCAACGTGCTCGCCGGATACGCGCGGGCTCACACTCACGCATCCACCAAGAATAAGCAGCACAAGATCAACAGGACCGACATCACAAGCTCATCATCTTCCAACAATGTTCATAGCTATTCGACTTATGAGCAGAATGCCGTCGGCGGCGACCTCGACGGCCTGCCGGTGAACATGATGGCGGCTGCCGGAAATGGCGTCGGCGCCGTCGATACCCTCGGCAGCGGGGAGGGCGGAGTGATGTATGAGCCCTGCAACGGCATCCAGCCTGATGAGGTTTTCGCAGAGCTGGAGGAGCTGGAGCCTGATAATTCCATGAATATCAATGCAAACATCTACCCCAGGGGGGTAAGTTACGATCAGTGGCACAACAAGTTCTGCTGAGAAAATCAGAGAAGGGGCAGCACTACATAAGCAAGGCTATGACAGCATGTGCTCGATTACAAAGATCTTAAAACGTACGAGTTTTTTGTTTGTATAACAAAATAATTAATTAATATTGCTTGCGCCTATGATGCTAAACTATTACTATATATTTACAAGATAAGAAAAATAAAATCTACATGCATTGATGTCTACATCGATCATTTAGTTTTATATATTAGTACCACCAGTGTATCCATTCGAGTACATATGTATATCCCTGATCAGATGTGAAATGTTTGACTGCCTCTTTAATTTGGGGACCATATATGTTCCCCTGACTGCCTCTTTAATGTCTGAAGCACTTTCTGTGCTGCATTCTTTTTCTTAATTTTTATTGAAGAAATTAGTGAATATTCTCCTCATGCATGTAACACCTCACTAAGAGTGGGTTCTTTGAGCTTATGACTTGACTTTCTATAATAAATAACTTTCAAACAGAGTGTTTTCACAAGATATTCTTTGGGCTAAGTCCTAACTCCACGCCTCCACGTAACTTTAACATCTAGGTTGATGCTTGACTCCATAGCTGTTCGTGACCCCGCATCCTTTTGTGTGACGGTGAACTCCCGATGCGATCTAAAATCGGCCAAGTAGAGCCGTGACCCTTTAATGAACACCAAGGAAACTGAACTTGGAGGTGTGGGCACAACCTATCGTCTGAAGTTCTTGCAAGGACTAAGGTATTTTAACATATTGTTAGAATACATCGCAGGTTACCATTGGAATCATTGACTCGAGACTGCGCAGTTGATGAGTACCCAGATCAGTGAGGGGTTACTGTTGAGGGAGGGTTCTTGCACTACCTTAGGCCCACGACAACTTCTACATGATGACACACATCGGGGAGTCTACCCCGGACGAGATCCGCGGATCAATCTCGGATGAAGTCCAGCCTCCGCCCCGAACAGGGTTGCATCACTCTAGACAGAGTTTGAGAAATCAAGACGGCGGAAGACCGACCTTGGCCAAGATCCAGAGTCCACCTTGGATGATGTCCAGAGTCTTCCCCAGACGAGGTCGGGGGGCTGACCAAAGACGAAGTCCAGGGCCAACATCAGGTGGGGTCCGGAGGCTAACCTTGAACAGGGTCTGGAGCAACCTTAAGCGAGGTCCACGGACGAGCCCCAGAGTCCATCTGATGCGGCAGGACCTACTTGGCATGAAGGCAAAAACTAACCTTAGGAGTAATCTAAGCTCTGAGAGCAGACTTGTGACTTCACTCGCCTCTTCCTCCCACTCTATAAATATGACTACTTCTTATTGTAATCTTAAACACTTGTGATAGAGTCCGCTACAGCAAAAAAAAAGAGAGAGAGAACGTTGCAGCAAAAGGATTGGGACCGCATGTTTTCCTCTCTCTCTCTCTCTAGTACTGCTGCAGCAAATGAATTGCGAGCGAGAACCACGGCAAGAATCCATGACAGTGAGGTGGCGGCTTCCCGGCATGCAGATCTCTGGTAGACCCAGCTTGCGATAGGGCGATGGACGAGTGAAGTACACGCATTCGGCTGGGCGGGATCGATGTGACAAGTGAATGCATCAACAGCGCTGCATTCAGTATATATTGTAAAATAAACAAACAACTGCCAGTAAATGTTACTGGACACCCTTCCCCTCTTGACCGAGCTGCCCCTCCCCTGAGATTAGAACGATCGATCGATATAGATCCTGCGGCGGCACAAACCAACAGTTTTACAGATCGATGTTTAGTACATGCATGCATGCACGAAACATCCATACATGCATGCGGCGGCACAAACCAACAGTTTTACCGAATTTATGTAGTAATAAAATTTGGAATTAAAATAACAGTGTATCCAAGACAGAGATAGTCTGATGGGTTGCTGCTTTGATCCTGCTGCAGGCATCTCTGCGTTGCTTAGTTTTTGCATGCATGCGTCGGTGCCTTTTTGGTCAGAAGAACTGGCAGTGGAGACGACTGGAGGCCATCAGCCAGCTCATGTGAAGGGAAGAGAAGAAGAAGAAGAACCACAGCCACAGCTACAGGGGTACTGTTGCGTCCATGGGGCGCACAGGAAAATTAGCTAGCTAGACAGAGACAAAACTTGGAAGCTAGGTGTTAATGCTTCGTCGACCCAGCAACAAGGAACCCTCTTTTGACATCGTTCACCGGCGCAGAGCGCGCTGCCTGCCATGTCAGGAAGTTTAAAAGATCTCGAGCGCTCTCCCTCTCCATTGGTAGATCGATCTGCTCGCGCGCAGAGGTATATTACTACATGGGTTTGGAAGTTTGTTTTGCTTTAGCGATTAATTGAGTCGAGTGTTCATGATTGTTAGTGCATGGGTTTTGGGACTTATTTTGTTTTCCTTTTTTCCTGTCATGTCTTCTTTGGTTTCTTTTTTTCCTGAGAATTACTGCTTTCATCCTACAGGTCTAGTACACCGAAAGAATAAAAACATTAAAAAAAGTATTAATACCTTTATAAATGCCATTATCCTGCAGATTGGTGTTAAATGATTTTTACCCTCTTATTTCGCCATCCATGTCATCCTCTGCCTGTGAAGGGTTGAAATTCCCATTTGCATGAGAACTGTAGTAGCATTTGTCCAAGCTTGGTCGGATCTGGAGATTTATTTCAGTGATGTTAATTCTGTAATGTTGAGCTACCGACAACGTAAAACATAAATGTAAACACAGACCTAAAGTTTTCCAAACCATACCATCTCAGTCCTGCCCTTTGAAACAAAATCTAGTTTGCACCTCTTTCTGATTTCTTCTTCCGTATAAGCTGAGATTCTAGGAAGTTTGTTGTGCACAAGGTTCAGTCCACCAAAATTTAACTGATCAAGGTATAAAACCTAGATATTTTTCACCCGGGGTCAAGAGGAGTCTGACCGGTGGAGCGGTTAGACCAGAGTGTATATGGTGGTCTAACCTGCCAGATCGGTCTGATCGGCCTGCACATGGAGGTCAGACCGCTTGCCGGTCAGACCGATGTATGTGTAGCGATTTGACCGCTTCGTGGAAGTTCCGTTCCTCTCGTGGTATGTTTTTTTCCAAATGGCAACTTTCCTTGTGGTGTCTAACCGATGCTTTTGCGATCTGACCGGTCCTGCCGGTCTAACCGGTCTCTGTGTGGATGGTCTGACCGATAGCTTGCTCTAATGGCTAGTTTTTTAGCTGTTGGAGAGACCACAGTACTATCGGAGTTTGCACTGTGGTAATACCGAGGTTCGAGCTGATTCTTGCCTTTTACTTGTTCCAACGGCTAGTTTTTGGGTGAAATATATAAATACCTCCTCAAAGGCTATTTGGAATAAGGTTGTTGGGGCTATTCTTCCTCCCTTTGAGCTAAGGGCAAGTCTCCTCTATGTGTGCATGTGTTGCACTTAGGGTGTTTTGGAGAAACAAATTTTTGCATGTGTTGCGCATGGTGGTGGACTTTGTGTTCGTTGAGCTGAGATATTTGATTCGTTCAAGTGAAGGGCTCCAACTTGTTACTCTTAGAGTTTACCGACTCCTACATAGCTTCGGAGGCGTGGTGGTCCAATGATCTACTCAAGAAGTTTGTGAGAAGACCCAGCGGATTGTGATTTATCATAGACGATTTAGGAGTTATCTATGATAACCATCTACTATTATAGGTATAATAAATCAGACAGTTCAAAAACCATCAATGATAAGAGTTTAAAACCGTCTATTGTATGGCAGTGGGTGAAACGAAAGAAACCCGGAAGTAGAAAGGTAAGGTGAGGCTCGGCAAAAAGTCTCCCGAGCATAAACGAGCCTTGCTTGACGACGGCCATGCCAAACCGCGTGCGCCCGTTGCTTTGCAAGGAGGAAAACTTGGTGACGCGGCCGACGGACGGATAGACGCGGCGGCGGCACCTAGATTCTCCGTTGCCTTGCTTACAGCTCAAGCCATCAAGGAACCGGCCGGCTTCAGCGAGCATATACAAGGAGCATATCTCTCAGCTGGTAAAAATACAAGGGGCTGCTAGTACGTACGTAGCGCGCGTAACTCGAAACAAACAGGCGCAACTGAGGTGAAGTCGATGGGGGCGATGGGGCGGCTGCTGAGCCGGAGCCGGCTGTTTGCGAGGAAGGAGATGCGGATCCTGATGGTGGGGCTCGACGCCGCCGGCAAGACCACCATCCTCTACAAGCTCAAGCTCGGCGAGGTCGTCACCACCATCCCAACCATCGGTACGTCACCTGCACCTAGCTACACAGCCTACACAGATATCTACATACGTACAATTAATCTTCTATTAACGGATAGAAACCGGTATAGGTACAATTAATTGCTTGCTTTCGTAGGATTCAATGTTGAGGCGGCCAAGATAAGGTTTTCAGTTCAGACCAAATATATATTTCGGCTACGTAGGACCTAGCTAGCGTCGATCATGAGCACCGATTACTCTTGGTTGATCTCGATCTTCCTTGCAGATCCGCCCGTTATGGAAGTACTACTTCCAAAACACCCAAGCCTGAGCCTTGATCTTTGTCGTTGACAGTAGCGACAGGGAACGTACGTGTTCTTGAAGCCAGGGATGAGTTAAACAGGACGTACGCTAGCTGATTGAGGTAACTGTCTGTGTATACGCGCGCGCGTATTCTGCACTGCATTTCATTCAAGTGATTACGAGAAGTCACTAAATTCAGATTTCACCCACAAAATATGGCTAGAGACTTAAAAGCAACAAAATCAGCCATCCACAGCGCAAGACTAGTCAAATAGCCACGGATTGGTGAGTCTGACTGCAAATGCAAAACGGTCTGATCGTTGAGGTCAGTTTTACTGTAGGTTTAGGTCCGACCTGACCAATCCTCTAGTCCTAGACCCGAAAGCCTCTCATGGCAAAACTAAAATCACAAGAAATTGCTCAATTCTTATTCAAACATTTTTAAGTTTTATATAAGACTTGTTCCAAACATTTAGAATCTGAACCAATCAAGAGTGGATTCTGTTGGGCTAAGACTTATGGATTATGGCTATGATTTTTGAATTTTGGCTTGATTTAATTTGTTAGAAGATGAAGTTTATATACTCACTTTCAAACCTAAATTCTTGAGATCTATCACATTCTCTCATCTCCTTTGATAACTGGCAACAACCCTAATGGGTCTAACCCATTAAATCTACTAGGGAAATCCATCAACCTTTATTAATTAAAAGCTAGTGCACACAGTGATAATCGTACTAGTCTAAGAAAAAGTAGTGCACATAGTGATAATAGAGATACATATCATGCATAATAATAAATTTTATTAATTAAAAGAGTGTGGGCCTTAAGGCCAAGTTTTACATTTCCACAGCTCATAGGCCAAATATAAAAGTAAGTAACAACGAAGAAGTTTAATATGATATCATGAGACATAGGGATAGTCGATACGATTTTGGCCTATATACCCATCAAAACCCTAGCCGCCATATCAATTGAACTCAGTATAGTTTGTACTATAATTTACCTATAGACCACATCTTAAAAAATGCATCGTTTAACGACACATTACTATTCATCCATACAAAATGCGTTAAGCTGAAGCTCTTTCGAGCCCGGTCTAAGAATCACAAGATTCTTGGACTTGGGTTCACTGAATTTGAGATAATCAAATTTAAGGCACAAATAGTTGAAAACTCAAATTACTTTTAAGATGGGGTCAAAGAATTAAGGGATATCATTATGGTCCTCAGGTTGTTCCTATATCATCTGCTGAATGGGAGGCTGTTAAGTTCAAACCAGAGAAAGGTGAGAAGCTTCTAGGCTTTGCATCTAGCATTAGATACTGTTCTCTGGCACTTGTTGATTTGTACTAGTTGCTACTGTGATTTCTGCATTATTATTAGCTTTGAAATTAATGATACACCTAGCCCTTGATTTCTGCATTAATGAGCTGAAAGTTTTTCTCGTTCTTAAAATTTGCTGTTGTTTTGAGACGCAGAAATTGCAACCATGTTATCCCATTTGCTAGAAATACGTCTTCTCTTACTACCCCTTGCCTCGGTGATAGGCTTTCCTGAATTGCCTTTCTTTAGTATGATCAGAGAAATGAGAAATCTAAAGACCAAGTGTTGTATATTCTAAAAAATTATGCTATTTACATAGTTTCCATTTTACCTACAGTCGTGAGGACTATGTGGATGAAACTTCTATGTTTTATTTCATGATTATTTCAAGTTGTTTGAGGTCACTTATTTGAAGAGCTTGCAAACTAACAGATTCATACTCTGATGTTGTGTGATCATTTTGAAACATGGAACATCTGATCTGATGATCCCCAAAGTGTTAATGGTTGTGGCCGGATTTAGTTTATTTAATTTTATCATTGGTATGTAATAAACTTTAGTGGCCTGGTTCTAAGAAACAAAACATTTAACATTCCAAAGAAAATTCTTTGTCTACCAGGTATGGTTGCCATTACTGTAAACTTAACTTGCTGGTTTAAGCTTGTGCGATTATGTTCTACAGTTATTTCAAATATCATGGTCAACCCATAATTATATGTGTATAGGTATATAGTACATACTGATAACCCAGATTGATTCTTGTTAGACTGCGAGTAATGCCAGGGGGCTCAGGTTCTAAAAGCTAGTCTAGTTTCCCTTTTCTGAATGCATCTCATTTCCAAATGTGGTAAAATCAGGTGCTCTCAATTTGTGTATGAGTTGTACAACAAATATCTTTACTGTAATTGCAGTTTTAAGACCCACATACCGGTAATGTAATGCGGTCCTCATTTTCTACTTTGGGAGGCACTATTTTATGGAAGATGTGTACTCCTTTGTACCTGAACCAGGAAACACAGAAACAACTGTTGCAGTTTCAGCCATAGCTAGAGCAATGCAAGAAATGAACAAACGTTGCCATTCTGCGATGCGTGTGGAGGCAATGCTAAGGGAATGCTGCTTTTGGTGTATTGACACCAAACATTTCATCAATGAATAATGTCGTATGTACTTTATTCACAACCTATACTTTAATGTTTTGATGGATGATTATGCATATCTTGAAGCAATTCTTTACTCTACCTTGCAGCCAGATTCCTTTTACTTCAATATACTTCCATTTGCTGAGGACATCAGAGAATTTCAGTCGGTGCTGAGATGGCTCAATTGCCGATAATTTAATTCAGTGGCAAAATCAGATTCTCCTAATTGCAGAAGAAAACAGCAACGGATTTTCCTCTTCTTGAGCGCCAGAATCAAATTGCAGCATTTTCTAAGACACATCTCATTCTCAGGTAGCGTTCTTGAGTGAAGTCTTGCCTCTCAGGGGAATAAATATTTCCCTCTTTTATTCAACCTGGGAAAGCATACATGAAGAGAACCCCTGCAGAGGACCTGATTAATTTCGACCAAGAGAAGAATCATAGCCGATACATCACGTTTAGATTTAGAGTAAAACAACAAAGCTGAGCTCGGCACCCACAAAACTAATCAGGCAGAACACGAAATGAAGCCTTGAAATCATCCTTCTCTGCCACAAGCTTATCAATGAGAGCAGCAGCGTCCTCCACCTTCTGGATCACCTGAGCACTCGATTCGTCCACCGTGATCTGGAACGCCTCCTCAAGGCCCATCACAATTTCAACCTTCATCCAATTCCAAATGGAATCCAACACTAATCAGAGACATTATGATTACAAGCAGTACGCATTCCTGACGGAAGAGAATAACAACATATGGAATTGATTCCTAATTCCACTATGGAAGACGAATAGCTTTATCATGCAATGACTATAAAAGGTGATGCAATGCAGCATCTTCACAAACTGTATTGTTGTTAGCTTCAATGGCATGCCTGGAGAGGTGCTGAATAGAAGCCATTCAAGTTAATGTATCCTCTTGCTTTCAATGTTTTTAAAATACACTAATACGGCGGTCCAAGGGATTTAGACGATGTTGAATTATGACTCGTCAGTCCAAGGGATTGCCGTGTCAAGTGAATCAGCCCCAAGGTCTACAAAATTTGTTTCTCCAGTTATAATTGTCCCTTCGGCTTCTGCTAATTGATTCTTCACTATCTTCAATAGTGTCTTGTTTGGCCTGTTCAAGAATTGGAATGAATATTCACCAATAATATGTCATGAAGAAAAGTGGTTTAACTGGGAGATATTATGAGCATTTGACTATGTACTACTACCCACCGCACTAATCAGCATAAGACCAAAAAAATCATCCCAGTAAACTGGTCATTCTTCATGCTTTAAGGAATACGAAATCACATTAAACAAAGTGCTGAAAGATGGGAATTCCAATGTTACCATGGTAATCTATTCTAACACCAGCACAGCATTGTCATGTGCCAAAGATGCTAGTGTACATTCTTTAACTGCAGGTACATTGTTAGACCATGTGACCATGTCTAGGATATTTGATGAATAATTGACAACGTTGGTTATGATTTTACTTATGATGTGTTGCGCGATGGATTGTCGATGTTGCATGATACGCTCGTGTGAGGTATTGTGCGGATTGACTTGAGTCAAGTCGTGGACTTGTGCTCGTGACGTGGTTGGTTGTTTATTCATGTGCAGTGTTGCTTGAGGCGTAACGTCGCCGATGACGGGACCGAAACTAGGTTCGGATGGAACTGAGGTTTCGGGACTAAGTTCAGGGAGGAACTGAGGTCCTATCGGTCAAGGATGTCATGCGGGATGTTCAGGTTAGAGAACAATGCACATGGAGATGATGCGACGTTGGAGGCGCGGAGATGCGGAGGCAAGCGGCAAGGCTGCATGTGCCCGGACGTCGTGTATACGAGTTGTATACGGATTGGAGTTGTATTCGGTGTAATGGCCGCGTACTTGTAGGAGAGTAGTATACGAGTTGTATATGAAGTGGTCGCATGTGGTTAGAAAGTCTTCGTGTTGGAATAGGAGATGATCAGGAGCGACTAAATAAATACGAGGCGTTGCGGCTGTTTCATCGTAGCTGAGATTTGTAATCAACAAAGGGAAACAGAAAGTTGTGCTCGGCTGTTTTGTTCGGCCGTAGCTTTTTGAGGAAAAAGTGAGTTGCGGCTATTTGTTGGCGCTGTATTTTCTCGGGAGCAAAAGCGACTCGACGGCGCGTAAGAAAAGGGAGCAGGCACATGTTTCAAACTTCAATTGCCTTAGCCATAAACAATGGATTTTCTTCGAAATACTGATATAACTTGGTCTGACAGGCCTGACATTTGGGAGAAAAGCAAAAAAAAAGGAAAAGGAAAAGAAAGGAAAAAAGAGAGAGAAAGAGAAAACACACACAATTTGATGTTATTAAGAGAGAAGGTGGCTCAAACAACTGTTCGATGGTTTGAGATCAAGCCAAGTCGATCAGCTGTGATTTTTCATTTTTTTTTCACGTGGAATGCTGGGGGTGGGTCTAATTTAACTATATAATTGATCTCACACTCGGTACAGACCACTTCATTTCAGTTCTTGTTACAGGAGTGTACGACTACGGTTTTCAAAGAACAAGGCCTAAGCAATGAAGGCAGCAGAATAACGCTACGAAAATCTGGAAGCAATCTGAAATAAAAGATTGCATTCCTCTAATAGCCTAAAGTTAATCCATCTAGAATTATGGGGAGTGAACTCTCAGTGAGGTTAGCATAAAGTTGCTATCAAATGGCATCTTTCTAGTTTTCATAAAAAAGGATAGTTTTCTGTTCAATTTGTTGTTTGCCATAAGTGTTCGTTATGCTGTCATTGTAAATTTGTGAATGATGATATAACTACCTCGTTGATCTCAAACACCGCTAGAAAACGACATTATTGAGTTTCCTTATCCCCTTCACACCAATTAGAAATGTGAAATGCAGCTCCTGGTGCCAGCAAGACATGTTTGTGGTTGTCAATCAGAGATAAACCATTTTGTTGTAACATATGGAAGAACATGGTTGGTACTGAGACATACCGAGCACAACACCTGGACCTGAAAGCGCTTCGGAACCGCCTTCAACGGAATGGATGGAAAGCTTGCTCTTTGCCTTGGGAAAGATGCCGAGCTTCGATTTCAGCACTGCGGCCATCGCCTCGAGAAAATTGAGCAGACAGCAAATTACCGAATCAAGAACCGAACACCACGAGGAGCTCAAACGCCGGAAGGATTCGAGAAGAAAGCTGTGCGTGTGCCTGAACCCGATGCGCAGGGGAGACGGCCGATCTGGCGTTGATGGGAGCAGGCATGGATGGCGGCAAGCAAGAGCGAGATGCGGAGGAGGTGAGCGCGCTGGCTAGCTAGCTACCGATGAGTGCAGGGGAGAGGGAGCGGAGTTGCGGGTGCGCCAGGGGAGGAAGGCGGCCGCGCCTCGTTGGTATCGACCACCATCGATGGATTCCACTCCCACCCATGTAGCCTGTATGAATGGAAATGAGCAGGACTTCCTTGTTTTATCACCATTCACCATCGTCGCAGGTGGAGATCTTTAGATTTTTCGAAAGCAATTTGTAGTCTTGATTTTTTGTCATCCTAGTCTTTCAGAAGATCAAGGTCCTACATAACTTTTCTAGTACGACGTGCTTTGAACGAATGAGTGAGCTAGTAGCTCTTCGTGTTTCCAGTGAAATCTCATCGGCAACGAGCAATTACATAGGAATTTGGGAGTAAAGATGACAAAGAAGTTTAATCCCTTCTAATTTTCCTTAAGACCATTGTCCCTCCAGATTAATGTACCTTTTCTAATTTAATCATCCAATCACTTCCCTCGGTTGATTCAAGCTTTTTTTCAAAAGATCGGTGGTAATTCAGCACACCACTCCGCTTATTCCTGTATCTCTTACTTACTTAGCTCCGCTCAAGTTAATTTCAGCTTTTAGCTTCTAACTTTTACCTTTTTAACTTCATCTTTTTTTCTAGCTTTTTAATTTTTTTCGTCTTTTCTTTTTTTCCTTATTTCTTTGCACTGTCCACGGATAACATAATTTTTTCTTTTTTAAAATTTAATTATATCGAAAAAGCTCATAACAGCTATAAGGCATATTCTTTTTGACCGCGACAGAGATTACGAGAGAGAGATACTTGTTTGCAATTTTGTATGATACAGATGTTGGGTTTTTAACGTGTACTATAATTAACTTGTAAACTCCATCTTAAAAAAATACTTCGTTTGAAAATTAGATACTGTAGTAAAAATCAAAAGCCGTTTTGAAAAACTGAAAAGAACAGGCACATAGTGCCAAAATAAGCCACACACAGTGCAGCATAGTGTAGAATAATGAATTAAGCTGAAGCTCGCAACCCACTTGAGCGCAACTATATATGTCTGCATTCCAAACAAGCCTATCAACTCAATTGACACATTTTACAATCTTTATTTCTATAATTTGTGCCTTTTCTAGTCCAAATAGAAAGGCAATGCCATGGCTAATCAATAAGTTCTCTGGTAATCATCTTTACACTAATGTCATCTGCTCTGACATCCCTACAACATCTTTAGCTAACAAAAAGAAGAAGAAAACCACCTCCCCAACAAACAAAATAACTTGTAAGAACATCAACAACCTCCTTGTCCTTTCACAGATCCATTCTGTAGCTCCCATCATCTTCTATCTTATTCTCTCAATTTTCCCAACCATTGCTTGGGAACGAGATTGTAGCAAACCCTGCTATTGTCGAGCCCATACTCTTTTTGTCATTGTTGAGTGGGAATGCCTTTCACAATCCTAGTGGGGTCCATCGCGAAAAGTGTGACATGAGGACGGTGATGCAGGACGAATGTGATAGTGGGGCCGAGATTATGGTGCAGACTAAACACAGGGGGGTGGCGATGCGACACAAGCTAAGGCAAAGCTCGACTAGGCATCGTGGTGCAGCCAAGGGGTGTGGCATGAGCCGAGCCTAGCAATAGTAGCATAAGATGCCAGGGTATATGTTTTTTAATCTGTAGTATAGAACAAATAAATAAGTGGAACCATTTCCAATAATGAGGTTCGTGTAGCGGTTTCAAAGACTAGAGCTCTTATTGCAAGCATCAAAGAATCAGAATGCCAAACAACATATGTGAATTTTACAGGCAAGGTTTTGGTACTAGAGAAGACACTTTCATTCTCTTGTTTGCGTACGTAGTAAACACTTTTCCCGACGATGAACTATGATAGTTGAATATGTCCAATTAGGAAATTTCACACACATATCCAAATTAAATATTGCCCTATTCACACGTTTTAGCATATCGGGTCAACTTTCTTAGTGTATATTGAGTGCATGTGGCCATGTGCTTATACTCGCCGCCTTAGCTCCAAATCTGGGCGCACGAAGAAATCCATAAAGAAGAAAAAACACATTGCTTATACCATCGTCACCTCTAGTTTTATACACTTCTCCTAGCCTCTACTACACACCCTACTTTCATCATTGTTGGTCTCTTCGAGACACATCTTCTTCTACATTTTCTTCTCTTCCTCACCCTCCCTATCTCATCTACCTCGTGGCCGCTCTCCTCTCTTTCTTTTTTTCCCTCCAGAGGGAATGTCTTATCGTCTTATTATCTAATCCCTCTTTTCTACATTCACTATAATACTCCGTATATTAGAGCTGAGTGGAACTATGCCTTCTCCTTGCATCCACATCGCTTCCTTCCCGTGTTGGCGGACACGTGTGCGCTTGCTTGCTTTCGCTCCGACTGCCACGTGCGTGCGTGTTTGCTTTTTTGCTTCGCTGCCGCATGCGCGCGCATTTCCTTAGCGGTTAATGGGCTACGGTTTGCACCGCGCACATACAGCTAGTATAGATTATGTATCTTCGTCTTGTATTTTAGATGATAAATTGGCCCAAACAGAATCCAGTGTTGAGGCTGCACGAGGAGGACGATGGCTGCATAAATAATCCCCCAAAGCGAACACAGGCGAGGCAGGGCTGCGCAGAAGATCCTCGGCTAGGTCTCGTCTTCAACCCTTTTCCTCGCTCTCCTCCTCCTCCACCTCCCGTGCGTCTCCATCTCCTCCCCGCACTCGCATCTCCGGATCCCTACGCCCCGCGCCTCCTCTTCCTCCCTTCCCCCCACCAGCCTCGCCATTACCGCCTCTCGATCTCGCCTCGAACCCCTCTAGCCCCGCCCCGCTTCGTACGGACACCCAAGGGATTCGGGGATGCCACTTTGCGGCGAGGCGCGCGGGTGATCCCTCTCGCGCCCACGTGGAGGATCCCGTCGCGGCTGGACCCTTTTCCCCGGTACTCCGTTCTAGGGTTTGCTCGGGTTCGATCTCGTCTCCAATTGCTTGCTCTTTCTCAGTCGTCCTCTTGCGTCCGGGTCTGCCGGCCGCTGTGGTGTCCCGCGAGGGCTAGCGCAGCCAGATGTTTTCCCACGGAGCTGACTCCGCCCACGATGCCGGCGGCGGCGTCGGCGTCAGCACCGGCGGCTCCGTCGTCCCGACGCGCTTCGTTTGGCCCTATGGTGGCAAGAGGGTCTTCTTAACGGGCTCCTTTACGAGGTTGGTTTACCTCCACATCTTATACTCCTATCCTATCATATCCTGTGTGATTACCATTCTTCTTCTCCTTCTACTGTATTTATTCGCAATTATTATTGCTTGCTCTCTAGGGATTGTTCATAACCCTTTTGCACTGTTTTACTTCAAATGTGCCACGTGTCGTCGGAGCTAGTATGCGGCTCATCGCATGCATTGCAGTTTCGTTTCCAAGGAAACGGACTGCATCTACACATTGCTATTGCTACTACATATGTTTACAAGTTGATGCCCTAAAGTCCAATCTTATGTTTTTTCTTGTAAGTGATGGATAGATTATCTGTCTGCTGTCTTACTGGGAGCTGCAGGATGTTTTCTCTCCAGCAATGCAGTTTCCTTGAACAGCAGGCTATCTTACTTATTAGTTCACATATGGGTAAATGTGGAGGGATATGTTCCCACCCCAGTGGTTGAGTGCAGCGCCTAGCACCCAGCCGACCAAGGATTGAGTCCTGGTTAGTGCGCTAGCACACAGAAACAGGAAGTTCCGGAAGAGAAAAAAGGGATATGTTCCCTGTCTTTCTGCCAATCACTGACTCTTTAACTCCCATGATGTGTCCTTATTATGCACCTAACGGCCACAATTTTGTTGTAGGTGGACAGAGTATTTGCCAATGTCTCCTGTTGAGGGCTGTCCCACTGAATTTCAAGCTCTCTGCAGTTTATCTCCAGGGGTTTATCAGGTGCCCTTCTTTATGCCAAGCTATTTACAGTTGTCCTGTTCTTACCTTGCTATTTAACATATTTGTTGTCTTATGTTTAGTTTATTTTCTTGCAGTAAAATCTCCGTATGGCTATTTCCAGCTTTTCTGTCCAGTGCAATGCTTTTGTGCTACATTAATGTCCTTCACATATCTTTTGATGCGGACATTCTTGTGTCTTGCTGCATTTGTATACCTGACTAACTTATCCTTGCTCTCATGTATAAAGTTTTGTATTTTGTGAATGAATTGTGCATGCCATCTGTGTGATGCCACATCTAATGTAAGAACATCCTTATTTGATTATTGATGTGCAGTACAAGTTTTTTGTGGATGGGGAATGGCGGCATGATGAGCGGCAACCTACTATAACAGGAGACTATGGGATAGTTAACACTTTGTGCTTGACAAGGGGATTTGACCAACTAAATACAGTATTGAGCCCTAGTACACCTGGAAGCAGGATGAACATGGATGTGGACAACGAAAATTTTCAACACACGGTAAGGATCACTTTATCTTGGCTTGAACTTTAAGAATACTTTGATGGAACAACTGCTAATTTCTGGTCGAGTTGTTAGTGAACAGCCACATTATGTGGTATACGTGTTCTTGCTGTAATGTTTCCCTCGGTTGATAATAAAAGTGGTAAGATGACATATTTTTTAAGCATAGTATACATATACAACCATCTCAGTGTTGTGATCATTTGACAAATGCTATTCTGTTGAAGAGGAGGGTGGAGTCATAACCATCAATGTGTCTGTGCAAGAGACAAGTGTTTTCTGTCCTTTATTTTATTGGATAATTTGTAGGAAAGCAATACTTATTCAAATATATCTTGTTACCTGCGCTTGAAAGTTCATGTGCCCCTGCAACGGTGGCTATATGTTAGTTTTCTGCTTTGTGATTCTGCTAACTTTCTTCATATAAGGTAAAAAGAATAGTGGGATAAAATTTTTGGTGAGAATGACCTTCCTTGTCTTCACCAAACAGGTTTCATTGGCGGAAGGTGCCCTTCATGAAGGTCTGCCGAGAATTTCAGAGGCTGCTATACAAATCTCTAGGTGTCATGTTTCTGAGTATCTGAATGGGCATACTGGCTATGATTTACTTCCAGATTCTGGCAAAGTATGGAAAACCAGCTGCTCTTATATGAATTCTATTGATGTAAATGTTTATTCTAATAACATTATATTTTTTTCAATCCAGGTCATTGCTCTGGACGTTAATTTACCCGTGAAGCAATCTTTTCATATTCTGCATGAACAGGTATTCAATCTTACCTTATTTCCCCCCTCTAGATCTGTATTGTTGGAGACACGTTAAATTGTTCTTCAATTTGTTGCTTTACACCACCTACCTAAATCGACATGAATTACTTGCCAAAAATAAAGCACAAACAATACAAAAAGAAACTACGTTGCTCCTACTGTAGGCTTATAGAACTCAGTTCTTTTACTACTTGTTCTTGCTGTATCTTACAATTCAACATTCGAAACATATGATGCTTAGCCAGCAGTTTGGCCTCTGTTTTTCAAATGGCGTTAAATTGTTCTTCAATTTGTCGCTTTACACCACCTACCTATATTGACATGAATTACCTGCCAAAAATAAAGCACAACAATACAAAAAGAAACTATGTTGCTCCAACTGTAGGCTTATAGAACTCCGTTCTTTTAGTACTTGTTCTTGCTGTATCTTACAATTCAACATTCGAAACATATGATGCTTAGCCAGCAGTTTGGCCTCTGTTTTTCAAATGGCTTTGGACTGTAAATTTTGGGGAACAGTGGCATACCTTTTAACAAATGCTGATATGGTTGTACACACTGTTCGGCTCCATGGCAGCTCGAATTCATCTAAGCTGAATTACATCCAAGGAATTGAATGAAAACAGAAAATTACAACCTCATTTCTTAAAATCTACAACTATATTGTGCTAATAGTACAACCCAGTACTGTGAGCATGATTACCAACTTGCTTGTAAGCAATGGTTACCCCTTTGCCAGGAAATTTCTAAATTTATCTTATTTCACTAAATGGCTTCAATGATTAGACATATAGATTCTTTCTTCTTTTTTTGCATTCCAGCATTTCCGTATAGGTATTTAAATGTACAGCGTACTTATGATACTTCCTTAGCTGTCATCTAGATTCTTTTAAAGTTGACTTCGTTATTTCTGGCACCTTGATAGCAGTGGAATCTCATTGTTGCTTTTATGATATATTGAAGTCACCATCAGTATTTTCCAAGTTGCGAGAACATACATTAAATAGTGCACCTTTCAGGGAATTCCTGTGGCTCCTCTGTGGGACTCATTCAGGGGTCAGTTTGTTGGCCTTTTGAGCCCACTGGATTTTATACTTATATTGAGAGAGGTAATTTATTTTATCATTTACTCTTTAGTCTTAGTTTTATTTGGTTTTTATCATATTTATAATTACTTTGGTCGTGTGATGTGTCTTTCTTGTACTCTCTAATAGAGGCAAAATGGCCTGATGTGTATTTCAATAATATTGTTATAGGTGATGGCTTACTGTTTATTTTAAATATTCCGCCACTAAGACAATTTAGTAGCACTGCAAATCAATACTTTGCAGTCTTTTTTAGCTGAAACACTTTAATAACTTTGTTTGGTTTTATTATTGACTTGGATGCTCATCATCATGTAAGATGCAAGAACAACTAGTGCATTTAAAGCATTATGAGAGTCCTTACATTTAAACACCTGGAAGTCTTCCCTATCCTGTTGTATTATACTTACTGCATCATGCATGTCATGGTGCACTTTCTGGGCAAGCAAAACTAGTTCAGCTAAAATTTGACTGATACTGATACAGCAGGATTTTGATGCTTGAGTAGTGTATCTGTACTAGCGGCTCCCATTAGGGGGTGGGAAATAGCTGAGATCAAGGTGTCAAGCATGCATGGTTCTGCTCGGCTCAATTTCCAGGCAGCAAGATTGTTTCAAGATCAGTTAGTACATACACATCTGGCATGCCTGAGTGCTAACTTGACCTTAGGTCCTTAGCTTGAAGGGGTTTGTAGGCCCAGCTAGACATGGAAATTTGGAACTGAATATATCTTAGAGAAGCTCAAGCAAGCTTTCATGGCTCTGCTCGGTTCAATTGCTTTATGTCAAGCTTTTTTGAGCTCAGTTAGTTCATAGGCATTCTGAGTGCTTTCTTTATCTTAATCTTGAAGAAATTTGTAAACTCAACTAGATGTGGAAATATGGAGCTGTGATCTCAGAGAAGCTCAGTTCAGAGCAGTTTGTTAGTAGCAGCAATTAAACATGACCTGGATGGGCATGTAATAGTGGACAAATATGTGCCAATTTTGTAGGGACTCAATCACATTATATATAACTTAAAAACTTTGTGACAGCACATTAGCATATCTTTTTCCCTATATATGTTCTTAGTCTAGATGTGCCAGAACAAAGGTGAATTGCTGAATGCAGGATGTAGCGATGGCCCAATGTTGGTTTGTTAAGTTGTGTTGGAATTTGTTTCACTTGGGATGGTATAACTGTGTCTTGTTGCTTTGTTGGACTGCTGTTCGAATTGTTTCTGCTTCATATGGACATAGCGACAGGTGCTGTATCACACTTATTGACTTCCAGAAGCTGTGGAAAATAGGCTATTAGGCTATTGTCATGTGCCTATTTAGTTATTATTCATTGTACGAAATTGTTAGACTATCACTGACAGGTTATCCTCATCCACTGATGCTGTTCCCCCAGGTCTGCTGGTCACCTGGTCGGTGACAGTTTACAACAGTTTTGTAAACCAAAAAAAAGAGATTTAATAAGTGGAGCACTTCTGTGCTGCCAATGATTCATCTGGTTTCCTTTCATGTTATTAATTCTTATCATGTGTTTTGTTTCTTGAAATAATTTATGGGAGGTATTTTCTTTGAATTATTTTATACTATCTTGTTTTGTTGCAGCTAGAAACTCATGGCTCAAACCTGACAGAGGAACAGCTTGAAACACACACTATTTCTGCATGGAAAGAGGCTAAGCGGCAAACTTATGGAAGAAACTATGGCCATTGGAGGTCAAATCAGCATCTAGTGCATGTAAGTTGGTACCTATTTCTGGTTGAGAATTGAACCGCAAATTTCTATATAGTTTGAATTGACAGCCTTATTGCACCACAAATATTGGACTGATGGACAAAACTTTCATCTTGAGTTAATGACCAATTATGCTTTTATGACATTGTGAATTCAACCTTTGTATGCCTAATTGACTTAACATCGAAACATGAAATTGTGCCTTTTGATTTAATTGCATTTGACAAGGTGTAGTAGACACTAGTGGTTTTAGTTGGTGAGAACATTTTCCGCCACCCACCATTTCACTCACATTTTACGTTCTGTGTGAAAACTAATTTAATGAAACATACCTTACTTTTTTTTGGGTTAATTAGCTTTGAGAATGACTACTCAAATGAGTGATTTGAGGGAAGTATAAATCAGCTGTTTGACATGAAATTTGTTTTGAACCCCTTTAATTGATTTTCTTTTTTTCCTTATTCCATCCCTGATTCCCTATATGCTGAGTCTCATTATGATTTATGTGGCAAATGCTCTCATGCTGGAGTTAACCTGTTTTCTAGGCCCCCCCTTATGAATCCTTGAGGGACATTGCTATGAAGATATTGCAAACTGGTGTTTCTACAGTTCCAATTATCTATTCATCATCATCAGATGGATCATTTCCACAGCTGTTGCATCTTGCATCCCTTTCTGGAATTTTGAAATGTAAGTATTTTCCCCTGTATGAAGAGTGGAGCTTATATGTGCTATAAGTAACCTATTGCAAGAAAGCTTAGTAACATTCTTGTTTTTTCAGGTATTTGTAGATATTTTAAAAATTCTACTGGTAACTTGCCTATTCTAAACCAACCAGTATGCACACTTCCACTGGGTACCTGGGTTCCAAAAATTGGTGATCCAAATGGCCATCCATTGGCTATGTTGCGACCTAGTGCATCACTTAGCTCTGGCCTTGACTTGTTGGTTCAAGGTATGTTCTCTGTTTGCTTTACTGCAACTGAAACTTATGCTTGGGAAATGCAGAACAGTAAATAAAGGTGCTCTTGCTTAGATTTCCCAAGACATCTCTTGGTGTATTATTGAAGTTCAAGTTCAACACTATTTACACTTATATTCCATATAACATGAAACTATTTGCTATATATTGTTTCAAAACTTATCTCTTACGTTTGTTCTGTTCTCGAATTGTTTCATGCAGCTGGAGTTAGTTCAATACCAATTGTGGATGACAATGACTCACTGCTCGACACATATTCCAGAAGGTATACCTTTTTGACTCACAGACATATCATTCTTTGGGTAGGGTTATTGTGCTATCATGCTATCTTTTTGTCCATGTATTTATTGAGTTTCTTCCATTGTGTAGTGACATCACAGCTCTTGCAAAAGACAAGGTCTACACACATATTCGCCTAGATGATATGACCATTCATCAGGTATGCTAGTAAATATCAATTCCTATCTTAATAAAATTTTAGACTGAAACTTATAGTAAATTGTCCAACGGTTTGGAACTATGATTATTTCACTGTTTTCTGTATATGACGTGAGAATGTGTATTGATACCCACAGTATGCATACCCCCCCTCCCCCTCTAAGCAGGCCTGAAAAATACATGTGGTTTTGAACCCTGATTATGGAACTCATAGGTGAATCAAGCCTCTTGTGTGCAGCACATGCATGTCCATGTGTTTTGTTCCATGTATAGCTATTCCTTTGTCCAAGTACAAATTTTTCTTTTTGTGGTTTCACTAGGATTGGTTGATATCAGACCAATGCTGGTCATATTCAAACCTGCTGCAGTTGAACCAAATATTGAAACAACATATTAGGAAGAGAAGCGGTTCTGCTATGTAATTTCAAACAGGGCTGTCTCATGAATTATGCATCTGTAATCCATCCAGATGTTATGATTTCGGTATGAGCCTTTTCTTTTGCTATGTTCAGGCTTTGCAGCTTGGACAGGATGCGAATTCACCTTTTGGATTGTTTAACGGGCAAAGATGCCAGATGTGTCTTCGGTCTGATTCTTTGATGAAAGTGATGGAGCGATTGGCTAATCCTGGTAAGTTTTTGCGACTATGAGTGCTGCCTGAATATATCATCAGTTAATTCATTAAATTTTATGTTCTTAGGGGTGCGCCGTGTGTTCATTGTGGAAGCTGGTAGCAAACGTGTGGAAGGCATAATATCACTGAGTGATATTTTCAAGTTCTTGCTGAGCTAGCAGAAGTGTCAAGGAGTCATCTCTGTTTTGTTCTCACAGCTGCCAGAGTTAACAGTAGCGAACAGATTGTCAAGCCACCATCGATCTCTGGCTTTTGGGTAAGACAGGATTTGAAGCTTGTCTTTCCCGATAATGGCCATTCAGGGTCTGTAAAGTTTTTTTCCCTGCCCCTTTGTTAGCCAAATATCTGGTGATTTTTATTTATTAGATTGTTTTGCTGCTTGTTCGGTTTCTAAGCCCCCAAGGAGCTAGCTCTTTATTCTGTTACATTCTGTGATACTAGAGGCTTTTTAGCATCAGAGAGAAGAATGAGGGGGATGTACCAAGATTGATCAAGCGCACCATGTGTTGTTTTTGCTCAACAACCGTTTTTGGCGGGCAGTGTTGCAACCATGAAAGGACTAGCTATTCCCTTCAAAGATTTCGGAACTGGCGGCAACTTGTTAGAAGAACAAAAAAATCGAATGTATTATGCGGCTGGGGAGGTGTAAAATTGGACCTCATTTATGTTGAAACCTCTTGCTCATTTGCTTCTCTTGTAGATGATTGTATATTTCTAGTGATGCAAATGTTCACTTGGTATCGTGTGCAGCTCATTCTTCAAGGACAACAGCGTGCTGGAAATATAACAATTTGCGAATAATCCATTTGGATATTGACATGGATTACCGGGGTAGTCAAAGTTGAGTTCCATTTGTGATTCTGACTGATTGCGGTTGCTGCGCCTGTCAGGTTGTATTTGTATTTTGTTTCGCCGTCTATTTGTATTTTGTTTGGCCTATCTTGCTTGGGTTGTAGTAACATAAAGGGCGGTATTGGTTTTTTTGTTGATGGCTTTTGATTGAAAATAAATAGTAGTGGTTGAAAAAACTTTAAGGAAGATATGAGTGGTAGGAAAAGCGAGAGAGAGAGATACGTGCACGTTACGAGAGAGAGTAGAGTGCGTGATGTATATGTGATCTTATATCTTATCCCTGGATTGAGATGGTAGCGAGAGGAGTAGAAAAGCTATTTCGAGAAGTTGGGTTGGATGTTTATATTGTTTATTTTTGGCTTTTTAAGTAGAAGTTAAAAGCAGACGTCAATAGGAACGGTGCCTAAGTTAAGCAGTTTCCTAGCTATTTTGATCTGGGATGTCGGCAACTTGATATTGAGAAGAGGATTTTGTACAGCCTTTTGTATCTACAAACCATATTCAGAGCTGTCCATCGTGTTTTAGGGATGTGAATAGGAAGCAAAATGAATTAGCAATACAACCACATCGTATCCGACACAATCGCCCTGTTCGGCTGGTGGATTCGTCTTGCTGGAGATGAAGAAATGTCATTGCACGACGCATCATCACCTGACACGGGTAAAAACTGCAAGGTGCATAAGGCTAGATTGACAACGTTGCTGTCAGAAATGGAGCCAAGAAGAGCGGAGGGAGGCGAGCACGCTTTGTCATTCACGGGAAAAATCTGGAGAGTGGATAGGGCCAATCCACGTCACTTTGCGAACGATAATTGTGCTGACAAGATTCAAGGAATCCATCTATCCATTCCATCCTCTCCATGGCAGGCAGAAGTATTTTGTACTGTGTGTCTATTGGTTGACTGACAAGTGACAATGCATATACTCGTGTATGTTGCGGGGCCTGCACTGCAGTTGACCGAGAAGCTCGAGGAGCACATCGAGGACGAGGTCGACGTCCGCGCCGAGGAGGACTCGTAGTCCAGCTACGGCAGCATCGACTTGGCCTCCTCCATCATCAAGAGGAAGCTCAGGAGACCGACTTGGCCTTCGACGCCGATGCCGCCACCTCCACACGAGGAGGACGCCGCCGCCGCCGCAGGAGGAGCAGGATCTGGTCGAGGCCGTCGGGGCCGAGGACGAGGACGAGGAGACTGTCCTGACCAAGGTAACTATTACTATTCTGCGCATCACTTTCACTTAATTTGAGTCCAGGACTGACTGCTGGTTCCTGGATGCTACTATATATGCTTACATGACATACTTCTTCGATGATCAGGACACGCCACCATGCATGCGTCTGGCAGTAATTAGTTTCAATACACGTCATTTATCCTAAATGGATTACTACAGTAGCTGTTTGACAAATATGCATACATAAACCTTTTAAGAGTTTGACATGCTTGCTTGTTTTATCGTTCTTTTATGGAATACCAATATTTAGTAGTACTGTGTCTATGAGTAGGTCTGGCTATCGAGCCGGCTCGGCTTGTGCAAGCTCGCCCAAAAAAGTAGCTTGGTTTGACTCGACTCGTTAAGGTAATGAGCTGAAAATCTAGCTTGGCTTGACTCGATAAAAAGTTTGAGTTGCTCGTGAGTAGCTCATGAGTCATCGTGAGCCAAGATGTATAGACATAGAAGATTCAATAAACTCAACCACTGACAATTCTGAATTAGTACATAATTATATGTTACATGCAACATGAGGACAGTTGACGCCATGCTTTAGTTGCATTGGTACCTTTATGATGTTAGGCGGTCGAATCTTGCTCTTGGTGTTAGCAAAATCCTTACTCTCATCGAGAGGATGACACTCTTGGAGATGGGGCAATTTTCTTGTTGTTATTTCCCACACAATGCCATACCAACTTGAGGGGTTGGGGATACATATTTATAGGCCAAGATGGGCCGAGCATATGCTGTCCTAGAGATGCTAAAGCAAAGATACTAGTCTAAGATGCTAAAGCAAAAGCACTAAAGCAAAAGCAAAAAGCAAAGATGCTAGTCTAAGATGCTAAAGCAAAAGCTAGTCTAAGATGCTAAAGCAAAAGCAAAAGCTAGTCTAAGATGCTAAAGTAAAAGCAAAAGAGATGCTAAAGCAAAAGCAAAAACAGCAGACACAGCACAGACTTATCCATCACTCTCCCCCTAAGTCTTGTGTGTCTCCTTGTGGGGAATCTGAGCCATCCCGATCCTGGCGCGAAGCTCCTGGAACTTGATCCGCCCAAGAGACTTGATCAGAAGTCATGAGTTGGTCTTGAGTGTTGATGTAGGTGGCGGACACTCCTTCATCCAGCAGCTGATGAAGTGATACCTCACCCGGATGTGCTTGCTGCGCTCATGGAAGACAGGGTTCTTCGCCAAGGCCAAGGCGGACTTGCTGTCCACCCTGAGCTCCACTGCCTCCGCGTCTCTGCCAAGGAGATCGCCAGCGGCCGAGCCACCCACGAGCTCCGAGTAGAAGCGGTAGTGGCTGCAATGTACTCGCCGCAGCTAGACAAAGCCAGACTGCCGCTTGACCGATCGCCACCGATCGGACATTTGCCGAGGAAGTACAAATCCCGCCGTGCTCTTGCTCGTGTCGATGTCGCCGGCGTGGTCGCCGCCATCGTATTCGATGAAGTGCGCCGCGATCGGGCACCTTGTAGTGCAAGCCGAGTCGGAGGTGCCCGCGACGTAGCGGAGGATCCTTTTCACGGCCTGCTGTGCTCGCTCGCTGTCGGCCGCTGCATGAACCGGCCGACGAGCCGACGGCGAACGCCAAGTCCGGCGCGTGTGGACAAGGTAGCGAAGGTCGCCCACAATACGCCGATCGCTGCGTCGCGCCCACCTCCTCCGCCGTACTCTCACGACTCGGCCACCTCTCCTCCATAGGAGTGTGGGTCTGGGTTGCGCCGGTGAGGCCGCCTACTCCACGATGCGCTTGGCGAGGCGCCCGCGAAGAGAGATGCCGAGCTGTCTCGGTGGACCTCGATCCCGAGGTAGAAGGAGAGGCCCGAGGTCGCTCATCCGGAAGGTGGCCTTCATCTCCGCCTTAAAAGCCTCGATCTTCTCTTTCTTGGTACCGGTGATCACAAGGTCGTCGACGAGACGCCTATCGCCAGGCATTGCCTCCTTGCCCCGCCGGTGACCGCCGCGGCCTCGTGAGCGCTCCGCTGAAATCCCATTTGCTTGAGGTGGAGTCCACTTGGCGTTCCAAGCTCGCGGTGCTCGCCGCAGCCGTAGAGGGCCTTGCGCAGCGGAGGACCTTGCTCTCCTGCCGGGATGATGAATCCCGCCGCCGCGGACGAGACCTCCTCTTTCAAGTCGCCGTTGAGGAAAGCGGACTTGACGCCCATGTGATGGACGCACCAGCCCCCGTGCGAGGGCAGGAGGAGACGCACGGACTCCATCCGTGCAACAAAGCGCCAAGGTATCGCCGAAGTCGACTCTCCTCGCCAACGAAACCACGTGCCACGAGACGCGCTTGTGCTTGATCACCTCTCCACCTCGTCTTTCTTGAGCTTGAAGACCCACTTGAGAGAGATGGCGTGGTGGCCGGGCCGAAGATCAGCCACCCCATGTCTTGTTTCGCCGACGGCGCCCATCTCTCCTCTGCATCGCGCACGCCATGCCGCGTCTCTCTCCGCCTCGGCGAATGAACGAGGCTCGCCGCCGCCTGTGGCGAGGTGCGCCTCCGCCGGTCGCACCGCGCCGCCCGAGGACCGGCCGCTCGCGAGGAGGTCGCCCACGCAGTGCGGTAGCGCAGGCTCGCCGCCGTGGTAGGCGCCGATGCGATCCTCATCGTTGGACAGCGGAGTGCAAACTCCACCGTCGCGCGCTCATCGTGGGCGAAGCCGCCGGTGCCGAGCTTGTGGGAGTAGGCGCCGTGTAGGAGAGCGGCGTGGCCGACGGTGCCGGGCAATGGACTCGCCGAGCTCGTGGGCTTGCCGGAGCTGGTGGTGGCGGTGGTGAAGGGCTCGCCGGAGGTGGTGGCGAACGAGGTGGTGGGGTAGGCGAGCTCGGTGAAGACGAGCTGCTGGCTCCCCCCGCCTCCTCGAAGTGGACGTAGTCGACGACGAAATCGCTAGTCGCCGAGTCGGCCGTCATCCACCATCTTGCCCCACGCCCGGCCTCGCCGCGTCGAACACGACGCCACGCGTGATGCGCCGCCGCCGTGTCACAGGTCGAGGACGCGGTAGGCCTTGGTGCCCTCCGCGTGCCGGCGAAGACCCTGGCGTGTTCGGCCGCCGAGCTTGCCGACGTGGTTGAGCTCCTTGACGGCGGCGTGCACCAAGACACGGAGGTGGCTCACCGCGGCTTGCGCCGTGCCAAGCCTCGTATGGCGCCTTGCCGCCGAGGGCCTTGGTGGGGAGCGGTTGAGCAAGTGGACGGCGGTCATTACCGCCTCACCCGGTAGAATGCCGGCATCCTCTCGCTGAGGAGGGCGCGCGGTGGCAACCACCGCCCGTTGCGGCGCCGACGACGCTGCTTACGCTGCGGGGTGTACGGCGCGAGAAGTGACGATGGATCCCTCGTCGGCGCAGACGCCGCGAACTCGCCGCCGTGAACTCACCGCCGTTGTCCGTCGTAGGACCCGAAGCTTGCAGCCGCACTCGCCTCCGCAGCAGCCTTGAAGGCACTTGATGGCGCCCGCCGCGGCGCCTTGATGTCGAGCGGGACAGCCCACATGTAGCGGGACACGCCGTCGACGAGAGGAGGAAGTAGCGCCGCCTCCGTGTGTAGCCGGTGTCACGGGGCCAGAGGTCACCGTGTACGAGCTCCGCTTCTCCTTGGCGCGAAGCTCGCTGGCGAGAAAGGAGCCGCGCAGCTTGGTGAGGACGCAGTGTCGCGAATCGCTCCCACGTGGTCGACGTGCTGCATGCCCCCGCACTATCTCCTTGTCGCCGAGCTGCCTCGTGGCCTCAAAGTTGAGGTGCCCAGCGCTCGTGCCACCTCCAAGCGCCGCCGTCGCGGCGGGCTGCAAGACACGAGGTTGCGCCACCGCGCGTGCAAGACGAGAGCGGTTGCTCTGTTGACCTTGACGAGGAGCCGGCGGCGATGATCCCAGATGCAGCACCCGTGCTCGATCTCCACGCGCGATCCGTTCTCATCCACTGTCCCAAGGCGATGATGGAGTTCCTCAACACGGGATGTAGTAGACACCGTGAGCAGCCGGTGCTCGCCGCCTTGGCGATTTAAGACGACAGAGCCGACGCCTTGATCTCCACGGCGAGGCGTCGCCAACTTGACGGCAGCCTCGAACGCTCGAGTCGAGCTTGAGAAGTACTCCCGCCGCCGGTCATGTGGTGGGTGGCGCGTGTCGAGGCACCACCCATCGGTCTTGTCGTTGCCGGAATCGCCGCCCGTGAGGGCGTGTGCTTTGGCTCGTCAAGGTGGAGGAGAGTCGCTGCGGCCGGTGCCGCTGGAGGTAGTTCCATGCTCGCATGAGCAATGAACAGAGCCGGCTGCTCCTCCTCGCCCGCGCGACGTGGGCCTGGCCGCGTCGTGGCCGTCGACAATCCTTGGCCCAATGACCAAGCTTGCCGCAGTTGTAGCAAGCGAAGTCTCGTGCCGGCCTTTGCTTGCCGCGTCGCCGCCCTGGTCGCCTCCACGGTCATTACCCTCGACGCCCCGCGCCGCGCTGGGCGTCTTTGCGCGGCTTGCCGCGCTTGCCACGCATGCGGCCGCCTGTCGTGGAAGAAGGCTCCCCCTTCTTCCTGTCACCTTGGCCGGCAGCCCACTGCTCCCGAGTGAGGAGGAGCTTCCCACCAATGGTGACGGGTCCCGAGAGGCGCTGTGGCTCATCGCTGTCAACGACCTTGAGGCGACCCAACGCCTCCTCGATCGTCATCGTGGAGAGGTCCAGCAGAGACTCGATCGAGCGAGCCATCTGCTTGTACTTCTCGGGGACGCAGCGGAAGAGCTTTTCCACAGCTCTCTCCTCGCCGTAGGTGTCGTCGCCGAACTGCACCAACCGCAACAGAGTGTTGAGACGAGAGCAAAGTCATCAATGTCTTCACCGCTTGAAGGCCGTGTTCTCCCACTCCTGCGCGAGTGCCCGTAATGTAGACTTGCGCGCGGTCGCCGCCGATGCGTCAGCCGCAATGATGGCGCCCAAGCCTCCTTGGCATCCGCTTGTTGGTGCGAGAATCGCGCATCTCGGCGGGATCGCAGCGATGAGAGCATCCGCCCTGTCGATCCCGGTCGTAGTCGACGTCGCCGCACGGATCGCATCCCACATATGCCGCACTGAGCTTTACCTCATCACCGCAGCCCACTCGACATAGTTGGTCTTGGTGAGTGTGGGCCACTCGCGCCGGGCCGACGCCCTCGACGATACTGGTACTCGTGGTGCCCACGGTACGGCACCGGGAGAGAGAGCCGTCGCTGTGAGGGCCGCGCTCTCGTCGACCCGCACGCCGCCGCCGCATGCATGCCTCCTCCAGAGCACCGCCGGCGCGCCCGCCCGCTCTGGTTCGCCGCCGCTCATGGGCGTCATGGCGCGACGCCCATCGCGCTTCGCCGCTCGCCGCTTCCTCCCTCTCCGCAGCTCAAGGTCCACGTCGGCGTTGTCACGCAGACGGAGCCGCCGTTCTTCGCTGCCGTAGAACCTCGACCTCCGCTGCCGCCGCACGCGCTGCATCCGCCGCCGCCGCCGCTCGCTTCGCTCGCTCCGCTGCCGCGCCCCGCCGCCGCCCGCCTTGACGCCCTTTCGCGCGCCGCGCTGCTCGTCGTCGCCGCTTCGCTGCGTTCCTCGCCGCAGCCGAGCTCGCTTGTCGCCGCCGCGTGCTCGAGGCGATCGAAGGCCGAGATCGCCTCGCGGACATGGCGCGCCACCGGGATCTAGCTGGTGAGAGAGAGCGCCTCGATGAGCTGCCGCTTGTCCGAACGGGGGAGGAGGAGTGAGCGGAGGCAGCCGGAGCTGCTGCTGCTGCTAGTTGGGGTTGCTGCGAGGCTGGAAGCAACGCTGGAGAAGGGATTGAGCAAGAGATGCTCAGGCTACAGGATAACCTCGCTCTGATACCACTTGTTAGGCGGTCGAATCTTGCTCTTGGTGTTAGCAAAATCCTTACTCTCATCGAGAGGATGACACTCTTGGAGATGGGGCAATTTTCTTGTTGTTATTTCCCACACAATGCCATACCAACCTGAGGGGTTGGGGATACATATTTATAGGTCAAGATGGGCCGAGCATATGCTGTCCTAGAGATGCTAAAGCAAAGATGCTAGTTTAAGATGCTAAAGCAAAAGCACTAAAGCAAAAGCAAAAAGCAAAGATGCTAGTCTAAGATGCTAAAGCAAAAGCTAGTCTAAGATACTAAAGCAAAAGCAAAAGCTAGTCTAAGATGTTAAAGCAAAAGCAAAAGAGATGCTAAAGCAAAAGCAAAAACAGCAGACACAGCACAGACTTATCCATCATATGATGACTGCTAGTATAAAGAACAAAGGAGACTTGATTGCGGAAAAAATAATTTAGCATTGCAATTGTTGCATCTTCAATGTATCTGTATTTTTATCCATTAGGATCCAAATAGAAACCTGAACTTTCAGGCAGCATGACAGTTATAATAAACTAGGCACACTTGCCTTTGTAAGTAATCTTGTTCAGCTTTGCCCTATCTTCTAAGATTTACCTGTGCTCATAATATTAGTGAAGGCCTTGAGCCTGCCATTATGGTTGTTGCAGCATGACCATACAACACGGCCAAGACCAGCATAAACTTTCCTTCATCGCTGTTGCAGCCTAGAGCAACTGTAACCAATGGATAGCCCTACATTGCCATATGCGCATGAATTGCAATTGAAATTTTAAGAGCTACAATCCACTAGTTTAGAGACCATGGAGATGAAAGAGTACCTTGCTAACGAAGCAGTGGAGACTGGAGAGTTGCCATCGGCCACCGCCGTACTCGAGTGGTGAGTCCGGTGAGTGGTGGCCTGCCAGCGCGGTGTCATGTGCCGTCTCCAGTCAGTCGGTCTCCATCGCCATCCTACCGTCTCGCTTGCGTGGTGTAACTGCTGTGCGTCATGAGTTGGAGGAATGGGGAATCGGGGATGAGTTCGTGTGCCGGTGTGTGCTGCATTGCTGCATGTGGTGACTGGTGAGTCTGGTGAGTGGTGTGACTAACTAGTGGTGGCTGCAGTGCAGTGCTTGCTAGGGCTCTGATGCTAGATGGAACTAGTACATGGGCTTTGAAAAATGTAAATCATCAATACGCTGCATGCAAAAGCCCATAAGTATTTAGTTATTAAGTCTTAACGAGCTAACGAATGGCTCATGAGTTAGCTCAGGTTCAACTCATTATGATGTCGAGCTGGGAAGGTGACTTAGCTCGGCTCATTAATTTTATGAGCTAAACTCGAGCCGAGCTCATAACAAGTCGAGTTTGAGCAGCTCACTAGCTTCGACATTTTTTGCCAGCCCTATCGATGAGAGTTCACATTACCTACTATACCTAGCCAATTAACGGGATTGATCCATTGGTGCCATCATATTAAAAGCAAAGGGTGTACCTAGTTACTGCAGGAATATATATACATACATATGTACGTACATACATACATACGAGGATATATCGATGGACTTATCACTTTATGCTAATTGATTGAAGCTCTACAATGTCCGAGGATTTGCCAAAGCAGTTAAAGGCCACCTTCTGCCGTGTTGACATCGTCCTCCATCGTGTCTTTCGGTTGGTCTCCCACTTCTGGTGAGCTAACCTCGCCATCGACGTAGTCCTTCACAACACGTTGCATGTCTTCAGGAGGCTTGCCGTCGCTTGGAATGCTTAGTCAAGGCAGCGGACAACTGAGTCAACCTTGTCGAGACCCCTTAAGAAAGGGAAGAGAGCATATGGGCTCAATTCGATTTGATTGTTTAGTCAGAGGGTGTTTAGGAGACACTCGAACGAGTGTGTCGGCGGGTGGACGTATTCTGGGCTTCATTCATTGATGATCCTGAACCGTCCGATACCGACTATGTCACCTATGAAGTTTTGAAGATGGAGATAGCATGTTACCTCCGCCACTAGAAAAAACTTTGATTCAGCTAGGTTTCTACTTTTTTGTTATCTTTTATAAGAAGTGACTGGCCACACTGTTTGGCCATATGTTAAATTAATCAAGCAATTAAATTTATATTTACTATCTTCTATACATTTAAACGGTCTCAGTATAATGACATGATGGCATTATTGATGGGTAAAAAATAACTAAGTAACACATATTTACTCTTGAGACATTACTAGATTTGCATTTATGTATATGAGAATGAATTTAGAACCTTAAGGATACATGAGAATGAATTTAGAGTTATAATGAACCTAAGACTGACCATAGATAGGATAGAATGGACAAACCTTAAGGATATATTTTAAAAGATAGCTATTTTGGAAATTGTTTGAATCCAATCTTATTCACTTTGTATCATTACATAGGAGCCCACGCTGTACATCCTCAGAGTCAGACTTGTTGGCTCCATTCTCGTTGATACTAAGTAGGGGATAGCATTTTCATGCCTGCCGGGGACGCATGTGTGCAATACCCAACAAGGGACCGGTTTCGTGAAGGTCTAGATGGACATGATTAATGATGTTTTCAGGCCGTCCCACTTAAGAAGCCCCCAAACAAAAAAAAATCATTACACTAGGGGATGCCGTCTACATATTCATCCAGTGGCCCAAGAGAGTCGTCACAATGGACCCTTCTGTGCTCGATCTTCACATGACTATCCCTGTCAAACAAAACCCTTTATGACTCCACCTCAAGCTCTGCTTCAAAGGCCATCGCATTGGCTCCTGTGGTGACGACGTTGAAGATGTATCACAAGCGAGGCGCTAAGCCCTAGAAGTATAAGCTCGAAGTGTTGTTGGTCTCCGAGTCATAATTACCAAGCCTTGGAATGGTTTGTAGGACTTTGCATGTCTAGTACATACATAGATCTAATAGGAAGCCAAATCGGCAAAGTGGATTTATCGTGAGATACATAGAAGAGGTGCATTTCTTCCACGACTCAAGCTACTATGTTGTGACATTTGAAGACTTATTCTTACTATTCAACCTCGACGAACTCGATGACTCACTTCTACGATACTAGACACTATAAGTATACTCTACAATTAAATTCTACATTCATGCAATACCAATAAATATCAAAACTTATTGCTTATGTATATATCTATGATCCAACAAGTCCGACGACGGCAACAACCGGTGGGTTTTCTCAACCCACACTTGATTTATGAGCAATCCATCAAGGAAAATGCATCTTTCGTCGAAGATTATATAACAACGGGATTACTTGCTCAGAGTGATAAGGACTACACCTTGATACCCTTCAACTAGGGGTAAGTGCTTCACTAGTTGCCACACAAAGTTTTATTTTACTTTATACGTAACATAAATTTAGGATTAATCACTATGGCAACACACATGACTAGGTCTCACTGGATTCTGATTGTAATTGTACCAAAGTAGAGCAAGGTAATATATCTTGATTCCCTACTTAGAAGCAACCACGACTTCACCCGTGTGCAACAAGCAATTGACAGATAAACTCATTTCCTCTATACATAACTCTATTGTAGTCTTTCCTTCATTTGTAATGACCGAGACTAACATTTTAGAATCATGTAGGTCGTTCAGTGCTTACATTACCTAAGGAGAGACACACAAGGAATTCAGTGCCACACTGCGACACAGGACACAATTTTTGATACCCGCTACAATACAATAATTCTATATCATACTTTGTAATAATGTCTCTAGAACTAACAATACCTATATATGCAATTCTATTTTTGCAGTGTCACCAACAGCTACATGGCAATGTATGTCGATTCTACATTTGTAGATATATGCAGAAAATCATGTGCACTAAGATGAAAGATATAGAGGTTTGTTAACCTATCAATATTTATTTCATGATTATCAATTTATATATGTATGTATGTGTGTGTGTGTGTATATATATATGCTAATGACTTCAACACTCCTAGCGACAGGGTGTGAAATTCGACTCAAGTACATTTGATCTTGACAAACTCACCGAAGTTCGACGAAAGCTCTCCAAATTATTGAAGGCAGAGGTTATTCAATCGAATGGAGAGTTTAACCTCAGTAATGATTATTAGATGTTCAAACATTTGATTCAATTGTATTTCATTTAGTTGTGCTTAATCAAATAATTAATTCAATTACATTTCATTCAGTTGTTTAATTCATTTGTGAGATCTGTGTAATGATTGTAGTGTGCTATATATGTGATTTGTTTGCTTGTTTTCATAGGGTATGGCTAATATTTTCCGATGCTAACCGAAAAATAGAAAATAATTTAGCTTTTTAAATAGTTACCACAAATGGTTTGTAACATGTCCAATATCATAAACGGTTATTAGTATTAGCCGTCTGTGATATGTAAAATATCACAGACGACTATGTTTAAGAATCGTCTCTATATTTTACATATCATAGATGATTTTTAGTATTAGCTGTCTATGATATGTTAGATATCACTGACTGCTATTTTAAGAACCGTCTGTGATATCTGACATATCACAGACAATTTTTGATATTAGCCGCTTGTGATATGTTAGATATCACGGACTGCTATTTTAAGAACTGTATGTGATATATGATATATTACAGATGATTGTTTTGAAAAATCATCTATATTGTAACTTATCACGTATAAATTGAGAGCTATTACATTATATACGTAGATGTTGTAACCATCTATTTACGTCTGTGCGCGCGAGCCCAGCTCGGCGGCATGACGACAGTACATCCAAGATGGCAGAGGTGGCGTAACGCGGGCCGCAACACAGCTGTGAGCTCTGGTTGGTTGGGGGGAGAGGATTTGGTTGTGAGAGAGAAGATTGGGATGGGCCTTGGTGGGCTAAGGGGTTGGCGTCTGATTTATTTTCGGCTCTAAGGTTCGTGCTGTAAAAGTTTCCATAAAAGTATGAAATTGGAATAGCATAGGGGCTGAAGTTAAAAAAATAGAGGGCTCAAATGCAAATATGATTGTGGGACCTGTTTGCATTGGGGAAAATTTCCCGTGTGATGGCTTGAGCTAACGTGAAGCATTCTTTTCTCGAACCACCAAGTTCCGGTGGCTTGCACTGCAGAATGTGGAGCCTTAGTTTGTTTGCTGCCCTCTTCTTTCAACTTGATCTACTACATGCTTTTTAAGTAGAAATGAGAATCTTGCCAAATAAGATTGATCATAACTAGATCTAGTCAAATGGATCGCCTAGCACGCCAGACACGGATCCATGTAGGCATGGCCTAACATGGACACATGTAGGCATGACCCAACATAGATCCATGTAGGCACAGTCTGGTTGACCTAGTTAACAAAATGGATCATACCGTGTCGGTCTATAGGCTCAGTCTTAAACCCAAGCATGGATCAATGAGAAGATGGACTGTGTCGTGCGGTTGAGCACGTGTAGTACGCACAGACCAAGGATAGCCCATTAGGCTTGGTTCTTGCATGTGACCAGTTGACAACCTCCTCCGGTCCTCCCCCGCTCAGACGCTCTGCTCACCACCAGATGCGGAGTAGCCAAGTATCAGTGTTACAGCAAAAGAAAGTGATGCAACATATGACTCAAAGATGGACCCACTCAATCTACCAAGTGGGCCTATAACAAGATCTCGTACTAACAAGTTTAAGGAAGCCCTTATAAAGATGACATGAAAAATAATTGATGTGGTAATAGAGGAGGTGGAACCAACTATAGTCCAACAGCTGGGTGCTGCAGATTAGTAGAGAGCTAGCTCCAACTTAACAAATTCTCTTCTCTTCTCTTCTGTTCTGTTCTGGTACTAGCTAGCGACCAGGGTCTGCCGACAGGCTACTGCAGCCTCTCTATTGTCCTGACCCGCAGATCGACAGTATTTGCACTGTGACCAAGTTAATCTGCAGATGTTTGCATTCTAGAGTGCATTGTTATGTATATGTTAGTTGTTGTAACAACCAATCCAAGTATATAGGTTCGTGGAGTTACACCTCGTACAAGCTAGGTAAACCGTACGTACGTACCATGCATGCGCGCGCACTCAGCTGCAGTAAGTTGCTAGTCTAGCATGATATATCGATCGAGCTGGACTACGTATGTACATATCTTTCTGTGTGTATATACATGTACTACCTCCCGACGTCCCGTACATGCAAATTAAATGCCACACACACACTATATATATATATATATATATATATATATATATATATATATATATATATATATATATGTGTGTGTGTGTGTGTGTGTGTGTATGTATGCATGTATGTATATACATACATACATAAATACTATGACGTTGAAATGGGGGCACCAGACCTTCCTGCCTTTGAATTGCTTTTAGATCCTGCAAGTGTAATGATATATAATATATAAAACAAATCCGTTATCATTCATTAATTGAAAAAGATATCAATTTGGAAAATAAGTCATTGATTTAGTATGCTGAATCAATCATGGATGTAAAGTCTTAATCATGGATGTAGTGTCTTAAACACGGAGCCTGGGCACCATGGTGCCCCTGTTATTTATACTCTCCCTCTCTCTACACACACACGGGGTAGCGCTATTCTGCGCGTAGTGCGTTCGACAATAACTTCACTCGTTACCGATGGTAAATTCATTCAGAAATAGCAGTAACTTTTCCCGGGTATTTTACACCCATGCGTTAGTTAATGTTTATACACACACACACATACATACATATATACATACATACATATATATATAGGGAGCATATCTAGTGCAAAAGGGTATTTTAGTGCTAAAGTGCAAAAACCTCTCTATAGCCATTAGATCTGTACTGTACGGATCAGATCGAAAAAGGTGGGATGCCCTAACTCACTTAAGCGTTCTTTCACAAAACCCCCCCTACAAAATTCATGTTTTCATTTTTATTCCTAACCTCCTCATCTCCTCAAATCGCATCTCCCAGTCTCCCGAGCGCCTTCCTCCCGTTCTTGCCCCACCTCCCCACCCCTTCCTCTCGAGTGCAGGCGCCACCCCTTCCTCCCGAGCTCCAGCGCATCCCCCGCCCCTTCCTCCCGAGCGCAGGCACCGCCCCGGCCTCTTCCTCCCCGGGCTCCTCCCCCGCGCGGCTCTAGGGTTAGGCGAACCCGCCCCCTTGAAGCTCCTCAGCTCCCAGCCTGCCCAGTGCCGCTCCGGTTGCCCCTTCCTCCCGAGCACCGTGCCCCAGTCCGCCTCCCGGCCTCCCCCGACGCCGCCCCAGCCTCCCGAGCTCCGGCGCCTCCTCGGCCTGCCCCCGGCCCCCGACGCCGCTCCAGCTGTCCTCCCCAGCGCCGTGCCCCAGTGTCGCTCCCCGGCTCCTGACGATGGATTTTCATTCAGAGACATTGTTTTAGTTTATATCTGGGGAAGAATTTGTTGTTACATTCTTTGGCACAATGTAACAGGCATGGATATAGAGGAGATCGGATAAGTGTCAAGTGATGCTTCCATACTTGCTTGTCAGTTTGAAAATTTGCTTGTCAGTTTGGCACAATGTAAATTTGCTTGTTAGTTTGTATGCTTCCATCTTATCGATTATGAAATTTCT